>CM056059.1:46995510-48195510 GCA_029574335.1 Rana kukunoris | reverse complement strand
TAGGCATATTTTAGAAGCAGTTATAGCTTGAAAACAGTAACAGCTGTGTAGGGAAATCTAAGAAGCGGCAATATCTCATAGGGTTGCTTTATCTTTGAAGCAGTAATATCTCAGTAGGGATACCTAACAAGCACTCATATCTGTGGCTTACTATCTTATAAACAGTGGAATGGTGTTCACTGTTTTGATACAAGGTTGCTTGATCAATGCAGGATGAATTTTGGAGTAGGGCGAAATATCTCAAATTAAAGTTCAAGTAAAAACGATGAAGGCCATAGCAGCCAGCCCAATATTTTGCTTTTGAGTAAGAAAATGATTGAAATAAAGGTTTTGGCTATCGCAATATAATGACGGGTAAGTGCCTAAGGTGGGACACAAAAAAGGGGGGCTGAAAAAAGCATTGTTTTAAAGGTTCTCTATTGCAGAAAAATATTATAGGATTTAGTAAACAAATTCCTTATTAATTTATATTTCTCTCTATATTTATATGCCGACAAAGCTAGCCAAAATATCAGTAATAAGGAATGAGGCAAACTACCACACTGCCTGGGGTGCTTAACCACTTCCATACCAGGCACTTACGCACCTTCCTGCCCAAGCCAGTTTTCAGCTTTCAGCACTGTCGCATTTTGAATGACAATTGCGCGGTCATGCTACACTGTACCCAAACTATTTTTTTATCATTTTGTTCCCACAAATAGAGCTTTCTTTTGGTGGTATTTGATCACCTCTGCGATTTTTATTTTTTGCGCAACAACTAAAAAAAGGCAGAAAATTTTGAAACAAAATGAAGTTTTTGTTTTTTCTGTTATTTTTTTTGTAAATAAGTACGTTTTCTTCTTCAATTCCGGGCACCGAAGAGGTGGCACTGATGGGCACCGATGAGGCGGCACTGATAGGCGGCACTGATAGGCACTGATAGGCGGCGCTGGTATGCGGCACTGATAGGCAATCATAGGCAGCACTGATGGGCACTCATAGGCGGCACTGATGGGCACTCATGGGCAGCACTGATGAGTACTTATGGGTGGCACAGATGGGCACTGATATGTGGCTACTGGGTATAGATGGGCACTGAGAGGTGGCACTGATGGCATTGCTGGGCATCTCTTCAGTCGGTGCCCATGTTGCCAGTCAGTGCCCATTTGTGGGCACTGATTGGCATCTATTGTGCTAATTTATTTTATTTTTTGTTGTTGCTGTATTGGGTCATGGTGGTTCCCTGGTGGTCCAGTGTTGGCATCCGAGGGAGTGATCAACGGCTCTTCCTGTTTACATTGTGATCAGCCGTGATTGGACACGGCTGATCACGTGGTAAAGAGCCTCTGCCGGAGGCTCCTTACCGAGATCGGAGATGCGGGGTGTCAGACTGACACCCCGCATCACCGATCGCAGCACTGAGTGCCCCCACGGGCACGCGCCGGCATGTTATCCTGATGGACGTCAATAGACGTCCAGTCAGGATTACAGAACCACTTCCCAGGCGTCAATATATTATTGAACGGGCGGGAAGTGGTTAAAGCAGAACTAAGTGACAAAAATTATGTAGCTTTTTTTTTTGCTAACGACCATGGAGGGCTCAGGTAAAATGGAAAGTTTTATTAAATAAAACAGAAATTATTTACTTACAGTAATACCCTGTACACACAACCGTTTTTTTAGTTGGACTAAACTCTGAAGGTTTTTCCAACGGAATTCCGGTCAAGCTGTCTTGCATGCACACAGTCACACTAAATTCCGACCGTCAAGAACGCGGTGACGTAAAACACTACGGCGAGCCGAGAAAATTAAGTCCTATGCTTCTGAGCATGCGTCAAATTTTTTCGAGCATGCGTCGTGTTTATTCCATCCGAAAAGCATACAGAATTTCCGTACAAATTTTTTTCCAGCGGAAAAATTTAGAAAATTTTCTCTATCTAATTCCGTTGGAATTTCTGATGGAAAGAGTCCGATGGGGCACACACACGGACGGAATATCCGATGAAAAGCTCCCTTCGGACTTTTGTGTACAGGGCATAAGGCTTCATGTACACGGGACATTGTTCAACCTCTCCTGAATGATTTAACTTGACAGCTAGAAACTGGCGTCTAAAAACGGCCATTTAGCCGCGTTTAAATGCCGCGTTTAAGCGTTTTGTGTCTAGAAGCATTTTAATTTTTACATATTTAAAATTTTTTGGGGGTTAAAATGAAAAACTTCTGTAATTGAAACACTGCTAAACGCGAGTTACAGCGTTTAACCGCGTTTGGCACTTGAAATGCCTCTAAACTCAGCTTCTGAATGCATTTTTTGGAGTTCCAGAAAACCCCACTAAACGTCCGTTTACCAGCAGCAGTGTACATGAGGCCTAAGGTATACATCTGTGAACAAGCAAAGAGTCTCAGCAGTGTGATGTATGAGCGGCACCCAGGGATTTCTTAACAACCATCGGGCTGTAAACAGTAATGCTGGCACTGGAGCACTGGGCCTGCTGAAAAGATGACACATGTGGCGTCTGGCCGCTAGAGTCCCCAGAGAAGAGTGCTTCCTAGGGTTCCTAAGGTCTCGTTCACATAGGTGTACTTAAAGCATTTGTTACCCCAACATTTCCTATTCCTGATATGTGATGTCTGCCCCATGTACTTGTATGAAAATGTATCCTGTTCTCTTTGTATTGCCTCCTTTGTGTGAAATCCCTGGTGCTCCTGCCAGTTCCTCTGCTTTCCTATTAAACACTGACCACACTAAACAGGAACACACGGTGGTCAGTTCTCTGCTGGAAACTCAGCCTGCTCTCCTACAATGATAAGAATTGTCCTGCCAAGCCCTCCCCCCATGCACACCCATTCACTGGGAAGCTCAGTGTACTGATACCCCCCCCCCCTAGCTTTTAGGCAATGTAATCACTTATAAAAAAGGGAAAAAGGTATTTATAATGTTATTTTTTATTTTATTTATATATCTATACACAAATGTTTTACCTATTAATTTCTATTTCAAACTGAATGGGTTGTATTACAATCCCTTTAAGAGCTGTGTTTGTACAGGTAGTCCCAATCAAGTCTATTGGGATGCAGTGGCCACAATCGCCGTTTCTAAAGTGCGCCTGCGCAGATTGTCTACGGTGCAGGCTCTGTAGAGATCGGCACAAGTCTCTGGTGTAAATATCTCCTTAACCGTGTAGGTTTATGAGATATTTCTAAACACCTACAGGCCTTAATCTAGGCTTACAAGAAAACAAAAAACAAAGGTGCACCAGCCTAGTGTATTACCGTTAAAAGATTTTATTGAAATAAAATATATACAAAACCTACTCACAAATGTAGTAGAAAGAATCGCAGTAAGGCTTAATCAACATAAGCTGCAGCAAGACGACCTCGAACCACACTCTGACTAATCATGGAGAAAGTGAAAAGGGTCACCACCGGCTGACACGTTTCGAAGCTCAAAGCCTCTTCATCAGAGCCCAGTCCCATCCACGAAGAGCAGCAAGGCCGGTGGCACCGTTGTTGGTATTATCCCTATGGACAATTGTTTTTTGGCCTACCCTGTTGTGCGCAGGAGAGTTTGTTTCCTTAACCACTTCAGGCCCGCGCTACCGTCGGATGACGGCAACAGCGCGGGCCTGAATATCCAACATGCCATCATTTGACGACATGTCCTTCAGGCATTCCCAGCGCGCGCTGTAGAGCGCGCTGCGGGGAAGCCCTGTGTTGTCCGTGTCCCTTGGACACGGCCAATCACACATCGTGGCGAACGGCCAATCAGAGTGGCCGGTTGCGATGCGATCTGTGGGCGAATGAGAGATGATCTCTCATAGATCATCTCTCATTGCCGTTTTACACAGAGACAGCGTCCTGTCTCTGGAGAGGAGGAGCCTGATCTGTGTTCCTTCCTACATAGGGACACAGATCGGTCACCCCCCCAGTCACCCCCCCCCCTCCCCCCACAGTTAGAACACACCTAGGATACACATTTAACCCCTTCCTCACCCCCTAGTGTTAACCCCTTCAATGCCAGTCACATTTATACTGTAATTAGTGCATATTTATAGCACTGATCGCAGTATAAATGTGAATGGCGCCAAAAATGTGTCAAAAGTGTCCGATGTGTCCGCCATAACATCGCAGTACCAATAAAAATCGCAGATCGCCGGCATTTCTAGTAAAAAAAAAATAATAAAAAATAATAATTCTCTCCCCTATTTTGTAAGCGCTATAACTTTTGCGCAAACCAGTCGCTTATTGCGATTTTTTTTTTTTTTAACAAAAATATGTAGAAGAATACGTATCGCCCTAAACTGAGAAAAAAATATGTGTTTTTTTTTTAATTGGGATATTTATTATAGCAACAAGTAAAAAATATTGTATTTTTCTTCAAAATTGTTGCTCTTTTTTGTTTATAGCGCAAAAAATAAAAATCGCACAGGCGATCAAATACCACCAAAAGAAAGCTCTACTTGTGGGAAAAAAAGGACGTAAATTTTGTTTGGGAGCCACGTCGCACGACCGCGCAATTGTCAGTTAAAGCGACGCAGTGCCGGAAGCTGACATTTTACCTGGGCAGGAGGGGGGTGTAAGTGCCCAGTATGCAAGTGATTAATCTAGGCTTACCTGTAGGTAAAAGTGGCCTATAAGGATTTTAGCTTTTGAATACACAGATATGCCTGTCTAATATGGTCACATAAATGCAGTATTGACTTGTTTCTTGCTTTTGCCTTTATTTCAAAACCGTTTTAAAAGCTATGTGTCATCAGAAAACCCCAATTGCAACTCAGGCTCCTGTTAATATCTTTCCAGTTTTTTTAAAGGGACTCCTTTTCACTTCGCTTTCACACTTTCCTGCCTTTGTGCAAACATATTGCTCTTTTATTTCCATTCTTGTGAATCCCTGTATCACACTTTACTTTACAGAAAATCACAACCAACAGTTCCTTTCCATTTAGAGTTTATAATCAAATTCTTGTTCTTTACTAGTTCTCGCTCGGTTCACACTGTGAGAGCCCAAGTCGCATGACATGTCAAATTAAATGTTTCCTTATTAGAGCCATCTTTACTGATACTACAGAAGTCACCCCAACTTTAGAAAATGTTTTTGCGACTTGGGTGCAATTTCTGCCCTTGTATAGGCTCCTAAATAGCATCCAAGTCGGATCAAGTCGGAAGGAAATCACAGGGCAAAGTAGCAGGCAAAGTTGTACAACTTTGTTGTCGCACCAGTGTGAACTGAGCCTTATGCCGCGTACACAAGACCATTTTTCATGTCATGCAAAAAAAAAACATTTTTCTCGATGTGATTTGTGATTTCTCTCGAGCCTGCCTTGCATACACACGTGAAAAAAATGCTTGAGTAAAGCGTAGTGACGTACAACACGTATAATGGCACTATAAAGGGGAAGTTCCATTCGAATGGTGCCACCCTTAGGGCTTCTTTTGCTAATTTCCCCATCTCATAACTTGCTTCTGAGCATGCACGTTTTTCCCCCCTTGTTAAAGCGTACACACGACCGTTTTTCACGACGTGAAAAACAACGAGAAAAAATAGAGCAGGTTCTAAAAATGTTTAGGCCATTTTCCTAGTCAAGAAAAATGCTCTGGAGCCGGTCGTGTGTACACGGCATTAGACAGAAGCTATTTAGCCAATAGTAACACAGTTTTGTTCTATGCAATCTAAAATACTTGGAACAAAAAAATATGTAAGCATGCACAGACTATATCGTATAACTGCACTTTAACTGAGTTTGGGCTGTAAGACCCTACTGCATCACTAAGCTGATTCTGAGCCTATACCTTCAGTGGACCTTAGGTGAACAGCGCTCCGCACAGCCCTTCTACATGTACTCCAGATTATCTGTACTGAAACCTGTGTGGGTGGAAATGTTAGAGCTGTCATTTCTTTTACTGCCTAGCCATGCACTAAGCTTTTTCAAAAGTCAATACCTTAAAAATGTATTTTTAACCACTTAAGGCCCGGACCAAAATGCAGGTAAAGGACCTTGCACTTTTTGGCGATTCGGCACTGCGTCGTTTTAACTGACAATTGCGTGGTCGTGCGACGTGGCTCCCAAACAAAATTGGCGTTCTTTTTTTCCCACAAATAGAGCTTTCTTTTAGTGGTATTTGATCACCTCTGCGGTTTTTATTTTTTGCGCTATAAACAAAAATAGAGCGACAATTTAAAAAAAAAACCAATATCTTTTACTTTTGCTATAATAAATATCCCCCAAAAATATATAAAAAAAATTTTTTTTCCTCAGTTTAGGCCGATACGTATTCTTCTATATATTTTTGGTAAAAAAAATCGCAATAAGCGTTTATCGGTTGGTTTTCGCAAAATTTATAGCATTTACAAAATAAGGCATAGTTTTATTGCATTTTTATAACATTTTTTTTTTTTACTACTAATAGCGGCGATCAGCGATTGTTTTCGTGACTGCGACATTATGGCGGACACTTCGGACAATTTTGACACATTTTTGGGACAATTGTCATTTTCACAGCAAAAAATGCATTTAAATTGCATTGTTTACTGTGGAAATGACAGTTGCAGTTTGTGAATTAACCACAGGGGGCGCTGTGACTTTGAGTGTTCCCTGTGTGTGTGTTTACAACTGTAGGGGGGTGTGGCTGTAGGTGTGACGTCATCGATCGCATCCCCCTATAACAGGGATGACGCGATCGATGCTGCGGCCACAGTGAAGCATGGGAAAGCCGTGTTTACACACGGCTCTCCCCGTTCTTCAGCTCCAGGGAGGGATCGCCGCACTGCAGCGGCGATCGGGTCCGCGAGTCCCGCGGTCCCAGTCCTGGAGCTTCAGACCGGGTCACGGGAGCGCGCCGCGGGCGCGCGCCCGTGACCCACGGCTGGGTACTAAAATCAACGTATATATACGTTGATGTGCCCAGCCGTGCAATTCTGCCGACGTATATGTGCAGTAGGCGGTCCTTAAGTGGTTAAGGTGCCAGGATATAACACAAAAATGGTTAAAATACAATCTTAATTTATAATCATAAAAACATAGTGAGAATAAAACAGACATAAACTTGCTACATGCCAGGATGCTTAAGGTTCCTGCCAAATAGCAATTCCCCAGGAACCCCCACATGACGTGAGTACAACACACAATTGTGTATATATATATATCACACAATAAGGTTATCAACTGTAAACTGGTTTGAATTTAATGCTTTGAGGAGGTCAAGATGGGCAGATATTGAGCTTGACGCGTTTCGCAGGATCACCCCGAATCTTTAAGAGGAACAGAGGCGAACCTTAGAGCACTGAAAGCGCAATACACATTAAATAACAGTGAAAGAAGCACGTATCAAAAATGTACCAAGGATATAATATTGCAATGTAGAATTGCTCACCATCCATACGCCCAGAGGGACCTGAACCAGGGAACAACCCGGGAGCTCCCACCCGCCATCATTTTCATTATTTACATATTTTTGTTTTTCCAGGTTAAGGAAACATAGACAAGGGCAAAAGTTGTGCTCTTTTTTTAGTAGTTTGCAGAGAAATGTCATAACATAGGTTAGCAGGAGAATAGTGCCCCGGAATCATATATATATATATATATATATATATATAATTATATATGGTGAATAAAAAGCCCCGTGGCCAGAGTGGTATCACATTAACACGTATCTACACATCACAATTTCTTTAAAAAAAAAAAATTTGTCACACAGAGAAGCTGGGCGCAGTGTAGTCCTTGATGATGAAGAAAAAGAGGGAAGGACGGCCGCACTCCAAGGATTTTCAAACGAAAAAAGTTGTCTTTGTTGTAAATCCAAAAACATGTACAGTCACAGCAATCACAGAAAACAGGACAGCCGACGCGTTTCGCACTCGATCAGTGCTTAGTCATGGCTAAGTGTAGTCCTTGAGTGGGGAAATGTACACTCTGCTATTAGGCCCCGTACACACAAGCAGACAGATTTGTTCAAATCGGTCGGACAGACCGATTTGAACAAATCTGTCTGCTGGGGACGTATTGGTTTGATCGTGTACACACGATCAAACCAAAATCCCCGCCGGCAGACGGCGCGCTGACGTGGCGGTGATGTTGACGCCGCCACGTCACCGCACCAGGAAGTAAAACACTTCCGCGCATGCTTCGAAACCATTTGACGCGTGTGCGAGAAGACATGTCTGCTGGTTAGCGTACTAACCAGCAGACATGTCAGGCGGACGGGTTCCCAGCCGACAGATTTGAAAGCATGCTTTCAAATCTGTCGGCTGGCCAAATCCGTCGGCTCGCCCGTACACACGATTGAATCTGTCTGCTGGGATGGTCGGGCCGACCGTTTCCAGCAGACAGATTTGATCGTGTGTACGCGGCCTAAGAGGAACAGATGCTTCTGGGCTGAAGTCTGCAAGTAGCATGACTACCAAACAAGCTTAGATGTACCGTAAGGCCTCATGCACACTGGACGCTTTTGGGCGTTTTTACAGCTGCTGTTTTTGGCTTTAGACATTTTTTTCTACAGTCACTAAACTCTCCAGCATGTTTTCTTATGTGTCCATGCATGTTTTTGGCTGGGGTGTTTTTTGGCTGTAAATACCCCCAAAACTAGTGGGTTCTGAGAGGAGTTTTTCAGCTGTAAAAACACTCTAACGTAGAAAAACACTGATAAATGCTCAAAAACGCACCAGCATTGTTTAACGTTTTTGATCCCATTGGAAAGGAAAAAAAATGATAAAAAACGCTGTAGCAAAAATGTTGAAAGACTCATTGCAAAGCTACTGGCGTTTTTATAACGTTATTATAATATCCAGTGTTCATAAGGCCTAAGTGTTGCTATGTTTCTTTGTTTTGAATGATAGATTTTTATTTTTTTATCTTTTTTATTAAAGTTTTCATGGTCAAAAAAAGTATGACAAGAACAACACTGAAACACAAGTAAATCAACTTGTGTAGCCCACGCAGGGGTCATATTCAAAACACAGGGTGCAAATGCTGTTAGCGGGAGCAACACCAAGGTGACAATAGTGTGACTGTGTAACCTTCATACCTAACATAGGGAAATAAAAACTGACCCAGTTTCCCACACGTATTTGGCAGGACATTCCCTGTTTGTATACGTATCTTTATATAATGGGAGATTGTTGGTGATCAATTGTTTCTAAAGAGAATGGAAGAGGATCCTCTTTCTTACAATGCAAAGTGAAGGCTTTTCTTGCATTGAAAAGAAGCAGGCTAATAAGGGTTTTTCCACCCTGGTATGAAGAAGATTGTCAACAAGGCCCAATTGACAAATTTCAATGGCTTAATGGACTGGTCTTGGGCCTGGTGTTGACATAAATGTATTGACGCTGATTAGCACGTCTGACCAAAACCTTGTGATCTCAGAGCATTACCAAAAAATGTGGGAACAACCACACCTCCAACACCCCAAAGAATTGGAGGGATTCATTATGTGGAGCCTAGAGGGAGTTAAAGAGGCTCTATGTACTATTTTAAACTGGATTACATGTGCAGTGCTTTTTTTTTCTGCATCAAAAATATTTGAAAGGTAGGTTGTATGGGTTCCCATTGCATAATTTACACCAGTGCAGTGTGTTCCAGTGTGTTTCAGTTCCAGAAAAAAAAAAATACAACATGCTGCTTTAACTGGTTCCCGACCGGTTCACGCAGATATACTGTGGCAGAATGGCTCTCCTGGGTGAAATCCCATAACTATACGACTGCACAGCGGGGAACCCAATGCTTGTGGCTGGCAGGCGTGACCACCGCCAGCCACGCGCGATAGCATGCACGAGTGGCAGCACGGGAGTTTGTGTGTGTAAACTCACAAATCCCTTTGCTGTCAGAGGAGAGAAGACAGATTGTGTGTTTCTACAAAGTAGAAACCACGATCTGTCATCTCTCCTAGTTAGTCCCACCCCCCATAGTTAGAACACACAATAGGAAACACAGTTAACCCCCTTGATCGCCCCCTAGTGTTAACCCCTTCCCTGCCAGTGACATTTACATAGTAATCAGTGCATATTTATAGCACTGATCGCTCTGTAGATGTCCATGGTCCCGAAAATGTGTAAAAAAATGTGTCCGAACTGCTGAAAAAAATAGCACGGTCATTGAGCAGCCAAATCTTCCGGGGCTGAAGTGGTTAAAGACTATATGGGAAGTAGGTCAGTTTAGAACTAATCTGGTGATTTTCAGGTCACGTGTGATTCACACCCAACTTTCAATTTCAGCAGATATATGCTTGGAAATGGCATAGTCAATGTGGTTATGTTTCACTTACATCTCTTTGTGTTTGCAGTCTTTATGTGTCCTCTTCTACTACTACAGAAATGGAAATAGAAGAGCAAAAAATGGCCATCAACGTGTGCAGCCTGCTCAGTTACAGATCTAATGCCCTGTACACACGATTGGAGTTTCCGTCGGAATAAACTCAGACGTGTTTTTCCGACGGAATTCTGTTCAAGCTATCATGCATACACAAGCACATACCAAATTCCGACCTTTAAAAACGCGGTGACGTACGATGAGCCTAGAAAAATGAAGTTCAATGCTTTCGAGCATGCATCAAATTGTTTCCAAGCATGCATGTTTTTTTCTCCGTCGGAGTTCCATACAGACAAACGGAATTTCCGATATAAATGTTCTCTTTCTAACTCCGTCGGAATTTCCAATGGAAAAAGTCTGATGGGGCACACACACAGTTGGAATATCCGATGAAAAAATTCCGTCTGACTTTTCCCATTGGAAATTCCGATCATATCATTGAAGCATAAGTTCCTTGAACAGACATGGGTGGCATAATCTGTAAAAGTTTGGCCAGTCTATTTAGCACTGTATTGGTGGAAGCATATGAAGTTCTGCCTACTGTATGTTAGCCACCTTTGTGGCCACTCATGTTGCCACTGTGTTTCTGAAAGTGTCTAGTTACAGTCCTATAAGCCAAGTCAGCTACAATGATATGATAGTAGAAGAGCTCCCCAACTCCAGAGTATTCTACCAATTTTATTACTTTAGCATGAAAAATAATAATATGTACACCCGTATATCCTTCATAGACACAGCGTCCGGTGATGAAAGGGTGTGAAAAGTTTGGGCCAAAGCGGAGATAGATATGTTTTACCATGACAAGTACTGAGGGTGGGAACATAAGGAAGAGAGAGTGGGGGGTGTCTTCCATCCAAAATACCAACCTTCCATAAATCAAGCTCATTTAGGCAATTTTTATGGATGTAAATCTATAAACTGTCATGTCGGAATCACTGAGAACATATGGTGTATTTCACCGACCAGATTGCTGCTCATAAAATCTCAAATTGATAACCAGTAAGAAAAAATACAGAAGAAAAAAACAACACTTTTAATTCTGTCAAATTTCCGTGGCTCTGATCTTTCCCTTCCCTGTTAGGTTTCTTTCCTTTTTTTTATTTTAATATAATATTTGCAAGGTGACCCTTTTCATATCATCTTAACGCTAGTTATTGTCACATACTATTATAGGGCTTACAACTATAACAAAGGTCTGATTACCTAGAATGTGTTAAGGACATTACTATATTATTAGTAGTTATTTGGGGCAGCAATGTCTAAAGACTGCATAAGGTTTATGGCAGGGGTGCCCAACCAGTGGCCCGGGGGCCACATGTTGCCCACGGAGCCCTCTGATGTGGCCCACAACCTCCTGCTCTGGGATGGAATAAAATAGAATAGAATACTGTTATTAAAGGTACATTTATTACTAAAATCATAGGGCCAGATTCTCGTAGATCTGCTCTTTTTTTGCATAGCGTAGCGTATCCCCTTTACTCTACGCCTCTGCACTATTTACGGGCAAGTGCTGTATTCTCAAAGCACTTGCTCTGTAATTTGCGGCGGCGTAGCGTAAGGGGGAAGGCGTAAGGCTGCGTAATTCAAATAGGGAAGAAGGGGGGCATGCTGTACTTAAATTAAGCGCGCCCCGCGCCGAACGAACTGCGCATGCGCCGGCCCTAAACGTAGCCCACTGCGCATGCTCCATAGTACGCCGCAAATACATTGATTTTGACAGCAACGTAATTAACGTACAGGCCTATTCGCGACGAGTTACGCAAACGACGTAAACGCTGGAAAAACATGACGCTGTCCCGACGTCCATACTTACATTGGCTTACGCCGGACCTACGCAAGGTTAGCCCTCATATAGCAGGGGTAACCTTACGCGTATGCAAACCATGTAAACTACGTCGACGGCGTGCCGTCATTTGCATATTCGACACTGAAATTGACGGGAACGCCACCTAGCAGCCAGCGTAAAATTAAATCTAAGATCCGACGGTGTAAGTGACTTACGCCAGTCGGATCTACGCCAAATCTATGCGTAACTGATTCTAAGAATCAGTCGCATAGATACACAGGGCAAGAAACAGAGATACGACGGTGTATCTGGAGATACACCGTCGTATCTCTTTTGAGAATCTGGCCCATAGTGTATATATGGACATATATGGGCATATCTGTTCTGCAGTGGTTACTGGGCTTTCAAACTGATCCACAGGTGCAGAGAAGTGAACCTGTGGGTTACCTGGACTGAGCCATAGACTGCTATTACCTGTGTGTTTGGTGTGCTGAGAGTAGAGTGGGCTCTATAGATCCGAGTGGGCTGCCATCCAACCGCTCCGCTCATTGTGGCCCGCAACCGGTTACCAAGTCGCTTTAGTGGCCCTTGCTCTTCAAAAGGTTGGGCACCCCTGGTTTATGGTAATATACTGTCAAAAGTATTGGGACGCCTGTGTAAACGCACATGAACTTTAATGGCACCCCAGTCTTAGTTCGTAGGGTTCAATATTGAGTTGGCCCACTCTTTGCAGCTATAACTCTTCCGGGAAGGCTGTCCACAAAGTTCAGGAGTGTGTCTATGGGAATGTTTGACCATTCTTCCAGAAGTGCATTTCTGAGGTCAGGCACTGTAATTCATTCCAAAGATGTTCTGTCGGGTTGAGGTCGGAATTCTGTAAAGGCCAGTCAAGTTCCTTCAACCCAAACTCGCTAACCATGTCTTTATGGACCTTGCTTTGTTCACTGGTGCTCAGTCATGTTGGAACAGGAAAGGGGCATCCCCAAATTGTTCCCACAAATTTGGGAGCAGGAAATTCTCCAAAATGTTTTGGTATGCTGATGCCTTAAGAGTTACTTTTACTGAAACTAAGGGGCCAAGCCCAATCCCTGAAAAAACATCCCCACACCATACTCCCCACTCCACCAAATTATTTGGACCAATGCACAAACAATTTAAGCTGTTATAGCTGCAAAGGGTGGGTCAACTCAATATTGAACCCTACGGACTAAATCCGGGGTGCCATTAAAGTTCATGTGCGTGTAAAGACAGGTGTCCCAATACTTTTGACAATATAGTGTATGAAGTGAACACTGTCCACGCATGTTGACTGTGTTTGTTTAGTACAAACCTTTACTGAAAAAATGATTAGTGACCTGAAACAAGCATGCAGCTAGTTTGTGAGTTTGTGACTTTACTGGCTGCATGCTTATTCCAAAGCCAGAAGATCAGTGTGACAGCCAGGCAACTACCATTTTTATAAGGCAACCAGGAATGAAAGCCTTTGTATATCGCATAGCAATTTTTCTTTAAAAATGTTCAAAGCATATCTAAACTCAGAAACTAAAATGGCTGAGTTTGTTTTCTTTTTCATCTTCATTATATGGAGGGAAGGTATTTTATAGTTTACAGCTGATAGATGGGAAGGCAAAAACAGTGTAGGGAAATTTAACAGGACCCTGGATTTCTCGCAGGATCAACATAAATTTCTATGTATTCGCAGAAAATGAATGCAGACACCACATCTAAGAACTGGTAAGCTGCACTATATTACATTTTTATTCATGGGTTTAGATATACCTTAAGATACCATTTTGGCGGTATGGAGAAATATATTTTTTTAGAAGCATCTGACATCATGTTCATTAACAGCTTCTGGACCAGTCGCCACAGTTTTACTGCGGCAGGTTGGCTCCCTTGGGCGAAACGGCATTAACTTAAGTTGCTTCACCGTTTGGCCACTATGGGGTGCACGCATGCCACTGGATGCACACGTGCCCGCGGCTCCCCACCGTAGCCGACGCGATTGCCCGGCGGGCTCGATGACCGACAGGCACCCACGATCGCTCATAACAGAGCGAGAACCGGGTTCTGTGTGTGTAAACACACAGAACCCGGTTCTCTCAGGGGTGAGGAGACTGATTGTGTGTTCAAACTAAGTATGAACAGCGATCTCTCTCTCCTCCTAGTTAGTCCCACCCCCCACAGTTAAAACACACCTAGGGAATACAGTTAACCCCTTGATCGCCCCCTAGTGTTAACCCCTTCCCTGCAAGTGACATTTATATAGTAATTAGTGCATTTTTATAGCACTGATCGCTTTATAATTGGCACTGGCCCCAAAAATGTGTCAAAGTGTCCGATCTGTCAGCTGCAATATCGCAGTCCCGATAAAAATCGCTGATCACCGCCATTACAAGTAAAACAAAGAATAATAATTAAAATGCTATAAATCTATCCCTATTTTGTAGACTATATAGCTTTTGTGCAAACCAATCAATATACGCTTATTGCATTTTTTTTACCAAAAATATGTAAAAGAATACGTATCGGCCTAAACTGAGGAAATAAAAACAATATTGTGGATATTTATTATAGCAAAAGGTAAAAGATAATGCGGGTTATTTACAAAAGGCAAATCCACTTTGCACTACAAGTGCAAACTACAAGTGCAAAGTGCACTTGAAATTGCACTGAAAATGCACTTGGAAGTGCAGTTGCTGTAGATCCGAGGGGACATGCAAGGAAAATAAAAAACAGCATTTTAGCTTGCACATGATTGAATAATAAGATCAGCAGAGCTTCCCCTTATTTCAGATCTACCCCCTCAGATTTACAGCAACTGCAATTCCAAGTGCACTTTCAGTGCAATTTCAAGTGCACTTTGCACTTGTAGTGCACAGTGGATTTGCCTTTTCGTAAATAACCCCTGTTGTGTTTTTAAAAAAACTCTTGTTTTCTTTTTTTTGTTTATAGCGCAAAAAATTGAAACCACAGAGGTGATCAAATACCACTAAAATAAAGCTCTATTTCTGAGAAAGAAAATAGGTCAATTTTGTTTAGGTACAGCGTCGCATGACCGCGCAATTGTCAGTTAAAGCAACGCAGTGCCAAATCGAAAAAATGGCCTGGTCATTGAGAAGCCAAATCTTCTGGGGATGAAGTGGTTAATTTCCATTGGACAACTATTAACCAGCCTAGAATAGGGGATACCAGTTAATGTTAATGCAGCATAAGGAGACCCTTCTTTAATATAATATAAATGTTGCATAAACTACGAATGTAAAACTATTATATAGTAGTAGTTGCTTCTTAAAGCAAATCAAAATGTATTTTATTTTAGCATCCCTTTAAGTAAATGAAGTTAATTGTAGCACCATTTAGGCAACCTTCCTAGTGAGCAAATTGATTATTTCCCTTAGAAATAACCTTTTATGTGAATGTAAGAGTCTTATTCAGAGACTGTGAAAAATGCAGGTCAGAAGGACAGAAAGTACAGTATTTATCCTAGAATGTCCCGGTGCTGGAATGTGCACTTTTGGCAGTGCAGGATGAGCAGTGTATGGGTGAGAGTACCCACATGCTGGGCTGATTAGCATGGTTCTCAGACAGACTGCTCTGGCCTCTTGCCCGCAGGAAGTCTCTCCCCACTGTCACCTCTTTATGTTTGGCACAGATCATCCCTATCCTCTTATAGGGTCAGATGGCCACAATACCAAACGTTTTGCGGGGTTAGCACCTGTACGCGGCTCCTAAATTGTATCATGAACCTTTTATTAGGCTGCTAGGATCATTTTCATCATCATTTGTATCTTTATATATCAAGCAGGGGCAACTTTGTGCTGAGGGACTGCAAGTTCCAGCTTGTCTGAGCAGGCAGAGATTTGCAGGGACTTGAAGTTTATCAACAGCTGATTGTCTACCTCTTATATAGTGAAATTATATTATATGTGGGGAATAAATATCTTTTTTGGGTTAGATTTTTTTATATATACATAACCAGATGTGTTTATTATATTCAGACTCTCTGTAATAGTATGCACACATGGTGGTGAGAGAAGCAAAATTACCATAATTTCTTTGCGGCATTGCGCGCTGATGATTGGCCAAGCATGCACTATGACCCGCATGCTTGGCCAATCACAGCGCCATCAGTACAGAGAGCCGTAATTGGCCAAAGCCAGGGTGGCTTTGGCCAATTATGGCTCAGGGGGTTTAGTACACGCCCCACACTATAAAAGACCGCCTGCAGGTCAGCCTTGTGTAGTGTGTTCCGGCGCTGGTTAGAGATCAGTCAGAGAGAGAGAGAGAGTGTAATTTTTTCTAGGTAGATAGAGCAGGCAGGCAGGCAGGTTAGTCAGTTAATGTTACAGTGTGTAGAGGATATATATACATCCCAGGTGTTGTACATATATTTATACACTGTATAGCTTAGCTAGATCAGTTCTTCCTAATTTACTGGCAGGTAGTTGATTGTGCTAGCTGCACTATTCTCACGTGGTGTATTGCCTGTGTCCTCTGCAGTGTGCACCATAAAGCTACACAGGCACACTATAGACACCCAGCAGGTACAATATTTAAAGGAATTTTTCATTTTTTTTTTATTTCAGCATCATGATGCTTAAATAATTAAAAAATGTTTTTTTAAATTCCTTTAACCACTTAAGGACCGCCGCATGTACATTTACGTCGGCAGAATGGCACCGACAGGCACATCAACGTTTATATACGTTGGTGCCTTGGGGGGGATCGGGGGTCCGATCGGACCCCCCCCCCCGTACATGCGGCGGTCCGCGCGGCTGCAGGAGCGATCCGACAAGTGGGGGCGGCTATCCGTTTTCATCCGCCCCCTCCGGATCGCTCCCAGCCAATGCGCGCGCCCGCCTGACCTGTCACTTCCTCCTCCTGTGTAAACACAGGAAGGAGGAAGCGACGTGATCTCTCCCTCGGCGTTTGTTTCAAGCGCCGCTGAGGAGAGATCACTACAGAACAAGTAAGTCCTGCACCAAACAGCACACTGACACACACATTTAACCCCCGCGATCGCCCCCCCCCCCCTCCCCCCTGTCACAGTGTCACTGAATGCAGTAATCATGTATGATTACTGTATTTAGTGTCAGTGTGACAGACAGTGTGACAGTCAGACAGTCAGTAGTGTCAGGGTAGCCCCCCCCACCCCCCCCAATAAAGTTTTAACCCCTTGATCACTGCCCTAGTTAACCCTTTCACTCCCTATTGCCAGCGTCACTAAGCGATCATTTTTCTGATCGCTGTATTAGTGTCGCTGTTCCCGCTAGGTAGCTTTTTTTTTTTAATGCGATTTTTTTTTTACTAAAGACATGTGGCTAAATAAATTTTGGCCTAAATGTTTGACTAAAATTTAGTTTATTGGTTTTTTATTATAACAAAAAGTAAAAAATATTGATTTTTTTTCAAAAATGTCGCTCTATTTTTGTATATAGCGCAAAAAATAAAAATCGCAGAGGCGATCAAATACCACCAAAAGAAAGCTCTATTTGTGGGAAAAAAAGGACGCAAATTTTGTTTGGGAGCCACGTCGCACGACCGCGCAATTGTCTGTTAAAGCGACGCAGTGCCGAATCGCAAAAACCCCTTGGGTCATTTGCCAGCGTATTGGTCCGGGTCTTAAGTGGTTAAATAATGTAGCTGCTGGGTGTCTATAGTATGCATGTGAAAACGTCTTTGAGAACCTGGGTCTTGCCCCAGGGAACATGTATCAATGGATTATTATTTTTTTAAATGGTCGTTTTTTCTGGAGCAGTGCGCCAGATTCACAGAGCCCTTACTCCGGTCTATCTCGCGTTAGACCGGAGTACTTTCAAATTACGCGCGTCGTTTCATTAGTCTGAATCCTCAAACCATGAATCGACGGCTTCGGGCTTCAATCCGACTGGCTTACGTGTTCGTACGCCTTCGGATCTACGCTGCATTAAATTTGCGGCCGCTGGGTGGAGTTCCCGTCGTTTTCCGCGTCGGGGTATGAAAATGAGCTTTTTCCGATGATCCACGAAGTTACGAGCGTCATTCGCAATCTCTTACGGCATCTGTAGTCATCTTTTTGCCGCGTAAAGTTATTCCAGCTTTTATCTGGTCTAATATTAGACAGCCCATGTTACGTATGGCCGTCGTTCCCGCGTCGAATTTCAACGTTTGTTTTTATTTTTTACGTAAGTCGTCCGGGAATAGGAATGTACGTAAATGACGCTACTCATACAAAAAATTACGTAACGACGTTATTTGGCGCAATGCACAGCGGGAAATTTATGAACGGAGCATGCGCAGTTCGATCGCCGTGGGGACGCGCCTAATTTAAATGCTTCACGCCCCCTAATCGCGTATTTCGATTCCGCTGCGAGAAATACACTACGCCGCCATACCTTATGGGCCGTAATCTACCTGAATTTGTCGTAGAGCCAGGTAAAATACGGCGGTGTAGTGTATCTCTGATACTCTGCGCCAATGTAATTGTACCTGAATCTGGCCCAGTGTTTTTAATGATGCTGCATCATTAAAATCACTGTTTCAGAAAAACTACCGTTTTTAAAACTTTTTTCCATTGATACATGTTCCCTGGGGCAAGACCTGTGTTCTCAAAGACGTTTTCCGACAATAACTTGTATATTGGGCTTTAAAATTAGCACTTTTGAATTTGAACGTTCGAGTCCCATTGACGTCAGTGGGGTTCTAAATATTTGCGCGAACGTTCGGTCCGTTCGAAGGTTCTGGTGTGAACCGAACGTGGGGGTGTTCGGCTCATCCCTACTCTGGAGCCACTGCACTTGCAAAGTGTAGTCTATTTTCCCTTAGTAAAGAAACTCCATAGTGTAGCTGTACAGTGTTAAAATAGGAAGCCGAATTAGAACAATATTTCAGTTATCCTTTATCCTTGTTATCTTGTATTTTTAATTTCTTTATAATATTATTTCCCTAATTAAAGTTTGAATAGGCTGAACCATTGTTTATCGTGACGACCTACCTACCAGTCCTACAGTTTGAACCCATTAGACCCCTTTCACACTGAGGAGTTTTTCAGGCGGCATATCGCTAAAAATAGCACCTAAATACCGCCTGAAAAACTCCTGCCCTGCAGTCTCAGTGTGAAAGCCTGTGGGCTTTCACACTGGTATTTAGGACCACCAAAAAGTCCTGCCAGCAGCATCTTTGGAGCGGTGAGAGGAGCTGTGTGTTTGCCGCTCCTTCCCATTGAAAACAATGGGACACCGCGGCTTTTTTGGCTGCTAGCGGGGGTTAAAACCACACCGTTATCAGCCCAATACCGCCGCAATTCCGACAGTATAGCGCCGCTAAAAATAGCGGCGCTATAACGCCACCGCTCCTCCCGCCCCAGTGTGAAAGGGGCCTTAGGAGTAGGCTGGACTAGGCCATCAAGGCCCAAACAAATTACATACATTATGGGCCAGATTCTCAAAAGAGATATGACGGTGTATCTCCAGATACACTGTCGTATCTCTGTTTCTGAGCCCGTGTATCTATGCGACTGATTCTTACAATCAGTTACACATAGATACGGCGTAGATCTGACTGGCGTAAGTCATTTACACCGTCGGATCTTAAATGCAATAATACGCTGGCTGCTAGGTGGCGTATATGCAAATAAGCATGATACGCCAATTCCCGAACGTTTTTGCGCCGCGTCGCCGTAATTTACATCGTTTCCATAAGCGTAAGGTTACCCCTGCTATATGAGGGGTAACCTTGCGTAGGTCCGGCGAACGCCATGTTAAGTATGGATGTCGGGACATCGTTGTGTTTTCCCGTCGTTTACTTCGTTTACGTAACTCGTCGCGAATTCTGGCTGTGCGTTAATTGCGTTTATGTCGAAACCAATGTATTTGCGGCGTACTATGGAGCATGCGCACTGGGCTACTTTTACGGCCGGCGCATGCGCAGTTCATTCAGCGCAGGGGCGCGCTTAATTTAAATACAAGCCGCCCCCTTTGAATTACGCGGGGATACGCCAGGCCATTTACACTACGCGGCCGCAAATTACGGAGCAAGTGCTTGGAGAATACGGCACTTGCTCCTGTAAATTGCAGGGGCGTAATGTAAATAGATTACGCTACGCTACGCCGCTATCTACCAGAATCTGGCCCTATGCCTTCACAGTTTAATGTATTACAATGTTGTGTAATATGTGCAGTGACATTTTTTTATTTTTATGTTTGTTATATTCTTAATTGATTAAATAAAATAATAAATTATTGTGAAAAAAAAATAGGAAGCAGAATATACAGAGCCCCATATTTTAGTATGACAAAACCACAATACTCTCTTTTTTAAATATTACTATTCTATACTATTCTATTCTATAACTGCTAATATTCTGTAGCTTTTTATTTATTTTTGTCGGAAGCAATGCTAAAAGCACCAATCTGCCCTGTCAGCTCCCATTTTCCGTCTCAGTTACTGCGTAAGTGCCAGTGATATCATAATATTGGCTAATAAATGACAGCAAATTCTAGGGATTGTTTTTACTCAGTGAATTACCATGAGCTCCCAGTAAATATTGACATCACAGGCAAGAGATGATGTAATCCATTCAGAGGAATGCCAATTAGTGATGACACAGTGGCTGCAGAGGCCCCCCTATCTCTTGTGTGAATGAGAGGTTTGGAAGCATTTCCCAGTGTAGCTGCTCTGAATGGGACACAAGGGCACAAAAGGGACTCTGTGTACAGCAAGGAGACCCTCCCCAGCGTCACCACGACAACCAGAACGCACACAGAACTTCCTTCAAAAACTGCTTCCATCCATCATGGGCTCCGGAAGATGCAGAGACAATCCAAGGCAGTAAAGCCTGAGCCTAGGGAGATACAGTCCATTATTGCCCAGGGCCCTTCCTAAACCAACACTGAATAATGTCATTTACAATTTAATCCACTGCGTAGAGCCATGCTGCTAATTTCTGCCTTAATACTATATATTCTGGTTTTCTGTTTTTTTCTACGTGTATTGTGTTACATAAATAATAGATTAGCTGAATTACCACAATTTAAAGGTAAACTCCAGGAAAGCGAAAAGTCCTCACTTGACATCCCCCTAGTTTATGTCTAGGGGAAGGTAAGAGAACTTTTACTTAGTTGATCCTCTGTTTGCCCAGCAGATGGCGCTCCCATTCTGCTTTGGCACTAGCAGTGGACTGCCTGTCGGTGTCTTCACATCCAGTGCAGAACTAAAGACCCTGCATTGGTCTTAATGACGTCATGGGACTTTAGACTGCTGGAGTGCAGGGGAGAAGAGAATGCAGAGACTGGTCTAACAGCCCAGAGGAATTTGCAGGAGGACAGATAAGTCAATGGATAGTTAACCCTTGCAGTGCATGCATAGCCCCCCTGCACGATAGGACTTTTCGTTTTCTTTTTAGTTCAGCTTTAGGCTTCATTCACATGGGCATGCTGATTTGTATGCCCATATGAAGGGCTGTCTTCAGCAGGTGTTCTGTGCAGGAATGTTAGGCAGCCTATTGAAATCAATGGCAGAATGCACACACCTCTATGCCACCCTGGAGTGCACATCGACACAAATCGACTGTGTTTTAATCCATGCATCAGACCCACATGGATGTACACTCTGGGATGCACGTAGAGGTACGGGCAGTTAGCCACTTGTCATTGATTTCAAAATGCAGCCTGCAAACCCTATGCACAGAACACTTATGCGCAGAACACTTATGCGCAGAACAGTTATGCGCAGAACAGTTATGCGCAGAACAGTTATGCGCAAAACACCTATGCAGAACCCCTATGCGCAGAACATTATGCACAGAACCCTTATGCACAGAACCCTTATGCACAGAACACCTATCCACAGAACACCTATCCACAGAACCCTTATGCGCAGAACATCTATGCACAGAACATCTATGCACAGAACATCTATGCACAGAACATCTATGCACAGAACATCTATGCACAGAACATCTATGCACAGAACCTCTATGCACAGAACCTCTATGCACAGAACCTCTATGCACAGAACCTCTATGCACAGAACCTCTATGCACAGAACATCTATGCACAGAACACCTATGCACAGAACATCTATGCACAGAACACCTATGCACAGAACACCTATGCACAGAACACCTATGCACAGAACACCTATGCACAGAAGAACATCTATGCACAGAACATCTATGCACAGAACATCTATGCACAGAACATCTAAGCACAGAACCTCTATGCACAGAACATCTATGCACAGAACCTCTATGCACAGAACCTCTATGCACAGAACCTCTATGCACAGAACATCTATGCACAGAACCTCTATGCACAGAACCTCTATGCACAGAACCTCTATGCACAGAACCTCTATGCACAGAACCTCTATGCACAGAACATCTATGCACAGAACATCTATGCACAGAACATCTATGCACAGAACATCTATGCACAGAACCTCTATGCACAGAACCTCTATGCACAGAACCTCTATGCACAGAACCTCTATGCACAGAACCTCTATGCACAGAACACCTATGCACAGAACATCTATGCACAGAACACCTATGCACAGAACACCCATGCACAGAACACCTATGCCTCCTGGGTGACTGAAGATGGCTCTTCACACGGGCATAAGAATCAGTATGTTCATGTGGAAGAGGCTTTAATTTGTCTACCATTTTTCTAAATTCCTTTAGTATCTAAATAATCTCATATAATGAATGTCCCAAAATCATAGCTCAAAAAAATGCAGTGTAATGCGTACAGTGGTTCAGGTACTGAATTCTGTACAACCCTAGCCTTAGAAATGAGGTTGTAAACATAAAAATGTGTTGTGCGCAGAGGTGAATCCACCTTTCAGGACTGTCTGATTTAGTATAATGGCAATATTTTCACTGTAGTATTAGCAGATAGTAGTCATGCTGTTGGCTGAACTTCCATACATGAAGTGATATTTAAAGTGCCAGAACTGATTCAGATGTTAATTACTATGTAATTACTTTCACTGTCTCTTGAGGAGGTCTAATGCTGGCCATACACGCACAGAACTTCAGCTGAAACTGGTAGTTTTCGGAAAGATCGTTCGACAATCGTGCCGTTAGTGGATCCAACTTTACCAACAAATTTGACTGTGGGCTCGGCTAATGTCGATGGATCCAAAACAAAAACTTTTTCCATTTCAAATAAAGTGTATATGTTTATGTTGTAATTGAAACAATAAGAATATTCTGTCTTGTATAATTTATATATGTTTTTATTGTTGTCCAATGGTAACGACGATCATGGAAACGATCGTGTAAACAAGTCAGTTAGTAGGCAATTCGCTTTCGACCAACGAATAAATCGTTTAATCTGCAATTGGCCGAAATTCTGTGTGTGTATGGCCAGCATAAATAATGGGTTTTCCACAGTTAGTGAGAATCCCCACAGCAGCTTCAGTATTAAACCGACCACCACCAGCAATTGCAGTATTAGACACCGGCAGTGTTTTTAACAAAAAATACAAAATCTAAAATAAATCCTAGTTCTGTGGAACTCACAAAGCTCAAATCCTTGTAAACCTTGGGCCAGATTCAGGTACATCTGCGCATTATTGGACCGGCATAGCGCACCGCCTTTACGTTAGACTTGCGCAATGTAGCCGCGCAATCACCCTATTCTCGTCGCTTTTACGCAGAAAATAGCGCCTACGCAACGTTATTTCTGAGGCGCAAGGTGGAGTAATCCAAATTGGGAAGGACGTGGGCGTGTTACATTGAAATGAGCCGTGACCCAATTGCAAATGAAGGGCCGGCCGGCTCGCGCATGCGCGCTTGAAGCAGACCATGTCAGCACCTCTGTGCGCATGCTCACAACTCGGGAACGGCGCAATCAGTGAAATTGGAAATGGACTAGGGCAAAATCATGAACTACGCAGACAGCATAAATAGACAGACACAAACGCACTTCCATTGCAAAAGTACATCCCTTTGTATCCCTCCCTATACAGCAAGGTGCTTTTGTTCCTTAGTTAGTTGCGTTGTGATTTGTATTTGTCAGATTTGTGTACTGTGTGATCTTGTGTTTGTTAGAAGATATTTGAAAGTGTTTTTTGCTAAGTGTTTGTGAGATATTTTGTTTGATATTTTTCTGTTTGTTTGTTTTCTTGCTTGATTGTTCATGTTTGTTTTTGTGACTGCTTTTTGCTGAGTGTTGGTGAGAGTATTTGTTTGATATTTTTCTGTTTGTTTGTTTCCTTGCTTGATTGGTCGTGCTTGTTTTTGTGAGTGATTTTTGTTGACTGGGAGTGTTTTTTTTTCAGTATGACTGAGAGGAAGAGAAAATTACATTTTTCTTTGAGGGAGAAACAAATTCTTGCCCGGGCCATTTCCGATTATGGGCGTTTCCTCCATGGCCCGGACAGTGCCAACACCACCCCGGCCAGGAGGAGAGAGATTTTGGACATGATCACTGACCAGGTGAATTCAGCGGGGGAGGGGGAGACACGGAACCGGTCTGGGATTGAGAAAAAGATTAATGACCTCCGGCGTCTGGTCAAAAAGAAGCTGGCC
The DNA here is from genome assembly GCA_029574335.1 of Rana kukunoris. Taxonomy (NCBI): domain Eukaryota; kingdom Metazoa; phylum Chordata; class Amphibia; order Anura; family Ranidae; genus Rana; species Rana kukunoris. Next base: position 48,170,924 of record CM056059.1, on the reverse strand, counting down.
AGAATGCTTGCCCATGCCAGGGGCACAGGAGGGCCTTGTATGCTGAAAAGAGCCACTGGCAAGGAAATGGAGTGTTGCCATGACCTTGACCAGTGGCTGCACTGCATGTGAGCGGTGTGTTGGGCTGGTGATGTCCTCCTGCAAGGTTGTGGTTAATTCCAGGATGGCATGAGGGGTGAATCTGAAGATGCGATACACCTCAGAATCACTCATGCCAAAGAGGTCTATGCGTGTGCGGTATATCCTCTCCCGTGCCATCCTCCGTGCCCTCTTCCTTCTTTGCTCATCTAAAGTCAGTAGTATAGCTATGTGCGACGATGCCCCTGGCATGTTGGCATACAGATTGTTGTGCAACACGTGTGACTGCTGAGCTCCTCACTAACAGTGTTGCTTTATCTGACATGTAGAAGTTTTTTCTCTTTTTAGACCAGCTTTTATATGGTCTAATTTTAGACAGGACATTTTGCTGTTGCGCACACTGCGTAGCCTGCGCTGCCCCAACGTTATTTTGTGGATCCCCGTAAGTCCCTCATTAGCATATTTGACTAGCAAATCAATGGTCTGTCTAGCGCAGTTTTGCGCGGACGGATGCGCCTGTCTAACGAAATTACGCTTGACAAAAGAAAGTAGATTTCTTGCGTATCTCGTTTTGGGGATGCCGTGCATCGAAACGCACGCGCACATTTAGACTTACGCCACGCATCTCCTGTTACGCAGGCGTAATCGCTCTGTGAATCTGGGCCCTTGTGTCCAGCCACAAAACAATCACATTGCTGCCATCACTGTCTCAATCTCTCTCTCTGTAGGCCAGCATAGCTTGATCCCTGAACTCAGGACTATATCATGGGAAACAATACTTTTTTTTATTAAAGAACTTTAACAAAGTACAGAGTACAGGGTCATACAAGAGTGCAAAAAGTACAGAAGATACACAATGCAACAATAGGTAGCCTGATCAAACATTGCATCCGGTGGTAAGTTAAACTATAGGGGGTGTAATGGTGCAAGGTCTGAACAGGCATAGTTTGACCTTAAAAACAGGAACAATACTTTTAAAACACACAGCTAACACCTGTGATCCTATAAAGGAATACAGCTACTGGCCTTTTTTTGTGGCTTCCCAACACATAAAGTGATTGTAAATGATAACCTTGTAAAACAACCTATTCAATTTAAAATAGAAATTAAAGATTTTTCCATTACATAATACCAATCATATTTATATCAACAAATGGTCTCCTTGGTTCGACTATTCCCCCCTGTTCTTTAACCCTTTTTAGTCCCTCCTTGTATGTAATATTTTTGCCAATATAAATCGATTCCCTTTTGGGACATTTTTACTTTGGTCTTCAATTTTTCAGAAATTGTGTATAATTATATGTTGCCTTTATGCGCCCTACTAATGTGTGTATTTTTACTGACTTCACTTTGATTATAACCTCCCTTTTGTATATGTTTTAATTATATGGATTTGTACCACCATTTATTCCTTTAATGAAAGTTTGTAAACAAAAAAATTAAAAATAAATAAAATAGAAATGAAAGGCAAAACATTTTTGTATAGATATAAAAAAATTATAAATACCTTTTTTCCCTTTTTTGTAAGTGATCACATTCCCTCTGTTCTCAGCTGCATAAGTGCTCTGGAGAGGAGAAGCAGCAGCACACCGAGCTCTACAGTGAATATGACGTGATGTCAGGATAATGGAGTCCTCCGCCCGCCGTCATTTGACGGTGGGCAGAGGACAAGTGGTTAATGTGACAAGGGGGGTTATTTACTAAAGGCAAATCCACTTTGCACTACAAGTGCAAACTACAAGTGCAAAGTGCACTTAAAATTGCACTGAAAGTACACTTGGAAGTGCAGTTGCTGTAGATTCGAGGGGGACATGCAAGGAAGATAAAAAAAACAGCACTTTAGCTTGCACATGATTGGATGATAAAATCAACAGAGCTTCCCCTCATTTCAGATCTACCCCTCAGATTTACAGCGACTGCACTTCCAAGTGTACTTTCAGTGCAATTTAAAGTGCACTTTGCACTTGTAGTTTGCACTTGTAGTGCAAAGTGGATTTGCCTTTTGTAAATAACCCCCAAGGTGTATCTAAATGTATATAGTCAAAATGATAGTTCAGTGTGTTCTAACACAATGGGGGTTATTTACGAAAGGTAAATCCACTTTGCACTACAAGTGCAAACTACAATTGCAAAGTGCACTTGAAATTGCACTGAAAGTGCACTTGGAAGTGAAGTCGCTGTAAATCTGAGGGGTAGATCTGAAATGAGGGGAAGCTCTGCTGATTTTATTATCCAATCATGTGCAAGCTAAAATGCTGTTTTTTTATTTTGCTTGCATGTCCCCCTCCAATCTACAGCGACTGCATTTCCAAGTGCACTTTCAGTGCATTTTCAAGCGCACTTTGCACTTGTAGTGCAAAGTGATTTGCCTTTAGTAAATAACCCCCATTATGTATATTTATAACCTACTGCGTAACAGAAGAAATATTGGAGGCACTTTCAAAACACATATAGCTTGTAACAAGCTAGATAGGCTAGATGCATTAAAAGATAGATCTCTTAGGCCTCGTACACACGAGGGGATATGTCCGCTGAAAACGGTCCGATGGACCGTTTCAGCAGACATCTCCGCTCGTGTGTATGGGCTAGCGGACAGATTTCTCCACCCGACAGATTTCAAAGCATGCTTTGAAATCCATCCGGTGGAATCTGTCCGCCCGACATGTCTGCTGGTTAGTACACTTACCAGCAGACATGTCGTCCCCCACCGCCGCCGCCGAATGGATTCGGCGCATGCGCGGAAGTGTTTAACTTCCTGGTGCGGTGACGTGGCGGTGACGTGGCGGCGTCAACGTCACCGCCGCATCACCGCGCCGTCCGGCGGCGGGGAATTTGATCCGATGGTGTGTACACGCCATCGGATCAAACTCCCGATCGGACATATCCGATGGAAATGGTCCGCGGACCGTTTTCATCGGATATGTCCGATCGTGTGTACGAGGCCTTAGAGTTTGATCGTAATCTAAATGCTATTAATATCCATCATTTTTATAACCTTGACATAAGACCATTTACCCATCAGGTTGCTGTACCTGCATTTCTACAAACTCACACTAGGTGGTGTCATGAGCTATCATCCTCCTTCCAGTGCTGGAGATGTGTTTCTAAATCTACACCATTCAGTTTCTCATCATCATGATGCCATTAATCTGTGTTTATGTGGGTATTGGTAACCAATTTAGATTTTATTGTTGTACTAATTGACATTGCCAATCAAAAAGCCCAACGTTCCAAGGAAACTGTAGCTCTCCAAGCAACAGAAGGGTTAATAAAAGAAAGATTTGTTTGCTGTGAGCTTAGTGTAAATGATGATTACCTACAATTAGGGGCAATACCAGAGCAGAAGCTTTGCCTCGGCTAACGAGCCCCCTCTATCCTAATTATCTGCTATTGGCTTTATCTGGCTTGTTATGTGTGCTGGTTTTGTAGCTAGGAGACTAGTGTGATCACCCATATATATTGTGATTATTAGAAGGTGGAGGGGTGATGGCTCTGGCACACACACTAGGAGAAGGGCACATAATGCAGCAAAGCTTGATATTTTTTTAGTTTGTAAATCAAATATTGTGTCTCTGCAAAGCTGAAATGTGTGCAGTGTGGCAAAACAGATTTCTTTCCAGTTCTCTGCTACTTTTTTTTTTGGCTGTACAAGTAATAATGTAAGTCTTTCTGTGAGTTGACAATGTCTATTTATTAGTTATACACCCCAGGAATTATTATTATTATTTTCTATGTACTGTATATACAATACTGTGCACACGTTATTGGCAGATGTGAAAAAAATGCTGTAAAGTTGGTTTTTCCAAACATTTTTTTCCCCACAAATAGAGCTTTCTTTTGGTGGCATTTAATCACCTCTGTTTTTATTTTTTTGCACTATAAACAAAAAAAGAGCGACAATTTTGAAAAAAAAAATATATATTTTTTACTTTTTGCTATAATAAATATCCCCATAAAATATATAAAAAAAAGTTTTTTCCCTCAGTTTAGGCCGATACGTATTCTTCTACCTATTTTTGGAAAAAAAAAAAGCGTTTATCCATTTGTTTTGTGCAAAATTTATAGCGTTTACAAAATAGGGGATAGTTTTATGGCATTTTTATTAATATTTTTTTTTTTACTACTAATGGCGGTGATCAGCGATTTTTTTCGGAACTGGGACATTATGGCAGACACATCGGACAATTTTGACACATTTTTGGCATCATTGTCATTTTTACAGCAAAAAGTGCTATAAAAATGCACTATTTACTGTGAAAATTACAATTGCAGTTTAGGAGTTAACCACTAGGGGCACTGTAGGAGTTAAGTGTGACCTCATATGTGTTTCTAACTGTAGGGGGGCAGGGCTGGACGTGTGATGTCAGACGATCAATTGTTAAGCCAGTTGTTAAGCGGGGGGACATTAAAGTTGTTGAGTGGGGGGGGGGGTGACTCTCATCTGTGCACGGAATGTGGCGGCTCTCTTCCCTTCAGCAGACATCCCCACACCGCTCCGGTTCCTCCTTGGGGAGGTTTTGCAGTTGTTCAGCGGAGGGGGGAGTGCCTCTCACTACTCATTAGCCCGGCTGTCGGCTTTCTTCCCTTCAGCAGCCACAGTCCTCCACACGCCGCTCCAGTTCCTCCTGCTTCTGTGCTGCCTCCTATTGCAGTGCGGGAAAATTAACCCTTTCGAAGAAGCGGAATGTCCCGCAGAATCCGTGCGTGTTGGGAGGTATGCGCAGGGCCGCCATCAGGAAAAATTAAAAAAGGGGATAGCCACCCTGGGGATCTCTGGGCCCTTTAAGAAAAAGAAAAAAGAAACCTCTGGGCCCTTTAATTAAAAAAATAAATAAATAAACATTTATAAAAAATATAAAGAAAATGTAAATTTTTTTATAAAAAAAAAAGGGGGGGTTGCCATCCGGAGGCCCTGGAGACCTCTGGGCCCTTTAATAATAATAATAATAATATATATATAAAAAACATTTTTTTTAATAAAAAAATAAATAAAAAAAGTGGGGGTTGCTGTCCGGGGGCCTTGGGGGCCTCCAGACCCCTAAAAAAATAAAAAATAAATAAACATTTATAAAAAATGCATAAAAAAGGGAGGAGCCCTGGGGACCTCTGGGCCTTTTAATAAAAATGAAAAAATATAAACAAAAATAAAAAAAACATTTATAAAAAAAAGGGGGGTTGCCACATGGGGCCCTGGGGACCTCTGAGCCCTTTAATAACAAAAAAAAATATTATAAATATATATATATATATATATATATATATATATATATATATATATATATATATATATATATATATATATAAAAATATATAAAAAACATATTTTTTTTATAAAAAATAAATTAAAAAAGTAGGGGTTGCACCCCCAAAAAAAAATTATAAAAAGGGGGGGGGGGTTGCCATCCGGGGGCCCTGGAGACCTCTGGGCCCTTTAATAATAATAATAATAATTATATATATATATATATATATATATAAAAACATATTTTTTTTATAAAAAATAAATAAAAAAAGTAGGGGTTGCTTTTTTTTTTTTTTAGAGGGGCCCCCTATTGGGTGGGGCCCATTGGCTTGAGCCCAGTCAAGCCCAATGGTAAGTCCGGCCCTGTCCATAGCAAACAGCTTACTATGAGGGTAGATACATAAGAGGGGGACCCCAGAGTAAGAGGTTCTGGACTGCTCTGTGCAATACCATTGTTGTATAACGTTTACTGTATTATTTTAATAAAAAAATTATGCATTTTATATCGCTTTTTAACGTAGGCCTATGTACTGTATACATGTGGCTTTTATAAAACTGTTCCTGTCCAGCAATCAATTCCTATGCCCTAGAGCAGTGGTTCTCAACCTGGGGGTCGGGACCCCCTCGGGGGTCGAATGATGATTAGCCAGTGGTCACCGAATCCTGGGCTGTTCCAAAAGCCTGCACCGCTCTCCCAGCCTTTTTGCCCACTCAGCCTCTTCGCAGGCGCCCATTCAGTTCATGGCATGGCTGGGGGGGCAGAGACTAGACGTCAGCTGACTGGTCAGGAATGTGAAGTGGGAGGGTCTGGAGAAGACCCTATGTCCTGATTTCGGCAAAGGTGTCACTGTTACGAGACACCACAAAGGGGTTTTAATATTGTACAAGTGGAAGGAACTCAGGGAGCTCTAAATGTTAATGGGTTAGGGGCGCAAATTACTCGTCTTGCCTTGGGTGCTCACAACCCACGCTATGAAAATAATTTTACTGTTGGGGGTCCCCACAACCTGGGAAATGTTATCAAGGGGTCGCGGCACTAGGAAGGTTGAGAACCACTGCACTAGAGTGAGTAACAAACTGTTACCGACATACCTGCTTTTATCTGCCTGTGCTAGGCTGTGGGTTTTAGCAACGGCTCCCTTCCCCAGTAGAAATTTTTAAATGTTGGTAACTAGGGATGAGCCGAACACCCCTGGGTTCGGTTCGCACCAGAACCTGCGAACAGACCAAAAGTTTGTGTGAACTTTAGAACCCTGTTAAAGTCTATGGGACTCGAACGTTTGAAATCTAAAGTACTAATTTTAAAGGCTAATATGCAAGTTATTGTCCCAAAAAGTGTTTGGGGACCCGGGTCTTGCCCCAGGGGAGTATTTGGGGACCCGTGTCCTGCCCCAGGGGACATTTATCAATGCAACAAAAAGTTTTAAAAATGGCAGTTTTTTCAGGAGCAGTGATTTTAATAATGCTTAAAGTGAAACAATAAAATTGAAATATTCCTTTAAATTTCGTACCTAGGGGGGTGTATAGTATGCCTGTAAAGTAGCGCTTGTTTCCTGTGCTTAGAACTGTCCCTGCAAAAAAATGTAATTTCTGAAGTAAAAAGGTCATTTAAAATCACTCACCTTAGGGTCTGGTATGGATATTAAGGGGAACCCTGTGTCAAATAAAAAAAAAATGATGTGGTGTTCCCCCCAAATATCCATTCCAGACCCTTCAGGTCTGGTATGGATTTTAAGGGGAACTTCACCCCAAATTTAAAAAAAAATTCATTATAGCCGCGAGTGATTTTAAATTACTTTTTTTCCTTCAGAAATGACACTTTGTACAGGGACAGTTCTAAGCATGGGAAACAAGCGCTACTTTACAGGCATACTATACACCCCCCTAGGTACGAAATTTAAAGGAATATTTCACTTTTATTGTTTCACTTAAAGGAATTATTAAAAACACTGCTGCCAAAAAAACTGCAGTTTTTAAAACTTTTTTTGCATTGATACATGTCCCCTGGGGCAGGACCTGGGTCCCCAACACTTTTTTTATAACAATAACTTGCATATTAGCCTTTAAAATTATCACTTTAGATTTCAAATGTTCGAGTCCCATAGACTTTAACAGGGTTCTAAAGTTCACACAAACTTGCCGCGAACACCCCAAATAGTTCAGGCGAACAGGCAATGTTTGAGTCGAACATGAGTTCTACTCGAACTCGAAGCTCATCCCTATTGGGGATGTTCATAGTGATGAAGAGAGAAGACCTTGTGGTGTAGCCTGTAGAAGAGTTTACAGATCTGGAGTGGTGACAAGAGTCCTCTAATGATTTGAAGGGACAGGGAGTCACAGCAAAGGCCTTCTGTTCTCTTGGATCTAGCTACAATGACGATGGCTGCAACACCTGCTCCTATTCAGGACCAGATTTCATTTATTTGCCCCCATAGGATACTTTTACTGTGCCACTATTGTCACCAGAGATCTTTATGGGCACAGTCTCATGTACCTCCTAGTAAATAAACAGGTATCTCACAAAATAAAACATTTATTTCTTGCTGATTTATCTGCGCAGGTTTGGATAAGACGGTGTGTATTTGTGTCGTCCTAAAAGGTGGCCAGACCACAAACTCAGCTCCTGTCCACTGTTCCTACAACTACTTAGAAATGCAATCAGTACATAAACTCAATAAAACTAGGCTAGCAAGCAAATAAGTTTTACTTACAGTCTGTTATTTGTAATGCATGCCTATTGATGCTAACATTGTATTTCGAGTCTTTCACTTGCCGTAGTGTCTAGCTCACCATTAAATATCTATTTCTCTATTTCATTTTCTGTCACACTCATTTCTAGTGTCTTTCTTACTCCCTCTCCCTTCTTTCATTCTGTCCCACGGCAGGGGGCTTTAAAGACAACACAATTTTTTTTCTTTTTTGGCTGTGAGTTCCCTAGAAATGTAATTATGCTCTAAAATGTGGTTAGCATTGCAGTAAATATCGCACAGAGCTTCCAAATTACATTTGGGGTGTAAAGGGGATTGAATTTCATCGCAAGTTGACACTCAATTACAATTTCCATATATCTTGCATGTGGGGGGGCTGGGAGACTTAACCCTTTCACTGCTCAGAAGCTTTTAACGGCAGGGGATTTAATAGAAGCCTAGAAAACATTTGTACATGATGTTCTATTAAAAATGTAAGACAAATGCTATGCTTGGCCATTAAAATGGGAAGAAAATCACATATGAGATTACTTAATAGGCAGTGCAAAGGGCAGCACGGCTGCCACAGTCGGGGAAATGAAAGATGGTCACTGATTGGTCCTTATCGGTCACTGCACTTTACATAATTACATAGTTACATAGTTAGTCAGGTTGAAAAAAGACCCAAGTTCATCCAGTTAAACCAATAGAAAAAATAATAATAAATAGAAAACCTCCATATACTGAATCCTATGCCTACAACTGATCCAGAGAAAGGCAAAAAAAATGTTTTCTCTGCAATACTTAAAGGGGTTGTAAAGGTAAAACTTTTTTTCCCCCCTAAATAGCTTCCTTTACCTTACTGCAGTCCTCCTTCACTTACCTCATCCTTCCATTTTGCTTTTAAATGTCCTTATTTCTTCTGAGAAATCCTCACTTCCTGTTCTTCTGTCTGTAACTCCACACGGTAATGCAAGACTTTCTCCCTGGTTTGGAGTGTTGTGCTCGCCCCCTCCCTTGGACTACAGGAAAGTCAGGACGCCCACTAACACACAGCTCCTTTCTCTATCTGCAATGTAGAAAGCGTCCTGACTCTCCTGTAGTCCAAGGGAGGGGGCGAGCACGACACTCCACACCAGGAAAAAAAGCCTTACATTACTCTGTGGAGTTACAGACAGAAGAACAGGAAGTGAGGATTTCTCAGACGAAATAAGGACATTTAATAGCAAAATGGAAGGATGAGGTAAGTGAAGGAGGACTACACTAAGGTAAGAAATCTATTTAGGGGAAAAAATAATTGTACCTTTACAGCCCCTTTAACCACTTGACCACTGGGCACTTAAACACCCTTCCTAACCAGACCAATTTTCAGCTTTCGGTGCTCTCTCAATTTGAATGACAATAACTCAGTCATACAACACTGTAACCAAATGAATTTTTTGTCCTTTTTTTCCCACAAATAGAGCTTTCTTTTGGTGGTATTTGATCACCTATGCGGTTTTTATTTTTTTCGCTATTAATGAAAAAACAATGAAAATTTTGTAAAAAAATGAATTTTTCTTAATTTCTATCATAACATTTTGCAAAAAAATAATTTTTCCTAAATTTGGCCTAAAATGTATACTGCTACATATTTTTGGCACTGGTGTAGCACTGATGGAGCACTGACGGACACTGGCGGCACTGATAAGCACTGTAATGGCACTGATGGGCACTGATGAGCACTGTAGTGGCACTGATGAGCACTGATGGACACTGGCAGCACCGTAGTGGCACTGGGCACGGTAGTGGCACTGATGGACATTGGCAGCACTAATGAGCACTCTAGTGGCACTGGTGGGGCACTGGTGGCACCGATGGGCACTGATGAGCACTGTAGTGGCACTGGTGTGGCACTGATGAGCGCTGATGGACACTGGAAGCACCGATGAGCACTGTAGTGGCACTGGGCACGGTAGTGGCACTGATGGAGCACTGGCGGCACTGATGAGTACTGTAGTGGCACTGGTGCGGCACTGACAGACACTAGCAGCACCAATGGGCACTGAAGTGGCAGAGGTGGCACTGGTGGGGACTGTAGTGGCACTGGTGGGGACTGTAGTGGCACTGGTGGCACAGATGGGGACTGTAGGTGCACTGGGGGGACTGTAGTGGCACTGGTGGGCACTGTAGTGGCACTGGTGGCACAGATTGGGACTGTAGGGGCACTGATGGGTAGTGGTAGTTGCTCTGTGTGGCACTGCTGGGCACAATATAGATGGCACTCACTTGAAAAATCTCTTCTCTCCTCACACGCTGTATCGGTGTGAGGAGAGAAGAGAAGACGACCTCAGGATGACCCTTTTTTGTTTACATTCTTCTGCTCCCTCATTGGAGGGAGCGATCAGGTGGTGAAGAGCCGCTATCATTGGCTCTTCACCGTGATCCGTGTTGCGTCGGGTCCCCTGGACCCGACGAGCATGGACACTTTCGCGAGCGCGTCGAAGGGGACGCTTAAACGACGAAGTGCAATTCGACCGCGCTGTAGCAGTATTTTTGCTATAGCGCGGTAGGCAAGTGGTTAAGTTTCTGACACATTTTATAAATGACTGTTTTATGTTTTGCTGTATGTAGATATTTTAGGTAACGAATGCACATCGGCTGAATATCTAGCTCACGCCTGAGGTCAGAAGGAGCCAATGACGGGACTTCCATCTGTCTTTAAGGCTGTACATTAATAAATATGTATGCTACAACATCTTTCCCAAATACCCAGCATCCTTTTCTGTTTAGTTAAATGACAACAAACAGTCTAAAAGAAACAAAACATAGAAACAGCAAGACTTATTGAATAAGGCAGTGTAGAGGACAGTGATGTTGTGTAAAATGCAGTAAGCCATAGTAAGCAATCAGATTTTCACTTTTATCAGTTTGTTAGTCAGAACAATGAAAGATGATTGCTTGCTATGGTTTGCTGCACTTTGCATATTGCTCTTAGTCTTGTTAAAAAAGCCCAAGTGACTTCAGTTATCTCAGCGCTTTAAAGACAGGTGTTTTGTTTGCCTGTATGGTTTAAAATGTTAGATCGTGTTTCCAGAACCTATTTTTTTTTATCCCCTGTCCTCATCTACATTATTTCTAGTTTCAGCTTTAATTTCTTCTCATCGTCACGTTATGGTTTCTTATACACACAGTATACTGTTGGTGACATTCGTAGGGGCATGAAATTTAGATTGCAGTGGTTTGCAACAGTGACGTCTGCACTGATCCTTAAGGGTTGCCAATAGTGCATGCTTTTAGTTCTCATCACAGATTTACAGGGATGATATTGAGTGGTGTTCTTTGACACAGGTTGCTAATATATGTAACTGGGTTCCAAGTGGGGAACACATGAACTGTTGTCAGCCTTTGAGGAATGAAGTTCGGCACTATTGGTCCACAGTTCTTAACTCTAAGGCCGCGTACACACGTACGAGGACCGTCGGGCTAAACCCATCGTTCCGCCCGACGAGGTTCCCGATGAGCGGTCGAAAAATCTCGTCGAGCCAAAGTCCTCATTGAACAACGAGGAAAAAGAGAGCATGCTCTCTTTTTTGGCTCGGCGAACTTCCCGACGGGACGCTCGTCGGAAGTGTACACACGATCAAGCTTCTTGCCAGAATATGTCTCCCAGCGAGCTTCTCGCTGGATTCTGCCGAGAAGCTCGGTCGTGTGTACGGGGCCTCATTCTAACATTAAGAACTAGGGAAAAAAAGTACCATTCAAATGCTACTGTGTAATAAACCAGCCATTTCCACTACTAACAGGTGCTAATCTCTGCTAGAGCACGCCTGGCTTAATAAGGAATTTAAAAAAAGTATTGTAAGTACCACACACTGTCAATGTGTACCACAATAACAAAAATTAACAAAGTCTTCAGATCCGTTTGCCACCCATTAAACACACACCTTTCGGTTTCAATTGTTTTCATGAAAAAAAAAAAATCTTGTTTAATGGGAAAAAGGAACAACAGTACAAAGTCGAGCATCAAACAATTCTTAAGGTAGCTCTGTATACACAGTAAAATAGGTACACAAAAAGGGAATAAAAGGGAACATAACAACTAATATGGACCATCCAGGAGGTCCAGTATAGTTGCAAACAAATAGGAACACCATAGACAAACACCTTTCTAATGCATTTCATCTGCTTAGGGCGTGCTCACAGGCATAGGCGTGTGCACAGAGTGTGCCAGGTGTGCCCAGGCACACCCTAATCACCCTGTGCAGCATAGATACTCCCTACTGCCCTTGCTCCCCCCTTCCTGCTTCACCGTTGCTGGCTTCTCTCCTCTCCTAGTGGCTGATGCTGCGGGATGTTTTAGGATGAATGGGGGAAAGGGGCAAGTAAATATGTAATTTACTGACCCCTTCCCTTTCTGAATAAACATAGTGAGCAATTGGAAGTGTGTGTTTGAGGTTTAGGGTGCACACCCTAATGCAATAGGCTGCGCACACCTATGCTCACAGGGTTTAAGCCCTAAGCCGGTGAAACTTGTAAGAGGGATGTGTCTGATGGGTGGGAGATTGAGCTGAAGCTTTTAGGCAGATTTTTGTTATTATGTTTCAACCATGTGTAGTACTTGTAAAACAAATTGGAGTTCTGATTCTAATGTGTATCATCTAGTTCAGCCTTTCTTTACATATAAAGATGGAGAAGTCCTTAAAATAACTTTTCAGTTTCAGGGAACCCCTGCTAATAATGACTATATCTACCGTTCATGGTACATTAGCATGAACAGTAGGCTGGAATATAAGAGTAAATAAAAGAATAGGCATTGTACAATACTGTGTATTTGACACCTAGGGCTCTATACAACAACATTATTTACAGTAATAATAATGTGATGAAACAAACACAAATAATAATGTCCAGAAAATAATTACAGACAAAGAAGCTGTATAATTTCCTCACAATTGTGGTCAGTGAAAAAGTTTCCCCTTATATTAGGAAAGCTTTAAACATTGGTCTTCAGTGGAGAAGGACATTCTTACATTGGTGGACAGTGAATATGTGTGCCCTAACATTGATGGTCATAGAGATCCTTACTTTGGTGGTTAGTGAATAGGGCCTTCTTACATCGGTAGTCAGAAAGAAGATTTGTTTTTTAAATTGGTGGTCATTTTGAAGAATATTCCTTATATTGGTGCTCATTGGGGAGAATCCTCCCTTACAGATTGCATTAAAGATCATCGCTGTCAATGGTTATTTATCTGTAAGCAGAAATTGCTAATTGCTTAAGGAACTCTTAGGCCGCGTACACACGATCGGACCAGTTCGATGGTGTGTATGGCCCATCGGACCGTTGTCTGTCGGACCAAAGTTTAAAAAACTTGCTTCAAAATCTGTCTGAAGGACACCTGTCCGTCGGACAGGTTCGATGGTTAGTGCGCAAAAGCATCGGACCAAAAACCTGCACATGCTCAGAATCAAGTCGACGCATGCTTGGAAGCATTGAACTTTGTTTTTTCAGCACGTCGTTGTGTTCTACGTCACCACGTTCTGGTCTGATCGGATTTTTGGTCCGATGGTGTGTACACACATCAGACCATCAGACCACTTCAACCTGGTCCAATGAAAACGGTCCGTCGGACCAGTTTCATCAGACCGGTCTGATCGTGTGTACGTGGCCTTAGAAACATTTGGTGGAACCCCAGGGTTCCTTGGAACCTTGGTTGGGGAAGGCTGATCTAGACAATTTGGATAGGTTGTTTAATCACTGACCTGTGAGTTCATGCCAATAAATATGTCAGTAACTAAATCCCCTACAGTACCTAATAGACCGGAACTCAAAGTCAGTAGATGTAAATTAATTCTAAAATCTCATATAATCTTTAATAATGTACAATAGAAAAAAAATTGGTTGCAACATTTATATTCTGCATCTTTCATTAAAATAACCTCTGGTCATCCAGCCATGAAGGTCATTGTTTGGGGTGACAATACTTATTCCCCAGCTCCAAATTTCTCTCCTGCATTATGACCCCGTCGAGGGTTGTTTTTTTTTTCTCGAGATGTTTCATAGATGTTTTTTTAGATGTTTTCGTAATATAAAAATCCATACCCTCGAACCAAATTTAGAAAGTGACAGCAAGAGCACTTTAGAATTTTTTAGGAAAGCAAACTCGCTAGACAAATTCTTCCACATTAATGTCTTCTCATATACAGCACACTTTGCCCCATCACACAATATAATATTGTTTTCTTATTTTGGAGCCTTGTGGGAGATAATGAAGGATATGTGCATAGAGTTGGTCTCCTCTCCCAAAGTTTAAATGGATTTTTATTCACACCCTCGGAGGGAATAGAAAGAGCATTTCATCTATTTATAGTCTCTCAGACATGAGAACAATCCTGCCCCTTTTCCCCAGCCGCCCCCTCCCTCAGTCCAGGCTGCCGGAGGGATTCTGGGGTTAAGTTCGCTGCCCACTGTGGTGATGTAACTCCAGCTTTGTGTCATTTATATTCAGCCCAAAGAAAACAATTTTCCTGAATAGACAGGCGGACAATAATATTGTTCAGGGTTGATTTTACTTTGGACGTGATCCAAACTGCTCCCAGGCAGCTCAGACTGAGCTCGTTCTCTCAGCACATATCAGGGCTGTGGCTCACATCACCTCTGGCCTGTCACTGTTCTCACTCACCCTCTCTGTGTGCACTCATCCATCTGCCCTCCATCCACTTATTACTCATTTCCCCTACTCTCTGCCTCTATGTATTCTATCAATCATGGCGTGCCTATGCATTCTTCTACAATGTGCTCCCTCTGCTCTTCTTTCTCTATTCCTTCTCATTGAGCAATTTCAAGTTTATTTTCTTTCATCTACTCTCTTTTGCTTCATTATTTGCCCTTTTCATCTTTTCTTTCTGTTTCATTGTCCACTGCCTTCTAGTCTCTTTATGACATACCCTTCTGTATATATATAGTCATCGTAAACTTCCCAAAGTTTATATAGTTTAGCATTGTTTTGTACAACTGTTCATCCCTTCCAAACGTTGTTCACACACATTCATTGTAGGCATCCAATCACAAATTTTATCAGGGGTATTATGGGATGTCATTCTACCTCTATTCTCATGATTCACATGCTTTGACTTTGAAGATGTTTGTTCACTTTATGGACAGGTGTATACTTTCAGAAGCTTGTGCTATTGGCTTTCAAATCACTTTTCATAATTTAGTTCTAACAGTATTTATAAAATCAAACCCATTGATTTATGATTTATGTTTTTGTCTCTTCTGGAAGAAAAGTTCAGGTTCCTTTTTATTCTCCTAACAGCTTGATGTACCCCCCAATATAAGATTAGTAAAGGGGTAGGGCATTCTTCAGCTCAAAATTCTTTACCTTATACTTATTAAATGTTTTCAAAAAAAGTTATGCACACATATCTACTAACGCAAGAATATATGAAATACATTAATATCCAAAGTAGGGTAAAGTAAACACCCCAGCTCAGTTAGCCCTCCTTCAATTCACATGGTCAAATCATGAACATTTTTTTAAGCTGTTTAGGTACATAATAATCTTAACTGGCCAGTTGAAGGAAAAGCTGACTGTGGTCAATAGGTCAACACAAATTGCTGTACTTTAACAAAGCAAGCCTTAAAGTGGATGTAAACCCCCCCCCAAAAAAAAACATTTTTTTGATGTCACAATGTAGAGCAGGGGTGTCAAACTCAATTCCATTGTGGGCCGCATCAGCATTATTATTGCCCTCAAAAGGGCCGGTTGTATCTGTAAGATTAGATGTCCAGCGCATCCCCTCCCCTTACATGTCAAGAGCCACCCCACCATCAGAGTCCCACACTCTCCTTACATCACAGTGCACCCCCCTTTCCTTATGCTGCTGCTGGGAAGGAGCTGGATGCCTTGCTTGAAACTAGAAAGTAAGGGTCTGGAGTAGGACCAGAGGAGGGCTGGAGAGGTGCAAGGAGAGGTGCAAGGGCCACATGAAATGGCCTGGAGGGCCGGAATCGGCCCACGGGCCTTGTGTTTGACACCTGTGATGTAGAGTATAAGATTTCCTAGCATCTGTGCCCAGTCTTGTCACACAGAGTTAATCCAGATCTGAGAAATCCTCTTTTAATGTTCAGTAAAATGAACAGCCTTCCAGATAAAAACCTGCCTAAATAAAAAGTCAGTTTTCTCTCTTCTTGCTTTGAGTGAGAGGTTATTTACATATCTAGCTAGGACATGTTTATCATATGTTATGTTTTGTTTATCATAACATGAGATGATCTAACATCATAACACATCCTAGTAATATACAATGAACTCTGGATTACCTCTTGTTATGAAAAACATGTCCAAGCTAGATTTGTAAATAACCTGTCACTGAAAGCAATAACAGAGAAACGGACTTTATAATTTGGCAAGTTTTTTTCTGGAATTCTGTTAATTTGCACTGAACATTAAAAGAGGATTACTCAGCACTGGATTAACGCTGTGTGACAAGACTGGGCACAGATGATAGGAAATCTTATACTCTACATCCACTTTAATCATACTCTATCTCCCCCTCCCAGAGGAACTGTACATTTGTATTCATAGCAAGCATTCAGTGATCAGGTGTACCCTTCTCTACACTTCTTTTTCCGATTCAGTAATTTAAGGTATCCTTTTGCCTGGGACAATTTTTTTTACTTGTTTTCTATTGGCTGGCATATATTCTACAGGGGTACAGCAAGGTTATAAAGAATTTCAGAGTACAAAAAAAATAATGGTGCTTGGCAGTTTGATGTCCATAACTGCTTAAACAAAATGTATAGATGTTAGCTAAGGCTTATGTAACCCAGTTAATCCATATTCTAAGGCATCGCAGTATGCTTAAATGTGTATCAGTTGTGTAGCAAAAAAAAACCCGCTATTATCCTTTCTTTTAACAGAAACACTGAGTTGTGACTGTGTAATTGTGTCCCAAGATTTGATATCTTGAGAAATAAAAACAGCAGTAACAAGAGGTTGTGTTCCATAGCTGCACAATGACAGGGTCAGGGCAAATAGAAACATTTATATTGTTTTTTTGTTTTTTTTTATTGTGATTGATTTAGGAAGAGTGCAGAGACACCATCAGGAGAGGAAACAAGCCTAGGGAATTTGGAATAGTTGCTAGACTATCACATTCCTACCAAACAGTACAAACACTTAAGGATTTGTTTATTACTTGGATGTATATACAGGATAAGATAGATTAGCCAATTACCATAAAAAATATATAAATGAATGCTTGTCAGCATGTTCCTGTTTTCCTTGAAATTACTGTATATTTTGTTCTAAGGTGGAAAAGTCTAAATATCTGTCCTTAACACTGGAGGCTAAAGACCTTATATCCCAGCCTATAGATTCAGAGTCATATCTGACTCCATGAGGTCCATGTTTTACAACTACAAGTGAAGGCACTGCAGAAAAAGGCAATCGACACAGAAAATCGCCTCAGATGCAACATCTGCATCCTGGGCCTACCTGAAATGGCGGACGGCCCTAGACCTGCTGAGTTCACAGGGACGTTCCTTCCCGTCATGCCGCCCAACTTATTTGTGGAAAGGGCCCACATGGTTCCTCTGACACTTTCAGTTCCTGGTGCACCTGCAAGCCCCTTCCTGCTCCGGGTACTCAACTATCGTGATCAAAACCGGATCCTGACAGCTGCTCATGCGAAACAAGATCTGCGCTACAAAAATGATATCTGATATCTCTGAGCAAATTACACCTACCGTACTTTGAAGGAATACTGGAACATTAATGTAGAGTCCCCCTTTCCAGAATCAGTTTGGGACTCTTTCAGGCCTCCAAGAGGGCATTACATTTATAGTTGGAGGAGGTCACACGATTAGACCTGTACACCTCTAAACAGCATTTTTTTTTTAAAGGGGACAGAAATGGCTGCTAGCTATGATGTCCCAACATGATGCTCCTCTCACAGTAGTCTCTGAAATTACTTCTCCCACAGGGAAGGACATTTCCTCCCCACAGGTACCCTTCAAAATTTCAATGCTACTACCAACGCCTGTATGACTGCACATTGCCATCCAATTTTAACCCAGAATCTTTAGCTTGCCTTTTGAACCCGGTAGCTCTGGGATGTCTTTCGGACGAGGAGCAGTCACACTTAGTACACCCGATTACCTCAGAGGAGGTCCTTTCAGTAATTCAGTATCTTTCTGTTGGCAGATCCACAGGCCCTGATGGACTCCACACAGAGTTTTATAAAGCTCATGGTGAACTGATGGCCACCCTACTCACCTTCCTATATACACATTGCTTAGCTGAGGGTGCCCTTCCTCCCTCTTTATCTGAGGCAAATGTTGTTCTCATTAATAAATCTCCCAAGGATCCCAAACAGTGTTCTTCTTATAGACCTATCGCACTCCTTAAGATCTTAACCAAACTTCTCACAAATGGGCTTAACCCCTTATTTTCCTCTATCATTGATTCAGACCAAACCGGGTTTATGACCCATAAATCCACAGATCAATTTGCTCAGATCACAAATATTCATGCCAATCACGGTAACCAGGGCTCAAGAGTTATTACCTCCCTATACATTGAGAAGGCGTTCATTACTGTGGAGTGGCCTTTTCTGTGGGAGACTCTTCGGAAAATGGGGTTCTCTCTGGTCTTCATTAAGTGGCAAAAGATAATTTATCGCTCTGCCATTCGTATAGGAGATCTCCTGTCATCCTCATTCCATTTGCTTTGGAATACTCGGCAGGACTGACCTCTCTCCCCAGCCCTCTTTGTCATTGTTTTGGAACCTTTGGCTGAAGCGCTTTGAGTATCGCCCCTTATTAAGGGTCTGAAGCTGGCCTGCCTGGAGAAGAGGGTAGCCCTGTATGTGGACGATCTCTTATTAATTCTGAATGATGCCGCTCTCTCTTTACAAGGTGCACTGCAGGTGTTGAATTCATTCTCAAAGTGACTGGACTCAGAGTGAACAGGTCCAAATCTTTGATATTTGCAATAGACCCTGCTGCTAGAAGTGGCACGTCACCAGATTTGCAATTGCAATTGGTGAATGAATTTACTTACCTTGGAGTAAAAGTTTCTCAAGACATCAATAGCTACAATACACTGAATCTGGCTCATGTCGTTAAAAATGTTAAGGCTAAACTGAAAGCATGGGAGAATCTTCCTTTGTCCCTTCTAGGAGGTGTCATCCTCATAAAAATGAAAATCCTTCCCAAATTCAATTAATTGTTTCAGAATGCCCAGTTGGTTACTGCTGCCTGGTGGTTGAATCCAGATTTGTCCAGCCCATCAATGGTTCTGTGGTAGTGTGCTCAGTGGAGGCCCTTAAATGTTTACCATTCCCGAGTCCCAAAGCTCCTTATGATTTAACACCCTCTGTGCTTACTACTCTTTGGGCCTGGAAGCAGGATTCACCTATGAGTGCTATTTACAGACTGCAGTTTCCCCAAATTCCCCTTTGTGAAATAACCCAACGCTACCTCATTTTTTTAGGCTTCCTGAGCCCATGGCCTGGGCTAAATTTAATGTCAAGTTAGTGAAGGATGGCACGTCAGACCATTCCACCCACCTCTTTGATTACTTTGTTTCTTTTTTTTTTAAACATTTTTTATTTGGGTAAGTACTGTACATACAAAGAATAAGCATCCATTACCTAGTACTATACAAACAATATCTTAATGGCTCACAGTTCCCATTACAAGTAAATTTAACCCTTCAGTGCATGGTACAAATAAACATTGTCATGTTTGACTCATAATCTCCCCAACTACATGAGAGAAATATAGGAAGGGGGGAATTAGGGAAATGAAAAAACCCCAACAACATACCTAGGTTCCTCTCCTGGACCAGGTTTCACTACTTATTTATCTGGGGCTCATCTTCCGAGACCAGATAAGTTCCTTCTAGACCGACAGTATCTCCATTCCCCAGTCCTCCCAATCCTCTTTAGCCCCACCATACAACTAAAACTTATATACTCTATCTTGCCTGTACTCTCTTCCTATTTATACTCCCATGCAGTGACCCCTTATGTTCTATTTAGGATACTTACCCCGTTTTAACCCTTATCGCCCCCCCCAGTCACCCCTCCCACCCCTTCACCCCCACCATCCCCCGCCCCCTCTAAAAAGAAAAAAAAGGGGGGGGGGGCTCGCAAATATAAACCGATAATATGGTTAAATAATGAATTACCCCCTCTCCCCTCCTCCTCGAGTTCCCCCCTACCCTCCTCCTCCCCTCCAGTAGCGCCTTCACTCCTGTTGACCTGGACCCGTCATCCAACCTGATCTCCATCTCCTTTCCTCATTAATTCCTTCCCTTCCTCTGAGTATATGAATACATTCCATGCTCCCCAGGTATCATTATATTGTTCCTTTCTGTCTTGTGCCGATAGCACCAGGTCTTCTATCGCACCCACCTTTCTGACTCTATTCAGCCAGTCCCTTATCGTTGGCATTTTAGTCCTTTTCCAATTTAAAGTTATACCCGCTTTAGCTTCGTTCATCATGTGACAGATGATCTATTTTTTGTATATTTTTATTGGGATCTGTGATAGATGTAGCAGACAGAAAGCTGGGTCGTCCTGTATTTGGTAAGTTGTAAATTTTTGACATATCTTTTGGACTTCCAACCAATATTTCCTGATTTTAGGACATGCCCAGAGTATGTGGTACAGGGTTCCCTTACTCTTCTTACATCTCCAACAGGAGTCTGATGTCCCAGGGAACACCCTACTCAGCTTCTCCGGTGTATAGTACCATCTATTTAAAATGTTATAGTTTAATTCCTGTACCCTGGTGCACATTGATGTTTTCATAGCTAAGTAGATTATCTTTTGCTGCTGGGTTGGAGTAAGATTCCTCTCCATATCTTTTGCCCATTCTCTCAACGGTGGTATTTCCTGTGCTTCTGGGGGTGATATTATCAATCTATACATTTTAGACAGTAATCTTGCCGGGGGTTCCTGATCCTCACAGTATCTTTCAAATTGTGTTAACTCCCTTTTGAACCTACTCGTTGGACCTAGGGAGTTCAGAAAGTGACACAATTGTATCGCCTGCCAATAATTAACCCCAAATTGTCCTTCTGTGGATACCAATGAGGACACTGTCGGCCATCTCTCTAATTCTGCAAAGTGTGCTGCCTGTGTGAGGCCCCTTTCCCTAAGGCTTCTATATGACCCTTTCTCCAATCCTGGGTGGAAGTTTGGGTTTCCCAGTATTGGATATAGAGGGGAATATCTTGATGTGTGTTTACCCAGCTGGCATATCTTATGGCCTATAGATAAGTCCTACTGACCCTTGGTCTTTTATTAGACCAAATAAATTTAAAGAGAAGCCTATTTACTCGGCTTAGAAAGGCCAGGGAGATTTTGATTGGTATTGCTTGGAATAAGTACAATAGTTTGGGGAGTATAGTCATCTTAATTGCATTACATCTCCCGAACCAGGAATGGAATCCCTTCTGCCATTTCTCCAGAGTTCCCTTGATTGTACTTACCAATGGGGGGAAATTTACTTCAAAGATGTTCCCTATTTTTAATGGGATATGGATCCCCAGATACTTTAAGGCTGTCTTTACCCATTTAAATTTAAAATTAGGTTCTAGGATCTGTTGTAGTGTACCTGGGATTTCCACCCCCATTGCTTCGGATTTCCCATAGTTGATTTTTAAATTTGTTAATTTCCCATATTCCTCTATTTCTTTCATCAAATTTTGTAGTGATTTCTGGGGATTGGATATAGTAAACAACATGTCATCTGCAAAGGCAGAAATTTTATATTCCCTGTCTCCTACCTCCAATCCTCGGATCTCAGGGTTCTGTTTAATCCTGTTCAGCAGAGGTTCCAATGTTAAGACATATAGTAATGGGGACAGTGGACACCCCTGTCTTGTTCCATTCCTTATTTTAATTGGCTCTGAGAAGATCCCATTTACCTTAACTAGTGCTTGGGGGGTGGTATATACCCCCATAATCCATCTATCACATATGTTCTCCTAGTCCGATATGCCTTAGCATCCCTGCCATAAACTTCCAGTTAACTCTATCAAAGGCTTTTTCCGCGTCTGTGCTTAGGAAAATAGAGGGTGTTTTAGTTCCCCTTGTCCAATGCACCAGATTCAGCACTTTGATAGTGTTATCTCTCGCCTCCCTAGTAGGGACAAAGCCCACCTGATCTGGGTGGATCAACTGTCCCAAAAGGGGTTGTATTCAGGAAGCTATTAATTTAGTAAATAATTTTAAGTCTATGTTCAATAATGAGATCGGGCGATAACTACCGCACTCCGCCGGGTCTTTCCCCTCTTTCGGGATTACTGCAATGTGTGCAGTAAGGGCTTCCAGGCGGAATGCGGTAGATCGGCCGATCCCATTGAACATCCTGGTCATATGTGGTCCAAGTATAGGGAAAAATGTTGATAGTACTGGATGGAGAACCCATCCGGGCCTGGGGCTTTCCCTGGTTTGACCATTTTCAGCACTCCTTGGAGTTCCTCTATTGTGATAGGTCTTTCCAAATTTTCCCTTTCTATTGATGGTATACTTTTAAGGTGCGCTGAAGTTAAATAATCCTCTATTTTCTCGTTAGGTACATCCATTTGTTTTAGATTGTAGAGAGAGGTATAATATTCTCTAAATCTCTGCACTATGTCTTTAGGAAGTAGCTTTATCTGACCATCTTTCCCCTTAATCTGTGGTATGTAGACCATATTCCCTTTATCTTTTAACTTCCCTGCTAATACTTTACTACACTTATCTCCAAGTTCATATGTTGTCTACCTTCCTGCTTGGATAATTGCTTTTGCTTTGTATCTTAGTAAGTCTGCTAGCTCCTTCCTCTTGTGTCTTAGTTCTTCCCCAGTAGCTGACATCTGACTTACTTTATGTTGCAGCTCCAATGATTGAATCTCTGTTGTTAATTTCCTAACCTGATTCTCTCGCGCTCTTTTTATTCTAGCCCCATGTTTTATTAACAGTCCCCTCATCACTGCCTTGTGGGCTTCCCAAACCACACTTGGGTCACTCCCAGGAGTATCGTTCATTCGGAAGTACTTTGTTTCTAACCACAATGTACCCCCCCCCTTCACCTTTTATGGAACCCACACTTGTCTCCTTATTTCAGGACCTAATTCCTTTCTGGGAAGGCTCAGATAGTGTCAGTCAGGGTGGTTAAATGTACACAGGTCTTTCTAATTGTTCATGTTATATGTTATCACAGTCCTTAAGTCTACTTTGTAATGTACATGTTGCTTCTTTTTTTTCAGCCTGTGGCTCTGTGTGTGCTAAGTGCCTGTGACTGGAAGGTTTAGTTTATGTTGTATGTATGTTAGTACTAATTTGAAAATCCAATAAAACATATTTTTTTTGTAAACTACACTCTATCTCTTATATCTCTACTCTGTTCCATTTTGAATAACTCTGATCTCATTCTCCAGAAGTCTATGGCCACGTACACACGATCGGTCAAAACCGATGAAAACGGACTGAAGGTCCGTTTTCATCGGTCCAAACCGATCGCGTGTGGGCCCTATCTGTCAGTTATCCTTCGGTCTAAACAGAGAACTAAAAGAGAACTTGCTTTAAAATTTAACCAATGGACGCCTAACCGATAGGTCAAAACCGATCGTTAGTATGCAAAAGCATCGGTTCAAAAGCCGCGCATGCTCAGAATCAAGTCGACGCATGCTTAGAAGCATTCAACTTCATTTTTTTCAGCACGTTGTTGTGTTTTACATCACCGCGTTTTGACACAATCAATTTTTTCCTTTGGACCGTTCTCATCGCATAGACTGTTCTTGTGTACGCGGCCTAAGTGGAAATTCCTGATGGCCGGGTGCAGTTTGCCAATGTCGATTTTACTAGTTCCTATTAGATAAGGAAGCATGCCCTTTATTTATTATAGCAGTGTTTTTCAACCTCTTTTTCAGTCAAGGCGATAAAATAATGCACAACCTCAATGCACCCCATTTGAAAATGTAATTAACATTGGTTTCACATATCGCAACAGCAGCCACCCAAAATTAGAGGTGATTTATTCCTCCACCTTTGCAAATTGGTGCTGACTAGCATTTTATCATCCTCTTCTTCCTCCTCAGTTTCTCTCTCTTTCTTTGCTAACCTGAGCACAGTACTAACAGAGAGTTTTACTAAAATTGGTGCACACAGAATCTGGTGCAGCCGTGCATAGTCAACTTCTAACTTTAGCTTGTTCAATTGAGCTTGGACAAATGAAATCTAGAAGCCAACTGGTTACTATGCAAAGCTGCACCTGATTCTGTGTGCCCCGTTTTTTAGTAAATCCTCCCCACTGTGTATCAGAAAGGCAGACCTGATCCACTCATTCGCTTTTTTGACAATTATTCAGCAATTTGTGGCATATTTTGGACATTTTGCCAAGGCACCCCTGGAGGACCCAGTAGGCACTTGGTTGAAAAGTGCTGAGTTATAGGATCAATTATTGCCAACAAAGCATTTCTAATTACTACAAGATAATACTGAACTCACTGACTAACTGCAATGCAGTATCTCCTTTCCTTCCCAACCCCAGTTACTGGGCAGTAGGCTTCTTGTCCAGTCTTGTCTAGTTCTAAATTATTTTGCTTCCAAACATATGAATTGCTACATCATCCTGGACAGAAGCAGCTTGATTGCCTGAAAAATTCCTATATGTGTTTCTGCACCTTACACTACATGTACGGTCATCAATGTAATCAAATGTAATGTTCTGAGTTAATTTTCTACTTATATTGCCTATTAGTGTTACCATAAGATGATCTCACACAGTGCTGAACAAGAGGCACAGTAATCATGAATGTATTTTCTATCACACCTAATAATCAAGCCATCAACTTTGTTAGGAAATTACTGTGCATAGCGGCCTTCTACAAAAAATGTTTCACATTGGTTATTGGAAAGACATCTAATATTGACACCTGCCTGTGTTCCTGGAAAATTAGGCCTTAAAATTCTGAGCTAACTTTAAATCGTAGTGAGAGAACTTATGAAAAGTACCTGAATGTCAAATATATCTTAGCTGTAAAGTATAATAGAAACACACAGGCTTACTACTTCATTGGCAAACTGTTTACTTATTTATTATAGGTACCTATATAGTGATGTCAATATACACAGAGCTTTACATATATATAGTACATTCACATCAGTGCAGAGGAGCTTACAATCTAAGGTCCCTAACTCACATTCATACTTACACATACTAGGGTCAATTTAGACAGGAGCCAATTAACCTACAAGCATGTCTTTGGAGTGTAGAAGGAAACGGGAGTACACAGAGGCAACCCAGGCAGGTGGAAAGAGAACATGCAAACTCCAAGCAGTAGGGTTGTCCCGATACCACTTTATTAGGACCGAGTACAAGTACCGATACTTTTTTTCATGTACTCGCCGATACCGAATACCGATACTTTTTTTAAATGTCATGTGACAGTTTTCAAACCACAATACAGACTAAGGATATTTTCTTTAGAATTATGAAGAACTCTAACTCAAGACAATATAAAAGAATAAAAATGAGTAAAAATGAATAAAAAAAATTATTTGCTTGTCACGCAGTAGTAAAAAACTCAAAGAATTTTCACAGAACATGTTGATAAATACAAAAAAATATTCTATTTAGGTATCGGGAGCATTTGCGCGAGTACAAGTACTCCCGCAAATACTTGGTATCGGTCCCGATACCGATACTAGTATCGGTATCTGGACAACCCTACCAGGCAGGTATTTCCATGGTTGACATTCAAACTGATGGCCCTAATGCTGCTAGGGGGAGGTGCTAACCACTTAGCCACTGTGCGTATGCCATATAATTCCATGGACAGTCTAGAAAATATTTTTTATATGGTTTTATTTGATATATTTCAAACTTGATTTAAAAAAAAAAGGTAAATTACTTAGATTTTTTGTTTGCAGCTGTTTTTCAGACAAATGTTAACATTTTTTTTTTACATAGTTAGAAAAAAGACAAAAGTGCATCCAACCAATAGAAGGGAAATAAAATATACAATACAAGTTATACAATCCTATACTTACAGTTTATCCAGAGGAAGGCAATAAAACCACAATAAAGCAAGATCCAATTTGCTCCAGCAGGGGAAAAAAATCCTTCCTGATTCCCCCAAGGGGAAATCTGATGTTCCCTGGATCAACTTTACCTATAAATATTAGTATCCAGTTATATTATATATTAATTAAAACAATTTTAAAGTACTTGAAATCTGCCTTAATAATCATAATAGCTAACTATAATTTTCTGCTCATCAGAACTCGGGATGTGAATGAGACAGTCAGTAGTTTTAAACAGTCAGGCCCCGTACACACGACCGAGCTTCTCGGCAGAATCGAGCCAGAAGCTCGCTGGAAGACATATTCTGCCGAGGTTCTCGGTCGTGTGTACACCTCCGACGAGCGTCCCGTCGGGAAGCTCGTCGCGCCAAAAAAGAGAGCACGCTCTCTTTTTCCTCGTTGTTCAATGAGGACTTTGGCTCGACGAGCTTTTCCGACCGCTCATCGGGAACCTCGTCGGGGCGGAACGATGAGTTTAGCCCAACGAGGTTCTTGGACGTGTGTACGCGGCCTCAGTGCTCTATTGCAATAAGTAGTGTTGTCAGTCTAACCATGGCAGCTTGCTTACAAGAGATTGAGTAGAGACATGATCTTATCAGTGTTCTGCTGCTTCTTCATTATCCAATCAACTGTGAGTGGAGAAGTGACAAATTTTGCCAAACTTTGGCTGACGATTTTGTGCAGTCACCCATCAGACATTAGATGGCCCATTACTATTATCATATTTTTAGCGAGTTGAGAAAGGGATGTTAAGTTGTACACATGGAAGGTGCTTGCATTAAAACAGTATGATGGAAGGAGATTATGTGGAACACAAAATGGAAACACTGAAATTATGATTTTTTGACTGGAGTTTTACATTGTGTGCATCTTAACTAATATAAGTTTAACTATAAAGTACAGTAAACAACTTCAGACCTTGATGGTGTTTTTCTGGCAATTGCCAGCAGCCGCTCTCTAATATAAAGTATTGAATTCAGGGTTTTGGAATAATATGGTGGGACAGGGTTAATCTTCTGAAGATTTGGCTCCTTCTGCTGTAGAAGCAACAGAGTGAATCTTTCCCTAGCTACGATAGAATGGAGCACCCAGCTTCGTTGTCTTGCCTAATTAATGAGGATAATGTGCTTGGCTGCTAATGAGTTTATTAGCAAACAATATGCCCGGAACCGACTTAAGCAGCTCAGAGTTTTAAAGGATGGCTTAACACCTCTTCCCTTCCTGATGAGTTGCACCGAACACAGTGAGACATGAGGATAGACAAGGGTATGTGGGCGATGAAAACAAAGGTGCAAGAAGGACGGCATGTACTAAATGCACCAGCTTGTAAGTGACAAAGTAAAATATTTGGAATTGTTAAATGATGGTGGAGACAGTAATTGGATGTGAAAAACGAGATGTTGGTATACAATTATAAGAAATTTCACTTAGGACAATGCAATAGTAGACAATGCAGGGAAAGTGTATAATAACACGTGTATACTGAATAGAACAATAGAATAGAACAATTCTTACAACTTAAGCCCATTTCACAATGGGTGGATTCCCTTCCAATCAGCAGGGGGCGGCTTACAGATCCTTTGCTGATCAGAGCAGAGCAGGCGGATGACACATACCTGTCTGCTAAGCGGACACAGACAGGGCCTGCTCTGCTCGTTGGACATCCAGGAGTGAACGAACTCCACTGTTCAGTTACACCTGACTACCTCTGATCCACTCTGCCTAAATGAAAGAGGACAAAGTCCCCTTACATTTTTTTTTAGCAGACCCGATTGGACCCAAAGATTGGGGGGTGTAAATGGGCACAAGTCCATTTACACCCCTCTTTCTATAGGGATTGATGGTAATTCCGATCAGGTCACCTGAAAAACTGACAGGCTGACCTGATTGGAACGTCTGTGTGAGAGGGGCCTTAAACTTAGAAGAGTAGGGCAGTGTGGCAAAGGGCAAGGCTAATAAAGGGTGCAATGTTCTTTATCTAATACTGTATTTATTGGCGTATAACACTCACTTTTTTACCCTGAAAATAGAGGATAAACTGTGCCTGTGTGTTATACGCAGGGGGCGGTGGAAAGTTTTTTCCTGAAACTTCCCTCTAAAAGTTAGGGTGCGTGTTATACGCCTGTGCATGTAATACGTTGATAAATACAGTATATATCATATTGTGCTATGAAGGACCAGAGGAAAAAAGCCACAGCGCTCAACACCAATCTAATTTACCCTGCTCCTAATGCATCAAAAAGCTCATGGCAATGGACCAAATCAACAAACTTAAAAAAAAGATAAAAAGATAAAATGTCAATAATAATGATGATAAAATGAAGCAATAACAGCCATACACTACATAATATCCTGAGGTGAATAGATTGATTACATGAGGATCTAAAGTGATAGGTGAAACTCCTGCGCTGAAATGGGTGAAAAGGGATTGGACCGTGGGAAAGGGGCCGTGGGAAAGGGGCACGGGAGGTATACTGCAGCAAACAAAGAATAGGTCTATCCAAATGGACAATAAAAGGTATACAACAAGTGATATTGTTTGCGCTGTGGTGGTGATGCCTAAAGGGTGATGGGAAAGGGGAAGTGAAGTAGTAAACTAGGTGAATACAATAAGTGACAAAAATGTATAAATATATAGAAAAAATTCTATAAAACACAATGTGAACAAAGTAACAGTAAATAACAGTCACCGTGTCATCTATAAAGATGTGTGGTGGACATAATAGAATGCATGGTCAAACTCAGTCCTGCAGGCAAAACCAAATAAAAGAAGAGAGTCCAACTTAATCATGCAACTCGGTGCAGCAAGTGAAATCTGGTGTGAAGTCAAAAGGAGATGTTCCAGCAGCCAAATGAGTGAAGGTGCAATGGAGGATTCCAAAACGTGCAGCCAACACCTCTAGTGATCCTATCAGCTTACCTCAAGGCTATCTGATATAGCCAGAAAGATAGGGCATCAAACTCTTGATGAATGGAAGCCTCAAATCCGATGGTGCATGGAAGGGGAAAGTACAAAAAAACAAACATAGAGTAGTCCTGTCACCACTGGAGGGATTCCTGCTAGCAATCAAAAGATGTGCACTTACACAGAGTGGTGAAAGGGGGTGCCTATCTCCACGAGCAGCGAGCTTGTCAGGTGCTGCTCTGCTGCCGCTGTTTGGCTAGATGTTGATCCGCCGATACTCAAACGATGGTGTTTGAAACAAAAATAGGAGGGCACATCGCATAATACCGCAAAATAAAGATTTAATAAACAAAGCACAAAATAAAAACTCACATAAAGTCAGCTGAGGCGGTCATACATCCACGAGCAGCGAGCTCGTCTACCGTCCGTCAGGTGTAAAGGGTCCAGTGCTCCAATCCCGACGCGTATTCGTCACACCACGTGACTTCATCAGGGGCCCCTCGGTAGACGAGCTCGCTGCTCGTGGATGTATGACCGCCTCAGCTGACTTTATGTGAGTTTTTATTTTGTGCTTTGTTTATTAAATCTTTATTTTGCGGTATTATGCGATGTGCCCTCCTATTTTTGTTTCAAACACCATCGTTTGAGTATCGGCGGATCAACATCTAGCCAAACAGCGGCAGCAGAGCAGCACCTGACAAGCTCGCTGCTCGTGGAGATAGGCACCCCCTTTCACCACTCTGTGTAAGTGCACATCTTTTGAGTGCTAGCAGGAATCCCTCCAGTGGTGACAGGACTACTCTATGTTTGTTTTTTTGTACTTTCCCCTTCCATGCACCATCGGATTTGAGGCTTCCATTCATCAAGAGTTTGATGCCCTATCTTTCTGGCTATATCAGATAGCCTTGAGGTAAGCTGATAGGATCACTAGAGGTGTGGGCTGCACGTTTTGGAATCCTCCATTGCACCTTCACTCATTTGGCTGCTGGAACATCTCCTTTTGACTTCACACCAGATTTCACTTGCTGCACCGAGTTGCATGATTAAGTTGGACTCTCTTCTTTTATTTGGTTTTGTCTGCAGGACTGAGTTTGACCATGCATTCTATTATGTCCACCACACATCTTTATAGATGACACGGTGACTGTTATTTACTGTTACTTTGTTCACATTGTGTTTTATAGAATTTTTTCTATATATTTATACATTTTTGTCACTTATTGTATTCACCTAGTTTACTACTTCACTTCCCCTTTCCCATCACCCTTTAGGCATCACCACCACAGCGCAAACAATATCACTTGTTGTTTACATGAGGATCTAGCACTAACATGATGTGGGAAGCCCAAAATGAATCTGTAATATTCTAATTATGAGGGTGCTCTCTTGATTCAATGTAAAACAAAAGGAAAGACAAGCGCACAAAACCCCATAGCGTAGTATATTCAGCAGAAAGCATGTATTTAATGTATAAAATTGCACTCACAAAAAATGGCATGTGCTAGGCATAACATTCTGTGTCACCTGGTAATGATGAAGTGTGAACCCGGACCCCTGCCTTGGCCACTGCCAAGGGTATGAGAGTACACAAGTGGAGGCCGCCCGATGTAACCAGTGTTCACCTACGCTTCAAGCTTCTTCCTGACAGTGTGTGCTCTTCCAATTTTAGGTCCCTATTTGTGTGACAAGCTCTGCCTATCACCATATTGTTTTCCCCGTTTACAGTAAAGGAAGTGGAAATTCACTCATTGAAGAACTTTATTGAGTTTTTCCAAACATTCCACGACTTACAGAATGCAACTTTCATTTTTATTAAAAGTAAATCTGGCTTTACTGCACTATGAGTTTTTTCCCTGCTTATATCTCATATGTGATCCCATGGCGAGCGATCTTATGATGGCATAAAGGCTGGTTCTCAATAGTCTATTGCAGTCTACTGAGAAAGCATATTGTCACGATCTGATCTTGTATGGGAGCTTCTTACTTGGAGATGGATTTTATGCTTTTTTGATCCCTGTAATTCAGGATCAATACTGTTTTGGTAAGCGGCCATCCTTTTTTTTTTTTTTGAAGGAGCACATCTGAGCACTTCATCACTTTAGAAAAACTTTTTTCAGCACTGAGCACTTTTATCACCAATACTCATATTAAGACTGAGCATTTTTAATTTAGAGACTCTAAGGCCTTGTACACACGAGGAGATATGTCCGATGAAAATGGTCCGCGGACCGTTTTCATCGGACATGTCTCCAGGGATATTTTTGTCTGACGTGTGTACACACCATCAGACCAAAATCCCCGCAGACAGAGAACGCGGTGACGTAGAAGACACCGACGTGCTCAAACAGGGAAGTTCAATGCTTCCACGCATGCGTCGAATCAATTTGACGCATGCGCGGGATTTCAGTCCGATGGTTGGGCGTACTAAACATCGGACATGTCCGACGGACAGGTTTCCAGCGGACAAGTTTCTAAACATGCTTAGAAACTTTTGTCCGCAGGAAACCTGTCCGCTAGGCCGTACACACGATCGAACATGTCCGCTGAAACTGGTCTGCGGACCAGTTTCAGCGGACATGTCTCCTCGTGTGTACGCGGCCTAATATATAATATATTTTTTTGTTTTTTATATATATTTTTTTTGATTATTGATATCAACTGTATTTGTACATTTTCAATTTATTTTTACGGTTTGATTTGCACTCTTGCTTTTCTTTACACAATGTTTTGCTTTTATGGTTTACATATTGCCTAATTTGTATGTTGATATGAGTTTTTCTAGCACATTGGCTGATTAAATTGAGCACAGACTTTTTTTTACTGAACTTAGTGATCATTCACTCTGCAATGTGCCCCTCTATTTCTTTGGTAAATCAACCCCAGTGGGTTTACCAGTGCTGATCTCCGGAAGCATCAAAGTAAATAAAATAATAGTGTGCAGTATAAAAAGAACAAATCCTAACAAGAAGTGAGCAATTAATGTCAGGTATAAATTATTTTCAGCATTTTAGCATTTTATTTGGCAGGGAGGGATGTGCGCACTGCCAGGACGGAGGGCTGTGCGCACCGCCAGGAGGGAGCGTTGTCACCTGTACACACAGAAGCTGGGCCGAAGTGGAAGTGACAGCAATGAGCGGCGTGTCATGGGCTATTGCTGGAGGTGGCAGAATGCAGTTCGGGCCAAACAAATCTCTGGTCCTGTAGCCTGCCTGGACCTGTGATGTGTCCTAAGAGGCTG
The DNA here is from genome assembly GCA_029574335.1 of Rana kukunoris. NCBI lineage: Eukaryota > Metazoa > Chordata > Amphibia > Anura > Ranidae > Rana > Rana kukunoris. The sequence goes on along the minus strand of CM056059.1, from coordinate 48,138,705 downwards.
CAGGCAGAGAGGGAGAGGCCGAGCTTCGGCTCAGATCGCCTAGGCAAAACCAGATGTCTGCTCCCCTAACAAAAAAAAGTGTCCAAAAGTTGAAGAGAAGGGGTTAGGAGGAAAAAAACTCCCCTTTAGGAGTGAAGTTTCACTTTATGGAGGCTCAGTTGTTTAATATTTGGGGCTCATTTCCACTGGCGTTTTTACAGCCACTTTTCTGAGCTTTTTTGCAGCTTAAAAACGCCTGTCCATGTTAGTCTATGGCCTCATGCCCACCATGACGTTTTTGAGCTGTAGATGGCTGAGACGTTTTTAAGCTGCAAAAAAAACGCGGGACCAGTGCGTTCTGAAGCTCCAGCAATAGGGCTGTAAAAACGCCAGACATTAAAAAACGCTCAAACGCGCAAAAACGCGCACAAACGCGCAATAACGGACAGGCGTTTTTAAGCTGTAAAAAACGCTCAGAAAAGTTGCTGTAAAAACGCCAGTGGAAATGAAGCCTTAGAGTTTAATGAAAACATGTCATCAGAGATATATTTAGACTCCACCTGTTCGGGATTCACCTGGACAGTTCGGGTTCGGAATCATGCGTCCAGGTTTCACACTGTCTGAGACCCGGACACATTATTCACACTGGACTCCTCCTCCCCCTTCTCTCTCCTGCCTCTAAGTAAGTAGGCCAAGGTAAATGAGGGTCCTTGGAGCACTCATTACATCAGAGTCCCCACAGTTCTTCCTTACATCAGAGTCCCCACAGTTCTCCCTTACATCAGAGTCCCCAGAGTTCTTCCTTACAGTGAAAGGGTAACTCTAGGGATTCAGATTAAAGGGGTAACTCTGTGGACTCTTATGTAAAGGGGTAACTCTGTGGACACTGATGTAAAGGAGTAACTCTGTGGACTCTGATGTAAAGGGGTAACTCTGTGGACTCTGATGTAAAGGGGGTAACTCTGTAGACTCTGATGTAAAGGGGCAACTCTGTGGACTCTGATGTAAAAGGGGTAACTCTGTGAACTCTGATGTAAAGGGGGAACTCTGTAGACTCTGATGTAAAGGGGGAACGCTGTGGACTCTGATGTAAAGGGGTAACTCTGTGGACTCTGATGTAAAGGGGCAACTCTGTGGACTCTGATGTAAAAGGGGTAACTCTGTGAACTCTTATGTAAAGGGGTAACTCTGGGGATTCAGATGTAAAGGGATAACTCTGTGGACTCTGATGTAAAGGGGCAACACTGTGGACTCTGATGTAAAGGGGGAACTCTGTGGACTCTGATGTAAAGGGGGCAACTCTGTGGACTCTGATGTAAAGGGGGAACTCTGTGGACTCTGATGTAAAGGGGGAACTCTGTGGACTCTGATGTAAAGGGGTAACTCTGTGGACTGATGTAAAAGGGTAACTCTGTGGACTCTCACACACACACGCCGGCATATGTTGGTGTCCGCACAAGGGCCCTTGCCGCATCGCTGCGCCCTCCTGCAGTCCGGTCGGCCGTGTACCACAACCGCGCGGTACAGGAGATTCAGTTTGCTGTTCCCGGGGTCAGACTGAAAGGGAGTGAGCACTCAGTGTGTGCACTTCCTGTCAGTCCGGCCGGGAACAGGAACCTGAATCTCCTGTACCGCGCGGTTATGGTACACGGCCGACCGGACTGCAGGAGGACGCAGCAGGGCGGCAAGGGCCCTCCCTGCTGGGGCCCCTGGCCAGCTCGGGGCCCCTGGCCAGCTCGGGGCCCCAGGCAATTGCTTGTTTTGCCTGTCGGGTTTCCGACGGGCCTGCTCTCTTGTCTCTTCTTCCTTTCTTACGTTATACAGGAAAATGAGATGGGGAGCTGGGCCCGCAGGGCTCTAAAGTGCCAATTCTCACACCTTCCCGGGCACTCCGCGCCAGGTGGGGGACAGGGTTGGGTCTATTGCAGATTTGACGGGGCAATATCTCCCTGTAGACATTTTACCTAAGGACCCCTGTTTCCTGTCCTGGCTGTGCTTGCACTAGTGGAGTACCTGTTTTGTGATGTTATCAGCTGTATTGTTGTGGATGTAATGCTTTAATGTTTTTTATGGCCCCTGGGGGCCGGCCTCTCTGTTATAAATTAAGGAAACAGTTTTGTCTGCCAAAAAATTACAGTGGGTATAGAAAAGAATCACCCCCTTTAAAATAATAAAATGTTGTTGCTTTGCAGCCTGAAATGAAGACAGACACAGTATGCAGCTGTATTTATAGCATCCGAGTGAAAGATATAACACCAACATTTCAGAAAAAAAATATCAAAAACAGAATTACTGAGTTGGAAAGAGGATAACCCCCTTGTGTCAGTATTTTGTTGAACCACGTTGTGTTTTAATTATAACCTTTAGTCTGTTGGGATATGTCTCTACTGACATCTAGACTTTGCAATATTTGCCCACTCTTCTTTGCAGAACTGCTCAAGTTCAGTTAAATTTGATGGTGACCGTTTGTTGATTGCAATCTTCAAGTCATTCCACAGATTTTCAATGGGGTTTAATTCTGGGCTCTGACTAGGTCATGCAAGAACATTCACCTTTTTTTTCCTTCAACCACTGTGTAGTCATTTTTGCTGCATGCTTTGGGTCATTGTCATTCTATCGTTCCAGTTCATAGGTTTACACAGGTCTACCACACTGCACAAGCTCTATCTGAGAGAGGAGGAGACCTGATATTCCTCTGCTGCGGTTCAATAACACTTATAGGTCCTTTCACCCCCCCAGCTTGTGACTGGATAGTAAGAGGAGAAGCATCAATGGAATCTTGGATTATGAGCATAATCAGTTCCAGGAAAATACATGTAAACCAAAGCACTCGCATTTCAAAACGAGTTTCCCTATAGAAGTAAATGGAAACAAAGACAATTTGTTCCATATTGACTTCTATGGCATGCAATACCACAGAGGTGGGGGGGGAGACTCGGGAATACTCAGAGACTGCTTGGTTGCACTCGGAAACCCTCTGAATGGCTCGGAAACACAGTGTTTCTGAGCATTTCCGAACGGCCCCGACAGAGGGTGTGAAAGGTAAAGAAATAAGTCACACAGATGGACACTGATGAAGGTGACAAGTAAAGTTACTGAGGGGAAGGTTACACAGGGGAACATGGGTGGCAAGTGACATGGCTGCAGGTGGCAGTCTGTGGGTGACAGGCTGTGGTGGCAAGTGACATGGCTGCAGGTGGCAAGTGACATGGTGGCAGGTTGTGGTGGCAAGTAACATGGCTGCAGGTGGCAAGTGACATGGCTGCAGGTGACAAGTGACATGGCTGCAGGTGGCAAGTGACATGGCTGCAGGTGGCAAGTGACATGGCTGCAGATGGCAAGTGACATGGTGGCAAGTGACATGGTGGCAAGTGACATGATGGCAAGTGACATGGCTGCAGGTGGCAGGCTGTGGGTGGCAAGTGACATGACTGTAGGTGGCAAGTGACATGGTGGCATGGGCAGGCTGTGGGTGGCAAGTGACATGGCTGCAGGTGACAGGCTGTGGTGGCAGGCTGTAGGTGGCAAGTGACATGGCTGCAGGTGGCAGGCTGTAGGTAGCAAGTGACATGGTGGCAGGCTGCAGGTGACAAGTGACATGGCTGCAGGTAGCAGTTGACATGGCTGTAGGTGGCAGGCCTGGAGTGTGGGGGGGACTGAGGACTGTAATGTGGGGGGGCCTGAAAAAGTTAAATTGGGGTGACCAAGAACTGTCATGTGAGGGGGGCTGAGGATATTAAAGTGGAGGTTGGGAATGTAATGTGGGGGGTAGGCTGCCACTGATTCTGCATTATGGTGGGTTTAACTATTTCATTTATTACTACAATGTAATAGAAATAATGTGCTGACAAATTGCCCGCGAAAAATTGCTTACCCCACGCATGCCATCCCCAACCTCCCCCCAACCAGGCCTTGGCAAAATTTACTTCCACGCAGCCGGTCCCCGGTGCCAAAAAGGTTGGGGACCACTGGTATATATATCTATATATAGATATATCTATATATCTATATATAGATATATAAATATATAGGTTAAAAGAGGTAGAAAACATAAAAAAGCGTTATTTTTGAGAGCAATCAGCAAAAGTTTCACTGCTGCTGCTACAAGCTGACATAAAATAAACATGTACTGGTGTAACGTTGAGTTTTCTAAGAAGGATTTCCATTGTTTTGGGGTTAGTTCCACTTCAAGGACTAATCCAGAAACATATTGATTTTTCCACTTTCTCTAAGGTGTCGAGGCATTCTAATCGGCCAAGGTAGAAGCTGAGTAAAAGTAGCATTTCTGGGCTGATCTTTTACATTATGTGGTAGTCGTATTTGGGTGAGCCAAGACTACGTTTTTTTTCATCTCCCATGTATTAAAGAGAGTCCGTACAATTTTATAAAAAAAATCTTAGATGGACATGTAAAATACATTAGCTTGGTGTAAATAATCCTGTAATGTAAATCCAGGGTTATAAATTTGTGTAATTCTTCAGTATATATGTATATGGATACAGCCAAGTTTGCATTTTAAATATGCAGGTTCCGCTTCCTGCTTTGCAGTGCTATACAATGGTTGTGCTTTTCTGTTCCTTGTCAAAGTGCAAATCTGGCCATAGACGGATCGAAAATCGTCTGCTTCAGCAGAAAACTGCAAAATCTATGGCCAGCCTAATGGCCCGTACACACGACAGATTGTCCGTTTTATTTTTTTTGCATGCTAAAAAAAATGGAGAGTTTACTAAAATTATGAAAATTCTCGTACCACAGAATAATAAATTGGAAGTGATGTCATGTGTTGTAGTGTATTTGTATTGTGTTTTCAGACAAAAAAGGTACTGATTAAATGTAAACCGTACATTCTGGTATCATACGAGAAACATTTTCATTGCTTGTCCCATTGGATAATATTGGATGAACTGTCTTGATAGGCTCTTGAAAGCTCCGTAGTAACGATCCGATTATTGTACGATAGCTTCGAAAGCTGTATTTTTTGTCGTGTGTATGGGCCGTCAAGCCTCGATCACACGATCAGTTTTCCCGACGGAGTAACTGACCAAAAACCACCAGACAAAAAAAAAAAGAAAACCGGCTGACTTTTTCCCAGCATTTTTTGGCAGTTTTCCAATGGGAAAAACTGCGATGGATTCCCGGCCAAAGCTCCATTGCAGTTTTCCTGTCGGGAAAGCCGGCCATGTGTAGGGGAAAGACTGAACTAAGCAGGTTCTCGGCTTTCCCCTCGGGATTTCCAACGGGAACTTTTCCCGTCGGAAATCCTGTACGTGTGTACGAGGCATTAGTCTACATGTCAGCCAGTTCATTAAAAATAATGCATTGCCCTGAGCATGGAAGAGTAACTGCGCTAAGCCACTGTAACCTCCCTCTAGTGGCCGATCAAATTTGTTACATAGTACAATTTATAACTATAATATATAACAATTTATGGATCATTAATCTGTTTAAAAAAAAAAAAAAACATTTTTTGAGAGGCTGGGGAAGATATCAATATCCAATAAGAAATTAGAAAAATGTTAACGTTTTATATTTAGCATTTATATCAAATGTTATTGAAAGGTATATAAATAGTATTTCTTTAGAGGTTTGTGACTTTAGGATTCAAGAAAAACTGTCTCAGTCCCCCATCAATTTTCCTTTTTTGTTGGCCCTACAGCAATCACCCATTTTCCTCTTTCATAAAATATTTGTTGTCTGGAAAGACTTTATACAGATAAACCCTTGCAGAAGTGTCTGGTAAATAAAATAACTGATTGTCGAAAACCAAGGTTGGCCCAGTGTTTATTAATAATGCCCCTATCCTGGGCCTCACTAACAATGACTGGGCAGCATAAGGGTTAACAGACAAGTAAAAAAAAAAAAATGTTCTTATGCGACAAAACCCTGCAGCAACCTTTGCAGGCAACCAGAACGATGCTCGAAAATTTCTGTGACTGATTCAAGATTTTTCCCTCCTGCTTTGCATCAATGAAAAAGATTATGATGGGTTCAGTGCCACAAAGTATCAATGTGAGATTTGAGATTTATATGACCAAACTAAGAAGGTATGAAATACAAGAAAGTGAAACTGTAGGTAGTAGTGGTGAGTACAAATGGAGAAAAGAACAATAGCTTATTAGGGCGGGCAGACCCAATGTATTGGTGAGACAGAAGAGAAAGGACTAAGATTCCATAGTCAGGATTGTGTCCCCTTTTAATCGAATCAGCCTGCCTGTGCTGGCATTATCCTGTGCAGATTCCTTTGCAGTGTGTGACTGTGTGTGTGCGCGCAGATGAGCCGTGGTGCGGAGATGCAGAGACATAAAGGCCCTTTGTTGCCTGTTGAATAGAATTAGACACGGGCTTTAGGAGAACCCACCACGGAGGGAGCACTGCAAACGCCATCATCAGCCACCATTATGAGCCCAAGAGACACAGCAGCCTACCCTGCAATGAATATGTTTGACTCTGCTATTTTGAAGAATGCAATCTCTGTGAAAGGAAACAGAAGCTTTGATTGCAAGCTTTTAGACTTAGAAATTCCCTATAATTTTTCTATATAGCATACAGTAATAAATAAAATATATTGGCAGTGATGTGCATTTATTATTATTATTCATTAGGTAAAGGATTATTATTAGTTATGATTATATGGCACATTTTAGCAACTAATATAGCTAACTATGTTTATTCACATATTGCATCTTACATTATGGTCTAAATTTGTTTGCCTAATGCTGATTTTTTATTTAATTAAAATGCCCAAAACTGTTGTACGATTGCTGATGACAACATTAATGTTCATAAACACATACAATGACACAAAAGATGAATTTGCTATATTTTTGAGAATGGACATAGTCAGTTGGGTGTGCTATAGAGTGTGGCAGCACACTATGACACACAGGCATTACATGCACATGATAAACCCTTTATAATTCTATTCTTCAAAAGCTTCACCGGTACTTTCTGTCACTGTCTCGCCAGGCATAGAAGAGGTTAAGTGCTTAGTTTCCTTTTCCAAAAGGATTACAATGAAGCACGGGGTGAGGGGTCTCAGTTGCTTTTCTCAGCTCTAACCCTACAGCCACCCCATGAAAAATAACTCATAATGAATGTCTTAATTCCTTCACCAGGCTCTCCTAGTGGCACTGGTCTCCCCCTTCTCTCTGCCTGGCTCTCCCACCCTCTCCTTCTGCCTACCCTCAGCTTTATGTAACTTTTTTCTTTAACCCTCCTGCCATTGTAAGGAAGGACTCTGTATTGAAAATCTTTCAGAGAGAAAAGTTCCCTTTTTCTCTCTTTTGTATTGGTTAGAGGTTGGTTTTCAGTTCCTCCACGAAGAAGACTTAGAAGATCACATACTGAGGAAAGGGAAGTCATTGTAAAAAACAAACAAAAAAAAAAAAAAACAAGTTACATTTGTATGAAGGTATGCACAATACTAATCCCCAAAGGGATGATGGAATTTAATTCAAGTTTGGGAATGTTACATATTGTTCACAATACATAATGAGTCAGGTTGAAAAAAGACACATGGCTAAGTTCAGCCAAAAGACAAAAATAAATTAACAAAATAAAAAGCTTTTGACTCCTTAAAGCCCTAAAGAGTTGTTACAGGGGAAGACAAAAACCCTTATAAAGCATGGTCCAATTTATTCAGACAGGGAAAAATTCCTTTCTAATCCCCTATGGTCATCAGATACCACCTAAATCAACAATCTATGGTGTTATTTCTTCTTAATATTAGTAGAAATTTATATTCTGTGCATTTAGAAACACAATCGGTCTTTTTTAAAGCAATAAACTAAGATAGTTAGAACTCCTGTAAAAGACTATTATGTCGCGTACACACGATCAGGCTTTTGCCCGGCCAAATCACATCGGAATTCTGACGGAATTTCATTGGAAAAAATAGAACATGTTCTATATCTAAACTCAGATGGAATTGATCGGATTTTCCGATGAAAAAACTCAGATGGGGGCCACACACGATCGGAAAATTACAATCGTGTGTATGGGGCATTAGTCCACGTTTTCACAGCTGTTACTGTAAAGGAGCCTTTCTGTACGAAGAGGTTAAATTAGGTGTAAAGAGTTCCTTGTCTTATGTAAAGACGTTAAAGTTAATGAATAGGCGCACTTTTAGACAAAATGCCCCTTTGCCATGATATTTTTATCCCTCCTCGTCCATAGATGTATACCTACTGAGATCTGACCACCGCAGCCTCTGTTGTTTGTTTATGTAGCGCCCCCTTTCTTTCTTTGCTAAATTGGGCTGCTGTCAGCCCTGAATTATCCTGTGGGTCATTCTGTGCTCCAGAGATGTAGTTCCATCTCTGGGTGACAGGTAGCGCCAGAGGGATTCAGGCAGAGGTACTTTTCCCCAGCAGCCAATTGGAGGAGTTTTCCCTCGCGGAGCATGCTGGGGAGGGGTATATCTGTGGCAGACGCCATTTTTCTGGGTTCTTCGCAGGTTCCGGGTTCCAGGTGCGGCACCCACCTTTAGGGTGTGCGTACCCAATGGACCCTGGCGATATGGCCTACTAGGGGTCGCATGCTACGCGGAGTTCCTTGCTGATGCAGAAAGGGGCCATACAGTAGGTGACTGGGATATTGTGTCAATCTCGCTCCCTTTCTCGGCGAGATTGACCACCTACGAGCCCCATCGCGGGAGCCAGCGCCGAGCTGGCTTGCCGCGATGGAGACAAAGCCGTCATAGAAGCGACGGGATCCGACGCGGATTCCCGCCAATTCTACACGTGGGCGGAGTTTGTTATGAATCCTGAAGGAGAAATCCCCGCCAGATTTTTAAAGAAAAATCCGGCATGGGTTCCCCCCTCAGGAGCATAACGGGCCCTTAGGTCTGTTATGGGTTGTAAGGAGACCCCCTACGCCGAAAAAACGGCGTGGGGGTCCCCCCACAATCCATAACAGACCCGTATCCAAAGCACGCCGGCCGGCCGGTCAGGAAGGGAGTGGGGGCGAGCGAGCGCCCCCCCCTCCTGAGCCGTACCGGGCAGCATGCCCTCAACATGGGGGGGTCAGGTGCTCTGGGGCAGGGGGCGCACTGCGGCCCCCCACCCCAGAGCACCCTGTCCCCATGTTGATGAGGACAGGGCCCCTTCCCGACAACCCTGGCCGTTGGTTGTCGGGGTATGCGGGCGGGAGGCTTATCGGAATCTGGAAGCCCCCTTTAATAAGGGGGCCCCCAGATACCGGCCCCCCACCCTAAGTGAATGAGTATGGGGTACATTGTACCCCTACCCATTCACCTGCAAATACAAAGTGTAAACACAAATAAAACACACAGGGTATTGAAATATTTTATTAGTTGGCCGCCGGGGGGGGGTGTGTATGATCGCTTTTATAAAAGCGCCCCCCTCCGGCGGGCTTCTGTGGGGGGTGGGTGCCGCCGTCTGGTTCTCTTCCGCCGCCGGGGGGCGCTTTGATAAAAGCGCCCACCACCCGGCGGGCTTCTTTCGACGTCTTCGGCGGCGGGGGGGTCTTCTCCCACTCTCCGGGGTCTTCTCCCGCTCTCCGGGGGTCTTCTCCCACTCTCCGGGGTCTTCTCCCGCTCTCCGGGGGTCTTCTTCTTCTTCAGGACTCGCCGCCGCTATCTTCGTGTGTTAGCTCAATTACTAGCGGCGGCGGCCCCCTCTTCTGCGACGTCGGCGTCTTCTTCTTCTTCTTCTGCTGTCCAGATGTTGACGCGACGCATCCTTCCGCTGTTATGCCGGGCGCGCGGCTCGCAGCCAAATATATAGGCCTGTCTTGTGACGTCGCAGTCCCATCATGCTCCGGTAGGTATCACGTGGGTAGGTAGCACGTGGTACCTACCGGAGCATGATGGGACTGCGACGTCACAAGACAGGCCTATATATTTGGCTGCGAGCCGCGCGCCCGGCATAACAGCGGAAGGATGCGTCGCGTCAACATCTGGACAGCAGAAGAAGAAGAAGAAGACGCCGACGTCGCAGAAGAGGGGGCCGCCGCCGCTAGTAATTGAGCTAACACACGAAGATAGCGGCGGCGAGTCCTGAAGAAGAAGAAGACCCCCGGAGAGCGGGAGAAGACCCCGGAGAGCGGGAGAAGACCCCGGAGAGTGGGAGAAGACCCCCGGAGAGCGGGAGAAGACCCCGGAGAGTGGGAGAAGACCCCCCCGCCGCCGAAGACGTCGAAAGAAGCCCGCCGGGTGGTGGGCGCTTTTATCAAAGCGCCCCCCGGCGGCGGAAGAGAACCAGACGGCGGCACCCACCCCCCACAGAAGCCCGCCGGAGGGGGGCGCTTTTATAAAAGCGATCATACACACCCCCCCCCCGGCGGCCAACTAATAAAATATTTCAATACCCTGTGTGTTTTATTTGTGTTTACACTTTGTATTTGCAGGTGAATGGGTAGGGGTACAATGTACCCCATACTCATTCACTTAGGGTGGGGGGCCGGTATCTGGGGGCCCCCTTATTAAAGGGGGCTTCCAGATTCCGATAAGCCTCCCGCCCGCATACCCCGACAACCAACGGCCAGGGTTGTCGGGAAGGGGCCCTGTCCTCATCAACATGGGGACAGGGTGCTCTGGGGTGGGGGGCCGCAGTGCGCCCCCTGCCCCAGAGCACCTGACCCCCCCATGTTGAGGGCATGCTGCCCGGTACGGCTCAGGAGGGGGGGGGGGGGGCGCTCGCTCGCCCCCACTCCCTTCCTGACCGGCCGGCCGGCGTGCTTTGGATACGGGTCTGTTATGGATTGTGGGGGGACCCCCACGCCGTTTTTTCGGCGTAGGGGGTCTCCTTACAACCCATAACAGACCTAAGGGCCCGTTATGCTCCTGAGGGGGGAACCCATGCCGGATTTTTCTTTAAAAATCCGGCGGGGATTTCTCCTTCAGGATTCATAACAAACTCCGCCCACGTGTAGAATTGGCGGGAATCCGCGTCGGATCCCCGTCGCTTCTATGACGCGCTCGCTGGAATGTGCTTTTACTATTCCAGCGAGTGCGAGATATCGGCAGCCTGTCGCCGAGATTCAGCGCGATGCTGGCGTGCTGAAAACACATTCTCGGCGGCAGGCACTGTAGCTACTTGCTGGAGGCCCCACTTCTATTGAAGAGATCCTAAGCTGTATGCTATCCGGTGGGGGATCGGCTTGAGGAGAACCAGGAGGCAGGTGATCCAAAAGGGCTTGAACGAACCATCGGGGATCTGGTTGGCAGGACCTGACAGATAACCATAGACTGTCAACTGGTGACCTCCATTGAAAAGAGAACTTTCTGGGAGGATTGGCTCTACAATTCAACCTTGAGCCTGTGGCAGGGCCTTTCATCTAAAACGCTAAATTCTACTAGAGCCAAGTCAGTGAGAGAGACTTGTTCCTCCCAGCAACCTTATATGACATTCCGGCTGCCAGGCTTGTGGCAGAAGTCTGTCCGGAGGCACTTTACACACTCTGGCCAGAGTGGCGATGAACTGTTCTATTGCAGAAAGCAGGACTGCTTTCTCTTTCATCCAAAGCCTGATACTGCAACGTTATCTCCTTTCATCAACCTTTACTATCCACCTCATGTTGATGTTGGTTGCGTTGGACCAGGAAATAAAGCATTCAGAAAACTTCAGCGGCAGGACATTCTCTTATTGCTCTGCTCACTACAATCACCCCTAGAAAACATACAGAAGTAACTTAATACGCTGATCCCAAATCAATCGGCGGCCCTTGAGGGGGTATCGCTACATTTACATCCAGCAGTGGAATGCTCTCTCTCTTTCCATTACTCTCTCTAGCCCAATCCAGCCCCATAGACTTCTGTGGGGCTGACTCCTGGCAAGACGACAGAGGTAGATGAGTTCCATGGACATTCATGCCCCTTATTAATTTTGGTACCCATCTTTGTACTCTCCCCAGTTCAATCCAGGGGTCAAGTCCTGGGGAAATTCACCCAAGACCCCCCCCCCCCCCGGACACTGCAAAAAAGTACCTAAAATGTCCGTATTCTGTGCTAAACAGGGAAAATAACAATAATTTAACTATAAACATGTAGTTATTGCTATTAGCAAAGTGTTTAAGTTAAACAAAAAACATAATTCTCCAACTACATGAAGGACAGGTAAAAATAATTCACACAGCACATAGTTCCTCCTTACATCAGAGTCTGCAGGATTCCCCCTTACAGTGCAAGGGAACTCTGACATAATGCATGGTGTACCCTTTTTCAATGAATCTATGATGCTCATTGAATCTAGTCCACAGGGAATTCCCCTTAGACCTCAGAGGCAGGATTGTATTGAAGATGTTTGGAACCACCAGGACTCTTCCTAGAGTGAGCCGCTCAGCCAAACTGAGTGGTCGGGGGAGAAGGGTCTTAGTCAGGGAGGTGAGCAAGAACCCGATGGTCACTCTGACAGAGCTGCAGTGTTTCTCTGTGAAGAGAGGAAAACCTTCCAGAAGAACAACCATCTCTGCAGCACACCACCAATCAGGCCTGTATGGTAAAGTGGCCAGACGGAAGCCACTCCTCAGTAAAAGGCACATGACAGTTTACCTGGAGTTTGCCAAAAGGCACCTGATGGAATAAATTCTCTGGTCAGATGAAACAAAGATTGAACTCTTTGGCCTAAATGGCAAGTATCATGTCTGGAGGAAACCAGGCACCTTTTATCACCTGGCCAATACAATCCCTACAGTGAAGCATGGTGGTGGCAGCATCATGCTGTGGGGATATTTTTCAACAGCAGGTACTAGGAGGGTAGTCAGGATTGAGGAAAAGATGAATGCAGCAATGTACAAACACCACATTTTTTCTTTATAAATTTGCAAAGATTTCAAACAAACTTCTTTTACATTGTGATAATGGGGGTATTGTTTGTAGAATTTTGAGAAAAATAATGAACTGAATCCATTTTTTGAATAAGGCTGTAACATAACAAAATGTGGAACAAGTGAAGCGCTGTGATTACGTTTCGGATGCACTGAGTAATATGTACATCGGCATGGAAGACAGAAGCTCCATTCAGACATGAGGGTCTATAGAAAAAACTACAATACATAGCTTCAATATACAACACAATATGTGCAACACTACTATGTTTACTTATGTGCTGTGCTTTTTTTCAGAGGCTTTATATGCTGTTTTGTCTAAGTGAGGGGTTGTGTATGCCACATGTCATTGTTACCAGGCTAGTAAGGAAATTAAGTTCCATATTTTGCAGTGTGATATAAATACACTTGTACAAAATATCTAGGATATATTTAATCCGATAGCCTGAATTTTTACCATAATTTGCGGTGTGGAAGTGTAAATAGCAGAATTACTTCCAGGATATTTCTTTATCAGTAAGCTTCGGCACCTGTTTCCTGGGCTCCAGAGAGTGAGAATGATGCTCAGGGTAGTGAGAATAATTTCATAAAGATAACTTCCACAACCCATAGAAATGGTGTGGAGTGTTTTTAGGCAATTTGTCGGAAGCATAAAGCTGAGAAGAATTTCTGTTTTTTTTTTGTTTTTTGTTTTTTTAGATTTGTCCAGACAATGATTGTTTTTCTCACACAGACTTGTTTTACAAACACATGAAGGTACCATGTCAAAAGGCAAAAAGAATTGCAGTGAAGTGTATCAAATACATTGAAATTAGTATCCTACATTGAAGGCTGTGTTTCACTTTTTCCAAAAAGTAGCTGTAACACCCCTCTGACACCCCAAAGGCACACTAAAGCCGCGTACACATGATCAAATCTATCTGCTGGAAACGGTCGGCCCGACCGTCCCAGCAGACAGATTCGACCGTGTGTACGGGCGAGCCGACGGATTTGGCCACCCGACAGATTTCAAAGCATGCTTTGAAATCTGTCGGCTGGGAACCCGTCCGCCCGACATGTCTGCTGGTTAGTACGCTAACCAGCAGACATGTCTTCTCGCACACGCGCCAAATGGTTTCGACGCATGCGCGGAAGTGTTTTACTTCCTGGTGCGGTGACGTGGCGGCGTCAACGTTACCGCCACGTCACCGCGCTGTCTGGCAGCGGGGATTTGGTTTGATCGTGTGTACACGATCAAACCAATATGTCCCCAGCAGACAGATTTGTTCAAATCGGTCTGCCCGACCGATTTGAACAAATGTGTCTGCTCGTGTGTATGGGGCCTAACACCTCCAGAGCCAGGGGCGGGCTAGCATTTCATCCATCCAAGGTTACAATGTGAGGATCAACAAAGGATATTGGGCACCAGTCACTTTTATCTTTTTAAAGTTTTATTGCAGAATGGTTAAGAAGGTGAGGATTTAGGGGTCCCAAATACCATAGCAGATCACCTACAGATCCAGATTCAGATCAATGTCCAGCTTTACAGTGTCAGAACCTTTAAGCCGACCAGCCAACAATGTAAGCACATTCCCAGATTTCAGTGTGTTCTCAAAGTGAGTCACCAAGCTCTTCTGAGAGACCAGCCTTCTTCCCTGCTCTCTCCAGCAAAGGGCCTCCCCTGGGTCTCCTTCTTGGCACAGCTTCCTCCTGACCAGGCAAGACAACTTCAGGACCACTTCAGAACACACTTCAGAACACATTAGGCCCCAAACCAGGTAATTTGGCCTAACAAAAGAGCTCTATCCAGCAGCAGTAAAATAATAGGTAAAGTCAGTGCTATCCAAATACAATAAGTGGCTGTGTGCAATAAGTGTAACAACACACAAAAAAATATATATACAGGTGATTGCAGCGCTAAATGAAATTATATTAAGTGTCACATTTAGTGTCCATAGTAAAACATGTGTGACTAATTATAAACAGTCTAAAGCTGCGTACACACGATCGGTTCAAACTGAAGTTAGTTTTCTTCGGTCCAAACCGATCGTGTGTAGGCCCCATCGGTCCAAAAACAGATGGCTTGCTTTAAATCGAACCAATGGATGGCTAACCGATAGGTCAAAACCGAACGTTAGTACGCACGAGCATCATTTAAAAATCCACGCATGCTCAGAATCAAGTCGACGCATGCTTGGAAGTATTCAGCTTCGTTTTTTTCATCACATCGTTGTGTTTTACGTCACCGCATTCTGACACGATCGGTTCATGAACCGATGGTGTCTAGGCACATCAGTCCATCAGTCAGCTTCATCGGTGAACCGATGAATACGGTCCGTCGGACCGTTCTCATCGGATGGACCAATTGTATGTACAGGGCTTAAAGGTGTACCACTTCAGTCTTTTCCCAACAATTGAGCAACACCCTCCATGTCGATCCTCCACCATATGGTAACATTTTTAACTCACCACAAGGATAAGCTGTCTAATGTTAGAACAGCAATGAGTGCTTGTTTTATCCATGGTATCCAGCCTGAGACTTCTCCCTCCACAAATGGTAAGATAGGCCTGTTCTTTTCCACTCCACTAGGGGTTAGTATCTGTGTAAATATCCACATGGAGTCACCAGCCATAAAACATGCTCATAGTGCAGTAATTTTAATCAGATTCCAAAAATATACATATAAAAACACCCACCAGAAAAACAGTAAAACAAATGCTGCTTTAACCTACATAAGGGGCCACCAAACCTGCAGAGAATGGTGGCGAGACCTCAAGCTCTTTGCAGTAATACCCAATGTTGTTTTAAGCAACCACGCATTCCCAGAAGCTTCTGTTTGTATTGTTTACAGAATCCGTTATTATGTTGCCTATTCCCGAAGATCTGTTTCAGCGCCATTTTGTTGTGGACCAACCAACAACAAACAGTCCCCTTTTTCATATATATTTAGGAAGTCATACAGTTTCAGGAAATAGAAAGATAATATATTGGTACTTCCTGCATGAGTAAAAATAAGGATTTAAATATGGAGCAACATAAATTGCTCTATTGGGTAAGAATATGAACCTACATGACCACTGTATATTAAAAAAGATATATACCGTATTTGCCGGCGTATAAGACGACTGGGCGTATAAGACGACCCCCTAATTTTCAAGCTAAAATTTGGGTTTTGGGATACTCACCATATAAGACAACCCCCTTCCTACTAGTCATGCCTCGCCTCACCTCACTGTGCCATTACATGCCTCACTATGCCACCATTACATGCCAGACTGTGACACCATTACATGCCAGACTGTGCCACCATTTCATGCCAGACTGTGCCACTATTACATGCCTCACTGTGCCGCCAATACATGCCTCACTGTGCCACTATAACATGCCAGACTGTGCCACCATTACATGCCTCACTGTGCCACCATTACATGCCTCATTGTGCCACTGCACACCTCACTGTGCCATTGCATGCCTCGACGATCCCTTACCTTATCCCAGACATGCAGAATCTCAGTCAGACCTTGGGTGTCCATTTTTCAAAAGGCGAGCCTCCTCCTCGTGCTGTTCTGTGATAGGCAGAACACTCAGCTTCCCAGCACACACTGTGTTCAGTGTTCCGCCTATCACGGATGCCCTCTCGTCCGAGACCGAGGACAAGAGGGCATCCGTGAGAGGTGGAACACTGAACAGAGGCTCTGCTGGGAAGCTGAGTGTTCCGCCTATCACAGAACAGCACGAGGAGGAGGCGCGGCTTTTGAAAAATGGATGACCACAGTCTGACTGAAAGTCTGCATGTTAGATACCAGCGTACAAGACGACCCCTGACTTTTAAGAAGAATTTCATGTGTTAAAAAGTCATCTTATACGCCGGAAAATACAGTATATATATTTAGAATTTCTATAATAAAAAAATATATAACTATATAATCACACACATAGGTTGGACTTGTGTCATTTTTCAACTTCACCTACTATGTAACTATGTATAAATGTTGGAGTCTGGCAAGGCTACATATTACAATAAAAATGATCAGATAGAATTTCTCCACAACAAAATCGTGCCAAAACCTGAAATTCCGTTCAATACCTACTGAGGACCTTTGACTGCATATACTATTTTCTGAAGAAAGTAAACTTTGAAATTAATTTACTAGGTACCAGGCAGTATATTAATATTTGTCTTGTGCAGGGCTGTATTTGCCATATGTGCACAATGGCCATTGGCCAGTACCTGGAGAAGTAGGGTTTATGGGATGTGCAAATGAACTGTAATGCCCTGTACACACGATCGGTTCATCCGATGAAAACGGTCTGATGGATTTTTTCATCAGATATCCGATGAAGCTGACTTTCATCAGTCTTGCCTACACACCATCAGTTAAAAAACCAATCGTGTCAGAACGCGGTGACGTAAAACACAATGACGTGCTGAGAAAAATGAAGTTCAATGCTTCCAAGCATGCGCCGACTTGATTCTGAGCATGCGTGGATTTTTACCCGATGGACACAGACGATCGTTTTTTTCTATTGGTTAGTTAACCATCAGATAATTTTAAAATAAGTTCCTAGTTTTTTAACCGATGGATAATAAAAACGATGGGGCCCACACACGATCGGTTAGTCTGATGAAAGCGGTCCATCAGACCGTTTTCATCACACAAACCGATCGTGTGTACGCGGCATTAGAGTAATGCCGCGTACACACGGCAGAGAAACTCGAAGGGCGGAACACATCGTTCCGCCCGTCGAGGTTCTCTGCCGGCCGGCAGATTCGGCGACCCGCCCGTCGGGAAAGGCAACCAGCCATTCATACCGACGGGCCGTCGAGCAAATAGAGAACCTGTTCTCTATTTGCTCGACGGGTTTCCCGACGGGCGGGGCTCGCTGAGCGCGTACACACGGCCGAGGTTCTCGGCAGAATGCGGCTCCCAGCGAGGTTCTTGCTGGTTTCTGCCAAGAACCTCGGCCGTGTGTACGGGGCTTAAGGGGGGCAGGTAATGTTGAGTCCGAAGGCTCTTTCTATTTTAGGAAACATGAAACCACCTTGCATTTAGTTTTATTTGATGGCCTTTGCAGTTGAAAAGTAGCGCTACATTTACAGGACACAGCATGCTGCTAAATATGGACTGTTCATTTAAAGGTCAAATGGCTAAATTCTCCCATCCTCATGAGGTGTAATGGCAGTCAGCCACATCATCATCTCAATTAGAAGCTTTGCACTACTGTCATATGACCAGTCATGGAGTAGGTTAAACAATTGAGTGGGCAGTAAAGTGGAAAGTGAGCTGCTTGAAAAAGTAGTGAAAAAGTGAACCTGCACTTTAAATACCCAGTCATGTAGAGGGGAATCGAGCTTCATCTTCATATGATTGGATAATGAAAATGAACACAGGTTCAGTTCTCCTTACCCTTTCGTAGTGTGATTATTAGATCAACGTCTGGTTGAGTGAAGCTGAAGGAGACTGTGGAGTAATTGCTTCAAGATTAATATCACAAAATTAAAACTGCAGAACTGCTGGAAAAAAAAAACGAAAATCTCCCAACAATCTCTTCAATTCATGATTGATTGCACTGGCCTATTCAACGCAGCATAAGTCATTAATCGTGGAAAGTTTCCATGATGCAACTAAAATTGCAACATTATATGACAGAACTACAAGATTCTACATTCTGATTAGAGTACATTGTTGGAAAGGAAAACTACCGGTATCTTTTTTTGCTTAAACCAGAGTTGGTCCAAGCAGCTTGGTCTTTCTTTTTCAATTTCTGTAAAAATCTAGACATAAAACCGCAAGGATTAACCTTAAAGATCCAAAAATCAAGGATGCCCTGGTAGAAATGCATGCTTTTAGCTGTTTATCATAGGCCCTTAATATATCATGGACCCTTATTGTAACTGGTTCCTCTGACTAGACAACATGTCTATAGCTAGAGCAAAATTTTCCAAACATTGTGATTCATCATATTGATCATAGTGATCATATTGATCCAGGCGCAAACATCCAACTTACAAACGACTCCTACTTAAAAATGAAGGGAGACAACAGGAAGTGAGAGGAAATCTACCCCTAAGGCCGCGTACACACGATCGGACCAACCCGATGAGAATGGTCCGACGGACCGGTTTCATCGGGTCACCGCTGAAGTGGCCTGATGGTCTGATGTGCATACACACCATCAGTCCAAAATCTGATCGGTCAGAACGCGCTGACGTAGAACACAACGACGTGCTGAAAAAACGAAGTTCAATGCTTCTAAGCATGTGTCGACTTGATTCTGAGCATGCGCAGGTTTTTGGTCCGATGCTTTTGCGAACTAACCATCGTTTTGGTCCGATGGTCAGGCGTCTATCGGACTGATTTTAAAGCAAGTTTTAAAACTTTGGTCCGATGCACAACGGTCCGTTGGGCCGTACACACGATCGGTTTGGTCTGATGAAACTGGCCTTGAGGCCAGTTTCATCGGACCGAACCGATCGTATGTATGTGGCCTAAGAGTTAATATGGGAAAAGATGTCCCCACTGAAGCTTTCCCACCAATCCTTGTCTCCCTAATAACCCCAAATTTTCAAAATCCAATTGTCATTGGGACAGAAAGTGAGGTGAAATCTTCTGAACAGGGGCACAGACAGCAAAAGAAATGTTACAGGGGTGATAATCCTTCTCTATACTATCTAAAAAGCTTAAAAATAGTTTTTTTTCGCTGGAGCTACACTTCAAAAATTTACTTGTTCCAAATTACAAACAGATTCAACTTAAGAACAAGCCTACAGTCCCTGTCTTGTTTGTAACACAGGGACCGCCTGTATTATGCATTAGATAATGCTTTTTGCACCTACTGTTATAATGGCTATACTGTACAGTAACGTGATTGTTCACAGTGTTGTTTTATTTCCTGCTTTGTGAAAAACTAAGAAGCAAACACAGGTTCTTATTTAGAATTAAAATTAACAAAATTTGATTAACCCATGGGCATATTTATTAATGTATACACATCTAGCCACAATATTTGGTCCCTAGATTCACCTGTGTTTTTGCTGCCATTATCACTGCACATCAGGGAAGTTTTAAACTTTCCCAGTGTGGATACAAAGGGCTAAATCACACAAATGTAAATGGCATTTTCAGGCTTAAAATTACCCTAATGTTCAAGGCAATCTACTATCAACTGTCTCAAGTGTTTATATTTTTAATAGAAAATGAGGTGGGTTGCATATTTGAAGGTTTTTGTAGTATGAACTAGTTAAAAGTGGTTTACTTCAGATTCATTTTTTTGTTGAAATCACAAAGCATTGGCAAACATAAAGCAGTGGTTTCAGTCAACTATCAGAAGATGGAATCAAAAGTCAGCGTGAAAGTCATTCAACAAAATTATTGTAGATTTTTCTAGTTTCAGTTGATTTTATCAATAACCTATAAATTTATGTTTGAGTAACTGAATTAAGGTGCTCAGTGCTAGTAGATTGCTTGGTTTCATTTGATTGAAAAATGGTTGACATCATCTGAATGTTGTCACTCATAGCTTTCAGGTTTGTAGACATGTTGGCATTTAAAGTGGAAATTTACCATTATCAACTTGATAAAAATAGTTTTCTTTAGCAAAAAACATACATTCCAGATTAATAATTATGCTACCAATATTAGTGTGTGCTGTAATTTGTTTCCAGCATTGATCCTGTTTCTTCTTGCCAGAGGCTGCCATTTTGCTGGAGCCCAGAGACCTTAAACAGCAGTAAATCTTTAGGCTGTCAATAGATCAGGCTCTACAAATTCAACTCAAATTCAACACAGTGCCTAAAGATAGAGATCAGCCGGGCATGTGCAGAACGGGTTAAGACTGGATTATTGCCACTTTAAGTGATAAGGACACACAATAGTTTAATAAAAAAATATTCATAATGTGTCTGTTTTAACTTTACAAACCTTTAATCAAAAGTGTGAAAAAATGTGAAGGTGATGTAGCTTTGTTAACACACATTGGCCTAAATTTATGGCCAGATTAAGCCAAAGGCATAGAATCAGACAGGACTCTGGCCCTTTGGCATTTTCCGCTATGACACTCACAAGTTTTTATTCTATAATACAATACAACCTTTTCTTTGAGCAGACAGGGTTTTAAATAATTTTTTCCCAAAAAATGTATCAGTTTTAGCAACTGACGATACCCTAATGAACTTGATTACTGGCTGTATTAAGGCTATGGTGTCCATATGGCCTTTAAGGTTTTTAAATGGCTATGTCAGTTTAAGGATGGGGGATTAGTAGAATCCCTTATCCCTCCCCCAGCACCACCCTGTTTGCTGTACTTTGCCTTATCCTTTCCAAAATTGAGTCTCTATAGCAACGATGAACTTCTTTTTCAACGTCCTTTGAGGTTATTGTGCTGATGTTTTTTCTTTGGATGGGGCAAAGGAAGAATGGGGGATTTATCCCCACCCCCCAGCCAAACATTCCCATGTACACTTTTGTACAGAGACATGTCTGAGTCAGAATTTCAGATTAATACACCTCTAAAACAATTCATGAGTATTTCACCCTTGTGTGCAATACATAACATGTATATAGCTCTGCTTATAGGCGATATGATTTATTCCTTCATGTCCCTCGTATTCTGGCACTGCACCACTCCACGGGGGACAGCTTTTATGTTGCATGTTGGCATATTTGTATTTACACAGTGCCAACCGTGAATACAGCAGTTGTACAAAAGGATGGATAGGAACACACAGACAAATACTGAGGGAGGTGTAAAACAACATTAAACAGCCAGACTCTGCAGTTGTCTCTAAACAGAAATAAAAGATGTGTGGAATAAGCTTTTCATTCTATACAAAGCTAAGTTCCTATTTCTGACTGCTCTCCATGTGATCCTCACGCAACAATAAAGTCCGGAAACAGTCCTTAAAAGTGATAAAACATTCTTTTGGACGCTATGACCTTAAAATGAAACTCTAGCAGATAGCTACATAAAAATGTAAAAGGCAAATATGCTAATTAGGTCTACCTGCAAAATAATTTGCAATTCTTTTCAGCTACTATTTTGATCCACACACCTCTACTGCACCAAAGGTAGGAAACTAGACTGCACACTGAAATATTTTGTTTCGGAATTTTGTTTCTGTCCGAAAAATACATTTATTTAGTTACTCCCGAATTTAGTTTTTTTCTATTTAGTTTTTCGTTGGAAATTGCATTAGTCCGAAAATCCGAGCAAATTAAGGTTGAATCTGTCATTGAAGGCTTATGGTGTCTGTCGAATGTTCAAAGAAGATTCGACGGAGCAGCAAAACTGTACGACGCTGCAATCATACATTTTCCAGTTGAATGTTCCGCCTACAAGCTATAGTTGAATTCTAATGTTGTATGACTAGTAATAATTATATTTATTAATTATTATTACTAGTCAACCAACATTAGAATTTTTCTATAGCCTATGGGCCGAGCATTTGACCGGAAATGTACGATTGCGGCGTTGTACATTTTAACTGCTTGTCGAATCTTCTTAGAATTTTCGACAGACACCATAAGCCTTCAATGACAGATTCAACGTTTGTATGTTTTTCGATGCTTTGTCGAATCTTCATTGTTCATGTTGAATTGTCAAGTTAGTTCTAGCTATTTTACTGCTCCTCCTCTTTGGTTACAATCAGCCAAAAACATTCATCATCATTATTATTATTTTTATTTTACTTCCCCCACCCAATTCCAGCAGCGATCTTTTCTCTCTATAATGTTAAATCTTTTCTCTCTATAATGGTGAATCTTTTCTCTCTATAATGTCAAATATTTTCTCTCTATGTAGAATAATCTTGGACTAATAGAGTTAAAGTTAGGCACATTCGACCAACGAAAACTAAAATAAAGCATTTTTTTATGTCGGATCTTTCGGTTTTCGTATTCCGTGCATTCGTTTTCGTTTGTTAAAACGATAACGAAAATACCTGAAATTCAGATGAAAATGCATTCAGACGAAAACGAATGCACATGTCTAGGAAATACATGATTGTGCTGGTTCAGCAGTGCAGATACTTGTTCCACCTCTCCACTTTAAGCCTGTGAACTAAATAGCAAATCAAATAATAATTTGCTCTGTCCAGCAACCTGGTAGGTAACCCAAGAAACTCCAATTCTGAACCAGGAATCACTAAATTCAACTGCCTATGGAATGTGATGGAGATGTATGAATAACAAGCATTTTTAACTAAAATTGCAGATCCTTTTGCAGGTAAAACAGCTGTTGACAAAAAAAAAAAAAATGTCCAGTGTGCTGGAACATTTCTATTCACAGTGTACAAATGAGCCTTTTGAAGACATGTAAATTCATATCTGCATCTATTTATTCTACAGAGGTGTAATGTGGAGATGTCACTGAGGGAAGACAGGATGCACGCTTTACTTCGTCAACTAGCGACCTTGAGGAAGGAAGGTGACGTGCTACCCATTAACATCCAAGACAAGGAAGAGATGATTCAGGAGAAGTGGGACATGCTCAAGGTGAGCTTAATCTGGTTAAAGAGGTCTAATTACAAGCATTTGAACCAAAGTACTATTCTGACAGCATAATAGTGAAAGACAGATTGTAGATGTTAACTTGACATACGTTTATCCTGCTTTCTATTTCACTATTAAATATCTAAAAAATATACTAATAAAACAAAATTAGAGGTTTGGTGGAGTCTTGGACTGTTCTGTCTGAAGCATATTCTAATAATTACATTTAACAAAGTATCTGGTAATGTCCAGCAATTGCTAGGTGTTTCCAATTGACCCTACCCTACATTACCCAGAGATACAACAGTAGGTTGTCCCTGTTGTTTAATTAAAACAAACCATTAGTAAAGACAAGGGCATAGCTCCCAACTGTTCCTGATTTGGAGGGACTGTCCCTGATTTGGATTAATGTCCCTCTGTCCCTCTTTCTCTTTCATTTGTCCCTCATTTTGGTCTGATCCATATAGTTGTATATAAAATGCACTTTTTATCTTCCAAAAAGTGTTTTCCAGTGCTAAACCTTTCATCTGAATTCTAAATTGCTGAATTTGTACATATTAAAAGCCAATATAAAGGAAAAGTAGTGGTAAAAAAAAGTCCTTGTGGATTAAGGTCCCTTTCACATTTGTACGACTTCGAAGTCGCGCGATTTTACCGCAAATTTGCGGTATCAAAAACGGACCAAAGTAGTGCAGGGATTACTTTGAAGTCAGCACTACTTAAAGTCGTGCCAGTATGAATGGTGTTCATTGAAAATCATGGAGAATGACTTGCCATACGATTTTGCAGTACAAAATCGTGAGACAAGTTGTATAAGTGTGAAAGGGGACTTAGTTAACCTTTTTAGGGGCAGGTGTGGCAGGGGGCGTGTCCCATGTCTACATAAGTTTTCTGGTAGGTGTCCCTTATTCCCATCTGACATTTCAGGTGTGCCTGGGTTAATGGCTACCAGTTCATTACAGAAGTAAAACCTTTAGATATTATTACTTGTTTTTGTAAAGAAAACCTCTAATGAAAGGAACACAAAGGCTTTAATTGCTCTCATGCATTTGAAGACTCTAGTTACCTTGTTGCCATGATGGCCTTCTTGTTTTAGTTCTTTAAAGAAGAATTCCAAGTATAGAAAATGTTATACGTAGTTATTTTGGTCCAGCTTGGATCAATGTAAATATATATGTACCATCCCTGGCTGATGCCCCTGGAAGCTGGAGTCCACTGAAGTAGACACTGCTACTCCAGTAATCTGCTCTTTCTTGTGGGTCCCATGCTGAGCAGTCACACTCTACATCTCATGCTTTAGAACGCTTTTCATTCTTTCAGAAAATGCAGAGTATTCTCTGAATGGTGCCTGTGCAGAGCCACTGGCCTTCCTTGTTCAGAAAGCAGCAGGCCAGCTGCTCAGCATTTCACCTGGAAGCAAGTGGAGATCACTAAAGTAGTGCTGTCTACTTCACTGATTTCCAGCTCCAGGGGTATCAGCCAGGAATAGTATATACATATATACATTGGTATAAGCTGGACCAATTTAGCGATGTATAAAATATTCATACCTGGGTTTCCTCTTTAAGTCACTGACAATGAAAACAAATATGCAGTTATGGATTAAGGGGAATGCCTCATTAGTTCAATAAGGATAGGGGTGGGTACCATCATCCTATAATAATTGAAGAAGGAAGACGGAGATGTATCAGGGACTACTCCTAAAAGGGCCCTAATCGCCAGTGGTGGTAGAACTGTTGTGGTATCCAGAAACAGACATTATTTATAAAAAGATTACCAGTTTATTACAAAAATATATAATTACAAAAGTAGAAAACTAGAAAGTTACGACAGTGACTAGACACCCAAATATATGTGGTAAATTTGAGACACCCCAATGGGGTGTTTTTAGACTTTTCAGGCAGAATTAGGTATACAAATATATATATATATATATATATATATATATATATATATATATATATATATATATATAAAATAGCTGAAACACAGGTATGACAAATTTAAGCCACAGACTTCTATTAACAGCGGTTAGCATTTGCATCTTGTGTTTTGGCATAGCTACATCCCTTGTACCTGTAAAATGCCACCACATCAAATAAACTTTTTGCTTTTTGTATTAAACCAGTCCTAATTTTGTGGCATAATTGTAGCTTAGGTCAGTGTTTCTTAACCAGGGTGGCATGGCACCCTGGTATGCTATCTGGTTTTCTTGTGGTGCTGCAAGCCCAGGTCCCAGTGCATTCGTGTTGTGAATTGCCATGGTGCATCCAGGCCAGCCGCCAGCACCATAACAACTAGATATGTGTGTTCCCGTTCGTAACGAATGTATTTTCGGACAAATTTGTTCATTTTTGTAGCCACGGAATAATGTGTAAATACGAAAAAATAAAAGCACCAAAATACGAAAACGACGGGATTACGAATGAGCCGCATAACAAACAAGCGCAAATACGAACGAACGATACGTCAATCTTACGAAAGTACGACAAAACGGAAACGGCAAAAGAACGAAAATTTCATCTATAACAAATGATTTGCATTCTGTATTTTAAATCCTTTTTCTGTTCGTATTTTCAGTCGTATGTTCATATTTTCATTTGTGTGTTTTGTAAATTCGTTTTTTTTGGTCTGTTTGTAAATTTGTGTACTTGATTCGTTTTTTTGAATGGGCAGTGAGTGAGTGTAGTTAGTGAATCAGCTTCTCTTTTGTGCCGACTGCCGAGTACAGTAAAGCCAAAATTTGAATTCTGAAGGGAGATCAGTTGGCCAGACTTTTGAACCCAAAAATGGTTTTCTGATGGAGCTTACAAACAAATGAATTTTTTGAAAACGAACGGAAAACGTTTGTTTTTATGTTTGTTGGCAAACAAGTCTGACCAAGTGTACGGGGCTTAACAATAGTTAATATGGATGAGCCGCGTGTTGAAAGTGCCGTGAATCCCATGATATATTTACGAAAGTACAAAATTACGAAAATTCACGAAAATTATTGTCTAACAGTGAAACGACAATAAATTAAAGAGAATAACGAATCATCCCGCATGTACGAAAATAAAACTGTAACCAGAATACGAAACGATCGGAATACGAGAAAATCGCGTTGTACGAAATACCAACGGGAACGAACAGGAAAACGGGCGTCTTACAAAATTACGAATCAGTGCGAACCTACGGAACAAAACTAAATGGAACAAAATAATACGAACATTTTTGCTGTGCACATGTCTAATAACAACCAGTGCTGCTCTAGGGCTAGGACGCATGCCAACATTCATTGCCATGGTGATGGTGACTGGTTCCTCGGCACAATGGCAACACGTGGGAGAAAAACAAGGTGTGCCAAAAATGAAGTGCAGCAGAAGATGCAACAAATGGTATATTTAATTAAAATCAGCCAAATGGCTATTTACACTAATATAAAGATCAATAGGCATGTAACAGTATAATACTGTGGTCACTCAGTGGGTCCCCAGTGGATGGTGGTGTATAGATATTAACACAAGAGGAGAGGAACAACCGGCCAAACATCCGTCTTGTCGTCTCAGGACCAGCATGGAACACACTCAGAGTCGCATCGGAAGTGACGTCAGAACACGGAGATAACATTTCAAAGCATCTACTTCTTCATCAGATCTAAATGGTTATTGAGAGGCTAATAGAAATCAATAGGATTTAGATCTGATGAAGAAGCAGATGCTTTAAAAACGTTATCTCCATGTTCTGATATCACTTCTGATGTGACTCAGAGTGTGTTCCAAGCTGATTCCAAGACGACAAGATGGCTGTCCGGCCGGTTGTTCCTCTCCTCTAGTGTTAATATCTACACGCCACCATCCACCGGGGACCTGCTAAGTGACCACATTATTTTACTGTTATATGCCTATTTATGTTTATATAAGTGTGAGTAGCCATTTGGCTGATTTTAATTAAATATAACATTTGTTGCATCTTCTGCGTTTTTTGGCGCACCTTCTTTTTCTCATATTGTTCTTCCAGAGACTGCCTCGCTCTCGAGGCAGCTGCCACTAATGCTGCATATGTATACTTCCTGGAATTTATAGACTGTTAGTTGTACCCTCTCGTGTGCCATTCTGTTTTGTCTTAATGGCAACACGTGACTCTGATCCAGGGCAGACGACATGCAGGTCTGCCCCCAGCATTCAGGAGAAGACGGAAGTCCACCCGCTTCAGGCCTCCTCTCTCCCTCTGCAGCACTGCTGGAATATGGCTGTGATGGTGGGGCTGTGTGATTAAGGGGCTCTGTGATGAGAGTGGTGGTGTGACTTGTATGATAAGGGACTGTTATGTATAGGGGGGCCTCTGATGTGAATGGGGGCTTTTGGTGTAAAGTTAATTTGATCAAGGTAGCCGTGTGCATTCTCCCAGGCTCAGGTTCCCCATTGACAAGTAACATTTACATTTTAGATTGAGATGTCTCTAGATTTTGGATACTTTTAAAGAGTGCCATGACTAAAAAAAGGTTGAGGAACGCCGGTTTAAGTCTCACTTGTCTGCTACTCTCTTCCACAGAGGTCTCTTTCTGAAGCTCTATCGTACTCTTCACCTCGTCCTGTGCTCTCTCCTGGGAGTGGAAGTCTAGTGCAGCAACTTGATCAGCGAGTAAAAGAACTAAAGTCTTGGTTGAGAGATACTGAACTAGCCTTGTATAACTCTAGTCTGAGGCTGGACAAAGAAGGCAATGGAAGTAGTAATGAACATCTACAAAGAGAGCTTGAACAATTCCAGGTAGCCAATACTTATTAATTTGTTTTTTTCTTCTACTGCCTAATGATAAATACATCTGTGTATGACTAACCTTCAGTTTCCATTGATTATAATATGAATCTTTTTTTAGGTCATCATACATTTTTTGATACCCTCCCTTTCTCATAACACATCTAATCTTTCATTGCTATAGTTGTTTTTCTTCTTTGTACAGCAAAGTATAAGATAATGGTCTCTTTAAACATGATGCTTAACTGCTTGCTGACCAGCCACCGCAGTTATACATAACTATACGTCATCTTGTCGAGCAGCCAATAGGGGCGCGCACATAATGCAAGTAATGGGATTCACTAATCACTAATCACTCTGCAAGTCATTACTTAATCCTACTTGGAAAGTGGTATATTTACGCCCTACTGAGAGTTATAGGAAACCTGTGCTTTGCCCATGTAGAGCACCCACTCATTGCTAGCATAAAAGTATAATTTCTTCATCCCTCGTGGCTCCATTCAGTACTCAGAGCAAAAGGAAATAATTGTTACCAGGAAAAGAGTAGCACATGCCTTTTTATTCCATGTTACAGCCCTGGGCCGATC
Source organism: Rana kukunoris (assembly GCA_029574335.1). Lineage (NCBI taxonomy): Eukaryota > Metazoa > Chordata > Amphibia > Anura > Ranidae > Rana > Rana kukunoris. The sequence goes on along the minus strand of CM056059.1, from coordinate 48,110,146 downwards.
ATTGCTTTTAAACAAGGAGTTCAGTGACTTTCCTTCCCTACCGATGAGTGGTGATAGAGAGAAAGGAAGGCAAGTTGCTTAGAAGGGCTAAGTTAAAGTAAGACCCCTTTCACACTGGGGAGGTTTGAAGGCGCTATGGCGCCTGCAAACCGACCCTAAACAGAGGCTGCAGTTTCTCCAGTGTGAAAGCCTGAGGGCACACTTCCCGCCCCAGTGTGAAAGGGGCCTAACCTTTGTATGCATATCCCAGGTTTACCTTAAGCTGAAATTGGCAGTGGTGCAACTGTTACTGTTACTACTACATAGAGTCTTTTTTAGCTGTGGCAGGCATGCATAGCAAGGAAACCCTCCCTGTATACCAGCAGATCACAGAGTGGTAAGTCTAATTAAGCTGTAAGATATCACTGGCATAACACAAATAATTTTTTTCCATAAACATGTGAACAACATAAGCACAATTCTTGCATATTTCAATCTTTAGGAGAGCAAGAGATCCTAATATAGCACAACGCACCAGTGATATGGATTGATTTCTTGATAAATATGAAAAGTGCAAGAATCAAATGTTAACAGAAAAGGCTAATGTCTAGAATGCCGGGATAACCTATCCACCTATCCACAAAACTGTTTAAAAGTGTAAATAATAGGTGAAATTTACTAAATTTCCCTCAATGTCTTTTGCTCAGTTTTATTTGGGACATACCAAGGATGTGATGGGTTTGCGATAGCACACTACCAGCTGCCTACAGGTTTTTCTTTCTGCCATTGCTTTATCTAAAAGCAATGCACATGGTAGCAATCATTGCAGCATATGGACCAGCTATATAGGACAGAATTGATATTTCTACCTGGAATACATTTTCATACAGCAAAATGCATGAATTTTGCTGCATAAAAATGGACAAATGTAAACAGGCCCTAATTTTTTCCTAGAGTAATGGCGCGTACACCCGATCGGACATTCCGACAACAAAACCGTGGATTTTGTTCCGATGGATTGTTGGCTCAAACTTGTGTTGCATACACAAATGGTGTCGGAAATTCCAAAAGTCAAGAACGCGGTGACATACAACACTACAACGAGCTTAGAAAAATTAAGCTCAATGGTTCCGAGCATTCGTCAAATTGATTCCGAGAATGCGTAGGATTTTTGTGCGTCAGAATTGGCTACAGACAATCTGAAGAACTTTTGTTGTCGGAAAAATTGAGAACCAGCTCTCAAACATTTGTAGTCGAAAATTCCGACAGCAAATGTATGATGGAGCATAAACACAGTCGGATTTTCCGACAACAAGCTCATATCGAACATTTGTTGTCAGAAATTTCCGACCTTGTGTACACGGCATTACTCTCTTAAAAGAATATAAGCTGTTTAAAGTGTATGTAAAGCCAAACATCTTTTTAAGCTTTGGATAGAGTAGGGAAGGGTTAAGATCCCGTCAGGGTTTTTCTTCTGTCCATGTATTATTAGGTAGATTTCCCTTCACTTCCTGTCTCAAAGATACAGCAGGAAGTAAGAGAAGGCCATTCCAAAGTGATGAAACATCTTTACTTAGACAGTTGTCACCAGAGTGAATGTTCCCATTGGAAACTTTCCCTTCACCATCTATTCCTGTGACAAATGAAAATGTTGGATTTCCCACCAATTTGTGTACCAAGACAGTGATCACCAGGAGCAATATTGAAGGTGACTCCCCCCAGCAAAGACAGACAGAAAAACAAAACTTACAGGGGTTCAAATTTTTTCACATTTTATCCAAACTGAAAAAAAATGACATACACTTTAACCGCATTTTATGTTCTACTGTTCTAAAAATTATATAGTTTGTATAATGATTCAATGTGAACTAAATTGCCAAGAAGTGTATAGCAATATCTTTAACAAAACATTAAGTACTTAAAACATTATTTTAGAACAGAAATAGAGTAGTAAAATGGTATCAATATATTTTCAGATTTAAAAAGTAGTTAATCAACATAGATAAAACAAATAATGTCCATTGTAAAAATAATTGGGAAGAATGCCTTTTTGTTCTATCTTTTTATTTGTCTCTGAAGCTGATTGCTGTTCCCCGTCTACCTCCTACCAGCCCAAGTGTCAGGTTAAGTGATGTTGACAGGCACGATAGGAGATCAATATTCTCACTATAATTAGTAATAAAGCCTTGGTGGTGAGGTCAGGGGGGCACTGAGCCCCGTATTAGCTGAACACCCTGCCAGCTCCATGCATTGAGTACTATGCCTATAGCATCAAAATGCTTGCTACAGATTTTTCTTCTTTACTCTTGTTCAGCAGTACCACTGTGTAAAAGCAATGCAAAGGGACAGCATTGAATTTATGGCTTAAATTGAGTTACATCCACTGAGTTTACATTTATTTGATTTAAAATTAAGCAGTCAGATTTACTCGCTGTAGCAAATCATTTTCTTTTGATTTATTTGCCAGTAAAACAAAGTTTTTTCCTGTGTGCTGTATTTTAGGTCAGCCGTAGCTGACCTGCGGTTTGAAGCAGTTCTTCAAATGGTGAAGTGCACTTCTTAAGATGCTTTTCACTCCGACAAATAGAACTTTTAGTAACACTGCAGTCAGACTATTTTCTTTCTTAAAGTGTATTTCCATTTTTGCAACCAAATTGGGATAACACCTACTTTATATCTGTTACATGTCCCTATTGACATATGTAAGTGTAAAATTATTGCGGTACCCCAAAATAACAACAAGAAACCCTAAGAAAAGGGGGATGGGGAGGTAAAGCAGCTATACAAGAATGTGACGAAATTTAAAAGGAGTATAGGTGAATGTGTAGCGCTACGTATTAGTGTAATGTGAAAAAATACCACATATTATATACTCAACAGGGTATAACCATAAAGTAATAATGTTCAATCCACATGAAAACAATCAGTCCATGTAGAAATTTAACGTGATAAATTGTCCATCGTGAGTAAATAACATAATAAAGATGTCATGAGATTGAATGAACCATCCCAATGAAGATCTTCAGATGTAAGATGTAATTCTGAATGTGTTTACCGGAACCGTTGGACCCAACTGTCATACGACAACAGGTCAATTGAGCTTACGGTACCCAACCAGCTGTTCAACTAGACTGTCAGTGAAGATGCCCCAGTAGAAGTCTTTCTTGGAACGAAACGCATCGGGCTAGCAACACCTGCTCCCATATTGCTTTTATGAATCTTTTAACTGTGATCACTTTTTTAACCTGTATGCTGGTTTTTACCATTCTTTGCTGACCTGCACCATCGGAGCCCCTATTTTTTCTTTTCTTTGCATGCTCTTTGGAGGAAACGTTTTTTTGACTGTCTCCAGCTAGTCCGCATTTCCCTATTAAGGGTTGCTGTCTGTCTGAACTGAGCTGTTCTCTGGGCTCCTTGACCTTACCTTCGGTTGACATTGTCAGGTCACCTGTAGCCAGGTGACAAATGCACCCCGATGGAGACAGGTGCACTGCAAGGTAGTGAACCCAATAGCAGACTGCTGCGGATGGACAGGAAATGTGAACCCAAGATTCCCCAGGACGCAGAGTCTAAGGTCCAGCAGGTGTTCACCAGAGCCTCTAGTGGTGAGGGTAGCCTTCGCTGAAACTGAACCCAGGTCCCGACCCCTGGGGTCCCCCAGGACACGCAACGTAGGGAGAGAGGGGAAGCAGTCACTGAGGACACAAGGGATGGTGATGGGTAAGCTGAGGTCAGGGCAACAGGCAGACAAGGGTAACCAAGGGACAGGTCAAAAGGTCAGGGTCACAGGCAAACAGGAGTAGTCAGAGACGAGCCAAAACAGAAACAGAAAGTTAAACGTAGCACACGGCAGACAGGAACAAGCTAACAAACAAAGTTGAACAGCAAAGCAGACCTGCAGTGCAACAGTTAATATAGACTTCCTGGGATGGCCTAGGTTGGGGCCATACAGGGAGGAGAGATGATAAAAAGGCAGCCAGAAGAGAGTCAGGCCTCTAATGGACACATGAGGAGAAGGTAAGCTGCCAGACATTATTGCATGTCCATGACAGACATCTTCTGAACACCAGGGAGGTGTATTCCAGTTCTTTTTGCATCTGACAGCCCCGTTGAACAGCTGGTTGGGTACCGTAAGCTTGATTGACCTGTTGTCGTATGAAAGTCAGGTCCAACGGTTCCGGTAAGCACATTAATAATTACATTTTACATCTGAAGATCTGTGTTGGGATGGTTCATTCAGTCTCATGACATCTTTATTATGTTATTTACTCACAATGGACAATGTATCACGTCGAATTTCTACATGGAATGATTGTTTTCATGTGGATTGAAAATTATTACTTTATGGTTATACCCCATTTACATAGCATACTGTAACCTTGCAAAAAATTTGCAGCTTACCATATTTAGATGCTCTTTTCTGGAAAACCCAGCACTGAAAATTCCTACTTAGGAGCTTTCACACGGGCGCCTCTGTGGAACAGAATCTGGTTGCTCAGTAGGGGATCACTTTGCTGATCCTCTCTGAGCAGGCGTATGACAGGTACGTCTCCGCTCACTGTGCAGAGTGGAGACGGACCCATTCTCACTCTCCTCTATGGGGAAATCGGGTGAAAACAGACCGCCTGTCTGTTTTCATCTGATCTGATTCACAAGATGGATGGTAAAAAGAACCACCATCCATCTGGATTTTGTGGACAGGATCAGATCGGACAGCAGGGGTTGTCAGCAGACATGTCACCACTTAGATCCACTTTTTCATAGGGGAGACTGGAGGTTCGATCAGGCCCGCCTAAAAAACTGACAGGTGGACCTGATCAGACAGCCTGTGAAATGGCCTTTAGTTATTTTTGTTTAGGAGGATACTGTGTTTTCCATAATTAACCCTGCCTGTACTGTGCTGGCCGAATCGCATTATAAGTTGTAAACTATGTTTGAACATGTCTGTCCTGACACTGGGGTTAAAGGTTTAGTAGCTAAGCTTCTTCATTTTATGTTATTCCAAGTTAGTACAACCAGTCCCAAGCCCTTTCTATTGCAACAGATCACACAGACATGTTGTCACTCCTCACGACACCTTCTAAGAAATATTCAAAAGTTACGTTTTTTTGTTTTTTTAGGTATGCTGTGTGAATGGGAATACATAGTGGGGATTTCTCCAATTTGACTTTATTAGTATAAATACACTTTAAGGGTATGTTCATGTGAATACTGGATACAGAGGAGTTTCCTATGCCTGTATTACTCCCCATTTCTCCTGAGACCAGAGACTAGTGTAGTAGCTGGCAATAGGGTTTAGGTCTGGAGACATACTTGGCCAGTCTATCGCCTTTGCCCTCAGATTCTTTAGTCAGGCAGTGGTCGTCTTGGAGGTGTGTTTGGTGTCATTATAATGTTGGAATTCTGTCCTGCGGCCCAGTCTTTAAAGGGAGGGGATCATGCTTTGCTTCAGTATGTTACATTACATGTTGGCATTCATGGTTCCCTCAATGAACTATAGCTCCCCAGGGCCGGCAGCACTCATGCAGTCCCAGATAATGACACTCCCCCCACCATGCTTGACTGTAGACAAGACACACTTGTCTTTGTACCCCTCACCTGGTTGCCGCCAAACACACTTGACACCATCTGAACCAAATAAGTTTATCTTGGTCTCATCTGGCCACAGGACATGGTTCCAGTAATCCATGTCCTTAGTCTGCTTGTCTTCAGCAAACTGTTTGCGTCCTTTCTTGTGCATCATCTTTAGAAGAGGCTTCCTTCTGGGATGTCAGCCATGCAGACCAATTTGATGCAGTGTGCAGCAATGCTGGCAGCACATCTATTTCCCGAACACTACCTCTGGACATGAAGCTGAGCACGTGCACTCAACTTCTTTGATCAACCTGTCCTGTTTAACTGCTGTATGGTCTTGACCACCATGCTGCAGCTCAGTTTCAGGGTCTTGGCAATCTTCTTTTAGCCTAGGCCATCATTATGTAGAGCAACAATTATTTTTTTCAGCTCCTCAGAGAGTTCTTTACCATGAGGTGCCATGTTGAACTTCCAGTGACCCCATTCACACCTGAGACCTTGAGACAACCTGGAGGGAAAATGGCTAATTTGGCCCACACTGATTGCTGCTCTCGATGACAGGGAGCAGACAATCAGTGTCCTGTCACTAGGCAGAACATGGAGATGCCTTCTTTACACAGTCCTCCCCCCGTTCTGCATCTCCATGACAAGATGGGACACTGGCAGACATCAAGTCCTCTGGTCCCGACACAGTCACAGACTTTGCAGCAGGGGCGTGCGTGGTTCGGTCAGCAAGCGGTTAATAAAAATCATCTCTCCACTCCTCCAACTGCACTGAGCCTATTGGGATTTGTATTGTAAGGAGTTAATTCAAACCATTATATGGCTGCCATCTCAAACTACCACTCCCAAGATTCTTGACACTCTGCATAGAAGTGTATGGGCTTGCTTGGCGTTAGCTTTGCCCCTACTTGCTGCTGAGGAGGATGGTACACTATAACATCCCAGTAGAGGGAGAGAGGAAAAAAGGAAAATGTCTCCTTCTCCATATTGCTGTAGCTCAGCACATGGCTACATTCAAATTGATACCGTTGCTGAAAAACACCCTAGGGTATGGCTAATAAATATGTTAAACAATGCCAGGGTAATGTTTTGCAAGCTGGGCATTATCCAGCCTTTAAAAAGCCTATGGACAATGTTGTAATATTGAAACAAATTCACTACATGATGAGAAATAGCAGTAAAGAAGCATTTACCAATATTTTCATCTCTCATATTTTTTACTTGCAAGTTTCATTGGCAGTTATTTCATCTTCCTTCTGTGTGTTTATGACAATTCTGAACACAAATTTCAATAGTGCTATTGATATATTTCCATGTAATTTATTGATATAGTGTACCAATGAGAAGGTGCAGTAATCTGTTTCTAAACCTCTGGTTTATGGTCCACATAACTGATCTATGAATCACTTTTTATAGTTGGAGGGGATCTCTACAGCTGACTTACTGTTGTGCCATAATACCTTTATTTCTGCAGAATCATGCTTGGTACTGACACAATGGCATTATGTGCTATCTATGCTGCTTCTGGATCCCTGCCTTTCCTTCATCCTCTCTGATAGTTACCAGCCTGATGCATAGACTGATTTGGGTCCTTCTCCCCTGTGAGCTGTGATTAGGGCCTTGCCATGTGCTTCATTATCAGCGAACACTTAAATAGTCCCATTCAAAAGGCTATATTTCTGCCTTCCTCGTTGGGCCAGGGATGATACATGGCGATAATTGGCAGAGAGAGATGGCTCTCAGTGGCCTTTTAATCGCTCTATTTGTCAGACTCTGTGTCTGTGAGAGACGAATCATATTGATGGCCCCTCTCGGGTTTTCTAGTCACTGACACTTAACCTGTTCATAACCACACTTCCCAGCCTACTTTCCCTAAAATTTGGATTATATTTATATATTAAGGATTTTCCAGAAGTTTTTAAATAGCAGTGCGAAGGCAGTAAGATAATGGGTTCACATTTAAACTAGCTATCAACATTAATTATTAATTAATGACATTATGCACAGTTCCATCACTTTTAACTGTCCTTTATTTGGTGGAACCAATTTCAAAGTTGAAACCCTCTCTCTCTTTTTACTTACTATCTTTCTAGGTAAATATATTATTAAAGGTGCTATTGACATTAAATTTTAACCACATGCCCATAAAAACCCATGCAATCCATACATACAAAGAAACCCCAAAAATATGTTCAGAAATTAAGTTATGTGTAATAAAATGGAATCAGTAAATAGCAAGGTATTCAGCGCTGACACAATAATGAAAAAAAAAGAAATAAAAGGCTAAATTGCAAGCCAGCACTTTAGGTAAACTCATAAAATATCCCTCAAATAGAATCATATAATAAAACAGTGCAGCACAATAATAAATGTATCCATATATTAATCATGTAGAGAAAATCGGTGCAATGCTATAATAAATGTCCATAAATAAAATCAAAAGGAGTCCATTAGTGCATGTGAAGGAAGCACAAATCGTACAGGGCCGTGCAGAAGTTTTGACAGGTGACAGGGATCCCTCCACCACACACAGATTGGCTTCTCACCTCATCCACTCAATCTAAAATAGGTCACAAAGCAGTAGACCCACACTCGGGGTATGGACGGAAATCCTGCTCCTCCACTTAACCAGTATACAGCAGTGAACCCACACTTGGGGTATAAAGCGAAATCCTGCAAAAAAAAACAGAGGAAACTATTTACAATCAGTGGCACTCTAATTGCGAGTGTCAGAATCAAAAGCATGTAGTAATTTCTAACCAAATCAATGGCCGGGGGTGACGTCAGATGTGACTCCTTCTCCCCGTACGTGTTACGTCCGTGGGCGGGACTTTTTCAGCACGGGACTCTGTTTTTATTTTATTTATGGACATTTATTATAGCATTGCACCGATTTTCTCTACATGATTCATATATGGATACATGTATTATTGTGCTGTACTGTTTTATTATATGATAATAAAATGGAATGACACAAGAAAAAGTATTGAACGCGCTAGCTGAAATGTATTTATAACTTCATACAAAACACTTCAATGGTAAGCTTCAAATGCCTCCTGTATGGAGAAACTAGTCACATGCATTGCTCAGGTGTGATTTTGACCAATTCTTCCACACAGTATTCAAATCTTGAAGGTTCTGTGAGCCTCTTCTATGAATTCTGATATTTAGTTATTTAATAGATTTTCTATTGGATTCAAAACAGGTGATTGTTTGGGCCATTCTATCAGCTTTATTTTATTTCTTTTTAACCAATTGAGAGTTTTTTTGGCTTTGTGTTTGTGATCATTATCTTGCAGTAATGTCCACTCTTGTTTCATCTCCATCATCCTGTTATATGGCAGCAGATTTTACATTGAGAATGTCTTGGTACATTTTTGCATTCATCCTTCCTTCAATAACATGAAGTTTGCCAGGACCGTATACTGAAAAACAGCCCCACACCATGATGTTCCCACCTCCAAACGTCACTGTCTTTGGGGTCATGTGCAGTGCCATTTGACCGCCAAACATGGTTATGGCATCAAAACAGTTCAATTTTGGTGTTATCTGACCAGACTATATTCACCCAGTATTTCACAGATGTGTCTAAATGTTGTGCAGCAAACTTTATGCATCACAAGGTCAATAGGGTCATGAGGATAAGACTGTGGCAAGGCTTCAAATGCTCACTTGACTTCACTTGATTAATTGGTCAGGCCTTGGCACAATCTTATCCTCATGACCCTATTGAGCTTGTGATGGCACCCGCTTTTGAATGCACCCTGCAATGGAATACTGATTGCTGCACCATCAAGGAGTTGGCCACGTCTCTGGATCTGTTATGTATACACCCCAAGAAATTGGGAACTGCGCAATATTTTATATACAATTTTTGGGTTACAAATGGTTCCTAGGGGATCGGGACTATCAGTTTGCTTTTTGTAGCCTAATGCTACAATGCGAGGGAGGCCATACAGGAGTGGATATGCCACTGTCTTTAGTGGCTCTATATTGTGTGTACACAACCATCCTGGTTGACATACCTCCTCTAGATCATTGGAAAAGTGTTCCCCTTCTTGGGTTGTCCAAACATCATCAGGACATGTGTCAGCACAATTTGTATATATGTGGCCAGTAACCCTTATCACCACTGGATCCAACTATGCAGCAGACTGACGTTGGGCATATGCACATCTTATCCATGAGCATTGACAATTTACTGTATATATCATGGCCTCCATAAGTGCACAAGCTATTCATTAGGAGGTTTTGTGGACTGAAGGGTATAACCCTCAACGCTAGATTTATTATTGCACAATTGCCACATGCCGCTGTTATCTTGGTCTTATTCATAGGTCTGCAAGGGGTGGACTTGGCTTGTTTTTATTAGTGTCTGTTTGTCATTGTTTTAAACATACATTTGTGGTTTATCTAATAAAATGGTTTGCTATCTTTGATGCATGCAGTGGGCTATTTCTATTTTATGCTTTTGGTCTGGTTGAGCCGTAACAGGTTTTTTATTCTCAGTTCTAATTATGCATTTCCCGAAGGCTCGCACTCCATTCATTTTTTCCCCCTTACTTGAGTTTGGCAAATCTCAATAATTCAGCTTTTTGTTTTCTTTTGAACTTTTTTGATCATTATAATATTGTATTAGGCATTACCTTGAGGGCCCTTTCATTGTGTAGTATTTCAATACTTATTTTACCCGCTGTATATACTCTTTAAATGCCCGTATTGTCTAATCTTGTAATTGCCATGTCTGATTGGTATTTTGACTCAAAGATAATATACCAATATTTCTCAGAATTTTACATCATATTGCTTTTCAGCTCTGTTGAAATGACCATTTTCTAAACATGAGCAGAAATTTACATCTGCATACCCTTTCATATGCATTCATATACTTCTTTATAACATTATTTTGAAGCGGCAGTTTCTGTTTCAGCTCAAGTAATTGTCCATCATTTCCCACAGAGTCTCTGCTCTGAGCTCAGGCTTCGTAGGCGTGGAGTGACATCGGTCCTGCGTTTGTGTCACCATCTTCTAAATGTCCAAGACCAGTCTCCACAGCATGATCCTCCCAACCTGCAGCTCTTAAGTGTCAATCTGGAGAGGAGATGGGAGGCCATAGTGATGCAGAGTACACAGTGGCAAAAGCGTCTGCAAAGAGAACTGGGTGAAGAGCAGGTGAGAATTTCCTAATGTTTATAAAGAATTTAATGTATGCATAGTTTTTGTGGTCAGGAAAATGTTCATCATTTGGAGTTTTGTTGAAGAAAGCAAGAACTGCGTATTAACAGGTAAATCTTTAGGTGTTTCCTTACTAAAGAAGCTAGACTTGTTCGGTGCCCTATCATGCGTCTTTCTCCCACAAAACACCAAATCATACACCTTTTCCCAACGGTTAATAATATACATGTACAAAAATGTGACATTTACAACACTGGTATTATAAGCAGAATGCCTACAGGTGAGGTTGGGATAACCTGCTGGGGACAGGTCAAATAGGTTAAATTCCTCCTCTCATCTGGCAGCTTTAGACTCATGCAGGTACACAGAGAAGCATAGTTTAAAGTGGTTGTAAAGTCAGAAGGTTTTTTATCGTAATGCATTCTATGTATTAAGATAAAAAACGTTCTGTGTGTAGCAGCCCCCCTCAGCCCCCCTAATACTTACCTGAGCCCCATCACTGTCTAGCGATGTCCACTAGTTCCTCTGCTGTCCTGGACTTCTCCTGATTGGCTGAGACACAGCAGCGGCGCCGTTAGCTCCCGTTTCTGTCAATCAAAGTCAGTTAGCCAATCAGGAGAAAGAGGGGTGGGGCTAAATTGGGGCTCTGTGTCTGAATAGACAAAGGGAGCTGTGACTTGGCTCTGGTGCCCCTGTTCCGTGACCAATACGCCCACTTTATTGGTAAAATGACTGTAAGATTCAAGATGTAGTTGGTTGTAGTAAGATGTTCGCTGGTGTCTTATGAATGCCTTATGAATGTCTTATGAATGCAGGTGTTCTGTCAGATTAGCAAACCTGCCCATGCACAGTAAGTATTCAACATCACTTCCATTGCCCAATCTGACAGGTTGCTGATTCTGACAGAATACCCCCATAGCAAGTAGCTGCTGTGGGGGCACTCGATAGGATGGAGGGGCTAGGAGAGCCAAAATGGGACCCAAGAAGAGAAGGACCCAGGCTGCTCTGTGCAAAACCAACATGTTTGTTATTTTTTGAGTAAAAAAAATAGACTTTACAATCTCTTGCAATCACTGTTTACATGTCCTACGTGCTCGTTTGCATTTGAAAATCACACTAAAAAACCTCAAAGCTGCTGTTTTTTTATCCTCGCCACGTAACAAAAAATGCCACAGAAAAAGAAATGCTTAGACAGTCTAAAATCTTTATTAAAACTTCAGCCGGTAAAAAACATATACAAATGCACTCACATTATAAAGTTAATTCTGCAATGCACCAGGGACATAAGCCTATACACATCCTGAGGCTGGTGTTCTGTTATAATCGGCAACCCAAACCATCAGATTAGGTAATAGAAGTGACGTTCAGTCAGCTGTGCATACGTCCATCGCTATCAGGTTTGCTCATCTGACAGAACACCTGCAGTCAGAAGAAGGCAACAGCGGACATCTTACTACACCCAGCTAGCGTTCAGAGTCATTTTAGCAATACAGTGAGCGTATATAAATAAATATAGTATATTGACATCTGTTTGGATGTTACATTTTAAAAGAAGCTGGACGCCAGCAATAAGAAGGTGGCGGAGGCCATGTTGGTACACCCCACACTGCTCAGCGCTAAACATTTAGGCTTTCAAACCTAAACATCCAAACAGCATCACAGATGTCAATATACTATATTTATTTCTATACGCTCACATTTTAGCTAAAATGACTGTGAAATCCAAGTTATAGCTGGATGTATTAATATGTCCGCTGCCTTCTTCTGACTGCAGGTGTTCAGTCAGATGAGCAAACCTAGTAGCACTGGACACATGGGCAGCTGACAGAACGCCACTTGCGTTACCTATTCTGACGGGTCGACGATTCTGATGGAACACCGGCTCCACCAACCGTAGTGCTGGCTTATCTCTCTCCCTCAGAATTTTAGGGTGTACCTCGTTACTTTTGGGCCTTCTCCGTAGGATGATATCACTTCCTTCAGCTCTGTATTGACACATTCTTCCTTTAGCTCTGTATTGACACATTTCGACATTATGACATCCTCAGGAGGCATTTTTAACTTTATTGCTAAAAAGGGGCCTAACAAGTTATATATACAGTAAAAATGATCTGGTAGCTGTAGAGCCACCTAGATCACTTTTAGTGGACCGCTACTCGCCTGCTAAAATAAATCACACCACTTGCAGTCAGGACGTATTTGTACATTTAGTGACCAGCAAGTTGTTATAGTAGACTTTTAGTTTTGCATGGAAAATTTCCCTTTAACAAGACACCATACTGTAAGCCAGATTTCCAAAAGGGAAATGAACAAGCGCAGGCAAAAAAAAATGCGAATGCACATATATTTTTTAATCCTATCAATCAAATATTACATTAATGTTGAATCTGTACAGGTTGGTCCCAGACAACAGTGTGCATCAAAATACCAAATAACTGTACTCTTGTGCCTCCTGCTCACTAAGGACTGGAAGGACACATATCAGTACATTACCTTAAAGTGGTATAACTCCCCCAAAAATGTATTTATTGCAGCTTAAATGTAGTGGCTGCTTTAGTTTTATTTTTGTAGGTGTTTTATCTTTTGTTTCACCTGTTGATCCAGCCAGAAAGTATGTTCTTTTTCCCTGTCCTAAGATTGACAATGCTGCTGTACAAAGACATCTCTGTAACTCCTTCATTCACAGTAAAGACACCCTAAGACAGGAAGTGTGCTACTGGCTGGATAATCCAGTGAAAAAAGTTTAGAAAAAGAAAACGAATACCTTTACTGCATTTAAGGATTGGTTATGCTGCAAATAATATGAACACTAATATTGCTCACTAAGGAATGAAAATTGAATTAGCCAAACAAAGCAGCAGATCAAAGAGACTTGGACGTAGTACTGTCAGAGCCAAAAAAGCAACATACTGTATGTACAGGAATTTATTATGAGAACTTCCATTTCCAAGCATCAGTGCATTAAATCGTGTACAGTACGTGCACATGCTGTGGCCATAGTGGGCAAATCTGCACATGCATGCTATGATACCCCCTGTATAGTCAGTGCCATCTTAATAGAATCATGGGCCCCTGGGCAAAGTAATGCACTGGGTCCCCTACCAGCCTGCATCAGGAGTCCCCATTACAGTATCCCTATACAGGTTTCTCCATCATTTTGCCCCCTTACATCAGGTTCCGCCATCACAATGTCCTCATCCCAGTGTCCCCATACATTGAATGTGCCCCATCACAGTGTCCCTATACTTTAGGTGTTTTCATATATCAGGTGTCCCCCATCACTGTGTCCTCATACATCAGTTGTCCCCATATTACAGTTTCTCCATACATCAGGTCCCCCCCTCCCCCTTGTACCCACAGATCACAAATGCTGTTTCAAACTACAATGAAGGCATTTCCTCCTTCCTCTCCTGCGCTGAGACTGAGGTGAGTTCTCAGTGCTGGCTCTCTTCCGCCCCCTGCAGGAAGGAGGAGAAAGCTGAATCCTCTCTCCTGCAGAAGCCAGCCGCTGCTCCTTCTGACAGCAGTGACATTGCAGTCACGTTACCCCTGTCGAAAAAGAGCGGCACGAGTGGACAAATTTCCAGTTCACCCCTCAACACAGCGCCCCCCCTTTTCCTGGCCCTGATCATGGGGCCCTCATGCACCTGGGGCCCCTGGGCAGTGCTCACGTGTGCCCATTCATTAAGATGGCCCTGTGTATAGTGTGCATTAAGGCACTAAAGAACTACTTTAAATGATATCAATATGGAGTGCATGTAAATAGCTAAGTGTTTACCTGTGTACCCAAAAGCATTCTAGGAAAATATCATTTTACTTTAGGCACATGTCCAGATGCCAGCGATTACACTCCATAGCAAAAAATGTAAATTTATATAGTGTACATAAACTGTAACCTTTACACCAGTATCAATGCACAATGCAAGTGCATAGTAAATGTTGTGAGTATATGATTTGGCTGGCTGCGCACAATCAACGCACTGGAATATATGCATAAACTTCAGAAATCGGGCCTCCTGATTAAGAGTTGAACTGTGTAGTTACTGTCTCAAATACTTTCATGAATTATGTTAGCTGTAAAATGCTCACAAAAAGGTAAACTCTATGATAAAGTGTTGTGTTGATTGACTGTGAAATAAAATCAAGGATTGAAAAGCTATACCACATTGTTTGGATGGAGAAATTAAAACAATATTGATTATTTGACCTTTAAATTGTGACCTTTTACAGCTCGAATTCTCATGTTTTGCTTGATATGTGTATTGGACAAGAAAATGAAAGGGATTAGTAGTGGTTATTATGTATGAATGCAGCTGTGTATACTGTAATATATGTGGTTTGGTTTACTCCATTTTATGTACATGTTTAATGTTTTACATTTATATCTGAATTGATTATACTGTATGAGTTGTGCTTATTTTCTGACCATGTATTTTCCTGGTTTAGGAGATGGATCAACTGGTAGACCCAGACTGGGCTGATTTGAACAATACAGGAGGGGAGGAAGCATTAGAATGGGATGAGACTGACATTACTACAGAGCCTGTTTGTGGCACCAAGGAGAATAAGCAGTTAATTGCAGACATGTTTGTTTCAAATGGAAGATACTGCTCAGGGCCAGCTGTTTCAGATGACACTCACCAGCACAGTCCTTGCCAGACTCCTGTATATCAAGTTTACAGTTTGCACAACATGGAACGCTTTCAAACAAACATAGATTTGTCACCAAAAGAAACCAAGAAATTGGATTCTCTAGGACCCCTTCCATTTTCCCTTCTTCGAGGCTGCAGCTTTTTATCTCTACCAGATTTAGCTAATGGATCCCCACAAGCTCATCACCTTACAAAAATGCAAATGGATTCCAGTGGGCACTCTGAGTGTGAGAGTGGCATTGCAAGTGGAGAAGGTGTAACTGCTGCCAATTCAGAAGGTTGTCTATCTGTGGATGGAGAAGGGCCACAAGGGTGCCAGGATCAAAATGATGATGTATGTCAGATTGGCAGTAAAGGTTTTGGACTTGTACAAGTTCCAAGGTCTAAACCCCAAAGTCCACTCATGTTTCAAAACACTTCACAAATACAGTCTAACCGACCCAAAGCCATGAATCTGGAAAGAACACAGAGGATGGTACCAAATCTATGTTTCCAAAGAACCCCAGGTCAGATTAGTGTGAACAGGACTATGCTTCAAGCTAGCTCTGCAGACCATAGCCCTGAGGACAAGGTGGACTTTCAGGACCTGATTGAAGTCTTAAGTCCAGAAAACTCACTGTCTAGCTCTTCATCCCTAGAATCACTTTCAGTCCCTGGTGAGGCTCCAGAGACCTCAATACTCAAACGTAGTGTGTCTCTGGAGAGCTGGCCAGCTTCTTATAAGAGTAATGAAGATCTCTTCAGTCAGCAAGGTTCAGCTGATATTACCCCAGGGAGTGATCCAGGGGAAGAGTTAAGTAAACGTACTTTAGACTTGCTGAAGCGGCTGGAGGATATTGAGTGTCCCTCTGAACAGAAAATGAAGCGCAGTTTCTCTGATGACATTACCCTTAGATGTAGTTCTCGAAAGCCATCTTTATCTGGTCTCCATCTACCACAAGACAAGGAGTCATCAGGGAACGAAGATATTGGTTCTGAGTTGACTGAACTGAGTAGCAGTGATGAGCTATCACTCAGATCTGAAGATATGGTTGCACTAAAAGGCCGGTTAGGGTTACTGAACTCTAATGCCAGTTTCCGCAAACATCTTAGTCGTTCATTAGGAGGAGAAGGGGAAGCAAACTTAAGCATGATTGTTAATGTATCATGTACTTCAGCCTGCACTGATGAAGAAGATGATAGTGACTTGTTATCAAGTTCCACCCTCACATTAACCGAAGAAGAAGAGGAAGAAGAAGAGGAAATTGAGGAACCAAATTCCAGTATGGGAAGTGCGGACGAGGCTGGAGAGGGTTCAGAGCTACCTTTGGGTTCAGATTTTATCAGAAGAGAGTTGCAGGCATGGATTAAACCAACATTTCTGCTTCCCAGAGAAAGAAGAAAAATGAATAGGGTGCTACAGGATATGGCTGGTACTTCAAAGTCCGAAAAAATATTGCACAATTATGTACATAAACATAAGGAGAATAATGGAAATGATAAAGATTTAGCCACGGGTCCTACAACATCAAGGGAGGAAAAAAGTCTAAATAATTCAGGTTTTCTGGTAGATGATGTTGAAAATGGAAATGTTGACAGTAGAGTAGACACTGTAAAGGACAAAGTGTTTAAGAGAAATCTTCCTGAAAGGAAGATAAAAACAGGGCCATATCCATCAATATCAATAACAAAAACAGAAAAACTACATCCTCCCTGCATGCCTGCCTTGGCATATCATAAGCCCCGTGAGCTTGGACCATCCTCAAATGGTAAGAGCAACTTGCGTGTTACATGTGATGCAGTGGCAGATGTGGAAATGATAGACAATAGTTTATTGGTGCCAGAAAAAAAACAAGAAGCATCTTCCAGTACACTTTTAGAATTAGCAAAAGAATCTTCATGTTCTTGTCATAGTTCAGCCCATGAAACATCTAGTAGTCCAGATTGCACTGTACAGGAATTTGTAAAGGAAATTTTGGATATGACGTCTAATGCACTTCATAGATCATCACCACAGGACGGAACTGGAGCTCAAATTCGAGAGAAGGTGCTAGAGTATTCTCGTAGACAGCTGGAAAGAGGGGACTTCTACTCTTACTTATCTCTTTCCTCTCATGACAGTGATTGTGGGGAGCTGAATGGATTTGCCACTACCACACAGGTGCCAACAGAAGGTTACACAGAGCAAGAAATCGAGGACATGTTTGAAGCTTGCACAGATGAAAAGAAAGAAGATTCAGTCAAAGAGCGGGTGTCTCAAGATGTAAGTTGGCCATCCAAGTTGTCTGTTAGACAGCCTACAGTTACAACACCATCAGTTAAATGCCTTCCTAATTCTACTGGCATCAAGAATCCTCAGAATAAAGTTCCAACCTCAGGGCCACAAGCAGCCTTTAGATTATCTTCCCAGAAAATTCAGGATTATTCAACAGCCACTGCAAAAGGGGAAGGCAAAACCTCCAGCAAAAAGCTGCCCTTCACTAGAGAAACACGCCCTGAACCAAAAGGAAAAAGTTCTGTAAAGCCGACAGTCTCCAGCCTTCCTGTCCTGCACAAAAGGGTCCGAGACCCAAGGCCATCAACAACGGGCAGTTCTAACCTGGTCACAGGGCAAAAGGTATGTGTATTGTATAAGTACCTTACTTAAAACTTTAAATACTTTAAATTTAAACACAGTAAGTGTAATTAAAATGTACACAGAGGTATAGAACATTATATGTGTTATTCAACATTATTAAAAAATAATTCTAGGCATCGGTACAGTATGTTTTACCACCTTGGACCAAAGAAACTATGTATATACAGTAACATACCTGCCCAATTCCCCTAGAAGCTGGAAATCACTGCAGTAGACACCATTACGTCAATGATTGCCACTTCCTTCCGGGTCCCATGCTGAGTGGATGCATCTCTGTTTACTGAGTGCAAACAGTCAGCTACTCAGAATGGACGCCATTTAGAGAATACAAAAAGACACAAGAGGGCGCAATCTGAGTGCACCAAATTAAATAATTAAAAAAATCTAATTGGCCACTCACGTATATTAGGATAGAAAAGCACATATCAAAAGCTATGTGGCTGTCATCAGTGGAATCCTGGGCAGGACTGTGATAGTCCAAGTAAAATAGCGTAGCAGCCACCAGTAGGAAGGCATTTACAAGCCCAGAGGACAACCTGACCACATGGGAGCTGAGCTGTGGACATCCAAACCTGGGAGGCATGACTTAGTGCTTTGAGGTGGTAACAGATATGAGAGGTAGTTGTGCCATTTTCATTGGACCAAATAACTACCCTGTGCAACAAGAAATTAGGATAATGCTTTCTACTTTAATTGATTAACACCTTTTACTGTAACACTATCACTGTGTCCAGGGCCGTCTTTATAGCAGGGCAAAAGGGTAAGCTGCCATGGGCCCAATCATTGCTGTGGTGCCCAAAGCAGCTGCTTCATACTTGCCAACTATACCAGTTTAAATTCCCTTGCCCCTTGAAGTTTTAGTCCCATGCTGTGTCACAATATCTCAGTGTGAAGTTTTGTTACTAATGCTGCCCAGCTCTGCCCTATTGTCATGTACAGATAACTCACCTGCTGACCCTGTGTTTAGATGTAAATAACTTGCATTGATTTGTAAATAGTGATGGCATTAATATGTAAATAGCCGGGCAACGGCTGCATTGATATGTAAATAGAGGCAGCATTAATATCTATATCACGTCCCTCTGAGTTCATATCCACCATCACCTCTGCTGAATGCCGCCTACGGGGGGGGGGGGGGGGTAAAGGGGCATGTTTAAAATTCCTGCCTACAACTGTGGTCATTAAGCCTAACATCAACCTGATCTGCAAAAAAGTAAATTGGAGGTGGAACCCTTTTTCAAAATAACATGGTGCCACAGCACCTTGAATTTTGGTGTAGGATGTCATTAACAATTAATGGCACTGCATTTGTGGTCAGTTTTGGATCCTCACGTACATTGGTGGTCCATGTAGAAGCCCCCCTTAAATTTGTGTTGAGTGTAAATCCCCCCTTACATTGGTAGCCAGTGTAGAAATCCCCCTTATTGGTTGTTGATATAAAATCCCCCATTACATTGGTTGTCAGTGTAAATTCTTTATTACATTGGTGATCAGTGATCATTTCCCTTTACATTGGTGGTAAGTGCAGAATTGCCCTTACACTGGTGGTTAGTGCAAATCCCCCTTTACATTGGCGGTCAGTGTAGAAGTGTCACCTTACATGGAGGTCATTGTATATTCTTCCTTACACTGGTGGTTGGTGTAAATGCTCTTATTACATTGGTGTCAGTGTAGAAATCCCTCTTTATATTGGTGGATAGCATAAAATCCCCTGGTACATGGTGTTAAGCACAAATTCCCCCTCACATTGGTGGTCAGTGTAAATGCTCCTCACATTGGTGGTCAGTGTAAATTCCCCATTGCATTGGTGGTTAGCGCAGGATTCCCCACTATATACTTGCCAAAGATTTCTAGCTTTGCTCTACATGGTTCAGAATTTGCACTGCCTCCTAACTAATCCCATCCCCCACCACTGCCACTGACCTCATCAACCCTCAAACATTGCCACTGATCACACCCCCTTCCCCAGCATTGCCACTGATCCCAGGAGTCCTAAGATCCCTAGGAGTTTTCTGTCTGTTGATGGGTTCCACACTATCACCAGTCCATAGTGTGCAGGCAGTGAGGAGACAATGTGCTATAACCTTTAGCAACCAATCAGTGAGCAGTAATAATGTGCACTAGACTCTTGCAACCAATCATTGAGTGGTAAAGATATGCAGTAACCTCTAGCAACCAATTAGTGAGTGGTAAGGATGTCCAGTAACCTCTAGCAACCAATCAGTGAGCAGTATTGATGTACAGTAATCTCTAGCAACCAATCACTAAGCAGAAGTCATGTGCTGTAACCTCTAGCAAATAATCAGTGAGTCATAATATGTGCTGTAACCTCTAGCAGCCGGTCAGTGAGCGGTAATAATATTCTGTAACCTTTGACAACCAATCGCAATCGCTGCCTGATCTGATACAGTAAACTGATTTTGAGTCTAGCTGCTTTTTATTGTATGTATGTCTCAGAGAAGGTAGAGAGAGAGAAATTGCATTGAGAAGGGGCCCAAGAAAATGTTTGCCCAGGGTCCAATCAATATTAAAGATGGCCCTGAGAGCTGTGGTGGCTCAACGTGATTGGCACTGCGCTGACAAGCCGTTCACCTCTGCAGCCAAGGGTTCGGATCCCGGTCTCGGCTACATGTGAATTGAGTTTGGTGGTCTCAGCCCAGCTCCCGGTGGGTGTGCTATGCAAGGTACGCCTGTGCTTAGTACGCCCACCCCCCCCCCCCCCCCCACAAAAACCACCACACTTGCACGCACACAAAATTGGTTTAAAAACACACGCACTTTGGCCATGCGGTCTCCTAAAATAAAAGAGAGGCGAAGGACCTACGGGGCTGGCTGGGTGGGCTAGGCCCCCTCACTCCCTCATAGGGGGAGTCCCTCTGCCCCATTGGGGTCCCGTTGGGCCCCAGTTGGGCTCCCAAAAGGAGCAGGTAGGGTGGGGTGAGTGGGAGGCCCCCCCTCACACCCGCCATTGCCACCAGGGGCATGGAGAAGGATGGCGATTGCCTCCGGGGGGAGGGTCTGCCTACTCCCAACTCCTGCAGTCCCGCTCCTCTCTCTCGAGTTCACGCACAAAAATACACTTTAAAAAAAAAAAAAAAGATGGCCCTGACCATGTTACCTTAGTCAGGTGTGATGTAGGATGTTTCACATAACACTTTGAACATTTAGCACCTGTTTATTTTTCATCTAGTATAGTCTTGTATTTTACAGGAGAAGGTTGAGCTTATAAGGTTATTAGGCATTATTAGCGACAGCTTTATGTTTTCAAATTGCTACATAACTTTTTATAGACTCTTGATAGCTTACACACGATCAGGCTTTTGCCCAGCCAAAAGCACATCGGAATTCCGATGGAATTCCATTGTAGTAAAATAGAACGTGTTCTATATTTAAACTCTGATGGAATTCATCGGAATTTACGATGGAATTTCTCCGATGGGGCATACACATGCTCGGAATTTCCTATGGAAAAAGTCTGTCTGACTTTTTCCATAGGACATTCCGATCATGTGTACGGGTTTTTTAAGCAATAGGTTAGTTGTGTTGTTATTCATATTAATTTATTATATAGTTGTGTAAAAATATACTAAACATGGTAAGTTACATATTGTACATGATACACATTTTCTTGGTTTCCTTTTTTAATGTGTAACTCCATCCAAAACCTAAAATTTGTGGAGAAATGTGGAAAGAGTTAATACCTCTGTGAGGTTCCCATCTCAAAGATCACAGAGGAAATGTAGAGAATCTCCTAACAGGAGAGTAAACATCCATAGAAACATGATGAAGGTGTTAATCCTTGCTTACTTTTTTTTGGAAAATCTTTTTATTGAGTATAAAACAGACGACATACAAACAAACCACAACAGTAAACCCGCCACAGCATTGGGACTAGACCCACGCAGGAGTTAGTACCAGCTGGCCATAGGCTTCTTCCAACATTAGTAACAAACAGCTGTAGCACATTTACAAGAGAAAAAAAAACGAAACAAACAAACAACCTAGTGCTGTAGTCGCTCCCGCTCAATTGAAATGTCCAAGTATCAAATTCTTCAGTCAAATCCCAAGGGACAGTCAACTACATCCAGTGTACCCACAGCAGAGATTATAATACAGAGAGGAGAACAAATTTAAAATAAACAATAATAAAAAAATAAAATAAAATAAACACCCAGTGTACCAGAATCACATCCACCCGTGGAGTGGTACCATGTACAAAATCCTTCCTTACTTTACTAAAAAACGACCACCCAGCAGTTTTAATTGTTAAAATGTTTTCAGCGACTAAATTAATACTATTTTAGTCGACTAAAACTAAAACAATTGAGATGACTACCAGGGGCGGACTGACCATTTAGTCACTCGGACACTGCCCGAGGGCCCCATACCACTAGGGGGCCCCATCAGGGTTGCCAGGCTCAGTAAAACCAGGGACAGTATGTAAAAATCTGTGTTTTTTTTACATCTATCCCTGATATGTCCGAAACCGACATGCTTTTGATGCAAAAATCCAGAGATTTTAGCTGCCCCACCTCTGCACTGCCTCCTAACGTGGTGGCCATCTGTAAGCCCGGGGCCCGCATAATCTTCTATTGCCCGGGGGCCCCATGAGTTGTCAGTCCGCCCCTGATGACTACAATATGACTAAAACTAAAATGGCATTTTAGTCAAAAGAGTATGACTAAAGCTAAATTGAAATTTGACATCAAAATTAACACTGGTCTGTAGTGCATGTTTAAACCTAAATACCATAAATAATAACATATTTGAAAATTCTCACTCCAGCAGTATATGAGTTTGGAAATTGTAGAGAAATGCTTAAATAATGCATTACAATTTAACAGCACCCATTACATTTTAGACAACTAAAATGAGTTGTAGTAGACTAAAATGTAGGACAGACTAAGGGCGCGTACACACGACCAAATAAATCCGATCAAATCGGTCTGACAGACCGTTTTGATTGGATTTGTCTGCTGGGGTATATTGGTTTGATCGTGGTGACGTGGCGGTGACGTTGACGCTGCCACGTCACCGTCACCAGGAAGTAAAACACTTCCGCGCATGCGTTGAATCCATTCGATGTATGCGTGGGCAGATATGTCTGCTGGTTAGTGTACTAACCAGCAGACATGTCGGACGGACGGGTTCCCAGCAGACAGGTTTTAAAGCATGCTTTAAAATCTGTCTGCTGAAAAAATCTGTCTGTCCGCCCGTACACACTATCAAATTTGTCTGCTGAAACGGTCCGTCGGACCGTTTTTAGCAGATAGATTAGATCGTGTGTACGCGGCCTAAGAATAAAACTAAACCGAAATTTGCTGCCAAAATTAACACTGCCACCCAGGAAGTGAAAGTAAATCTCCCCAACAGTGAAACAAACAGCAATCAAAAACTTGACAGAGGTTTTAAACCTTCTCCACTCTATTGAAAACTAAAATAAATGGTATTGTTGGTGTTCAAAATTAACCAGAGTCCTGGTGATGATACATTTTATTCTTTTACAGAGACCATTAAGCGGCTCCAAGACCCACAAGGACCTGTGATTCTCCACCTCTTAACAAGGGTGTTTCCGCTGCTGGGGTGATGGTGACTTGTGCTATGCACTGATCTTCTCTGTCTATGCTTCCTCTCACACAGCTTATTGGGTTTGCATCAATTGGCTTTCTGTGAGAAAACTGAAGACCTTCTGACTTCTTCGGTGTAGAACAGGGTATAGATAATATGGTGCCCTAAAGCGATGTGTATCACCCTCAAAGACCAACTGTGCATTTCTTGGAAGTAAAATATTTACATTTTGCTATGTGAGCAACCTGTATTGCTCCAGGGTTATGTAAAGATTATGTGTGAGACAATAGAAGAAGATGTTCTGTTAACAATGGATAAAGAAAAGGGATTGTTGCGGTTCTACGGCTGCCAATTTGAGAGACTTGAGGAAGGATTTGATGGTATGTGTGGAACTACAAAGGGTAGGCTAGTATGATAAATGAGTCGGTAAGATAGAATAGGAGGCAAGATAATGGCTAAGGTTTAGAATGTAAGTTATGTTAAAGTTTTGAAAGTGTAAAGGTTAATATGAAAGGATGAACTGGAATTCGGTCAGGTTGTATGTTGAATTAACTCCTTTTTGTTATAAATTAAACTGGTCATGCAGTATTAAGCTGTTTTTCAGGAGGTACATCTTATTCAGTAAAGATGATTACTATTGATAATGAGGGAAGATTTGCAACCTTAAGTTAAATCATATAATCCATCAGAGACGAAAGGGTCTGTTCTAATATTACATTATGTGAGAGTCTTTGAATTAAAATAATGTAGACATTATTCAATAAAGGTAGACCAAAAAGCATTGATAATGTGCAAAGTGCTATGATACATGGGAACCAACCAGAATTTATTTCTATAGGCTGACTATAGACAACGTAAGCCTAGTTGGTTGCTATGAGCTGTGCATGTTGTGCATCCTCCTTGTTTTCTGAATCACCATATTGCATAGTCCAGAGTGTTTGTTAAACAATTTAAATGCCAAATAAGTCAAAGCAAACCTCTCAGTTCACATTTTTGTTATGTTATCTTTAATGCTGCACATTTACAAGATTATCTTTTTTTATATGTATCAATATTATAGCTACATTCTTCATTCCCAATTGATTAGTGAATGACTATGACTGTGGCAGCGACACAACTCTCCAAAATATTAATAAATAATATCTCTGCATCAATTCTCAACCTTCTTCTCGGGTATCACTAGCAGGTCATGTTTCTCAGACATAAGGGACAACTGCTGATTGAATGACTTTTGTGATTTTACTTGAGTAAGGTGGTTCTTCTATCAATGGCTTTAGGTACAAAAAGGGAGAGGAAGAAAAAACAAGTGTCTGTACAGATTAAAATAAATAAAGCACTTTCCTAATTGTCACGTGTCCTTTCTTCCCCAGTCTATACCGAAGGTCCAATACGTTTAGCAGTGATTGATTCAGCTATAAATTCTACAATTCTGCAGCAAAGCAATTTAAAATGAAAGTTGAGCATTGTACAGTAAAGAGGATAGTGATCTTAAAAAGGTCCCTTAATCAGTTTTATTTGGGTTTTCAGATTGTACTTCATTCAGTCTGATTAGTTCGGTTAACATTCCTAGCTTTATGGAGTCCGAGAAAATTGGAAAGAAAACAGTCCGAGTCCCGGAAAAAAAGTATTTTCGCAGATGTTTCATTGATAAAATAAGATAGCTTGTTCTGTTATAAGACCCATTCTAAATTCAGGAGGTCCGAGTGGGCATTTATCTCTCTCAGCAATGCTATCTATAGATACAATTTGTCATGCTTCACAGTATCAACTTCCATCACTCCATATCTGTATACAATTATTAATTCGATTCTACCAGCAGGGAAAAATTTTGTGTTGGTAGGCGCATTTCATAGTAAAACATTTGGTTATTGATTAAACAAACAAGGGGAATTAAAACTAGCTGCTACACCACTTTTCCGGTGTTAATCCCTCTTGTTAATGTATTGCACCGAATTCATGAAGCACCTGTGGCACTTTTGGTTCTGCCATCGACTTGTGCACTAAATTCAGGTAGCTCTAAAATGCACATTGGGCTTAATGTAAAAGTGGAGCTAATAAGACCAACTCTCTTTTGACGTGCAGAGAAAACAGACAGATTTTGCAAAAGTGTCTTTCATGCATTCCAAAAGAGGTGCTGCATGAGACAAATTCAAGTACAAGTTCAAGACAGGTAAATGAATTTTTACAAAAATAGCGTAAGAAGAAAACAGTCCAACTAGTGTATTGGTCGGATACTATAACAGCGCTAATATTAAATGAGTATCATGTGGCCAACACCACATCAAAGTCTTTATGTACAGTGATGACAGTAAGAGCAGTTCAAAACACAATAGGTGATTCTAAACAGTTTTCACAGTGTGCACCTTCCACCAAACTTCCAAATTTCACCACGTGAAGCACACTTCCCCCAAGGGGTTACACTCACCAGAGCGCTTAAATTAGCCAGCCTTAAAGCGGAGCTCCACCCAGGAAAACAACATTTTCCCATGTTGTTTAAAAAAATTAAATAAAAAAAACCTTTCAATCAAAAAAGGGGAAAAATTCCTCGCGCTAACAATTAATTAAATTAAATATTAATTAAAGTAAATATGATGAAGTGAATCAAATTAAGTTAGGTGATATCCAGCAGCAACACAAAAATATGTGATATACATAAAAAACAGAAATAAAAAACAACAAGGTTGCGCTCAGAAGCACAATGTGATATTGTGAAAGAAATAAATAGTGTCTATATAAATAGATAAAAAACAAACATATTCAATATAATCATAATTATGAACAAAATAAATTATATCAAAATGGATGATAACAAAGTAAATATATAAAGTCCATAAAGGCTAAATAAATATATAGAATATATATATGAATGTGTAAATTCTCTAATAGTCCTATTAGGGAAATAGGAAAAAAATAGCAGCTTTCCAAGTTGAATGACACAGGTGATAGCTGTAGATCGTGAAAGTCCTGTATAAGTTCACCATCAGTAACACAATATTACTTCCAATATGGTAAGGTAAATAGGGTGTACTCTTACCAGATATAAAGGGGATTCAGGCATGTCACTCCCAATACGTCTGGAGTAGGACGCTTCCGGATCTTCCACACTGGGTTGATGCGATCTCCACTGAACCAGCAGATATTCAGCAACTCCAAAAAGCTCAGCATCCCATTCGGATCAAAGAAAAGGAAGAAAAGAACCGGGGACTCGCCATAGTGAAAAATACTTCCAGAAATTTATTCCAAATTGTGCAGCATATACACGAAATTTAAAAATTGCCGGCTAAAAACATACAGGATAAAAAAAGAACGTGCGCCCGTGCTTCCGGGGTCACGTAACAAACGCGGTGACGTAGTGCGTGGCTCCGCCCTGACCGGTTTCGTCAGAGAATGACGTTGTCAAAGGGCACTAAAAAAAACCTGAAGAAAAAAAAAAATACTCACCCAAAATACCTGTTGCTATGCGGAAGTCCGTAATCTGCCTCTTCCACTCCGCGGTGCCTTTTCTTCTTGTCCTTCTCCTTGTGAATGGGGCGAGCTGCTTTCTGGGAACTGTGTGTGTTCTCAGAGAGCAGCGCGCCCATTCACAAGCCAGCGTGAGACTCACGCAGGCGCAGTAGGAAATGGACAGTGAAGCCGTACGGCTTCACTGCCTGTTTCCCATAGTGTGAATGGCGGCGCGGGACCCGGAGCGATCGTGGGACCGGCATCGGTGGGCCCATCAGCGCGGGCAAGTAGGACAAGGTAAGTGTCCTTATTTAAAGTCAGCAGCTACACTGTTAGTAGCTGCTGACTTTAAAAAAAAAAAATCGCAGCTGGAGCTCCGCTTTAAGTGAAGAGTTCCTTTTACGGTTTAAACTTGCATCATCACCATTCCAGGAGGTCTATATGTGATTAGGCTCCAAATAAGATCATAGAATACAAGATAATGCACATAGCATAATCCTGTTTATTATAAAAAAAAAATATATACCAAAGTCCCCCCATATCAAACTTCATATAATATAACGTCAATGACAAAAAGTGATCGCAATCACCGTTCTGCCATCCAAAGTACAAACGTGTATCTCCTTACAGATATCGTAATCACTTCCTTGTTTGGGACCGTCTGGCGGGGGAGCGCACGTGTCACTCCTGGTTTGTCGTGTGGGTCACACCCTTACGCGTTTCATCATATCCGACACTCATTGCAAAGTGATGTTTCGTCATATCCGACACTCATTGCAAAGTGACACTCATTGCCAAAAAAAAGAGAGAGAGACTTTGTTATATAAATTTTGCACTATCAATAAGATAATTGAAGGACAGTGAATCATATTTGGCGCTGAGTGGTGTACTGTAGGCCTTCAACTTACACCCTGTTTAAGGTGTATGAATTTGTCCCATTCTTTACCACTTATAGAATGCATGAGAGACACTTTTGTAAAATCTTCATGAATTCCAGGTACAGTGTATTATCCCTACAATTCTGCAATCTTAGGCCTGGTTTATTTGGTCCTGGCTAATTCTTTCCAAGGCAGGAGTATAGAATGAACAGCCCTGCTTGGTAATGTGGCCAGTCATGCAAACAAAAAATGTAAAGAGTTTTTCATCAATAAAACATCTTCCTATAAGCCTAGTCTCATTTTTACTTCTTACAAGGGGTCAAGAAGATATTGGGAGCTTTTCCATACAGTGACATTTGTGTTATAAAGGTGAGTTATGCATTTGCTAAATATGTTTACAGTTGCTTACTGCCTACAAAAAGCTTAAAAAAATCCTACTTAACCTCTGGCTACTTACACATGAGCATTTAACTAAACATTTAACACACTCTACTACCTAGGTAGACTTTGGTATTCCACTATCACTAGCTACATATTACCAAAAACTGTCCACAAGGATATTTAAATTTCTTTACTCCCTGTTAAATTTTTAGATTTAGTGGAGAATACAAGAGACTGTGCAATATCTTCACCTATGCTAAATAACAATGGCAAATGTGGGGTTACATTATAACTTCTAAAACAGGATATGACTGAGGATACCTGTGCTATAAGAGCTACCTGTGCTATCAGAGAGCGCTTCATGTGGTCACATCATCTCCTTTAATATAATGATGACACAATAAACATAATACAGAGACATCATTGTTCATTATTAAACCCTAACAGTTGAAAATTAACATTTTTAAAAATGGCTAATGACAAATGTGACCTCCAGAATCTACTGTATATTTCCATACTATGAGACTTTCTGTGGAAATTAGTAAGAATAATCAAAAGTTAAGCATCAGGTTCACCAGCATCATCTGAACACTTCCAAATTTAGCATAAATGCATTTCCAGCAGAGACTACCATTCCTTAATTGGATAAAGACATATTTTTAAAGCAGCAAAAAAGGCAGTTTGGATGTGCAAACTGCAGTAGCCCAGGACAACCAGTAAGAAATAATAGAAATCTTAATTCTATAAAGTGAAATATTTGTTAGCTCTAGATGTCTGCATTTTGCACATCTTTAGTGCTCTGTACAGTGCCTTACCAAATATTACTGATTAACTTATACACCACACAGAGCAATCATATTTTAATATTTTGCAGTATATTTCACTCTCTGTAGCCTAATTTTATTAGCAAATTTGGGTTCACACTGAAGTCAAACCAGGAATATGCTTGTGCAAGATTTGATTACAGTTGTCAATTTTGTTTCATGATTTTTTTCTGTAACTACAGCTGCTAAAAATGTTTAATAGATGATGAAGATGGCATAGTGACATCAGTTAGGTGCTATAGTGTGAAGGAGACACCTTTCTTCAAGGTAACAGGGCTCATTTACACTTGCTTCAGCTTCAACAGACATTAATGTCTAGTTACACTTGCTTCAAAACTAGGCTTTGGATATGCTTTTTTAAAGCTCTCTGAATGCCAGTCAAAGTTCCTGTCACTAAATAAAATGGTTAGTTTACAGTCCTGTTTACACCTTGCTTTTGCTTTGCTTAAAAAATTTAGCTTTAGTGGTGCTTCAAAGCCTCCATAGAAGTCTATGGCAAAGCTTGCTTGAAGCCACACTAAAGCCCCACCGAAGCCTCACCAAAGCCCCACCAGAGGCTTATCGAAGCCTCATTTAAGGCCCACTGAAGCATCATTGAAGCACCAAGCAAAAGCAAGGTGTAAACAGGACTGTAAGCTAACCATTTTATTTAGTGACAGGAGCTTTGACTGGCATTCAGAGAGCTTTAATAAAGTGTGTACACTAGTCTAAAATTAACACCTGAAAAATTCTTCTTATACTACTGCAGTAGAGACTACTTCTTGCAAAGAAGGTTTAGACATTTTTTATTTAAATTTACATTTGGGTATTTATAGTGGCAGGGCGATAGGACCATCCAGGCAAAGTATGTAGAACTAATGCCTTGTACACATGATCGGATTTCCGATGGAATAAAATCGGATGTAATTTTCCGTCAGAATTTCAATGAAGCTGACTTTCATCAGTCTTGCATACACACTATCAGACTAAATCCCAACCGTCCAAAATGCAGTGATGTACAACACTACAACGAGACGATAAAAATGAAGTTCAATGCTTCCGAGCATGCGTCGACTTGATTCTGAGCATGCATGGATTTTTCTCCACCGGAAGAATTTAAAACCTTCTATTTTTTTACACCGATGGAAAAAAGCCCGATGGGGCCCACACACGATCAGTTTGATGGACTTTTTTCATCGGAAAAAACGAATGTGTGTACACGGCATAAGTGTACTCCGAAAGCTGTCCTCTGCTACTTTGAGCCTTGCAGCAGACAGTGCTTTTAGTACATTATTAAAGACACAGTCTGCCAAACTAAAAAGCATGTTTTGTGGCATAGGTTAATGAGAGAAAGATTCCTATACTGGAATCCTTTCACCCCTGAACTCCATGGTAAGCTACGTGTTTTCTGGATGCGCAAGTTTGCAACTAACACATCATTTATTTGTGCCAGTATATATAGTATATTGATGTTTCTATTTTCTAATTTTATCTTATAAACTTATTTTGATAATATTGCATATTAATTTTCCATAATTAGACGCACCAAGCTAATAACAAGAAACTTTGAGGGTAAGGGCAAAGCTTTTTGTTTCAGCTTTGATCAAAGGTTGGATTTAGCCCTCTGTGCTTGTAAGCAGGGCTGGATATAGCTGTATGCACTGTAGATCTGCAGCACTGAGGGAAAGAGGGGACTTTTAAATACATTTTTCTTGCCATCAGCAATGCAAAATTCATTAAAATCAATTCATAAAGAAAATGTCACAGTATGAGAGCACAATCAGAGATGGAGAATACACTTTATTAAATGGGATGTGACTAATGGCTAGGGTAGGTTTGCTGTAAGTATTGGGGGCTTGGGGCACCAAGAGCTGTCTGACAACAATATGAAGCACTGTTATCTCTCCCACAAATGATAGGCTTTTAATTTTAAATAAGTCTTGTGTAAAAACCTAAATAGCCTTTGTTGAATTGCAAATTATGCTATAGGAAATATGAATGGTTCTAGGATTTCTATGTTGTATAAAATTACAATGGGCAGCAAAAGTAGGTTCTTACAAGTGGTATATCAAAAGACATGTTAAAGTCATATTTGTGTCCAAACAAAAATATAGTTTTACTTAAAATGGGCCAGGGTACAATGTTAGTCACATGTTTTCCCTTTATGAGTGTGCTGTTACAGTGGATATTAGAGCACTTACATTACAGTACAATGCTGCTCTGCAAATTATATATTTTTCTGTATTAGTTCTGCCATTAGGTTCTTGCCTAAGTGTTCTTGGTTTTGCCAAATTATGTCACATTTTATTCTTATTTCTGAACTTTACTAGCATTTTTTAAATGATACTATGCATGTATTGCTATTATGTTTTTACACTAAGGTTTCCTCAGACTCTTACCATTTAATGGCCTTAAAAAAATTAAATTCCCCACTAATTATCTAGTAGATATGAATGTGCACTTAATTGGAGATCTTAAACACATTTACTAGAAATGTTCAACTTTTGTCTTAAAAATGTAAAACAATTATTGTATAATGATATAATTAATGATTTAAAAAAAATTAATTTATAATAGTTTAATTTATAATAGTTTAATTCAACAACAGCAAATATTCTGGCTAAATAGACTGCCCATAACGCATTCAATTGTAAAGCATAATGATAATATAGTTCAAGAAACATATAACTTTGTATGATATTGCAATAATACATTTAGGAGCTAATTTAAAATGCCATATTGCTGCCATACTCCTGCTTTAAAAAAGATGCCACACATTTATAAGGCACAGCCATGTTCAGGAGTCTGAAGTAAAAATCGAGTGTGTCAAAGCAGAGAGAACACTGTGCAATACTGTAGGATCTACACTGTGGCCTGCATTTTGGGTGTTGCCAAGTAGAATATGATAGGTAGTGGATAGTTGAAATCTATTCTGTATTATAAAGTAGTACCTTTGAGTTTGAGTTGACTTACAAAAGCATGAATTTATTGCCAGGTACACCAACCTGTGTTCTCTTAATGTGTCCAATCATTATTAAATTTTTGTAATCCTTGAAATCACACCTTTAAAGTAAAATGCCAGAAAGGCTGTAGTCAACAAATCAACATAACAAAAAAAAAATTCTTTCTAAGATGACTTTGTAACTCGAAACAACATTTTCCTAGTCCACTAGTAAATGGAACTGTGACAACATCAGTATCTAGGTAATCGTTCCACTTGCATTTTATTTCTTAAATACCCAGATTTCAGGTAAACTATGTAGAGGTAAACTTAATTTGCCTCTAGTTTAAAAAAAATCACACATTGGCCTTCTTTTTGTTATGCATCTTAAAAAATGGGACTCCTATTCCTTGATAACTTTCTCTAAAGTTAATTTCACAGGACTTCACTGTTTTCTCTTTGGCTTTTTCAACTTTCAGGTAACTAAGAATGACAACAATGTGCCAAGGCAACCAATAATTAATTATTAAAAATATATAAATTGGAATCTATAGATTTGTATAGGTTTGTTATTTTCAGTACTATTACATATTTATATTTCTTTTTAAAAAGAAACATATGAATATGTTTAATATTTTCCATTTGAAGTCAGCAGGTAGTGCTCCAAGTAAGTCTATAAAGCAGCCCTAGTCATTAAGTAGACATTTTATGTTAAGCAGAATGAATAAGGACACATCCCTTTCCTTCTGCTAGCATATACATCATAGTCTGCATTGGTGGATTAATACGGTCTGCCAGAAAACAGTGCTAATCTTTCAAGAATTAGAATGTTTGTATACTCCAATTAGGCTGGGTTCACGCTTATGCAAATTGGATGCGGGTTTCCCTGCATCCATTACGCATGACAGAAGATTGTGACCGACTCTCGATGGGGCTTATCTCCGGGGCAGCTGCGAAGCGCATTGCACAGGGGTGCTGTGCATCTTTGGCTCCGCTTCAGGTCCAAATTCAGGCAAAAATTTGTGCCTGATTCGTCCTTAAAATATAGAACACAGACACACCAGACCCCAGCTGTGACTTAGGTATGAACCCAACCTTTATAAACATTTGTTAAAACAAAAGTTTTATACAAATAATTCTACAGTACTTTAACAATTTAAAAAATAAATGAAGAATTGTCCAAAACACATTATAATTGTCCTTGAAGTGTGCCATAGAAATAGCTGCAATGCACAGATAGCAGTGTAAAGAGACAGTTAATCCATAAGCAAAAGAAATGTGCAGCTGGTTAGAGTTTACATTTTCTCCCATGGGCCATGGTTCTACAATGACAAACGTGTTTGATGATGGCATAGTAAAAGTCTACCTTGTCAATCCTGTAAAAGATGAAGCTTCTGGTGCTCTCCAATCATAGTCCATGTGAACCTATGGGCTAGGATACAGAAACAGTTGAGAATTACATGTCTAATTGGCATTTGACCCAGTACATTATTATTATTTTATGATAAACTTCTTAGTTTGTATGTATCTTCTGATTTAGGTTATTTTAAAAAAAAATGCTTAAAAGTAAAAACTTCAGAGTGACAGATGAGCTATTTTCAGAGGAAATGGTGCCTTGCCATATGTCTTATTCATTAAAAAAAAGTTTGAAAAAGATCCTTGAATGGGAGTTTAGTATGAAAAGGAGATGTGGAGGAGAAATCAGTAGATAATCCTTGGTGGAAGGTGGGAAATGTGTGAAAATTCTCTGTATATACATGGATGTATTATATCAGTGGCAGAAGCTTAAATGTCTGTTGTGTGATCATGTGGGGGATATTGGCCTTAAATGAATTAATATGCATGGGAACTTAAATAATAAATGCTAAGAAAATCACTTATCTTTTGTCTGTCTCATTTTTTTTATCTGGAATGTACCGGTGCTTATTTTTTTGTGTGTATATGTAACAACCTTTTTTGACAGTCAACAAATGATCCAACTGAAAATAATGCATGCATTTTACTCACATGTATATACAGTGAGCTTATTCAATAAAAACAATCCCTGGCTATATAGTCAGATTGGGAAAAAAAGTCACAAGTCCATTAAGTTCCACCAGTAAAAAAAAATGAAAACCTGCATATACATAACCTTATACTGACAGTTAATCCAGAGAAAAAAAAAAAAAACAGCCATTAAAAGTATGGTTCAATTTGGGAAACTGATCCGACGGACCAGTTCAGAGGACAAATCCGATCGTGTGTCTGGGCTAGCGGATTGTAAGGCTACGCCCAATAAGTTTAGGAATACGGATCTCAACTGCGGAGACTTCTCAGGTTCGGACCCAGGTTTCACTCTCTTTTGTACAGAGAGTTTGGTATCCTAGCATCACAGTCTCAGTCACGCAGTATGGAGCATATTCCTTCATAGGCGCCTATGCGATTTAAGGAAGATACCGGACGCTAGGTCCAAGGCAAGTTAAGGTTACTCTAGATACAATAGTTGGCGTGATCCCGAACGGGGATACGGCTA
This sequence comes from Rana kukunoris, assembly GCA_029574335.1. Classification (NCBI taxonomy): domain Eukaryota; kingdom Metazoa; phylum Chordata; class Amphibia; order Anura; family Ranidae; genus Rana; species Rana kukunoris. Next base: position 48,075,619 of record CM056059.1, on the reverse strand, counting down.
CTAGGGCACTGGACATAAAACACAATACTTCATAGCAAGGTATATAGAGCTAACGCCATATGCCTCAATAGTGGTGGACTGATACAGTGCAGCAACATTGAGGGAATGGCGGACAGGGACGTTATAGTAGGTATGCAGAGATTACGGACAAAACTCTGGTAATTGCTGGTGGCCGAGCATGCATGGCATGTGAGTAACTGTACAACAAGTCCTCAGGTAATAGGCAGTTTGCACGAAAACATTTGAGAAGGAGATACGTGAACATGAAAGGACTTCCCATATACTTGGTAATATCAAGGATGCAGAAATCATGGAAAAGTCCCCTTGAGGCATAAACACAGAAAGGCTATGGCTGCAGCAATTCCTGACACAGTATAGCATACACAGTAGCACAGTTCACAGGGCAGCAACACATTGCATAGATCAGGGTACTTGCAATACTGAAGAACTGGCTGGCAGAGTCCAGGATCCGGGTTGCTGGGACTTGTAGTTCCAATGAGTAGGATTGTGGAGTCCTGGTTGGTGCTGCAGGGTGATGCTGGTCAGGTCCCTGGGGTGACAGGCCGGTGGTGCTGGAGGAACCAACTGACAGTGGGGCATCCCCACGCAATAGAGCAACACCACACTGACAGCCTGGCCAGTTTAAATAGGCCACGCAGCCACTTAACAGGAAGTCACAGGCTAACCAGGAAGTAACTAGCTGAACTCCAAGTGAGAGACTCTTCAGGAAAAAGGTTTGGGAAGGAAGTAACGGGTGAGAGTAACTGGGAAAGAAGTACATATAACTGTACTCAAGGAAGGTTAGTGGTGAGACGTTACACGGACATGTCTGGCCAGCGGACAAATTTTAAAGCCTGCTTTAAAATTTGTCCGCCGGAGACATGTCCGCTGGATATGTCCGCTGGTTAGTACACTAACCAGCGGACATATCTGCTCGCACAAGTGTTGAATGGATGCGACGCATGCGTGGAAGTCTTTTACTTCCTGGTGCGGTGCGGTGACGTGGCGGCGTCAACGTCACCGCCACATCACCGCACTGTCTGCCGGTGGGGATTTTGATCCGATGGTGTGTACACACCGCCGGACGAAAATCCCAAGGAGACATGTCCGATGAAAACGGTCTGTGGACCGTTTCCATCGGACATGTCCCTCCGTGTGTACGCGGCCTAAGGCATCCAGATATTCCCATAATCAACAATCTCTGTATATTATATTACTTATAAATGTTAAAAGACAATTATATTCTGTGGAGTTATGCACACATCCTATGCTTTCTTAAAGTGGTAGTAACAGCTTGCTGACCACCCTATAGCAGTTTTACTGTTTACAGTTGTGCACAGGATCATATATATTCGTGATTCTGCACTTCCACATGTGAGAGGGCATGCGGGCGCCGCCAGTTGGTCACTTTTGCTGTCATAATTCACAGCAGAAGCCGATTTGCAGGTGCCGGGCACTCAATGTCCTCTGGCATCTGGCAATAGATTATAGTTTTGGTTTTGGTGTCTGTCCACGGGGATTTTGGTCTGATGGTGTGTACACACATCAGACCAAAATATCCCAGGAGACATTTCGATGAAAACGGTCTGCGGGTATCCCCGCGGACTTCGAGTCTCGGAATCACGGACCTTGCGGCGGGCGCACGCCCACACTGCCGTATCTTAAAAGGGAGCCATTTTGTCAACGTATATAGTATATTGGTCCTTTAGCAGTTAAATAACAAACATATACTTATCTCCTCAGTCTTCTTCTCGGGTCCCTCTTTGCTGCTCCTAGCCCCTCCCTCCTATCAAATGGCCCCAAAGCCAACAGCTTTCTATGGGGGAACCTGACCCGGGTCAGAGGTCTGTGTAACTATTCAGACATGGAGCCCCGACCCATCCCCTCTCTCCCCTGATTCGCTGGCTGACTTTAATTGACAGCCGAGGGAGTCAATGGCGCCGCTGCTGTGTGTCAGCCAATCAGGAGGAGCTCTCTCAATCCTTCTCACCTTCTTTCCCTCTATCTTGGACCATTGCTGGAGGTGCCAGGAAGGCAGATGAGACATCCTACATATATTCTGGTCCGGCCCGAAGTTGTCACACTTCTGCAGTGAGGTAAAAAGGAGCTCCCAAAAATTCACAGATTTTGTCCTCCCTGAGGACCCCTGTTCTTCCCCCTGCACGTATTGGAGATACCAAATAAAACCCTTTCAGTTCTACACTACCTCATCAATGCTGTCAAGTCTTGCATCTCATTAAAGTGGAAAGACCCACAACCTCCTTCTATTTCATTGTGGGTCATAAAGTCGAAGAAATAAATGGAAGACCTTGTTCACACCTCTCATGATCAACATGAGCTCTACACCAAAACCTGGTTCCAGTGGAACGCTTTCAAATATTCTGACAAAGGAAAGACTCTCTTTGAACCCAATCCAGAAGGTATAACTATTACCATCCCAGATGCTTAGTAACCTCCTCCTCCTCCACGTCTTACACCTCCACTTTCCCATTTCCCCAGCCCCCCCTCTCCCTTTTCTTTTTTTTAACCCTCCTCTCATTCCTCTGCTACATTTTTTTTTCACGTTCCCCAGAGAAAATATTAAGAGAATTCAGCAGTGGCAGCTGGTGCTAAATATTTGGGGGGTGGAAAACTAATGGCACCCTGCTGGAGATGGATGGAAAGACAGCGATCATCTCAAGCACCCTGCCCCTTTGCTAGAGACGGACATATGCATACATATAATAAAATAAAAAAGAGTTAAGACAGCTCAAAAACCAAACCCTAATAAAAACAGCTAAACACTGAAGGTCAATATATAAAATCCTTAAGTAGAATGCATGTAAAAAGCAGTGCAGCGCTAGAACCAAATAAAATACAATAACAATAACATCAATAGTCCAAAAATTTATGGCAGAAAGAGGCCATAAAGTGTTTGAAGGACCATGAAGATATAAGATGTAGTGAATAGGGTGCTTGAGTATCCAAACAAGTGTGTCTCCTCCACCAGAAGTACAAACTGCTCACCTGAACGTATGGACCCCTGAACAAACAGAAGGTCAATCGCACTGTCCCTTAACTAGGGTAATGGTAAGGTATTGTCTTCACATAGGATCATTCGCTCAAAATCCTCAATCGATGAATGGTCTCCAAACTCACTGCTCAGGATCAGTACAGAGACTTTATATGCTGGGTGAATCCTCCGGGATTGGGCTTCCCGTGTTCTTTATGCCCAAATGGCATACCTACATACCTATCCTGGGGACATCTGGTTGCTAGGCTGTCTGAGGGCATATCCAGAAGCAAGAGAGCATTTCACTTCAGCATATACAACAGAGAAAAAGCCTGTTAGAAAGTGTCCCCTCCAGGCCCCATTAGAGACTACTAAGGAGTATGATGGGACCTGGAGGGGGCCTCTTTCTAACAGACTGTACAGTGAGCATCTTCATTCACTCTGGTCTTCATGGGACCCCTGATTGTGCCATGACTCTCACCCCTGTACATTATACACATTACACACTCCTGACCCCTGCACCCTGCAAATTACAAACTCCTGACCCCTGCACCCTGCATATTACATACTCCTGACCCCTGAACCCTGTGCATTACATACTCCTGACCCATTCACCCCCTACATTAAACACGCCTGACCCCTGCACCCTGTACATTACACACTCCTGACACCTGCACCCTGTACATTGCACACTCCTAACACCTGCACCCTGTACATTACATACTCCCGACCCCTGCACATTTCCCACTCCTGACCCCTACACCCTGTACATTATACACCCCTGACCCCTGTACATTACACACTCCTGACCCCTGTGATGGAAGCAGTGGGAGCAGTGTGGTAAATGTAGAATATAATAGGAGAATTTGTTGGGGAATCGGGGATGTAGCACCCAAAATTGAAAATATGTTCTGCAATTTCAGAAATGGTTGCTGTCCCTGATGAAGATTGTTCCATAATTTTTGTACTTTCGAAACACGTTGGACTTCGCCAGCCTGTCATCTATATATAAATCTCTGTCAGATGTTTACGCATTTTCATGTGATCCATTTTTAATCCATGTTGTTCAATCTTGGGAAAAAATAATGTCTTTCATGTGTATTTTTTGTAATAAATTATATTTTTTATATATTGTTTTCAATTTTCATTGCCTATAAAGTACAATTTTTGAAGTAAAATCCATTTTGAGTCTCCAGGAGGGAACTACTGGTGTGTGTGGCCAGCAGGGCCGTGAGTGACAGACACTGTCGGGAGGACTGGGAGTGTGCAGTCTGGGATGGGTACAGAGCCAGCAGTAAGGACTGTGATGTCACGGACAATAGAGTTGGGCAGCTGCAGCCAGGAGGGCTGGCAGGGTCTGAAGAGGACTTACTGGGAGCAGTAGTCCACCATAGGACAGCTAGCATTAAAATACTTTTTCACTATTTGTTGCTACACTAAAGGAGCATGTGGTCCCTGCCTGCAAATGGCAGTTGCTAAGGCCAGATGGAGTGAGAGTTGTGCCTACCTTGTGCTAGCTGTGCCTGGAACCAAGTATTGTACAAGAGAGAGAGAAACAGTCTACAAATAAGCATTGTGCAGGGGGAGACCGTTGCTCTAGGAGAGTAAATAGAGTTTCCAATTGATTCTACTATTGATTCTGGGCATCCCATAATTTCTTTTACCTTATCCAAGTTTAAAACCCCTCAATAAAATACCAAAAAAACAAACATATGGACTGTTAATTGTCTCCAAGGTGATTGGGAAGTGAATGTCGGGATAAAGTTGGGCCACAATATCCAGCAGCCCGTACGGGGGTACCGCCAGAGGTGTATTTAGGTTTTGTGCTGCCCTAGGCCTGACTAAACTCATGCACCCCCTAATTTAAATATGACCCACCCCTTCCTGTCACGACCACACCCTGTGTTGTTTAAGACCCGCCCTGAAATTTTTGAGTGAGAACACTAGTTCTGAGGGCCTGGAGGGGGCAATGGATTTCCTTAATTTACTTAGATTTCCTCTTACTTCCTGGTTGCCCATAGAGCAGGAAGTGAAGGGAAATCTTCGCAATGGGACAGGGATGGTAAAAGTGTTGCCTATAGTTCTACTTTAAGTAGATGGTGCAGCAGAAACATATAGCACAGTGAGGAAGGTTTGTGGTCCAGGATGACAAATCAGTCAGTTACGGAATACCGGCCCCCCTGCATACTAGAAGCAGCGCGGGCGCTTTATGGGGGCGCTAGACTAATTTTCCTAACAGTGTAGCGCAAGCCGGCGGGGACTCTTTTAGTGCTGCCCCCCGCAAAGTGCTGCCCTAGGCCTGGGCCTTGTTGGCCTAGGCCAGGATACAGCTCTGGGAACCGCTACATATTTCTTTACACTTACCTATTGAAATCCTCTGGGATTTATTTGTAGTTAGATGGTAGGGGGTGCTTGCAAATTATAGAATGGAAAGGTTTATGTAAAAGGACTCCAGGATAAATGAAAATAAAAGTTTATTTATTAGCTAATCCAGATAAAAGTCACAGGAAAACACACAGCCCAAGGACAGACAGTAAATGCATTTCCAACGTATGTTATTAATGAATAAGCACTGACGTGTGAAACGCGTTTACTGGCTGTCCTGGGACTGTGTGAATTTCTTGTGACTTTTATCTGGATTATCTAATTAAGAAACTTTTATTTTCATTTATCCTGGAGTGCTGCCATCTTCATCTTTTACCTACATTGAACACGCCTGCGGACCGGATGGGCACCCAAGTGATCCTCAGCATATTTGGATGTATATGTAGCTTTAGGCGCTGTCCACCTTGCTCGCACCTTGCTCCTCAGAGAGCCAGAATGGGATCTGTTAATGTAAACAGACAGCTCCCCTTTCTGCCATGGAAGTAGAGAGAGATCAGCTGTTCCTAGTGATCAGGAACTTGTATGACCCCAAGGACCCTCATTACAAAAGCAGAGGAAGAAGAAACATGGCCTGGTAAGAAGTTGTGGCACAGGTATAGCCTGATTGGGGAAGCTCCTCTGCCTCCTAGAAAGACAGCAAAGCTAAGAACCTCTATCTGTGTACAGCAGCCATGTTATGTATGCTCAAACTGCATTTCATAATGATCATGTTTTTTCTGATATGAACCTTCCTACAGGTTTTGTGCAACATTTCGGCAGCATGTTTTTGCAGATATGTGAGCCCAATGTGAAGTAGCTTATGAAGTTTTGTCATTAGGATTCAGCATACGCCAACCTTGTGACAAACCTGTGAAACTTTTTCTTGCTGAAAGGCACTCGTAGGTGCAAAAAAATCTATTGCAAATAAAGCAAAATAGCAAAAAGGAAAAAAACAAAACAATTTGGATTGTTTAAATTGTACTACGCAAAACAACAAGAGAGCTGAGTTGAGTTGAGTTGAGTTGAAAGGTATCTTAATATAGCGTGGTCTTACCCCAAAGGGTCCCAACGCGCATAGCAGAGTTCCTGGGAAAAGAGGACCCAGGAACCAAAAGCAGCACAGAGCGGCAGAAAGGGTGGAAGAGAGAGAGAGAGATGACATTTTATCAAAACAAGTCAGTAAATTTCAAGTCCTTGTTTCAAATTATTCTACAGTTTAAAGATGTCAAATGAGCTCTCCAGTGGGAGACATAAAGAAGAATGCAAAATGATTACTAAAGTTTGCACTGTGTGTGTGCTTCCAGTTCAATGGGTCCCTTTTATTGAGTGGATTATTGGATCTTTGAGATGGAAACCCTCATGCTGGTAAACAAAATTGCAGCCTTAACTACAGTGATTGCTTTCTGTATTTTTATGATGATTGGAGCGTGCAGAAAATTCCACTTATTGGAAAAGATGCCAAAAGCATACCCCACAACTCTTTGTGCTCTGGTGATAGTTGAAAACCCTCTTCTATAAATGGTGATTAGAATATGGCCAAGACATAGGGTTGAGCAGGATTGTTCCCGGAAGCGAAGAATTCACATTGTCGGCCACCAATTGGGCAAAACGATTTTTTTATAATTCAAGGATTTCCTGTCACTCGACATTGGCTTGATGATCCGTATGTGTTTCCCATCAATTGCTCCCACATAACTGGAGAAATTGCAGTACTCTTGGAAAAAACATGCTACTGTATATTTGACCATTCTTCTTATACAACCACATCATTCAACATGTCTCATATGACAAAGCAGGCGTCTCAAATAATATACCGTATTTATCGGCATATAACACGCACCGGCGTATAACACGCACCCTAATTTTTGGAGGGAGGTTTAGGGAAAAAAACGTACATTTTAAATAAAGAACTTTAACCACTTAAGACCTGGACCAAAATGCAGGTAAATGACCAGGCCCCTTTTTGCGACTCGGCACTGCGTCGCTTTAACAGACAATTGCACGGTCGTGCGACGTGGCTCCCAAACAAAATTTGCGTCCTTTTCTTCCCACAAATAGAGCTTTCTTTTGGTGGTATTTGATTGCCTCTCCGATTTAAATTTTTTGCGCTATATACAAAAATAGAGCGACATTTTTGAAAAAAAATCTATATTTTTAACTTTTTGTTAAAGAAAAATAAAATAAAATAAATTTTAGTCAAACATTTAGGCCAAAATGTATTTAGCCACATGTCTTTAGTAAAAAAAAATTGCAATTAAAAAAAATAGCTACCTAGCAGGAACAGCGACACTAATACAGCGATCAGAAAAATTATCGCTTAGTGACGCTGGCAATAGGGAGTGAAAGGGTTAACTAGGGCGGTGATCAAGGGGTTAAAACTTTATTAGGGGGGGTACGGGGGCTACCCTGGACCTAACAATAACTGCCTGTCACACTGACACTAACTGCAGTGATCATACTGCGACAGGGGAAACGGGGGGGGGGGGGGGTGGGCGATCGCGGGGGTTAAATGTGCCTATGTGTCTGTGTGTCAGTGTAGTGTTGTGCAGACTTACTGTGAGATGTGATCTCTCCTCAGTGGTGGTTAAAAAAAACGCCGAGGGATAGATCACGTCACTTCCTCCTTCCTGTGTTTACACAGGAGGAGGAAGTGACACACGGGGTAGCGCGCGCATTGGCTGGGAGCGATCCGGAGGGGGCGGACAAAAACAAACCGCCGCCCCCTCGTCCCAGATCGCTCCCACGGCAAAACGGACCGTCGCATGTACCGGAGGGGGGTCCCGATCGGACCCCCGACCCATGGCAAGGCAGGCACGTATATATACGTTGATGTGCCTGCCTGTGCCATTTTGCTGACGTAAATGTTCATGCTGCGGTCCGCAACCAGTTAAAGCAAAATTAGGGTCACAGCTTATCACTGCACCTTGCTCAGTGCCCATCTCCAGCCTATAAATTGACCAACAATGCACCCTGCTCAGTGCCCATCTCCATCCTATAAATTGCTCAACAATGCAGCCTGTTCAGTGACCATCTGCAGTCTGGAATCAGCATGTTCTGCCTAAGTGTCCATAGTGCATCTACTATAAGGAACCTTGGAATCAGACACTTGCATAGTCCAGTTCATTGATGGATACTGCAGATCGTTATTAAGGTATTGCTGCACCTGGTGCTGATAATCAAAACAGGCTGAAGAAAAAAGTGGAAAATATACGGAAGTAAATGGATTACTTGTTGCTGACAGGTTGCTCATCCTTAGTCATACTTTTTCTGTAAACAAACCAGCATCACTAGAGTAATGTCCCTATATGACCACATACCTACGGTGTTCAGGTGTAGAATGTGTTCTCCTACAGCTCTCCATGTCCCAGCTGAATGGGGGATTGTGTAGGCAGCGTCACAGGGCTGTGATGACTGCTGAATTTACAGCCGTGATCTCCTGTGTACCTGGCACTGTCTGAGGGAAGAAGAGTGAGCACCGCGATCTCCTGTGTACCCGCCACCCCGTCACTCACAGCCACGCTTCCTGGCCCTGCTCATATGATAGACAGAACAGTGGCCCAATGCGGTTGCATGAGGCCTGGCTATGCGTGACGGAGCGCCGGGTACACAGGAGATCGCGGCGCTCACTCTTCTTCCCTCAGACAGCGGAGGTCGGTGTATAACACACACCCACGATTTCCCCCTGATTTTAAGGGGAAAAAGGTGCGTGTTATACGCCGATAAATACGGTAACTTACCGTTGATTTGCAGAATAGCCAAGGATTGACCAATTGCTAGGTATCTAAAGCTTGGCATACATGGTATCTGAAGCTGGCCATACATGGATCAGCTTTTTTTGTTTAGCCAGTGGGTTGAACTGAAAAAAGCTGACCATATTCTCCTATCCACACATTTGATGTACAGTAGATGTAGAAATCCTCCCTGCTGTATCATTGTATTCTGAAAGCGGAGAGACACCCCACCCACCACCACCACCGCTGTCAGAATATACAGATCAGCACTGCAACCTATTGTCTGCAGCACTGATTGATTGAAATGAACCCAACAGGGTGGTTAAACAGAATTTGATCGGTAGATCGACTTCTGTTAAACTACAGTGGCCACGCATGAATTGTGCGATACCTTGCTGGAATTGTGCATGGCGGAGTTGTAGAAAACAAAAATAAACATGGTTTGGTAAGTTAAAGGTGCCTCTCAAAGACTCTAAATTAGGAAGGCAGACAATGTCTTGAAAAAGTATTCACACCCCTTGACATTTTCCACATTTAGTCATGTTACAACCAAAAAAATAAAATATATTTTATTGGGATTTTATGTGATAGAACAACACAGAGTGGCACATTATTGTGTAGCGGAAGGAAGATTATAAATGGTTTTCAAAATTGTTTACAAATGAATATCTGAAAAGTGTGGTGTGCACTTGTAAATTGAGTCCACCTTTGTGTAATTTATTCTCAGAATAAATACAGCTGCTCTGTGAAGCCCTCAGAGGTTTGTTAGAGATCCTTAGTGAACAAACAGAATCATGAAGGCCAAGGACCACACCAGACAGGTCAGGGATAAAGTTGTGGAGAAGTTTAAAGCAGGGTTCGGTTATAAAAAATTATGCCAAGCTTTGAACATCTCACGGAGCACTGTTCAATCCATCATTTAAAAATGGAAAGACTATGGCACAACTGCAAACCTACCAAGACATGACTGTCTACCTAAACTTGCAGGCTAGGCAAGGAGAGCATTAATCAGAGAAGCAGCCAAGGGGCCCATGGTAACTCTGGAGGAGCTGCAGAGATCCACAGCTTAGATGGCAGAATCTGTCCACAGGACAACTCTTAGTCATGCACTCCACAAATCTGGCCTTTATGGAAGAGTGGCAAGAAGAAAGCCATTGTTGAAAGAGAGGCATTAGAAGTCCCATTTGCAGTCTGCATGAAGCCATGTGGAAGAAGGTGCTCTGGTCAAATGAGACCAAAATTTAACTTTTTGGCCAAAAAGCAAAATGCTATGTATGGCGGAAAACTAACACTGCTCATCACCCTGAACACACCATCCCCACTGTGAAACATGGTGGGTGGCAGCAACATCATGTTGTGGGGATGCTTTTCTTCACCAGGGACAAGGAAACTGGTCAGAGTTGATGGGAAGATGGATGGAGCCAAGTACAGGGCAAGCTTGGAAGAAAACCTTTTCTAATTTTATTAGCTCTACAATAAGAGCATTCGGCCATTTTCCTGGAGTGCAAATCATTGATATAGACTGTAGTATTGCTATTTGCAATCAAAGCTTTTGTACTTAAAGAACGTTGTTCATTTTAATGACCCTTTTCTCACAAATCTATCTCAATATTGAAAAAAAAAACACCTTGAAGAAACTAGAGTGTCCAGCCTAAACTGTCATATTGACGGCATATTGTCATCTGAGAGGACTTCACCACATTGTTCCCAGGGACAGCTGCCTATGCCGAAGATATCTCAGGGATGCTGCCAATATTAATCACTATATGTCTTCTCTGGTTGATGAAAGAGCCAGATAATTCCTAGTGAGCGAATTACCAATCCGCTACAATTACAGTGAGTGTCAAACAATCTTGGACTAATTATCATACAGGTTTACTACACTTTATACCTGCTAAGTGGGTCATAGCATATTGTATATTGGTTACATTCATGTGACTTATGGAGCTATAAAGTTTTATATACAAGATAAGCAATGGGTCTAATGAATCATAATATATAATCAAGGGTGGTGCATATCAGTATGAAAAACTCACCATGACATACTGATTTGTGAATATCAGTGAAAAAGTTTGAGATGAACAATGAATCTTCATTAAACTGTAATTAAGGAGTAAAGTGTCTGACTATTCATGTGTTGATATATGCCATGTTACTATATGCCATGTTAAGTGACGACAGTGGAAAATGTGACTAATGCCCTGTACACACGATCCGAATATCGTACGACAGGTCGTATGACTTTTTTCGCTTAATAGTCGCAAGTAGAAATTAAATAGGTTATTAAAGTCATGACAATTCTTGTACGACAACGTGTTGTAATGTATTTGTATTGTATTTTCGGATGACAATTGTACTGCGCGTGCTGCCTATGCTTCCACTTTACCTGTCAGCGGCGGGTGGTGGCTTTACTATGAGAGTGGTGCTGCTGCTGCCTGCCTGTCCTCTCACAACAGATCTCCGAGCGACCAGCCGGTTCCATAGAGCACTCCTCGGCTGCTCCTTGTCTTAGCTCCTCTCCCCTCATCTTCTCATTGCTAGGGCGGCGCTTTAGAGTAGTCCGGGATGTCTTCACAGGCGCAGCCGCCCCCTAGCCTGGCGGCTGGCACCATAAGGCAGTATGTATTTAAAAAAAGGCAGTCCTGGACATTCTTTAATAATCTGAATCCCCAGCGAGTGGCTGGGTATCCAGATTTTGCTGCCCCCCTTACCCTGGTGCCCTGATCCGCCTATTGCTAGCGCCGGCCCTGTACTCACAGAACCTGGAATCCCCATTTAATACACATACTCGGTTTACTCGGCAAGAACCAGTAAGAAAACTTCTGGCAAAGCTTTCTTGCTGAGTATACCGAGCATGTGTATGAGGCTTTCAGGTTTCTCGTCCAAAAAACTGCCTAAAATCGAGATGACAACAATAGAGAACCTACTCTCTATTTCCTTGTCATGATTCTCGGCAGTGCCTGCCAAGAAACCCAAGAGTGTGTTTAATTACCTGTAGCCGTGGAAACCCGCGCCTGCTCAAAATTACTTTGACGCATGCGCGGTAGCTTCCTAGAGTGCAGCAAGATGGCGGTGACAGCGTCAAATGTGACGAGCGCATGCTGGTCGTATACGATGACGTCACCACGTTCTTGCCTTCCAAAAGAACCGCGGTTCTTTTGAAAGGAGTGTCTGTACACTCGGTTGGCAAGAGATTTTTGCCAAGAATCTCGTCAGGTAGAACAACGTTTTTTTCCTGACGAGTTTCTGGCCGTGTGTACAGGGCTTCAGTCTAACTACTATATAGTCTTAAAAGTTAAAGAAAGCCCATTTCTATCGCCCCTAAATTCCTTTCTCCCTTTTCTACCTGTTCTGTTCTTATTCCCATATTACCATGATGCTGTTCATGGTGCTGAAATACACTGATGACATACTGTAGGTGACGTAGGGGACAGATTTCTGATTTTCAGAGTCACATTGCTGCAGCAGACAGGAGTTCTGTAAGTATTCCTAATACAGATTCCATTCCCGCCTTACATTTGCTGAGTACCAACTGGAGACAGGGTCTCTTTAACCATCATTTTCAACAATATTAAGAAAAGAAAATAACAACTACCTCGAAACTTCTCTTGACTAATGTTAGAATTTCTTGGAGATCCTTATAAAAAAAATGATAACTATTTTCCAGCAGCAGCAGCATCATATGTCAAGTTTTTATGTTTACTTGTATTGTAATTGTTCCTCTTTCAATTGTCTCTGCTTGCATTTTTTATTTTTATTTTTATTGAAAACAAAGTCTTAGTAACCTTAAAACTGGAAACATTTTTACTAATTATTATAGACAGCCTGTGGCAACAAATAATTAATTCCTTTATTAGGGGATTCCTAAATTGTCAAAATGTATGTAACTTGGAGGCTGAGGCCCATATCCTAGGCGTATCATTTTAAATTATTTTGTTTATCTACTGCTTATATTGGTACAAAAATCACTCCAGGGATGACTCTAGATAATTTAAGTTCTTGATTGGTGGACTATGTAGTAGACCTTGTACAACTTTTGGGTCCTACAATAAAGTACAGTAAACCCTTGGTTTGAGAGTAACCTTGGTTTGAGCGTTTTGCAAGACAAGCTAAATTTTGTAATACATTTTGACTTGATATACAAGTGATTTATTGATATACAAGTAGTGTCATGTCACAACTAAGTATAAAAGAGAGGCACCTCTAAGTATAGCAATATGATTACATTTAATGAAAGTACAACATTTAGCAACATATTGCTATACTTAGAGGCGCCTCTCTTCTCTTTTATATTGTGTAGCTCCTTCTGGATTTTGCTTCTAATCCCCTTGTGGAGGCTTGCATTTGTGGATGGACATTTTATGGTTACACAACCTATCACATTGCTATATTCTTTTTATATGGACTATAATCTAAAGGACCTATATATATAAATGGTTGTGGAAGGAATCATTTGAGTTTCCATTACTTCTTATGGGAAAATTTGCTTTGATATACAAGTGCTTTGGATTACAAGCATGTTTCTGAAACGAATTATGCTCGCAATCCAAGGTTTTGCTTTATGCATAAATCCAAATTCCAGAACCTCTTGTAAGCTTGCTAATGTCATTTTAAATACGCAGTGTTTGTACCAAGCATTTTCTGTTACTTTCTGTTTTGGGTGACAACACCCTTGACCTGTCTCCCAAATGTACTCTTTTATTGTCACCCTGTCACACAGGCTTTCAGTAGAAGTGGCTCTTTCAACATATATTGCGCAGGTATGGTCCTCTGCTGTCATCCTTTAGGAAGCCATCCTGAGAAATGCCATACAGCCATCACTGGAGTCCATGTATGCAGTTAATGGTTAACTGCAGATGATCAGCAGCACTGAGCTGCAAAAAGGATTAAAACAGTTAAAAACAAGTATTACATTTTTTTGATTCTGCTGAGAAGTGTTAAGGCAGGGTTGTCTTAATGAGAGGGCACCCCTGGGCATTGCCCAGGGGCCCCAGCTGCATGGGGGCCCTGCATTTTCCCCAAGGCAGCTGGTCCTTGAGCCCATGCTGCCCCGTGATGGCACTGAGAGTAATAGATACACAGGGGAGGCAGTCTGCCTCCTACCTACTTGATGACTGTTTACCTGCACTGTCATCATTGTAGGGGCCCCAGAACATTACTTTGCCCAGGGGCCCAAGATGCTATTAAGACGGCCCTGTGTTAAGGTATATTATTTTTGGAAGTAGGGTTGCCTGGTTAATTAAAATCTAGATCCTAACAAACCCTATATGAAATGCTAAAACGGATCAGAACAACAAATGGTGTCAGAACATAACACTACATAATGTTCAGGAGCTTCTGAATTCCTCAAGCAAAGGGCTAATTAGCATGCACGAGAATTAAAATGTAGAATAGATCACTGGCTGGAGCAGCTGCATAATGAAACCATTTGTAGACCATGTGACTTAGAGCTGTCGAAGTCTGAAAGTCATAGCTCAACACACACCCAATGATGATTCCTCAAAATTCATAATGTTCATAAATAATCAACTAATTAATGCATGTCAAATCATTAGCAAAGCATGTCTAATATTTCCACAAACTTGTATTTTGCAACATTATTCTATATGTCATGTAAATGTACCAACATGGGAGATCTTGCATCCTGGGCCTCAGGGGTTAATGCATGCCAAAGTGCTTGGCAACACACTGCAAACTATTTCATGGCTCCCCTCCCTCTATCCCTCTGGCAGTACCAGAGTTAAAAAAATGAACATCTTGCTCACCTCAGGGGTAAGAAAAATCTATTAAAAGAAAATAAAAACAGCTATTTCCAATCCCCCCCCTCTCTCTCCCCGCATCCTCCTTACTATCTGAAACTTTGTGATTCCGCAGGGATTTTATCAGCAGGAATTGATCTGCTTGTGGATTCCTGGGGCTCTTTTGAGGTCTGAATTATACCAGTATTGACAAAGCCTGAAAAAGATAAATAATTTAAGACATACATCTTGTATCACATTCAGTGCACGCTTTGTCCGGGCTCTGTTCTATCAGTCTTAACCTTTACCTTCACTCTTTGGCTCTAAACAAATTAGGACACATTATTTAGCTGCAGAATTTAAAGGCAGACGTGTTTGCTACGGTTGTCTGGCTGCACTTCCTGGCCAAGTGCAAAGTGTCAGGTGTATTATGGGAAAGGCTAACATCATTTGCAGTCCCTATCAAGCCTTGTAAAAATGTCCTCTTACCCAAATGTCACCTCAACTGGACATCATTACAGTATTTCCTTCTACTCTGTCATTTCATGTTCCAAACTAGGCTTCTTGCATCCCCTGGAATGACCTTATGTTTAGCATTAGTACGTATATTTCTTTACTATATGGACAGCAACATAGCAGGGTACCCAGCAAACTCCGAGAGGAAAGTCATGTCACGTGAAACTAAATCCTTTTTAAATTTGATAATGTTTTCAGACAGCATGGTGTCATTTACCTGGGACTGGTGTGAAGAAGTCACCTCTTCTATATTGTTGTTTCTCTGAATGCAGGAAAGGCAGCACCAGACATTAAAGTGGTACAACAGGACATAGTCAGCACATACAAAAGTCAAGTCAGGCCAGCAGAAATTACCATAGTACAGAGTCAGCATACAAGCAGGTAAATTTAGCAGGTCAGTCAGAGTCTGTCTATAGGGTGAGCAAGTGTGAGGTAAAAAAAAAAAAAAAAAAAACATACAGGGACAGGGACTGGGAATGTAGACTTCACCAAGTACAAAATGGGCTACCAGCAAAGATAACTAGACCTGTGCATTCGTCCAAATTTCTGGTATTTTCGTATTAACAAACGAAAACGAATCCGAAATCCGACATAAAAAATGCTTTGTTTTCGTTGCTACTAGGGTTGTCCCGATGCCTCTTTTTTAGGACCGAGTACAAGTACCGATACTTTTTTTTATGTACTCGCCGATTCCGAATACCGATACTTTTTTTTAAATGCAGCAATGCGCCCCAAATGCAGCCTTGTGTCCCCCCCATATGCAGCCATGTCTCCCCCCAAATGCAGCCATAACTCCCCCCTCATATGCAGTCATGTCTCCCCCCCCATATGAAGCCATGTCTCCCCCTCATATGCAGTCATGACTCCCCCCCATATGCAGTCATGACTCCCCCCCATATGCAGCCATGTCTCCCCCCCAAATGCAGCCATAACTCCCCCCTCATATGCAGTCATGTCTGCCCCCCATATGAAGCCATGTCTCCCCCTCATATGCAGTCCCCCCCCATATGCAGCCATGTCTCCCCCCAAATGCAGCCATAATTCCCCCCTCATATGCAGTCATGTCTGCCCCCCATATGAAGCCATGTCTCCCCCATCATATGCAGTTATGTCTCCCCCGCCGTCTAGTTGTTCGGCGCTCAGCAGAACATAACAGCTTTCATTTGAATAGCTGCTGTTCCCTGCCGCGCGTCGTCATGGCCCCTCCCCCTTGTCCGGGCACTTTGATAGACAGATCACCTGTCCAATCCTGGGAAAAGCGCCCGACAAGGGGGGGGGGCATGACGACGCGCAGCAGGGAACAGCAGCTATTCAAATGAAAGCTGTTATGTTCCCTGGCTTAAGCGCCGAACAGCTAGACGGCGGCGGCAGCGGCAGCGGCAGCAGAAGCAGCTCTCCAATGATCCAGTGTGATTTTATACATACCTGGGGACTGCTCTGCTCTCCGCTTTCTTCTTCGCTTCCTCTCCGCCTCCTCTCCGCCTCCAGTCCGCCTTCCTCGCTGCCCCCTCAGTCTCCTCTGCGATCGGTTCCCGCCCCCTTTCCGCCCACTCTCTGCCCTCTCTCCGCCCCCATTCCGCCCCCACTCCGGAAAAAAAAAAAAAAAAAGTATCCGGATTAGGCATCGGCGGTATTTGCGGGAGTACAAGCACTCCCGCAAATACTCGGTATCGGACCCGATACCGATACTAGTATCGGTATCGGGACAACCCTAGTTGCTACAACAGTTTGATACAGATAGAAAATTCGACATGACGCTGACAATAACAATCTGTGTCTATCAAACCTGCGGCCGAATGTGCCTAACCTAACTCTATTAGTCCAAGATTATTCTACATAGAGAGAAAAGATTTAACATAGAGAGAAAACATTCTAGAGACACTGTTGGGGTAGACAATTTGACATGGACGACGAAGATTCGATGAAGCAGCGAAAAACATACAAACGTCGAACTTGTCATTGAAGGCTTATGGTGTCTGTTGAAAGTTCTAAGAAGATTTGACAAACTGTACGACGCCGCGATTGTACATTTCTGGTCAAATGCTCCGCCCATAGGCTATAGAAGAATTCTGATGTTGGTTGACTAGTAATAATAATTAATAAATATAATTATTACTAGTGTCATACAGCATTAGAATTCTACTATAGCTTGTGGGCGGAGCATTAGACTTGAAAAGTATGATTGCGGCGCCTTACAGTTTAGCGGCTCCGTCGAATCTTCTTAGAACATTCGAGGGACAGCATAAGCCTTCAATGACAGATTCTACCATAATTAATTCAGATTTTCAGACTAATGCATTTTTTAACAAAACTAAATAAATAAAAACAAATTTTGGGAGTAACTAAATAAATAAATACATTTCGTAAGAAAGCAAAATTCCGAAAGGAAATATTTCAGTGCGCACATGTCTACAAGGAACTAGAGTCAAAATGAT
Source organism: Rana kukunoris (assembly GCA_029574335.1). NCBI lineage: Eukaryota > Metazoa > Chordata > Amphibia > Anura > Ranidae > Rana > Rana kukunoris. The sequence continues at coordinate 48,057,843 of CM056059.1, read as the reverse complement.
GGTCAGGACAGGGCTCATGTTGAAGTGTTGTTACTTTATCTGTGATGCCTAGTTGGGTGTGTAATAAAGCTCACACTCTGTCCAGTACACGTGGTGATTCCTTATTATAGCCATGACATTGCATTTGCTTTCTTATTCACAGGTTCATACATCACAACTTGGGTCTTGGGACTAACTGTGTCATGAAAGATGCCATTAAACAAAAAAAAAAAAAAGCGTGTCCCCACATAGCATCAGATTTTCTCTCTTTTAAAATTGTCAGTAAACACAAGCCTATATTTATGTAATGGCAACTTTGGACCAATGCCTAGGGCAGTAGGAATATAGGGGTGCAACATCGAACATCAAGATTTATACCTTTGTGATATGTTTTCCCTCATTTTATATTTTTTCATTCTGCTGGCAGGATAGTTGTAGATAAATTCAGCAAGAGAATTGTAGGAGAAGGGCTACAAGGAGTTTTGAAATGAGTCAGAAAATTCTTTATAGATCCCATGAATCTATTGCTCTGTACCATTGAAAAATAGTTCTATATTTAAAGCAGATTGTATTTTGCAAACAATAGCACATTCTATCGGTTTTTACTATAAAAATCTGATAGAATGCCTTAAGCCTTAGGCCGCGTACACACGATCGGTCCAACTAGATGAGAATGGTCAGACGGACCGTTTTCATCGGTTCACCGCTGAAGTGGCCTGATGGTCTGATGTGCGTACACACCATCAGTCCAAAATCCGTTCGGGTCAGAACACGGTGATGTAGAACACAACAAATTTCAATGCTTCCAAGCATGCATCAACTTGATTCTGAGCATGGGCACGTTTTTGGACCGATGCTTTTGCGTACTAACCATCGGTTTGGCCCGATGGTCAGGCGTCCATCGATCCGATTTCAAAGCAAGTTTTAAAACTTTGGTCCGATGGACGATGGGCCGCACACACGATCTGTTTGGACTGATGTAACTGGCCTTAAGGCCAGTTTCATCGGTCCAAACCGATCGTGTGTACGCGGCCTTAAAGTAGTAGTAAACTCTGTACTACCACTTTTACCTACAGGTAAGCCTAAAATAAGGCTTACCTGTAGGTAAAAAGAATATCTCCTAAACCTGTCGGGTTTAGGAGATTTTGCCCTCGGAATGAGCCGCTGACTGCAGTGGCGTATGCGCAGGGGGGTTCCTCGGCAGCCGCCGGACCTTGCCGGAAAGAAGTCTCCCATGCGCATACTGCGGGAGTGACGACATTGCCACTCCAGCCACTTACAGCGCTGGAGCGGCGATTCCCGGAAGACATGCCGAGACAAGATGGCATCTCCCTCGGCGTGGACCAGGTAAGTTCCCCATGCCTCGTTCCAAGGTAAGTATTTCATAATGAGCTAGTAAAAAAAAGCTGCCGCGGGTTTACTACCGCTTTAAGATGTGTCTAGAACAGAGTGATGTCTAAATACAGTCCTGGGTTATTTTATGAATGAAGGGACATGTGGTCTCTTAGCACAAGCCTACATCATGACACTGGATAAAGCAAACCTGCTCTTTCACTCTCCCTCAAGCAGAAGCTACTGCTAAGAATAGAAGTCAAGGGGTCACTTGACAGCTACTTCCAATTAATTATCAAGCTATTTGTAGTTTTTTTATCCTGAATAAAGATGGCAAAAAACACTGTGTGTGTGTGTGGGGGGGGGGGTGTAAATATTTTTTAAAGTTGATGTAAACCCATTCATTAAATCTGAGCCTATTTGAAGTGGGGGTGTGTGCCTTTCCTCCAATCAGATCACACACACAGTGTATGCCCTCTGCTGAAACAGGAAGAAACATTTCTAACATAATGTGCACTTTCTAAAGTGTCTAGAAAGCTAAAGACATCATATATACATATAAAACTTATGTAGGGAGATTTGTTTCATCTCTGTGTATCACCTGAGGCTGTTCACTTCACTTGGTATATGTGAGGGTTTACATCCACTTTCAGGGCCGGCGCTCCCACTAGACAAACTAGGCAGCCGCCTAGAGCGCACTGCCGCCAGGGAGCGCTGCCACAGCTGCTGGGTCCCCTACAGAAGATTGGTTCCTCCTCAGCCGATGGTGACTGATGCAGAGTGTAGCGGAAGGGCTCTATATGGCTGGCTGCAGTGTGACTAGGCAGGGAGAAGAAGCAGACAGATCTTCCCCATCGCCAGACTAAGCCAGAGGTGACCATGCTGATGTCCAGCAGGCAGCAGCAGCCGTGGGTGTCAGCTCTCTGTCTGCCCCGCCTCCCTCCCTGGGTGATGTGCAACCATTGGAGGAGCAGGGCGGGGGCGGAATTGTGCATAGACACACAGAATGGATCCATCCAGGCCCAGACTAGCCACACGCTGGGCCGAGGCCACAAAGCCACTTGTCCTGGAGGAGTGTGGAGTGGAGCTCAAAGCAAAGCTGCCGCCGGAGTTCGGGGGTGGAAGCGTGCGTGACTGGTGATGCTACTGCCGCCCACTTCCTGACTGTGACATGTGGAGGGAGATCATGGAAAGAAGTGCTCCAAGGTAGGAACTTGTCAGGTGGTGGGGGAAGCGCTGGGGATGATTTTATCACTGGTGTGTGACACTGATCCCCTCCACTTGGCTCCATCCATCCACCTAGCTGTCCACTTTGCTATATTCTCCCACCACCACGCTGCACCCCCCCCCCCCTCTGCTGTCCACCTGGCTGCACTTTCCCTCTGCTGTCCACCTGGCTGCCCTTTCCCTCTGCTGTCCACCTGGCTGCCCTTTCCCTCTGCTGTCCACCTGCCTGCCCTTTCCCTCTGCTGTCCACCTGGCTGCCCTTTCCCTCTGCTGCCCACCTGGCTGCCCTTTCCCTCTACTGGCTGCCCTTTCCCTCTGCTGTCCACCTGGCTGCCCTTTCCCTCTGCTGTCCACCTGGCTGCCCTTTCCCTCTGCTGTCCACCTGGCTGCCCTTTCCCCCTGCTGTCCACCTGGCTGCTCTTTCCCTCTGCTGTCCACCTGGCTGCACCCCTCCTCTCCTCTCCTGTCCACCTGGCTGCACCCCTCCTCTCCTCTCCTGTCCACCTGGCTGCACCCCTCCTCTCCTCTCCTCTGCTGTCCACCTGGCTGCACCCCTCCTCTCCTCTCCACCTGGCTGCACATCTCCTCTCCACCTGGCTGCACCTCTCCTCTCCTCCTGGCTGCACCTCTCCTCTCCACCTGGCTGCACCTCTTCTCTCCTCCTGGCTGCACCTCTCCTCTCCACCTGGCTGAACCTTTCCTCTCCACCTGGCTGAAACTCTCCTCTCCACCTGGCTGAACCTCTCCTCTCCACCTGGCTGCACCTCTCCTCTCCACCTGGCTGCACCTCTCCTCTCTACCTGGCTGCACTTTCCCTCTGCTGTCCACCTGGCTGCACTTTCCCTCTGCTGTCCACCTGGCTGCCCTTTCCCTCTGCTGTCCACCTGGCTGCCCTTCCCCTCTGCTGTCCACCTGGCTGCCCTTCCCCTCTGCTGTCCATCTGGCTGCCCTTCCCCTCTGCTGTCCACCTGGCTGCCCTTTCCCTCTGCTGGCTGCCCTTTCCCTCTGCTGGCTGCCCTTTCCCTCTGCTGGCTGCCCTTTCCCTCTGCTGGCTGCCCTTTCCCTCTGCTGTCCACCTGGCTGCCCTTTCCCTCTGCTGTCCACCTGGCTGCACCCCTCCTCTCCTCTGCTGTCCACCTGGCTGAACCCCTCCTCATCTCTGCTGTCCACCTGGCTGCACCCCTCCTCTCCTCTGCTGTCCACCTGGCTGCACCCCTCCTCTCCTGTCCACCTGGCTGCACCCCTCCTCTCCTCTCCACCTGGCTGCACATATCCTCTCCTCTCCACCTGGCTGCACCTCTCCTCTCCACCTGGCTGCACATCTCCTCTCCACCTGGCTGCACCTCTCCTCTCCACCTGGCTGCACCTCTCCTCTTCTCTCCACCTGGCTGCACCTCTCCTCTTCTCTCCACCTGGCTGCACTTCTCCTCTTCTCTCCACCTGGCTGCACCTCTCCTCTCCTCTCCACCTGGCTGCACCTCTCCTCTCCTCTCCACCTGGCTGCACCTCTCCTCTCCTCTCCACCTGGCTGCACCTCTCCTCTCCACCTGGCTGCACCTCTCCTCTCCACCTGGTTGCACCTCTCTTCTCTCCACCTGGCTCTAAACCTCCACCTACCTGCACCCCCCTCCTGTCCACCTGGCTCTATCCCTTCACCTGGTTTAACCCCTTCTCCACCTGGACTAGTTCTGGTGCTAAAATTGAATTCATTTTGATATTTTTTTTTGGGGGGGGCGCAAATAGCTGGTCTCGCCTAGGGTGCAAAATAGTCTAGCACCAGCTAGGGGGGGGGAGTACCAATGCTCGTGACTGGCAGTTGTGATTATCGACGCCACGCGAGCGATCGCAGGCAGGAGAGGCTGAACAGGGACGTGTGTGTGTGTTAACACACAAATCCCTGTTCTGTTCTGTGAGTAGAGACAGATAGTGAGTTCCTATTAGCTAGGAACCACGATCTGTCATTCCTCTAGTCAGTCCCCTCCCCCCACAGTTAGAACACACAGTCAGGGAACACAGTTAACCCCTTGATCACCCGCTAGTGTTAACCCCTTCCCTGTCAGTGACATTTTTACAGTAATCATGGCATTTTTATAGCACTCACTGATCGCTGTATAAATGCCAATGGTCCCAAAAATGTGACCAAAGTTCCGATGTGTCTGCCATAATGTTGCAGTCCCGATAAAAATCTGACATTGACATCATTACTAGTAAAAATAATAATAATAATTAAAATGCCATAAATCTATCCCCTATTTTGTAGAAGCTATAACTTTTGTGCAAACCAATCAATATACACTTATTGCAATTTGTATTACCAAAAATTTGTAGAAGAATACACATCAGCCTAAACTAAGAAAACTGAGAAAAAAAAGGGGGATTATTATTATAGCAAAAAGTTCAAAATATATATTGTTTTTCAAAATTGTCACTCTTTTTTTTTGTTTATAGCGCAAAAAATAAAAATCGCAGAGATGATCAAATACCATCAAAAGAAAGCTCTATTTGTGCGAAAAGAAGGACATAAATTTTGTTTGTGTGCAACATCGCAATTGTCAGTTAAAGCGTCGCAGTGGCGAATCGCAAAAGATGGCCCGGTCATTGAGTAGCCAATTCTTCTCAGGCTGACATGGTTAAGGTATCTTATGCTGCGTACACACGATCCGACAAGAAAACTGTGGATTTCTTTCCGCCATAATGTTGGCTTAAACTTGTGTTGCATACACACAATCACACAAAATTCCGACGTACAACACTACAACGAGCCGAGAAAAATTAAGTTCAATGATTCTGAGCATGTGTCAAACTGATTCAGAGCATGCATGTTTTTTTGCACGTCGGAATTGCATACAGACAATCGGAATTTCCGACAAGAACTTTTCTTATCGGAAAAATTGAGAACCAGCTCTCAAATTTTTGCTGTCAGAATTTCCAAAAGAAAAAGTCAGATGGTGCCCACACACGTTCGGAAATTCCGACCAAAAGCTCATATCAAACTTTTCTTGTCGGAAATTTTGACCGTGTGTATGCGGCATAACTGTAGTAAAAAAAGGATGGAGTTCAGACCACCCAGGACAAATATTTATTTTCTACTACCTCTGTGAGCATTTCACATAAGTTTGCCCATGAACAAAGGATGCTGGGCCTACAAAAAGTCCATGGTGGGCGCTTACTATGTAGAAATTATAGTTGTATATATGTACAACCATTTACTGCTTGAAGTAATGGAGCAATACTCTTGAGTTTAATCATTTTATTTATAAAGGATTTGTACGAAGAATAGGTTTCCAACCCTAAAAGAGTTAGAAGACCTTTTTCTCCTCCATATTCAGCCATGACTGTAAGGCAATTTTTGCTACCAATCTCCATAGACCTCACTCAGGCCCACTCTCTCTCTCTCATTAGTACACACTGAGCTCTCATACACAAAAAAATTATTTATGGATAATGAGGTTCATTTGTGGAAACAGCTGCAGAACTTTCACTTTACCTAGCTTTCTTTTTTTTTTTTTTTTTTTTACCACATTCAGTCTTGACCAAGCATAAGAGACCAGCTCATGGTATGATGCTTCTTTTCGTCTCTATATCTGGTTTACATCATTTGTGGCGTTTCATATAAACTAGAGTGTATGTTATTTCTTATTTCTTTTTTTTTTGTGTATACTGAGTACGAAAAAAATGATCCCCTCACCAGCCCTGGCAGTAGTATGAAGCTTGTGCTCCCCTCCTGGTTTGCCCTCGGTTGGGGGGGGAACTAAAATGTAAAAAAACAAGAAGTATAGATACACAGTGCATTTTCCGCCCCCCCCCTACACCCCCCCCCCCCCCCTACACCCCCCCCTACACCCCCCCCCCCCCCCCCTCGTGGCTCCCAGGACTCTGCAGGTTGAGGGTAGGCTGTAATGGCAGTGCCAGGTGTTTGTTTAAGAGTGGCTGAGGCTGAGATGGCCCGCTCTATTCAGAATCCCCCTAGATTTGCGAACTAGTTTGAACTCTGTTCTAAAACCCTCAGTCTCTCTACATAACTCCAGTTTTTTTTTAAATCTTTCCACTTCTTCCATTTTTCCAGAAAATCCCCCTGTGTTTCTAGAAGGCTCTCCTTAAGCTCTTCCATCCTATACGTTTCCTCGACTGCGTTTATCCAGTCCCACACCATAGGGCTTTCCGCGTCCTGCCTCTTTAGTGGGATAAGTCTCTTAGCAGCATTCAGTAAGTGTGGTAGAAGAGATTGTTTATACTTTTTGGGACCCTCATTCCCACAGTGGAAGAGAACCCCCCAGGGGTCTTTCTTGATCTCCTTGCCCATTATTTATTTTATTAGGCTAAGGATAATATCCCAATATTTTTGGATCTTCGGGCAGGTCCACCACAAATGTGCCATTGTACCTTTATCTAGGCACCCCCCCAACACTTGGCAGACTGGCCTACTTTGTAATGACTGGCTTTGTCTGGAGTGATGTACCAGCCCGAGATGCTTTTGTAATTTGTCTCAGCAGTACGTATATCTATTGCTGAAGAGTACGTCCAGTGCATAATCCGTTGAAAGGAGTGATCCCCTCTAGGGATTCCCAGATCCCTTTCCCATTTTTCTATAAAGGGTGCTTCTACCCGTGCTCCAATTTTAGTGAGTATCCTATATAATTTTGTGATCGTGCCCTTAGAGTTTACTAATTTGCAAACCTTCTCCAGTGGTGTCAATTCTCCCTCCGTCCGTAATGGGTGGGAGAGATGTCTAACGAAGTGATGCAGCTGAGAATAATGCCACCAATCAAGATTCGAAAAGTCAGTTTTAGTCTTTAGCTCTTCATAGGTCATTATCTCGCCGTCTTTTATTAATTCCCCTAAATGTACATCCTCTTTCCTAATCCAATTTCCCCCTATTTTTTTTCCCCTGGTGCAAAAAATGGGTTTCCTTTTAATTTCATAAGTGGAGAATTAAATTTCCTGTCTAATTGTGTCTGAACCCTGTCCCACATTCTTAAAGTGTCCCGAGTCATAGTGAAAGTATTGTGATCAAAAACTCTATATTGGGGGGGGATCCAAATGATGTTACTCATATAGCCCAAGCCCACATAGTTGTATGTGGGCTTGGGCTTTTTCGATTTGCACCCACCTTTTGCTTTGTCTATCCCTAGCCCATTCCACTGCCCGGGAAAGGACAGCTGCCTTATAGTAATTTTTAATATCGGGTACCGCAAGACCCCCGTGTTGCTTTTCTTGTTTTAGGATAGACAGGGATAATCTGTGTTTTTTTTTTCCATACATAATTCATGAGTAGCGAGTTCAAGATTCTTAGGAATTGTTGGGGGACCGCTATTGGTAATAATAAAAATGTATAAAGTATTTTTGGTACAACCGTCATCTTTAACATATTTATCCGTCCGACCCATGAAATGGGTTTATTTATTGTTTTATTCAATTCAGTTTTAATCTCATTTAGCAGGGGGACATAGTTAATTTTATAAATCTTCTGGAGTGTGTTGGCTAATTTAATGCCTAGATATTTTAATTCCCTACTCCATGGGAAAGCGCATATCTCTTTTATTTGTCCTTCTTCAATCTTGTTCAAGTTTATATTTAATATCTCAGATTTTGTTACATTAACTTTAAAATTGGAAATAAGTCCGTACTGTTGTAATGTACAGGTGAGTTTGGGAATAGTGAGGAGATAGTTTGGTAATAGAACTTGTGTTCCTCATCTTTTACCCTGACGCCCTTGATGTCAGGGTCTTTGTGGATAATGGATAACAGTGGTTCGAGTGATAGGATAAGGAGTAGGGGGGACAGGGGACACCCCTGTCTGGTCCCATTCCTCAGGTCAAAGGGATCTGACAGTGTGCCATTAATTTTGATTCTTGCAGAGGGATGGTGATACAGTGTTTTAATCCAATTGGACAGCCTATTCCCTATTCCCATTTCTCCAAGGGTCCCCATCATGAGTCCCCAGTCTACCCTGTCGGATGCTTTTTCAGCATCTACCGACAGGAATAGACCCGGGGACCCATTCTGTCTTAGCTTCTGGAGCAGGAGAAGTGCTCGAATACTGTTGTCTTTTCCCTCTCTATTGGGAACAAACCCCATCTGGTCCGGATGGACCAGAAGGTGAATAACACTTTTCAGGCGTTCAGCTAATATTTTTGCGAAAAGCTTGATATCCGTATTCAGGAGGGATATCGGTCTATATCCTGAGCAAAGTGAGCTGTCCTTCCCTTCTTTTAAAATAATTGCCACGGAGGCGGCTGACGCTTCCTTGCTGGTTTCATATTCCGACCCTAAACCATTAAAATATTTGCACAATTTCGGTATAAGGATGTTACTAAACTTCTTATAATAAAAAACTGAAACCCCATCAGGGCCAGGACTTTTACCTCCTGCTGTGTTTTCTAGGGCTTTTTTCATTTCTGCTTCCGTTATGGCCTGGTCCAGATGAGATCTTTCTGACTCATCAATTCTGGGTAGTCCATCTTCCTCTAAGAACTCTTGGATTTTGGCCTCCTTTTCTCCTGCGTGCCACCTTGACTGATCAATTGTATATAGTTCTTCATAATAGTTTTTAAAGGTTTCTGCAATTTCTGCGGTTGAATGAACCAAATCCCCGTTTTTTTGTTTAATTTTCTCGATATAGTTCCTAGTTTTCTTTTTATGGGACATTTTAGCTAAGTATTTGCTCGGTTTGTTACCCCATAGGTATCTCTCTCTGGCTATATTATTAATGTTTTTTCTTGCTTCCTGTTCCATAATCTCCTTAAGCTCCTCTCTTTTTAGGGTTAACTTAAAATACGTCTCTTTTAATCTTTGTTCTTTATGTTCGCGTTCCAGATTCATTATTTCCTTAGACAGAGTATCAATCTTTTTGTTTTTCTCTCTTTTTTTCCTTGCCCCCTCAGAGATTAATATCCCTCTGATGTACGCTTTATGGGATTCCCAGAGGGTAGCGCTTGAAATCCCTTCCGTATCATTGAGTAAGAATTTTCTTTTAAGTTCCTCTTCTACCCTTCCTGCCCCTTCTTCATCTCGGATCAAGTTATTGTTTAAGTGCCAAACCGTTGTATGGTTCTTGTGTATAGATGTTTTAATTTTCATAGTTATTGGAGCGTGGTCTGATAGAGTCATGATTCCTATATCGGTCTCCATGACCCGCTCCAATAGCCTATGATCAATGAGTATGTAGTCTATCCTGGTGTACGTTCCGTGGGGGGGAAAGAAAAACGTATAATTTTGCTTGTGAGGGTAGAAAGCCCTCCATAAATTCACTAGTTGACTCTCGTGTAACTTGTGCTTTATTTTTTGTTTGTGCGTTAATTGTCTCCCTCACACGGGACGTACTGTCTACCCTTGGGTTCATAGCAAAATTGAGGTCCCCCATCAAAACTATATATCCCTCCGCAAAGTTATTCAATTTGCCGAGAATTCGGCTTAAGTATTGAATTGAATGAACATTAGGGGCGTAAATATTTGCTAAAGTATATTCGGTGTTACCTAGTATACCTTTCAAAAACAAGAATCGCCCTTCTGGGTCTGTCATCCTTGCCTTTAGGGTGAACTCAATTCCTCTCGTGAAACCAATAGCCACACCCCTAGCACGGTTGGAAATGGAGACCCCATAATACCAAGTTGGGTAAGTAGTTGAATAAAGTTTAACATTAGAATCAAGGGACAGGTGGGATTCCTGTATACAAACTACATCTGCTCTGTAATGCTTAATCTCCTCCAAAACCTTGAATCTTTTACTAGCGGAATTCAAACCCTTAACATTATATGAAAAATATATTATTTCTGCCATATCCTTCTACCCCTCCATTTTACAGCCCATTCCAGAAGAGTCCCCGGGAGCCACATTTCCCCCCCCAACTCCCCTGAAGTAAAGGGAGACCCCCCCCCCTTCTCCCCCTAACCCCCCCACCTCCTCCCACCCCCCCTCTCTAGGCCTACTCATCGCCTCAGAACCATAGGGGTTCACACACCCCATTCCGAACCGGTTCTCATGAAGTGAGGTGATGCTTCCCAGCCCCCAGCCCTCTCCTCTGCCTCCACCAAAATATGGAGGTCTGATCTTATAGAGGACGGGCCATTGACCATCCCCAAGACCACCCTCTTATCTCCCCCGACCTAACTTCTGCTTTCAGGGACAGCTTTTATCTATTCTACCCATTCTGGTATCTCTAAGATTTGCATATCCAATTTACGGCAGAAGCCTGAGAGTTCCTCTGGGAATGTCATTTTAGCTGATATCCCGTCTTTATAACCAATGAGACAGGAAGGGAACCCCCACTGGTATCCACTGGTATTTGATGTTCTGCTGCCGCATCTGTTCTAATAAGGGTTTAAGGTGTCGTCTCCGGGCCAGTGTCTCCCAGGCCAGGTCAGAGAATATCTGAATCTCTACCCCACCATAACTCAGGGGGGGCTTCCTTCTCAGCTTAGACCATATTTCATCCTTGTCTTCAAAGAATCTAAACCTAACTAATATATCTCTTGGCCTGTCACCCTCACTCTCTCGCCTTCTACCTACACGATGCACCCGCTCAATTCTAAGAGGTTGCTCCGTGGTAAAAACAAGGAGGGGGAGAAACAGATTATTCAGAATTTTTCTCAAGTCTTCGCCTTTTTCTTCTTTAATAGAGCGTATTCTCAAGTTTTGCCATCTGTTGCGATTTTCTTGGTCTTCTAATCGATATAGTAAAAGCCTCTGATTCTGTTTCATTGTTTGGTGTTGATTTTTTAATTGGCTTAACTCTGACTCCTGTTCCTCAATTTTTGTCTCCGCCTCCTCTAGCCGTGACAGCATATGATTTATATCTGTTCTTAATATATTAATTTCATCTTTTATCGCATTTTCTAATCTCCTTAACATCCCATCAAGTTCTGCTTTTGTTGGAATGTGTATATCCTTTACAGATTCCTCCATCTGGCTGGTTTCCTGATCTAGTTCTGCCGACGTATTAATAATTGTGGGAGCCGCTCCCCCCACACCCTTTTTGGTTGTCCCCGTTTTGTCTGTTTTTTTTTAACATTGGCTGGGCTTTTAGTGCTTCCGTCCAGGGTCATATATTGCTTTATGGTGCTGGTAGTTAGATTATCTTTAGGGATTTTCGGAGCAGAGCCCCTTGTTATCTTGCTCATGTTGTGTTTTTTCCTTGCTCTGATACGTTTCCCCAGTTTAAACGGGAGTGCACCTTATCCTTGTGCTGACTTTGTACGATAAGTTTTATGTCCTACAGGCGCTCTTAGGCCTTCTGGGGAGAATCTCCCAGATTCTCAGATCACCAGGTTCCAATATGTGCGATCTATTAATTCCAGGCAAATTTTTATCGCCACTCCTAAGGGAGTAGGGGCCACTTATTAGCTCGGCGCACTCCAAAGTTTCTGTTAACATAAGTATAATGTTACTGTGCTTCCCAGTTTATCCCGAATATTTCCGTTTTAATAATTAAGTGTATAGATTCAGATGATTCTTAATGGGGTACAGTTACACCAGGAAATAAAAGGAAAAAGGAAGTCCACCAACCGTCTTTCGCCCTTATCTTCACACCCCCTCACACTGCCTTTGCCCCCCTATGCACTGATCCGTCCAGCGGCACCCCACACCCTCACCAGGGTTCAGTAAATGCCGCAAACCGCCCAAGGTACAGTGATGCAGCAGAAAAAATTCAGGCAGTGCCCTACCAGACAGACCGCTCCTGTAATCAGAGTCCCTTCCAGGTATACGTGATACGGCGGAGAAAGTTCCTGCTTTCACGTGGGCATAGACACTCAGCTAGATTTATGGGGTGTATGTCAAGCCGATGGTCTCAGGTATACTCATCCAGTCTATTCCACCCCTTAACTGTATTGACCCCTCAGTATTTCTTGCCGGGCTCAGCTAGCCGCCCGCTATTTTATGCTTGTGGTGGAATAACAGACAAAAGGTAAATTATGTCTTGCATGGCTAAAATTTTCCGCTATTACTGGAATTATCAAGGCTTATTAACCTGCTGTTTCTATACTTTGTTATCATAAATAGCAATAGTAGTAAATGAACCTTGAGTAGTGATGAACCTTAAATGAGTAAGCTTTCCTTCCACTCGTTGCAATAAGATTGGGTCAGCAGAAAACACCAGGAAAAAACAACAAAAAGAATTAACCCATGGTAGAAAAGTGAAGGTCTTACCAGTCCCTTGATGTTTAAAACGTTCCGTGTGAATAGGCTCTATAGTACCGTGCGGTAGACTAAGGTACAGATATTACCTGCATGTTGTATGACTTTGCTAGTTCCCAGAGGGGACAGGGGTGTCTGTGGAGGGCCGGAAGGCAGAGACCCCCTCCAAGCGGCGAACACGGAGATACAGCTCGCCTCTATCCCTACGCCGCTCGGCTGGTCGTCTCCGTCTACGGATGGGAGGGGGAGGAGAAGCCAGGGAGGTCTCGATGGAGCAGCGGGGGGGAGTGCTCGTGCGTGGTGTTCATTCGGTGGGCTAGCAGCTCAGCAGTCTCTCGCCCTGCGTCGTTGCTGCTGCCACTGTTGCATCCATGGATCATCCGGCGTCTTCCATCCCCCGTCTCCAGGTCGGTCGCCGTGGCGTGGTCAGCTCCTCCCTCGGCGTGCACACATCCTACGTGCGGCACGTCATCCCCGCAGCGGGCCTCACTTTACCTAGCTTTCTAATCAACTGCCCACACCTGCAGCCTGTGATGTGAGATGTCCTATAGTTTCTGGTTGCAATTGATCCAAGGTCCACATCTCTCATTCATTTCCATTCTCTCTCATTAATACACCCTGAACTATCTCTCACACAAAGGCTTATATATGGATAACAAAGCTCACTCATGGGAACAGCTACAGAACTTGCACATACTTAGCTTTTTAATGAACTGACTATTAATTGGTAGGAGAACAGTTTGAACTGTCTATACTTTATGCTATGACAGTAGCAATAATTCCTTTGTTTCGCAATCTCATAAAAACCATCTGGGGGGGCTTGATAGTATGTGGGCATTCTGAAGCTCCTCCTAAGTCCAGAGAGGGGTCTACATGCTGCTGTAAACAGGCCTTAGCACAGGAGAAAATGAAAACTACTCTTTTAGTCTAGCACACTGAACCAACTGACACCTTTAAGGCATTACCTTTATCACCTATTCTCCATTTACAAACTCCTTATTGGCCTGCAAAAGTCTGCTACATGTTTCCTCCCAGAGGCACCCCCCAATTAATGGCAGATCAGAGTGGATTCCAGAACTTTTATTAAACATTATGCCTTTTATTGTAAAAAGTAGAACACAATTGGATGGGCTAGAGGTCACAGGCCTCGGGACTTTAAAGGTGTCATGTATAAGAAAGTCAAGTCACTAATACCTTGCTAGAGACAGGAAAATGCTTTATTACAAAAGTTTTTTGTTTTTTAAAACATCAGACAGCTTTGTATTCAAATTAAAAAGGTAATTGTTCCCTTTAAAGCATACTGAACAGATGATACCACTCTTTCAACATGTTTCGCTCAGCAGAGCTTCCTCAGGAGATTATGCTGTGACGTCTGTCATACTATGGGTAACAAAAAAGTAAAATGAATACACATTTTTACAATTAAAAACATACACATATAGATTGGCATAAATATCCATGAATTATGCAGATATATCAAAGGGTATATGAAAAATATATTTTGAGAGAGTGGTATCATCTGTTCAGTATACTTTAAATGGAACAATAACTTTTTGATTTGAATACAAAGCTGTCTGATGTTTTTTTTTATTTTTTATTGTAATAAAGCATTTTTCTGTCTCTAGCAATGTATTAGTGACTTGACTTTCTTATACATGACACCTTTAAAGTCCCGAGGCCTGTGACCTCCAGCCCCTCCAATTTTGTTCTCCAATTATTGGGATGTGGTGTCCTATTTTTAAATCCTTATTCTAAGTCTACCTTAATTTATTGTAAAAAGTAGTTAACCCTTTCCTTGTAACCCTGTTACATTTTTACATTTCTTTCAAATCTGTCCCAAAAACAAGAACCACACTCATCATACAAAAGGGTTTAATAAAAATGCACTCTAATAGACGACATTAACATTTTCCTGTGTAGTTTATATGTTACCATTTCAGGGTATAATATAAATTAAAATGCCAGGCTATGCATTCTTAAGGTAAATAAAAGAGGTTACCCCTTTTGCATCAATAAGGCTATTCAAACCTGGAAGAACCCCTCCCCCAACTCTGGTAACTTGGAAGACATAAATTGATCAAATCCTATCCTTACATAGAATTACATAAAATTGAGCTGCCTACAACTTTTTAATCTGATTTGGGGTCCCTGGTTGGCATCTACATCTACAATCACTTACCTCTTAGGCCGTGTACACACGATCGGTCCATCCGATGAGAACGGTCTGATGGACCATTTTCATTGGTTAACCGATGAAGCTGACTGATGGTCCGTCGCGCCCACACACCATCAGTTAAAAAAATGATCATGTCAGAATGTGGTGGCGTAAAACACAACGACGTGCTGAAAAAAATGAAGTTCAATGCTTCCAAGCATGCGTCGACTTGATTCTGAGCATGCATGGATTTTTAACCGATGGCCGTGCCGACAAACGATCGTTTTTTTGCTATTGGTTAGGTATCCATCGGTTAATTTTAAAACAAGTTGGCTATTTTTTAACCAATGGCGCCCACACACAATCGGTTTGGACCGATGAAAACGGTCCATCAGACCGTTCTCATTGGTTTAACCGATCGTGTGTACTCGGCATTAGTGTTCAGAATAATTATGCCTTCTGTGTCTTCCAATACGCAGTAAATAATTTTTCATTCAACGCTGTATTTGCAGACCTGTATGTTTAACATACTGCTGTATAATTGTTCTTTCAGAAAAATAATGAGAGATAACAAATGCAATAAATGCAAAATGTAATAAAAAGCATAACAAATAATAAAAGATAAAGTGCATTAAATGACATGTTTTTAATTACATTCCTATAATTCCTGCACCAAAACAATCCTTGCAAATGTACTATATGCTTGGACATTTTCCAAATTTCAGAAATGTGGCATTGTTCTAACCAGGGCAATCTAATGCTGGTCACTTGTCAGTTGACACTAATGTATTCAGACAATACCAGCACCATCTTGTATGCTATTGATGACTGACTGTATTAATGACACTTTAAAGTGAAGGGATTTCAAGGCACCACAGCACACATGCCTCAGTTTTGTAAGGTCAAAGGCAGATAATTCTGTGATTCTCTCATGACAAATCCCAGCAATTGCTTAGCATATTCTCAGTAGCCTTTCCACTCTCACCAGAGTTTAATCTCATAAAAGACAGCATTTAAACTCACTTTTCAAAACAAAAAACTTGGAAAGAAAAAAATAATAATAATGCCTACCTGTTTATTTTCTAGCCAAATTAAAAATTAATTTCAAAATAAGAGAAAATGGTAATAAAACAAAATATACAATCAATACTATCCAGAAACATGAAAGATCAAAACAGCCATTTTAACTTCCTAATGGGTTTATTTAAAACCACATTTTTTTTTTTAGTTTTGGATACTTTTGGAAAAATGTAAAAAAATATATTTCTATCTGTGACCCCATTGAGGGAGATTTCTCTCTTTTCCTGTTACTGTCACATCCACACGAAATGGAAGGAAAAGTACAGATACCAATAAAAACATTGTGGGAGGTTCTAAACTTTCCTAATTAAAAAAAAGAATTGTCCCTTCTTGAGCCTTTTATATCTATCTTAGATGCTTTTTATTGTCTAATAGATGAGGGTGCTAGTGACTGGGTCTTCTGACAATACTCTTTCTTTAATTTGTATGTACCACCCTCCTACATAGGTGCCATTATAAGTAGGTACATTTAGTTATTTTGGGCTCTGCTGTAAGCAGTGGAGCTGGCTTGATTATTTTGGTCTACTCTGGGCTCTGCATCTACAGGGTTGTCTGTCTCCCAATGTCTTTCCAGAAATCTTTGGAACAAAGTGGGTGGAGAGGGTAGAGACTGGGCTGGCCTAGTATACGGCTCCAGCCAATCCCTGGTCGGGAGAATGATCAGCAGAAGGCTGAGAGAGTGCAGCAGGGTCCCTTGCCTGCTGGAGAGTGACCCATCCTGGAAGTGCAGTTAAATCTTCCAATGCTTTGACAAGCTGCAAATAGTTCTAGATGATTCTTGCTTAACAAGGAGCTGAAGGATCACTCCCAAGTCGCAGAAACAACCAGGTAACATCCAAGAAGGATCTTATCAGAAGGCTCAGGGTACAGTGTTAGCTGAAACTTGAAGGAGGCATCCAGCCAATTACACAGTGAGTAGGCCTGAGAGAAAACCTGGGAGGGAGACTGTTGCCATTGTGCCCCTTTTTTGCACAATGAGGAATTATTCCAGACCTGCTAGCTCAAGCTGTTTTACTAGTGGGAGCCCCCTGTGCTGAAATGTTTGCTATTTCCTGTATAGTTTTCTAACTGTTTCTTCCTTCAAGTTTGTTAGTTCTGGATATTAGACATGTGTGTTCCCGTTCGTAACGAATGGATTTTCGTACGAATTTGTTAGTATTCGTACATTCGGCTCAATTAGAACATCCGAAAAGCTGAAAGAACCAAAATACGAAAATGACGGAATTACGAATAAACAAAATAACGAACAAGCGAAAATACGAAGTACAATTGGACAATCTTACAAAAATATGAAACACCGTAACAGCAAAAGAACGAAAATGACATTTATACAGAACAATTTGCATTCCGTATTTTAAATCCTTTGTTTGTTTGTATTTTCATTCGTATGTTCGTATTTTCATTTGTGTGTTTTTTAAATCCGTTTCTTTGTCTGTTCGTAAATTTGTGTACTAATATTATTCTTTCGAATGGGCACTGGGCAGTGTAGTTAGCGAGTGATGTATCTTACTTAATATGTTAGCCAATCAGCTTATCTCTTTTGTGCTGAGTGACATTGGACAGTGTAAAGCCTCGTACACACGATCGGACTTCAAACAAACTTTTCCGTGTATTTTTGTCCGAAGGGAGTTGGCTGGACTTTTGAAACAGAAAAAGTTTGAGCGTACACACGGTTGGATTTTTTTTTGAAAACGCTCATTTTGAAGTTTGTTCGCAAAAATTCCAACTGTGTGTACGGGCTTAAGAGAAAGTCTATCTTACTATGGATTAGCCGCGTGTTGCGATTTATTTACAAAAGTACAAAATTACGAATCCATTAAACGAAAATTATTATCTAACAAAATTACGAATTTTGAATCAACGAAAATAAATTAGACGGAATTACGAATCATTCAGTATAAACGAAAATAAAACTGTTACGAAAATACGAACGGGTCCGAATAGGAAAACTTGCGTCTTACGAAATACGAACAGGTCCCAATAGGAAAACTTGCGTCTTACGAAATTACGAATCTTTATGAACCTACGGAACGAGACGGAACGAAACAAAAAAAATTAAAAAAAATTGTTGTGCACATGTCTACTGGGTATCCCAAGGCTTTTCTCGACCCCTATCCCAGTCCTTCAAAGCAAAATAAAAACCACAAAAATACACTATCTGCCTGATCACTGTGTGAAAGACTGAGTGAAACTATGACCGTCGGAGGCCGGGCGCGACGTTATACCCGGAAGTAAACAAAGCCACAATTGCGGCCGTTGGCATGAGAGGCATGCTTTCAAGCCTGGAGGAGAGATGTGGGGTCTTATTGACCCCACATCTCTCCATAAAGAGGACCTGTCACAGTGATTCCTATTACAAGGGTTGTTTACATCCCTTGTAATAGGAATAAAAGTGATAAAAAAAATGTAAAAAAAGTGTAAAAATAAAATAAAAAATTAAAATAAAAACTAAAATATGTATATATATTTTTTAAATGCCCCTGTCCCCGGTAGCTTGTGCTCAGAAGCGAACACGCATGCAAGTCCCGCCCACATATGTAAACGCCATTCAAACCCCACGTGTGAGGTATCGCCGCGTGTGTTAGACCGTGTACAACAATTCTAGCACTAGACCTAGTAACCTGTAAAAAAAAAATCAATCATCGTCTATGGAGATTTTTAAGTACCGAAGTTTGGCGCCATTCCATGAGTCTGCGCAATTTTAAAGCATGACATGTTAGGTATCTATGTACTCAATGTAACATCATCTTTCACATTATCCCAAAAATCGGGCTAACTTTACTGTTTTGTTATTTTTTAATCCATGAAACCGTTTTTTTTCCCCAAAAAAAGTGTTTGAAAAATGATTGCGCGAATACCGTGCAAGAAAAAAGTTGCAATGACCGCCATTTTATTGCCTAGGGTGTCTGCTAAAAAAATATATATGTTTGGGGGTTGTGATTAATTTTCTAGCAAAAAAAATATGATTTTTACATGAAGGAGAGAAGTGGCAGAATAGGCCCGGTGGAGAAGTGGTTAATGCCCCTTTAAGACCCTCCTACTGTTTTCGTGATATTTGACTGAACACACCCACTATTTAATGTGATTTGGAGAGTGTGTATGGGGGAGGGGTTTTGTGCGGCCGTGGTTAAGTTCCAGCACCTATTGTTTGAGAAAAAAAGCCCTGGGTATAATAGTCAATAATATACTCTTTATAAGTTAATAATATCTCAATATGGTTTTATATTATGCCGACCTAGTAGTAATTTGGCAAACCGTTCTAAGCCATAATGCATGTCTGTATTGCTTGTTTGTTATGGTAACTTTCATTAAAGTTCATAAAAAAAAAAATGTGTAAATTTCTATATCTCCACTGGAGAGATTTTGAGCCGTGTGTTATACTCATGGGAAATGTACATCTCATAGTACCAGAAGATAGCCCCTCAGGGCAATATCTGGCAGCTATGAAGAAGGTACTGAAGGGAATATTTTAAAAAGAAGCAGCAGCCTGCAGGTATTAGGATACATATCATAAAATGCTAAAACTCAGCTTTAAGGTAGCTATCTTTCATAAGAAGAGCAATATATGAAGCTGCCTTAAAAATTATCGTTATGGACATTCAACTAATTACATACCCTTAAAAAACAGTAAATACGCCTAACTAAGCCTGGAAGGGTAAATTGCTTTAGAGGGGTGGTCTTCAGCTTGAGGCATTTAGGATGTGCTGCCTGATCAAATAAAGTTCAGCAGAAGAAGTGACGTTGCTGTTGTGTGGCTCATTGTTTGGTATTAAATAGCAAATAAGATTTAAAGTGATTCCTGACTGACTGTAAGTGTCCAGGGCTTACAACGCATGCACCAATGGTGCGTTGCTGCAAGAGGAAATTCATGCCAACTGAGCATGCGCCAAAGACATCTCAGTGCACCAACTCGCACCTGCGCAGAAGACCTGATGGAAAAAGGCAGGAAAATATACAGGAGGCACACAGGAAGTGACCTCAACCAGATCGAAAAAGGCGGGAAAATGCCCAAGAGGCACACAGGAAGTGACCTCAAACTTTCCTATATAAGCCCAGCCCAGACACATTTTTTTGCTGGATTATCTTCAGTCCCCCCTTGTTCCTGTTCTTGTGTGTGATCTGTATGAACTTGTTGTGACCGGGAAACCTATTTGATTACTCTTGATTGCTGCTTGCCATTGACCTCGGATTTGTACCTTGACCATTCTACTTCTTTTCCCCTTTTGTACTCAGATGCCAGATTGGAAACAACCCCGGCTTGGATCTTGACCATTCTTCTTCTGATTAACCCTGCTGTACTTTGTTCCCAGAGCAGAGTTGACCTCGGCTCGGATCTCGGACTAAGGCTTGCACGGTGCTCTGCACCCCTGGCACCTACCTGTGCCATTCGGTGTCCACCAAGTCACTCTCCATCTCCAGAGGCTTCAAGGACCCAAGGTTCAAGGGAGGTCTCCCCACTACTTCAGTCTCACCTCAGGTACATGGCTCTCGTGACACTGACCTCTCTAGCTGCAGACACAATGGAACAATTCATCCTCAAAATTATTAAGTGAAGTTGTATGTCAGGCCTTAGCACTCTGCTCTCTCCCATCCTACTGTGCTTGTACTTTGTGTTTACATTAGAGATTAGAAGGCTAGCAGAGGGAATAGAACATCATACTCATAAAAACAAAAGGGAAAGTAATTTTCCTCAGGATTTTCTGGATGAATTCTGGATTTCTGGATGAATTATCCAATGGTGTCTTTAGCTACAGAGATGGGTGAGGATTTATTTCAAAGCATTTGTATTACTTAAAGCATTTGTAACACCAAAACTCAATATTCCTGATATGTGCCTGCTGTACCATGTACTTGTATAATAAAGTATCATCTTCTCCTTGTATTGCGTCCTTTGTGTGACATCCCTGGCATTCCTGACAGTCCCTTTGCTTTCCTATTATAAACTGACCACACTAAACAGGAGAACACACAGTGGTCAGCTCTCTACTGTAGCTTTGTTGGGAACTCAGTGTACTCTCTTCCAATGATCAGACTTGTCCTGACATGCCCCCCGCTACACAGCCATTCACTGGGAATCTCAGTGTGCTGCTGTTTCTCCTCCCCCCGCAGCACTTATGCAGGTGAGAACAGAGGGAACAGAGAGAATGTGATCACTTCTAAAAAAGGGAAAAAGGGTATTTATAATGTATACAAAAATGTTTTGCCTTTGAATCCTATTTTAAACTGAATAGATTGTTTTACAAGATGATCACTTACAAACACAAGAATATCTATATAGTTAAAAGGTCATTATAAAAAGCCATAATGGGGTTACAGAGAAATGTGAGCCTACTCAAAAAAGCTTTTAATATAATTGTAAAAAAAATCAACAGTATACATTTAAGCAGTCATAACTATGATTTTTTTTTTTAAATATAAGAACATAACTATGAAAAAACAAATGAATCATCATTGCTTAAAAATAAATATTAATAAGTAAAAAAAAAAAAAGCAAAAAAGCTAATTAACAGTGGTGTTTAAAAAGCTTAAAAAGTAAAACAATGTTTAATCAATGGGGAATAATCTTTTAAGTAAAAACAGAAAGTGCATGAGAGTCTCCAGTTGGCTAATAGATCTGTCCAACATGATTCTAAAGAACTGTTGAAGAAAAATTCAGTTACTATTGGGGTATGGACTGGGTACAAAAAAATCTCCTGGCCAAAGATGAGCAAACATTAAAATATTTGTCATACTTGGCATGATGGCAACAATTACTGCAAAGGACAACTTGGGCACTTGAGAACTCAACCTGTGCCTGTCTGGCCCGTATATTTATGTATACATTTATTGTACTCCTTGTAAAAAATATCTATAAAATTATCTTATAAACCCTTTTCCTTTCTTTATAGCATACTTAATGTAGGCATTTGAAGAAGCGTAATGATACGCAAAACATGTCAAGTCAACTCAGTTTTCGCTTCAACATACATACATACATCAAGTATAGCGGTCAACTAACCCTTTAAGGCTACATGTACACACGAACAATTTGATTTTTGTTCGCTTCTGAAGGATTGTATCTATGGTTTGCTCCACTATCTTTATGTTCTCTGTTTGTTGTTAGAATGCTGTCTAAGTATATTGCTATATTATGTTCTTTGTGAACTATCCGTTTATGCTAATTGTATTAATAAAACTTTTTATACTTTTTTTGGAAAAAATCCTTGGTTCATTACTATGCCTATAAAGTCCATGAATAGCCCCTTGCATTCCTCTCTTTTATGGTAATGGCCCAGCCACCAACACGTTGGCACATATGAAGCTGTGGCGGCTGCTGTAGCGGCAGGTGGAGCCTGTAGGAGCATATGCCTGAAAATGCCTGAAAAAGCCAAAGTGTGCATGGACACATTGGCTTACATGGAGTGGAGTTTCTAGGCAGTAAAACAGAGTTTAGAAGAGCTTAGAAGCCTGTAGGAGCTGCGTCTTTGAGCTGCAATGTACATGAGCCCTTAGGAGAATTACATTTCTTAATTCTGGAAGTATTTGAAGTATTTGTTTTTAATACCCCTGTATTTTGCAGCACGGAAGTTAAGTCCTCCATTAGGAAGATATCATTGATTTTTGAGTGCCATAAATGTTTTGTAGACAGGAGATTCCGATTCTACAAATGAGGAATGCAGACTTTCACTTTTTTTCTGCAGGTTGAAATTCAGGGATGCTTTGTATTGTGTGGGGTGTCTGACCATCAAATGATCATAGCCAAATATTACCATTTATACAATAGGTATACTTTTACTTATTCGCTTTTTGGAAGAAATTCTTACAACTACACCATGACAAAAAGGGGGGAGGGTGGGAATGGGGGAATAGTTGCTGAAGCTAGACCCAACACATACCCGGCCTGTTGAGGTGTGGACTATCTCGGTACAAATTAGGTCAAGGTAAACAATATGATAAATAAGGAGTAATTTATTAAATAAAAATGTTGCATTAAAAACAATAGTGTACATCAAAAGATTGGTCGATTCTCTACTAGTTTCGCGGGGGGTCCGCTTCTTCAGGAGAACCAATCTGAAGGACAATAATGCAATAAAAAGTAAAATACAGGTAATACAGTTCAGCAGTGAATTAAAAATTGAATAAACAATGAAAATTTAATAAACAATGTTTATTCAATTTTTAATTCACTGCTTCAGCAACTATTCCCCCATTCCCCCCCTCCCCCCCCTTTTTCTCATCAATACCTGGATGATGGTACCCTATTACCCTATTAATTATTCCTAAGTGAGGCCATACTCGCATTTTTTCATTAACTACACCATGACCTTTGACTTCACCTAGCACTGTTTTTCTTTGACCAATGCACAACTGATTAACTAATCAGTTTCCTCAATGCAAACTTATTTGCACAAGTTATGGAGACCAATATGAGCTAATTTTCCGTTACTCTCATTTGGGCTTTAAGGTCTGTAAGTAAGGTCCTACTGTGATTTGAATATTTTTTTATTTACATGCTGCAATTATGTCTAATATATAGGGCTGGATAATTGTTAACCTTTTAACAAATTAAGGAAAATATCTTGGTATGTGTAGGAGAAATTAATAAAATCAGAGTATGAGCAGGTCTTAAAGAAGACTTACAATCTGTTAGGGAATAATAGAAAGGAATAACGAATATGTGGGTTATTATGTGTATAAAAAGAAAATGTATTCGGTATAAGAGGTTAAAGAAGACATTTTAATGTATAACAACTGCAGTAATGTAGAAACGGATTTTCCTGTGTGTTTTATATTACTGAAATATGTAACCTAAGTATGTTATGGAAGGAAGATTTGGATGGCCAGGGGTGAACTAAGCTGTTTACTGGCCCAGGTCCGGTTTGGTTGTTTACTAGCTCTGACTGTCTGTAACATTGTCATCATGATGATTACCTAAAAAAGCATGTCATATACACGTCAATCAAATTACAATATGTAAAAAAGAAAATATGCCATATCCCTCAATAAATAAAAATACAGAGAGAGTCAACAGTTGAGGTGAAGCTGTGTAGAAAGTTTTACGCATTAAAGATGCTTTCACTTAATGAATTATTCTGTAACACAAGTTCAAAACCTTGGACAGTTCACAGAGGGAGCAGATGGTACAAAGCCAACAGTGAGGATCAGTATCATAGCATACTAAGCAAATAGATGTCAGCGGTTAGCTGTTTATTGCAGTCTGGGTAATGAAAGATATATTCTGATGGTTCTATGAATTTATTTTGCACCTAATACATTCAAGTCAACTTATTTTCACATTATTGGATAGGCTCAAACATTACAGATAATCAGCACTATGACCAGTTAAAACTTTTGGAGTTTTGGAACTTATGATAAGGTTTGCTTCTTCTACCTTATAACTCAATTTGAAGTTAGTATCCAAACCATTTTTATTTGATTCTAGATAAAGATCAATTCGATTTCTAGATAGATTGTTTTTCTTGCCCAGATAAACGTCAAAAGAAGCTGACTTTTGTTGTTCTTCTTTGTAAAGATATTTATATTATACATCTGTTAGATTTGATGTGGAACAAAACAAGAAAAGAAAGACAAAATAATGTTTCTACCAGAAATATAATGAAGCAGTACATTTTAAAGGCCAAGATGTGGACAACATGGAATGCCACTGCACCAGAGAAGGTCAATGAGCACTTGTGGAGGAACTTTTCCACTTAGGGTAGTTTATGGAGATAAGGAGAGAGGCTTTATATAATTGGTGAACTTGTTATTGTGATGAACCTAGCACACTTGTTTAATCAGTCCTACCTTTTTTCCACATAAACTATATCTGGATTTTCAGATAATAATGATATCATCAGCCACCATGTGATAGGTGAAAAAAATAAGTGACGTGATGCACAAAAGTGCTGGAGGAGTATGTATACCACTGAAATACAGAGTCCAAATATTACCAAATAAAATAAGTGTGAGCACAATGTGTTAGAAGATGATCTCATAATCTTCAGCACCAATTGGTATGTAAAAGACTTTGTACTGATGTGAATGTAAAATTTATGATCAAAGTATAATATAATCGATAGTCAATCTAAATGGTTCTTAAAGTTGTTGAGATATATGCCAGAAATTGAATTCTCATGGAAACTATACATATTTACCTCAATCTATATAAAGAAAATGAAGGAGAAAAAATTGCTGCAAACTGTTTAAAACAACAATCCCAAATGAGCCTCAAGTGTTAAAGCCTTGCTTAGTTGAATACTAATGATAAAACCACCATGTGAGCCCATGGGCCCCAGAAATTACTGGTATCTTTTGACTTAACATAGATTTTCAAAGAAATACAAAAAAACTTACAAGGAATAATAGATGGCATATTCTCCATATGCAAAAATATCTGCACATGGGCTATTATGGGCACAAACTGTCATAAAGACTCATGGGATCAATGGTGTTAAAAATCTGCCAAGAGAAGTTTAGATATTAAATCCACAATTAATACAAATTTCAGGCACACATACATGTGTCTCCTGACTAGTTGATAATAAAATAAGTTAGCCAGCTCAAATATACAAAATACTGAATAAGGAAGAGCTAGTCCGTAGAAATAAATATATTATATGAAAATGTAAACATCAAAATAGCCAGAATAGAGCACTGAGACAGGTCACAGCTATCACTAAAGTATATTAAAAGACAACATTTTGCATTTTAGATAGTACAGAGCCTTGATGCCCAACCTGCAGCCCATGGTCCATGAGCTCTTACCATCTCTTGTATCAGTCTTTGACTGTATCCTTTTGTGTGTCTTCTGTCTCTGATAATGAACATTCACAGAATTTTATGTGTGGCCCTTTAATGATGTCAGGGGCTGCACTTGAGGCTCCCCATATCAAGAAAGCTAACCACCCCTGCTGTAGAGGATATTAGGGAGAGAAAAACTCCTCCCCCCGCTAGTGGCTGAAAAAGAGTTAATACCGCCGGCAATGCGCCTCTGCAGAGGCGCATTGCCGGCGGTATTACCGCAGTTTCCCATTGCTTTCAATGGGAGGGAGTGGTGGAGGAGTGGTAAACACACCGCTCCTTCACCGCTCCAAAGATGCTGCTAGCAGGACTTTTGGAGCGGTCCTGCTAGCGCACCGCTCCAGTGTGAAAGCCAAAGACTGCAGGGCAGGAGGTTTTCAAGCAGTATTTAGGCACTATTTTTAGCGCTAAAACGCCTGAAAGACTCCTCAGTGGGAAAGGGGTCTAACAAGAACACAGACACTAATAGAATCCCCCAGAAGAAAATCCTCTGCAATAGCTGTGCCCCCTGAGATGTTGGGCATCTCCCTGTTTGATACCTTGAACAATCTTGTCTTGAACTCTTTGTTCTTCTAAAGAACTTATTGATTGAAGCCATGTCTCTGCACTTCCTGTTTGCCAGAAAATTATGTTCTCTCCAGCCAATATTTTTCTCCTTGCATATCTTCAGCAGTCCTTATCTTTTCTACCATTTGTTACCAACCATTGACTTGTTCCTTGACTATGCTTCTGTTTGATCCCAGCCTGCAATCACTTTTTACTGACCTTTGGCTTGTTTACTGACTATGCTTCTGCTTGATGCCTACCAGGTGAACAATCCCGAGGGCTGCAACCTGGCGTTAACAGAGTGAAAACCATCTCTACTACCAGGCACTCTTGTGAAGATCTGTTAGTGCTTAGACCCTGCACCTCAGGTGAGCCTATGTCTTATGCCAGAATGACCTGCTTGTGTGCTTATCCTGTTGGTCAGTGTGAACCTCTCTACTGTTATGAAAAGGTGGAAAAGGGGGTAATGGCACTGCCTACTCCTCTATACCCCTAAAATAGGTGGGGGGATAGGAGTCCTAAACAAGGGTCCTATAGTGATCTATTAGTGGGTGAACTAATGCAATATTCAATGTGCAAAAGCTATCATAAATAAATATTAGTAAGATGATAAGATATATGTGTGTATCTATACCAACTCTACTGTAAGTATGTGCAATAGTATAACAACACAATTCCAATAACCATATTATAGTGGCAAAGAACCTTAATAACCATAAGGCCCTGTACACACGATCAGACATGTCTGATGAAACTGGTCTGCAGACCAGTTTCATCGGACCAGTTCGATGGTGTGTACGGCCCATCAGACCGTTGTCCGTCAGACCAAAGTTTTAAAACATGCTTTAAAACCTGTCTGATGGACACCTGTCTGTCAGACAGGTTTGATGGTTAGTACACAAAAGCATTGGACCAAAAACCCACGCATGCTCAGAATCAAGTCGACGCATGCTTGGAAGCATTGAACTTCGTTTTCTCATCACGTCTTTGTGTTCTACGTCACCGCGTTCTGGTCTGATCGGATTTTAGTCCGATGGTGTGTACGCACATCAGACCATCAGACAAGTTAGAGTTGTCTGATGAAAACGGTCCGTCAGACAAGTCTCATCAGACATGTCTGATCGTGTGTACAGGGCCTAAGGTAAAATGTAGCACACCCAGTGCAGTGTCAGGTACACCCTATGTCAACATAATTGAAGTAATAATGGGCCAGATTCAGAGAGCCATTACGCCTGTCTAACTGGTGTTAGACAGGAGTACTTTCAAATTACGCACGCCGTATCACTAGTTTGAATCCTCAAACCATGATACGGCGGCGTTGGGCTTCGATCTGACAGGCTTACATCTTCGTACACCTTCGGATCTACGCTGCAATCTTTTTGCGGCCGCTGGGTGGAGTTTGCGTCGTTTTCAGCGTCGGGGTATGCAAATGAGCTTTTTCCGGCGATCCACGAAGTTACGAGCGTCGTTCGCAATCGCGTACGTCATTTTTTCGCTACGTAAAGTTAAACGTTACGCGGCCCATGTTAAGTATGGCCGTCGTTCCCGCGTTCGACTTTCAATTTATTTTTTATTTTTTTGCGTAAGTCGTTCGGGAATAGAAATGTACGTAAACGACGCTATTCAAACAACGAATGACGTAACAACGTGATTTCGCGCAATGCACGGCGGAAAATTTCTGAACGGAGCATGCGCAGTTCGATCGCCGGGGGGACGCGCTTAATTTAAATGCCTCACGCCCCCTAATCGCGTAGTTTGATTCCGCCGGGAGAAATACACTACGCCGCCGTACCTTACGGGCCAAAATCTCTCTGAATTCCTCCTAGAGCCAGGTAAAGTACGACGGCGTAGAGTATCTCTGATACTCTGCGGGAATCTAATTCTTTCTGAATCTGGCCCAAAATATATAAAAAAAGATGGCATAGAATAAAGTAGAATCAAATAACAATAAACAGCAACCAGTAACAGTTATATGGTGCTCCAAATATGAATCACATAAATGAAAAATAGTCCTATGAGGAAACTATGAGGCCCCGTACACACGACCGAGCTTCTCGGCAGAATCCAGCGAGAAGCTCGCTGGGATCCATATTCTGCCGAGAAGCTCGATCGTGTGTACGTTTTCGCCGAGCAAACTGACGAGCGAGGCATCGAGCCAAAATAGAGAGCAGGTTCTCTTTTTCCTCGACGGGCCATCGGGACTTATGGCTCGACGCCTTTTTCGACAGCCTGGTCGACGAACTCGGCGGCCGGCCGAGAACCTCGTTGGGTTTAGCCCGACGAGGTTCTCGTACGTGTGTACGCGGCCTGACATAAAGTTCTATTGCTTCCAAACAAGAGTTTGATAGTTTATATGGTGCAACTTCTTGCAGTGAGGGAGGTGCTCCTATATCACAAATGGTGATGTTATAGCTCTGGTCTCTGAGCCTGACCCCTAACCATGACAAAAATACTCAAAGAGGTGCTTGGAACTTCTAGACTTGCACGTTTAGTCAGATGAAGGCAAAATGTCAAACAAGCTCAATAGCTCTGCTAAGGGGGCTCCCATGTAGCAAAGTTTCCCCCAATGGGCACCCAACAGTAGCTCAAACCATGGAAATACAAAAAGGACACCAGACAAAAATTGGATAAAACCGTCCAAAATAAGTTTAATTGGTGCCAAAAAAAGTCATAAAGACAGCCAGCATATTGTGGAGGGAACATAACTCCCATTTCATCAGGGCTCAACACTGGATAAAACTTGAATGGACAGATTAGAACCAATATTAAACTTTTCTCATGGTGAAACAATTTGACAGGAGTCGCTGAGCAGCAATGGAATCCTGATAAAGGAGAAGCAAAATTGCCCCTGAAACTCAATGGCTATTTTTTTTTGTTTTTATTTAACAGTACAAAAAAATTAGTTTTATCAAAAGAACATTACAGAAAACTGGTGCAAAATGTGGTTTATTTTATATGACCTGTTAACCAAAAATTAAGATTATCTTGGACTCCATTATCCAAATTTGGTCTGGTGCTCCTTTCTGTATTTCTATGGTTTAAACTACAAAACAACTCACTGGGGTTCTAACCCCTCATCCCTCTATCCATAGCTTTAAAAAAAATCTTACCATACATGGAGTTTGCATGGCGCAGAAAAGTAATAGAATAGAAAAACAATATAATAGAATAAAATAGAAAATTCTAATTTTCGAATAGAATGAATTTGAACAGGAAGTCTAGAATATAATAGAATAGAAAAGAATAGAATAGAAAATATGAGAATAAAAAAGAAAAGAATAGTAAAATCAAAAGAATAGAATAAGATGAGATTATATTCTTTCTATTTTATGTTATTCAATATAAAAAAATCCATTATTTTTTCATTTTCTTATCTTATGTTGTATTCAAATTTATTCTATTTAAAATTTGATATCGTATTTATTCTATTCAACATTCGAATTTCGGAAAACGGTCATATTCTTTCTATTTTATTTTATTCTATTGTTTTGTTCCTCTATTCTAGTCGGTTATTTTCTACTATATTCTTTTCTATTATTTTATTTTCTATTCTTTTCTATTCTCATTGGCCCAGATTCAGAGAGAATTGGATTCTCGTAGCGTATCAGAAATACACTACGCCGCCATTTCTTACCTGGCTCTACGTGGAATCCAGGTAGATTTTGTCCAGTAAACGACGGCGGCGTAGTGTATTTCTCCCGTCGCAATCCATATAGATGAGTAGGGGGCGTGAAGGATTTAAAATAGGCGCGTTCCCGCGGCGATCGAACTGCGCATGCTCCGTTCGCAAATTTCCCGCCGTGCATTGCGCGAAATCATGTCATTACGTCATTCGTTGTTTGAGTAGCGTCGTTTACGGACATTTCTATTCCCGAACGACTTACGCAAGAAAAAAAATAATAATTTAAATTCGACGCGGGAACGACGGCCATACTTAACATGGGCTACGCACCGTTAGACCAGCAAAAAGCTGGTCTAACAGTACGTAAAAAAAAACAGATGTAAGCGATTGCGAAGACCGCTCGTATCTTCGTGGATCGCCGTAAAAACACATTTGCATATCCCGACGCATGAAAACGACGCGAACTCCTCCCAGCGGCCGCAAAAATATCGCAGCGTAGATCCGAAGGCTTACGAAGACGTAAGCGTCTCGGATCGAAGCCCGAAGCCGCCGTATCATGGTTTGAGGATTCAAACTAGTGATAAGGCGCGCAAAATTTGAAATTACTCCTGTCTAACACCAGTTAGACAGGCGTAATTGCTCTGTGAATCTGGGCCATTGTTTCTACTTTAATTCATTCTATTCAAAATTCTAATTTATGAAGATGGTTAGGTTATATTTTTTCTATTTAATTCTATTCTTTTCTATTCTATTCTATTACATTTTTTTCTATTCTGTTGTTTTACTATTCTATTCTTTTCTAATAATCAAATTTCGTCTGAACTTCAGTGCATTATTTCGGATTTGTTTAAATTAGTTTGTAATTTGGTTATTCGCATACATCTGTATTTCCGAATAACGAAAAAAACATCCAAGTTTTGATTCGGAATGAAACAAATCACACGTGTCTACATTGAACATCACATAGGGATCTCCATGGCCCTCCAGCTGTTGCAAAACTACACATTCCATGAGGCAAAACTCTGACATTCACCGAAATGACTAGGCATGATGGGAATTGTTGTTCCTGCACAACTGGAAGGCCATAGTTTGGAGACCCATGAGTGCTAGTTTAAATGATGCTGATATTTACATTGGTAATGGTTTATTTATTTCTGTTCTTGTTAATTTGCTTTAGTAATTTAAATTAAACAATAGAACGAACTGGAAGCACTAAATCTTCAAAGTCTCATTATGTTGCATCAAGCCTACTGAGGGTTACACGTACCTAATTTCATAAAAAAATATGTCATTTTGGAATTATAGCAAAAATTGCAACTTGCCATATTTAATTCTAGAAAAAGGGGAGAAGAAACATTCTCTGATGTGTAATCTGCAGGAATAAGCCGTCATTTAACATCTCCTTCCTATGCAGTGTAGAGCATGGTCAGACAATGCAGGAAGAAGTGGTTGCCACCCCAGTTGTGCACCCCCAAGCACAACACCTCTTCTGACTCAGCCCCAGCCTGGCCCTGCATACAGCGTATACATTTAATTTCTGTACTTAGTCGTTTGACTGCTTGAACCCTTTGTATTCAACGCTAATTGCATATTTAACAATATAGCCATATATATATATATATATATATATATATATATATATATATATATATATACCGTATTTATTGTGGTATAACGCGCTCCCGCGTATACCGCGCACCCCCAAAGTGCCCCCCAATCCTGTGGAAAAAAAGTTATTTTGTACTTACAGTTTTGGTGTCTTGCGCGGCGTCCATCGGCGGCCTCGTCGGGTTCGGCGTCCTTCTGCGGCGGGTCCGGTGTCCTCTTCGGCGGGTCCGGTGTCCTCTTCGGCGGGTCCGGTGTCCTCTTCGGCGGGTCCGGTGTCCTCTTCGGCGGGTCCGGCGTCCTCGCGGCGTCCTCGTGTCCTCACCGCTCGTTTCCCGCGCCGAGTTTTGAATACTGCGCCAGCATATACTGAGCGCAGTACACTCGGGCAGGCTCGGCAACTTTCGCGCTCACGTCCTGTACGTCCAGGACGTGACCGCGGAAGAAGCCGAGACTGGCCGAATATACCCGAGTGTACTGCGCTCGGTATATGTCGGCACAGTATTCAAAATTTGGCGCGGGAAAGCGGGTATCGGCGTATATCGCGCACCCACGATTTTGCCCTGATTTTCAGGGCAAAAAAGTGCGCGATATACGCCGATAAATACGGTATCAATCATTTAGGTTATCTTGAGTATAATTACCACCAAAACCAGTACATTATTGAACATTTATGTATGCAGGGACAGAAATGCCAGTTGTGCAGACTCTGCAGTTCCACATAGGCTCTCTGGTACTTATTGGGGTCCATGTTATGTCAAAGATATGGGTCATATGTGTGGTGGGACCCCTGTCCACTGTTACAAAGACTTGAAGGCTGCTCACATCTATGAATATGTCAATCAATAAACAGTGATTAAGCCCTAGTTCACACTGACAGCAGGAATGAAATTGTGCTAGTTAAGCTGAACTCGTGCAATTTCATTCCCGCATGTCAGTCCCGACTTCAGGGGCGATTTCAGAGACATCTGTGCGGGTTGTTGCACAGATGTCAAGGGAAATCGCTCCCCAAAGTCGCCAAAATTAGTGCACAAACTACTTTTGGGAATCGGCATCGGATTCAGACAGTTGCATTGCTGATTTGGCATGCGATTTCACATGTCAAATTGCATGCCAAATCGCTCCAATGTGAACCAGGGCTAAATCGTTTTACTTGGCCAGTAATTAAGGAGTAACTGAGCTTTTGAAAATCCCCTCTGGGTTTTTCATGTACATTGCAAGGATTTTAATAAAATTTGTTGTAGAGTCCTTCATTTTTCTGTTCAGAAGAAATAATTGTTTGCTGCACTATATCCTATAATCAGCTGGTGAACTCTTTGGGCCAGATTCAGGTACAATTGCCCTGGAGCAGAGTATCAGAGATACACTACGCTGCCGTATTTTACCTGGCTCCAAGACGAATTCAGGTAGATTTCGGCCCGTAAGGTACGGCGGCGTAGTGCATTTCTCGCGGTGGAATCGAAATACGCGATTAGGGGGCGTAAAGCATTTAAATTAGGCGCATCCCCGCGATCTAACTGCGCATGCTCCATTCAGAAATTTCCCGCCGTGCATTGAGCGAAATTACGTTGTCACGTCAGTTTTTTTTTGAGTAGCGTCATTTACGTACATTCCTATTCCCGGACGACTTACGCAAAAACAAAAAAAAAATTTGAAATTTGACGCGGGAACGACGGCCATACTTAACATGGGCCATCTAACTATAGACCAGATTATAGCTGCCCTAACTTTACGCAGCAAAAAGCTGACTACAGATGCCGTAAGAGAATGCGACGGCCGATCGTAACTTCGAGGATCGCCGGAAAAGGCTAATTTGCATACCCCGACGCGGAAAACGACACAAACTCCAACCAGCGGGCGGAAAAAGATTGCAGCGTAGATCCGACGGCGTACGGAGACATAAGCCTGTCGGATCGAAGCCCGAAGCCGTCGTATCATGGTTTGAGGATTTAAACTAATGATACGACGCGGGTAATTTGAAATTACTCCGGTCTAACAGGAGATAGACCGGAGTAATGGCTCTGTGAATCTGGCCCTTTGTGTTCTGATGAGGAAAGTTACAGTGTCTACAAAGACGTAGCTAATCCTGAGGGCTGGTTCACACTAGGAATCTAATAGGAATGTTCTGCTGTTTCTGTGCGATTCACATGCGATTCAGTGCAGCGCAATTTGAGCCCATTGATTTTAAATGGGCTCAAATCACACTGCACCGCACCAAAAGTAGTGCATGCACTACTTTCGGAAATGCACTGAAACAAGATCGTATGGTACGTTTGTACGATCTGGAACAGGCAAACGCACTACATTTGAAACCTGCATTTGGGGTGTCATTATTATTATTTTTTTAATCAGATAGTTGTTATTGAAAATTTTATGACAAACAAACACATAGGACTTCAAGTTTAGAAGCTTTGTACAATGATATGGGTATACAAAGTCATCAAAGCGTGGTATATATAACACTGTGTAAAAAAATGATATACAAATAGGTTTCTTGTAATAATTTTTCATTATTACATACAGTTCATCTTCCACAATGTCAGTTATTAGGAGCAGATAACGATCTAGGTTTACCTCTATATATATGTTAACCAATCTGTATGTATTTCCACTTGTTTTAGGCCCCTATCCTTGTTCCGGGGGGTAACAATTAAAACATAAAAGAAAAAAAAAAAAGTTTCTTAAACCCTTCAACTGGGTTGTATATTAGAATCACAAAAAATAAAA
The DNA here is from genome assembly GCA_029574335.1 of Rana kukunoris. NCBI lineage: Eukaryota > Metazoa > Chordata > Amphibia > Anura > Ranidae > Rana > Rana kukunoris. The sequence goes on along the minus strand of CM056059.1, from coordinate 48,023,655 downwards.
ATGAAACCCAACAAAAACAAAAATCATATATCTAAAGTACCCATGAGGATGTTTTAAAAAACGAAACGCGTCGGGAAACACTTTGACCCTACTGTCTTAATCCATGCGCATGTTGTTCATTCAAATGAGTATTACTTTTAATTTGATTAGTACATTTTTTATCCGGATTTACGCTATGTGCATTTTTGTTCTTTTTTTCTTAATCTGGGTCTTCTGAGTTATCCATCTCATTGGATGACCTTTTTGGATGTTATTTCTGGTCTCTTACAACCCTGGTCTGGTGTGTCATTACACGGTCCCAACATTGGAGAATATCTGCAAAGAATCTTTGATGTCCTTTTAAGCATGTCTGACCTAATAAGTATATGCTTATTTTGGTCTATAACATCTGGTAAGCCTTTATCATTTTCACTGGTGGTGGATCATCTATCTCAGGGGTCTCCAAACATTCTAAACAAAGGGCCGGTTTATTGTCCTTCAGACTCTTGGTGGGCCGGACTTTGACCAGTGGGAGTGGACATTTTCCTGGCATCATTGTTAGCAAACATCTGGTATTAGGGGGAGGAATAGTGCGTATTGTTGGTATCATATGGAGGAATAGTGCTCTATTTGTTGTGTCAGTGGGAGAAATGGTGCTCTATTGTCGGTGTCAGATGGCAGAATAGTGTCTCGTATCAGTGGGAGGGATAGTGCCCCAAGGGCCGGAAAAAGGCAAGCAAAGGGCCACATTCGGCCCTCGGGCCGCAGTTTGGAGACCACTGATCTATCTGGAAACACTAAGTCACGGCTTCATTGATCCTGATGGATCCTTCAGAGACTATTCTAATACAATAGACACTCTTTTGAACACTATTGGTGGCAATTCTGTTTGTATATTTTTTTATCTCTGTGTTGATCATTCATCACTGTTTCATCATTCATCACCATTTTAGCGCTACACATTTTTTTCTGATTCTCATATATCTAAAGTACTGCATGTCACTTTTACCTGAGTATATATTTATAGTCCTATAGGACCTTGGGTCCATCATTAATAGTCTGATAGTCAGTTGATGCAAGCCTTATCAAGCATGTTAGACTACTGTAAGGTAGAAGAATATGGTCCTCCTAAAATTCTTTGTTGGACCAGTTGTAATGGGGCCAATCCAGGAGTATCTAACCAGACATCCCGCATGCGTTCAAATTTAAATGGGCTTTATTTGTCACCCCAAAGATATTCCAAAATTTACCCGAATTCCACCTCCAACTGTTGGAAGTGTGATATGGCAAATGCCGACTTCAACCATATGTTGTGGTCCTGTCCCAGAATCCAGCACTTCTGGGCGGAGGTCACGACCTTTATTAAAACCTTGACCTTGATTCATGTTCCCCTGAATGTATCGGTCTGTGTGCTTGGTCTGGTGAGCTCCTTGGCCCACCGCCGAGCAACCAGAGCGCTAAAAGGACTTCTATTGTTTTATGCTAGGAAGGCCCTACTCATTAAATGGAAACAAACGGAAGTATCTTCTTTGAATACATGGAAATCGCTGATCAACTCGGCGGTGCCACTGTACAAAGAGGCCTATCTCGCCAGATGCTGCCCAGCTAAATTTGACAAAATTTGGAGCGTATGGGTTGATTCAGATACCACGAAACGCAACAAATTAGACGTTTTTCCAGTTGACTGTCTATCTCAACTAGCAGTTTTGTTTGGCAGTGAGGCCCTTGTTTTGATGTTATCTGACGGTTCTCCTAACTGCACTATCCTCAACCTCAGCATCTCTTCCTGATGTGGTTGCCTGAAATGCATGACACGCTATCCTCTCTCTATCCTCCTAATCTTGATGACAAGCGTAGTTAAGATTGTTTTATTGGTTGTTACTTCAGCCGGGGTATGCCCAGAGGCTGTATTATGTAACCTTTGTTTTTTGTTTTTGTGTCTTTTTTTCCATGCAAAATCAATAAAAAATACTAAAAAAAAAAAAAAAAATTAAATGGGCTTCCCCTATGTGCATAAGTTACTTTCTCTCGTATGAGGGCTGCATTAACAGCCACAACCCATTCCTTGTGCTGCAGAGGTATAGTGGAGAGCCATTTTTGTGCTTTAGTTTTCCCTTCACATTAACAACGGCTGCAAATTACAACTGCAGTGCAATTCCAACACAGTGCAGGAAACGTGCATGAAACGCAGGTTTCCCGTACGAGTTCTGGTGTAAACGGGCCCTTAGAGATTGAAAGCGAAGGGAGCTGTTTAAGCCCCCCGAGCCCATGGGAATGCTTGCAGAAGGGAAGTTTCTAGGCCCCCCTCCTTTTTTCATCCCGCACACCTGGGAGTAGTGGGTAGTGGTTCAGGCCCCAGGGGGGGCGGGATTTTCTCCCTCTCACACCTGTAAGGTAAGAGCTATAGGTGAGGCAAGCCGGGGACCAATAAGGGTCAGGACTTAGGTCACCTGGTACAAGGGAACATTCTGGAAGGTGGGAAGCTTATTTAAGGCAGGTGCAGCAAGCGGTGGTGACCAGGCTATCAGGAAATCCTTACCTGTGAACTCCCTCCCCCTCTCCCTTGTCACAGCCTAAATATTACGTGGTACCCCGTTTTGGTTTTGTGAATAAACATTAGGGGTTAGTTAACTCCTTAAGGAACGCCTCCTGCACATATACGTCGGCATAATGGCACGGCTGGGCACATCCACGTATATTTACATCAGTCCCAGTACCCAGCCGTGGGTCACGGGCACGCGCCCGCGGCGCGCTCCCGTGACCCGGTCCGAAGCTCCATGACCGGGACCGCGGGACTCGCGGACCCGATCGCCGCTGGAGTGCTGCGATCGGTCCCCGGAGCTGAAGAACGGGGAGAGCCGTGTGTAAACACGGCTTCCCCGTGCTTCACTGTGGCCGCAGCATCGATTGCGTCATCCCTGTTATAGGGGGACGTGATCGATGACGTCACACCTACAGCCACACCCCCCTACAGTTGTAAACACACACAGGGAACACATAACCCCTACAGCGCCCCCTTGTGGTTAACTCCCAAACTGCAACTGTCATTTTCACAGTAAACAATGCAATTTAAATGCATTTTTTGCTGTGAAAATGACAATTGTCCCAAAAATTTGTCAAAATTGTCCGAAGTGTCCGCCATAATGTCGCAGTCACGAAAAAAATCACTGATCGGCGCCATTAGTAGTAAAAAAAAAAAAAAATTATAAAAATGCAATAAAACTATCCCTTATTTTGTAAACGCTATACATTTTGCGAAAACCAACTGATAAACGCTTATTGCGTTTTTTTTTACCAAAAATAGGCAGAAGAATATGTATCGGCCTAAACTGAGGAAAAAAAAAATTTATATATATTTTGGGGGGATATTTATTATAGCAAAAAGTAAAAAATATTGCATTTTTTTCAAAATTGTAGCTCTATTTTTGTTTATAGCGCAAAAAATAAAAACCGCAGAGGTGATCAAATACCACCAAAAGAAAGCTATATTTGTGGGGAAAAAAGGACGCCAATTTTGTTTGGGAGCCACGTCGCACGACCGCGCAATTGTCAGTTAAAACGACGCAGTGCCGAATCGCAAAAAGGGGCAAGGTCCTTTACCCGCATTTTGGTCTGGGTCTTAAGTGGTTAAGAAAGAGTTAAATCCAACCTGAGTTGTAGTGGCTGGGTTGAAGACTGTTGGTGGTTTTAAGTTAATGAGTGATGTGTTTATTCATTATATTGCAATGGTTGTTTAATTAATAAAATATTGATGAAAAATGTATAAATATAATACCAGTAATAAAGGTATTAACCCACTTTATGCTTCTGTAGTCATTATTTATAGTTAGCATTCTGCATACAGTCCCTTGCAAATGATGTCAAAAAGTTGACTTGTATCTTTGTGACTTCTATCTTCCTCAAAAACTAGTGGGCCAATTACCAACAGTGTACAGAACAAGTTTAGGTTGCTATATTGCTTTGAATTTTACTGAAAACAACAGGGGCTTCAGATTGAGTAGGAAAGGTCTTCTTTAACAACATTAGCGTAAATTACAGTTTGACTTATGTAGCAATTGTGTATAACATGGGTGCTCAACCTGTGGCCCTCCAGCTGTTGCAGAACTACAAGTCCCATGATGCATTGCAAGGCTGACAGTTACAAGCATGACTTCCAAAGACTGAGCCTTGATGGGAATTATGCAGCAGCTGGAGGGCCACAGGTTGAGCACCCAAGGTATATGATCTATATATTTTTTTTTATTATTTGGAATATTTTTTCACAAAAGTGAAGTGACCCTTTAAATTGGGGGCTCGAATGTTGGTCTTGCTCAGGTCCCCCTGCCACTGTAGCTATGTACAGATTTATTCATATTCTAGGAAGGAAAATTTGATTTAGTGACTATGGGCCAGATTCAGGTAGAGTTGCGCTGGAGTAATTCGATATGCGCCGCGTAACTGTGAAGATGCGCCGTCGTTTCTATGTGGCCGTACCCACCAAACTAGATGCGACAGAAAACGGGCCATTTTCCGATCGGCTTAACTTTCCGACGCCAGAGTCTCGTCAGCGCATAATTTCGCTTGGCACATCAGTCGCGCCTATTGATTTCCCCTGCAAATATGCAAATGAGGGAGATTTCCCGATTCGCGAACGGATTAGCACCATACGCCGGCTACATGCGCCGCGCGTATCTCGTCCGTCCGGCGCAAAGTTATTTCTACAAATAGCTGCTTTATCTTTACTCCAGACGGCCACAGGTCAGCAGGAGAGCAGCTACAGCAGCGTTACCGACGATAAGAGCTAGCTGAGCACCCCCACTTGCAGGACAACACCTCTGTCCCTGCTTGTCTGTCAACTTTTACAGCCATGGAGGAAGACATCATAGGTCTCCATAGCCGAGATGACGGCTGACAGCTCCTGGCCATTAAAGTTCAGCTTTCTCCTGTGTGTTTGCGGGGAACGGGAGCAGCCATCTCAAAACAAAAGTAACTTCACTGCGGGGAGGGGGAACAGGATATACTTTAGTGCCGGAATGGCGCATCTACGGGCGCATTTAAACGCCCAACGGAACGCATTGCGATGACGTTTCCCGTGAAGTGGTGCCGACGGAAGTTGTGAGCATGCGCACAAGGGGGCCGAGTGAAGCCTCACTTACTGCGCATGCTCCGTGGATGATGCGCTGAACGTAAGCCTCTGTGCTGGGCTCCGCCCATCATTTACATATGATCACACCCACTTCCACTTGCGTCGGGTTAGGCCAGCGCATTATCGTTACTCTGGCGCAAGTTTACACGCAACTGCTATGTGAATAACAGTACTTGCGCCGAAAGTGTCGGCGGAGTAACGTAAATGAGAAACGTTACTCCAAAGTAAAGAAGCGCCCATCTACCTGAATCTGGCCCTATATTGTTACATGTAATCACTTAATCCTTTGCAGAAAAAAAAGCTTTTGGTTTAACCGGACTTCAGGTCTTTCCACACAAGTAGCTGTGAGCATACAGTGGAACTTGGAAGCCAGAAACTGACCTTATACATTTTCCAGTCAATTTATTTGCTGATCGGTCCAAAAACAATTACTGCACGCCATCTGAATCTGATTGGATATCATCTAACAGAGGCACACGGGCCACTGTGAATATAGATTCAGCAGAATATGAATTTTAGATATTTTGTAGCAACAATAGAAACATGCTGCTGATCCTATTATTAATCGACTCTCAGCTATTAATTTTTCATTAACTGAGTAAAATAATGTTCTTGAATCTGCCTTTTAGGTCTTAGCTTTTTAAGTGATTGCATCATGTCTATACTCCTCATAGGTGTGCGCAGCCTGTTGCATTAGGGTGTGCACTTGAAAGCTCAAAAACACGGTATCGATCTTTCACTGTGTTCATTCAGAAAGGGAAGGGGCTGGTAAATGACATTACCCCTTCCCACACTCATCCTGAAATATAATCAATGTGTGCCCACTGCAGTAGCCAATGGGAGAAGAGGGAAGCCAGCCATGCTGTGGGAGGGGACACTGGGCAGCAGGGGGAATCTGCACTGCAGGGAGTGATTAGGGTGTGCCTGGGCACACCTGGCACACCCTGTGCGCATGGCTATGATACTCCTCTTCATTTCTACATATTTGTAAAGTCATCTGGTGATATACAGTATGTGTAAACAGAAAAAATGCCCTGCACGTTACATGCTGACTTCCTGCTACAACTTTGACCCTGACATAACATTTTCTGTGAAATGGATGTATTATTTAACCCAATCATGGCCACCAGTCTTTAAAGTAGAATGGTGGTCAGGCTATGGACTTTCAAATATTTATATATTGTTAATGTGCAGTTAAAATGCTGTAAAACAAACCCTTCCTGGTTTCTTTAGCTGCAGACACTATGGGCCAGATTCAGGTAGAGTTAGGCTGGAATATCAGTGATACTCCAGCCTAACTGTCACTTTAAGCCGGCGTTTCTGTTTTCTGTAACCAGAAAACAAGAAACGCCGGGTTGGAGTTCCGATGTGATCGGCGCAATTGAATTTCGCCATCGCATCGCAACTTTAATTTAAAAATTAAAAAATATGTTAATCAGCGGGAATCGGCAATTCACGATCGTATTCGGACACGACGCAGTGACTTTCCGACGTTTCCGTAAGCGATACGCGGCGTAAAGATAAAGCAGCCCCCTAGTGGAGTATCCTATGTTAAGTATAGCCGTCGTCATCGCGTCGAAAAAATAAATAATTGCGTCGCTTGCGTAAAATGTCCATGAATGGGGATTTGACGTCATTGGCGTTCACTGACAGAATTTGGAGCATGCACACTGGGATGCATTGACAGTCGACGCATGCACAGTACGTTCGCCGTGGGATCGCGCTTAGTTTAAATAATACACGCCCCGTACCCACCCAATTTGAATTCCGCCGGCTCATTTGCGATGCGCTGCCGCAACTTTAGGAGCAAGTGCTTCATGAATAACAGCACTTGCTCCTAAAATTTCGCCAGAGTAACGTAAATGAGAAACGTTACTCCAGAGCAAAGATGCTCCAATATACCTGAATCTGGCCCTATGGAGCAATTCTTTCTCAGTTTCACAAGTGATGATGCAGTGCGGTCCTTCTAAGTAAGTTTCAAAGGCTGGCAGGTTAGACAGGTGAGCTGAGCTGCTTGAGAGAAAGGTACTTTGTTGGTTTCCCTCTGAACTCTGAGGATGAATTACCACACAGTGTCTGCAGCTGCAAAGGTCAGTGAGGGCTTTTTAAACCTTATTTACCATCCTAAATAAGCAGTTAATAGGTGTGTGTTAAGGAGTCACCAGCTATCAGTGGGGTTCTGCTGACAGCTGAATGTAAAAATAAAAGCATTGCCGGCAATAAAATTATAAGAAAAAAAATGTTTGTGGGTCCCCCCAATCCAAACCAGGTCGTTTGGGTCTGATTTTTAAGGGGAACCCCAGGCCAAAATAATAATAAAAAAATAATGGCGTGGTGTCCACCCCCCAAATCATACCAGACCTAAGGGTCTGGTATGTATTTTGAGGGGAATCCCCACTCCAACGTTTTAAAAAAAATGGCATGGCGGGTCTCCCCAAATCCATACCAGACCCTTATCTGAGCATGCAGCCTAGCAGGCAAGAAAAGGGGGCGAGCCCCCCCCCCAAAACAACTTATTCAGATGTAGACAGGGACAAAGGCCTCTTTCCCACAACCCTGGCCGGGAGTTGTGGTGGTCTTCGTAGGGGGCTTATGGGATTTAACAAGAGGGCACCCAGATCCCGCCCCCAATGTGAATTCACCAAAACTCATTCACCAAAAAAGTTTAAAATGTAAATAAAAACACAACACAAGTTTTTGACAAGTCCTTTATTTAAAAAAAATTCCTCCGCTGTAGATATATCATCAGTCATGACAAAGGCTCCTGCCGTCTGACAACTCTTAAATGACTAAGAGGCAGGGCCACCCGGTTATGTCACTGGGTGGCACCGCCCCATGTGATGTCACCGACCTAGCAAGTGCTCCCCCATGTTGAGGGCATGTAACCTGGTATGGTTCAGGAGGGGGGTGCTCGCTTATCCCCTACCCTTTCCTGGCCTGCCAGGCTGCATGCTCGGATCCCAAGGGTCTGGTATGGATTTCGAGGGGTACCCCAAGCCATTTAAAAAAAATTGGTGTGGAGTTCCCCTTTAAAATCCATACTAGACCCAAAGGGCCTGCCATGAATTGGGGTGATCCAAATGCCATTTTTTTTTTACATTTAGCTGTAGGTGGGGAACCCTGCTGACAGCTGATGACTCACTTTGTTAAAGGGGATGTAAAGGTTTAATTTTTCAAACATACCATACTTACCTACACTGTGCAGTTTGTTTTGCACAGAGTGGCCCCGATCCTCATCTTCTGGAGTCCCGCGGCAGCTCCTTCCCGCAAGAGCTAACCCCCACCTCTGGGAAGCGCTCCCAGCTTGGGGGCGCGCTCCCGTGTGATACAGTCGGCGGCCATAGCCGCCGACTGTATCACTCGGCCCTGCACCCCCGGCGCGCTGCGTCATTGATTTGATTGACAGCAGTGGAAGCCAATGGCTGAATTAAGAGCTGGGGGAAAGCAACGCAGGATCGCGCCCACGGAGATTCGAGGCTCAGGTAAGTAAAACAGGGGCTCAGGGGAGCCAGAGAGTGCAAGGTGTTTTTTCACCTTAATGCATATGATGCATTAAAGCGGAGGTCCACCTAAAAATGTTTTATGAAAAGCCAGCAGCTACAAATACTGCAGCTGCTGACTTTTAATAAATGGACACTTACCTGTCTAGGGTGTCGCGATGTCGGCACCCAAAGCCGGCCCGTTCATCGGTCCGCGGATGCTGCCGCCACCATCCTCGGTGAGGGAATCAGGAAGTGAAGCATTGTGGCTTCACTTCCCGGTTCCTTACTGCGCATGCGGAAATGGTTGGGGTTCGATACCTGGAAGCCAACGGGTTGAAAATGTCAGCGGCCGGTGTGGAGCTCTGGGGCAGCACTGCATCCTATGCATTAAGGTGAAAAAACACTGTGCAGTCACGGCCTCCCCCTCCCGAGCCCCCGTTTTACTTACCTGACCCCCGAATCTTCATGGGCGCGATCCTGCGTTGCTTTCCCCCAGCTCTTGTTGGTTCTTCATTGGAGGATTCATAGCAGTGCAGCCATTGTTATCCGCTGTTGTAAATCACATCCAATGATGTGGCCGCCGGGGGTGGGGCCGAGTCATACAATTGGCGACTATGGATGCCGATGGTATGGCACGGGAGCGTGCCCGCAAGCTAACCCCCTTGGGAGAGCGCTTCCCAGAGGGGGTTAGCTCTTGCGTGGAGGAGCCGCGAGAGCCTCTGTGGGACGACTCTGTGTAAAACAAACTGCACAGTGGAGGTAAGTATGACATGTTTGTTATTTAAAAAAAATAATCTGGGAACCTTTACAACCCCTTTAAGGCACAACCTGTAATATGTTCAAAGAAAACTGACAGCTTTTCACTGGTTTGAGCTGACCATGTGACATTAAATGTGTGCTCCAGTCAAACATAAAGAAACATTTTAGGCAAGAAATAAAAGTCAGTAGGCAGGTATAACTTGTGTTCCCCTTCATATCTTGGGACACTCCCTGTTTTGGGTCACTCCCTCTGGGTAGGTCTATCCCGTAACCGATTTAACCTCCTCATGTCCGTGCTATAGCCAAATATTGGCTAAAGCGTTAACCTACATTGCCGGGACGCCATCATATGACGTCCTCCCGTGCATGAGCTGCCTGCGCTCCCTGCCTCGTGGGCACGTCGCGTTCTGTGATCACTTACCACATGATCATCTGTTAGCCAATGACAGCTGATCACATGATGTAAAAAAATGTTTCTCATGTTGACAGAACGAGGGGAAAAAAGCTGACCACCAGCTTCTGTGAAAGGGACATCAGTCCCAAAGGGGAAGAGCCACAGCCACCTCATCTGTAACCACCAGTGCTGCCTGCCAGTGCCAGCTGCCAGTACCCACCAGTGCATATCAGTACCACCAATCAATGTCACCTATCAATACCACCAGTGCCACTTATCAATACTCGCCAGTGGTGCCAATCTGTGCCCATCAGTGCCTCATCATCAGTGCCACCTAGCAGTGCTGCCTATCAGTGTCACCTACCTGTGCCATTCAGTGCCCATCACTGCCACCCATCAGTGCCCATCAGTTCCACTTATCAGTGCCACCCATCAGTGCCCATCAGTGCCACCTCTCAGCTCCCACTAGTGGCAGTTATCAGTGCCCACCAGTGTTGCCTCATCAGTGCACACCAGTGCCACTTATCAGTGTCCATCAGTGCCCATCAGTGCAGCCTCATTAGTGTACATCAATGAAGGAAAAAATATACCTGTTCGCAAAATTGTATAATAAAATATAAAACTTTTATTTTTTTCAGAATATTCATCCTTTTTTTGTTTGTTTTTTAACACAAAATTAAAAACTCAGCAGTGAATTAATAACACCAAAAGGAAGCTCTATTTCTGGGAAAAAAATGATAAAAATTTCATTTGGGTACAGTGTTGCATGACACAATTGTCATTAAAAGTGTGACACCGCTGAAAATTGGTCTGGGCAGGAAGGGGGTCTAAGTGCACAGGAAGCAAGGGGTTAAAGTCTGGGAGGGGTCTTCCCAGGGTCTTTTGGGAAAATATTGGCAATGTGAGGAGTGGAGAGATTTTTACCTCCCACAGGATGGTGTTCCTGCATCTTGGGGGATGCCAGGGAAGGATCACTGGAGGCTCCAGGCCTAATTAGTCTGAGAAAAGCAGGCCCTTAAAAAATTGAGTGGCACAACAGCACCCGCCTAGAACTGTATGAGATGTATCTAAAGTCATACCATTGTAGGCTTCCCGACTCCCTCCTTAACAACAAGCTATTCTTCACACAGAATTTGAATCAGTCGATAGTTTTTCGATCTATCTGAATTTGAATCGTTCTGAAATTTTGGAATTCATTCGAAAATAAGAAAATTAACAAAATTAAATGTACCGAAACAAAACCAATTCTGAAATTAATCAACGAAACAAAATTAGTAAAATAACGGATCTATCTGAAACTAAACAAATTTTTCTGTTCTGCACAAGTCTACGCAGCTCAGTATAAGAATTTTGGCAATGCAGAGATAACTGAACTCCTGCACATGCATGGGGGTGGCATCATCCCGGCTCAGCAAAAGGAGATGGTTGGGGTTCGATACCTTGAAGCCACCGGGTTGAAAATGTCAGTGGCCGGTGTGGAGCTCTGAGGCAGCAGCTGAGCTGAAGAACAGGTGAGTACAGTTCCCCTTTAACCAATACACTTATTTTCTCTGACTGAAAAGAGAAGAGAATGAAATACTTAGTGTACTAGAAGTGAGATTTGAGTCTATTAGCTTGTAGGATCAGGGCCTCAAACTCCCATGAACGAAAAATAAAATGTAAAAGAGGGCAAAAAGAGAGTTAGAAAATAAAATGAAAGTTAATAAAAGACCTGTGTGCGAGGGGCCAGTCATAAATAATTGTGTTTTTATTTATGAAGACATTCCTGTGACACTTTTAACTGAGTGTATTTATAAAGCCATAAAAACACTCAGTTACGTTCTATTCGCTCATGTGGTTATATGGATGCTTTGTACTTTTCCTATGTCTTTTCTGCTATACAGTGGACATGCTGTGTACCAGACCATTTACTCTTGCTCAATAAAAAGGTTGAACAAGAAATACACTCGGTAACAAGTGTCACAGAAATGTCCTGATACAAATAAAAACACAGTTATTTATGAATGATCCCTCTCACATATACTGTACAGGCAGTCCCCTAGTAACAAACATCCGACTTACAAACGACTCCTACTTACAGACGGAAGGAGACAACAGGAAGTGAGAGGAAATACCCCTAGGAAGGGAAATTCTCTCCTGTAAGAGTTAATATGGGAAAAAGGTGTCTCCACTGATGCTTTATCACCAATCCTTGTTTCCCTAATAACCCCAAATTTTCTAAATCCAGTTGTCATTAGGACAGAAAGTGAGGTGAAATCTTCTGAACAGGGACACAGATAGCAAAACAAATGTTACATGGGGTAATAACCCTTCCCTATGCTATCCAAAAAGCTTAAAAATGTATTTTTTGGCTGGAGCTACACTTAAAAAATGTACCTGTTCCAACTTACAAACAGATTCAACTTAAGAACAAGCCTACAGTCACTGTCTTGTTTGTAACCCGGGGACCGTCTGTATATAGATACAGAGGTAGCGATTTCAAGGAGAAAAGAGGGAAATGGCCCTGATGTGAGGAGAAACCAGGGGGATTCCTGCTTCCTCCGTCACCAGTCAGCAGCCCTTGTAAAATTTATAACAAGATATATATATATGGGGCTGCCAATCAGTGACAGAGGAAGCAGAGGACATAACGCCCCTGGTTCCTCCTTACATCATGGCCATTTCCCTCTTCTCTCCCTGCTATCGCTACCTTTGAAGTAGAGAAGCAGGGAGAGAGAAGACGGCCAGTAAGGTGCTCACATCGTGCAGGGTCGTGGGGTGGTAGTCACATCCTCCATGTTTTCCTCTTTGTTCAACGGTCACATGAGAGGCCTACTCTAGGTTGGGTTCTTCTGGGCTACATTAGATACTTTAGGTAAGGTCACTGCATTGCACATGAGGTACCTTGACTGGAACAGAGGACTGAACTGGAATAAATCTGTACTAAGCATTACCACGGTTAGTTGTGCATTTAGGAGCGACACACAGAGCCAATGCCCTCTCCACCTGTCCAGCGTATCACCTCCCCATGCGTGCACTTCACTTAACTCTTTCATACCTGAGTACAGGCTGAAGGCTCTGGAGGTGCAGATCTACTCCCATTGCTATGGGAGACTGATCGCTGCAGAAGAAGTGCCAACAACATCCCACTAGCTGCAAGAGGTTATTTAACCTGTCATATGTACACCCTAACGACAGGCTGCTAGAGAAACCTTTGTTATCCTTGGTAATTAGCGTATCTTCACACTGTATTATAACTCTTGTATGATTATCTTCATACCCCAATGTATTTAGTGATCCAAGCTGTAGACTACCTGTGCCGGTTACTTGCATTACACACCCTTAGTAACTTCAGACCAGGCAAGGGCACAGTTCTAAAAGCTTTAATTTAATAATGCGGCATTATGACATTTACAAGGCAACAGTTCAACATAAAGCACAGTCTTTTCCTACATCCCTAGTCCCTAAGCTCAGGCTTCTGGCTGCCTCAGCATACCTGCATAGGCCGAGACTCCATTCTTAGTAGAGTCCATAATAGGAAACTGCTATACTCTACCTCAACAGAAACTTCACAGGGTTACCCGTTAGTAGTAACTTGTTGCCTTTGCGTGGGGTATTGTTTGTTTTTAGAATTATGTATGTTTTTATATGTAATAAAATATTTTTTTTACGATACTATATGTGTCAGTGTATCAGTACCAAGATAGTCCTCTCTCTAGGTGATCACATATTGGTTAGGCAGCATCAGAAACTGCCACCATATGTTCAGGTTTAATTTTTCAGAGGCCATAATACTGTTCTTCAAGGAGCACTGCAAGTCCCAGCAGTCTCTCCTAACAGGACATGGCATGGTACGGGTGATCCAGGTTCCGGAGACAAAAGCTCAGTCATCTCTTAAGCTCACAATCCCGGGAAAAGCCCCTGTTCCTTTTATAACACACAGAACCAGTGGGTTGGGCCCAGCAAAGCCCACAAGAAGAAAACCTGGGAACATAATTATCCATACCCGTCCCAACTGGCGCAGCATTAACCCCTCCCTGCCTACAATCGCACCTTAACCACTTAAGGACCTTGGGTGTTTTTCAGATTTGGTGTTTGCAAGACTAAAACTGTTTTTTTTTTTTGCTAGAAAATTACTTAAAACCCCCAAACATTATATATTTTTTTTCTAACACCCTAGAGAATAAAATGGCGGTCATTGCAATACTTTTTGTCACACCGTATTTGCATAGCGTTCTTACAAGCGCACTTTTTTTGGAAAAAAATCACTTTTTTGAATAAAAAAATAAGACAACATTAAATTTGGCCCAATTAGTAAAATGATACCCAACATGTCACTCTTAAAAATTGCGCCTGCTCGTGGCATGGCTTCAAACTTTTACCCTTAAAAATCTTGCTAGGCGACGTTTAAAAAATTCTATAGGTTGCATCTTTTGAGCTACAGAGGAGGTCCAGGGCTAGAATTATTACTCTCGCTCTAACGATTGCGGTGATACCTCACTTGTGTAGTTTGAACACCGTTTTTATATGCGGGCGCTACTCACGTATGCGTTCGCTTCTGCATAGAGCTCGTCGGGACGGGACACTTTAAAAAAAAAATGTTTTGTTTTCTTATTTATCTTACTTATTATATAATTTTTTACACTGAAAAAAATAAAATGAAAAAATGTGATCACTTTTATTCCTATTACAAGGAATGTAAACATCCCTTGTAATAGAAAAAAGCATGACAGGTCAAAAAGACCTCAGATCTCATATTTAGACTTAAATGCAAAAAAGAAAAAAAAATGGAAATTTTGTCATTTAAAAAAATAAATTGTTTCTTTAAGATGCATGGGCGGGTGCTTTTGGCCTCCAGGAGATCTGGCGGTGGAAACATCCAGAGGATAGGACGTACTCGTGTGTATCGGCGTCACATAGATCTGGGTCTCGCATTAACTTAATGTTTGGGTCTGTTTCAGCCCTGTCTCGTGTCGGGGCAGTTTCCTATCTCCCAGCCGGTCTTTCAGACCATTCGCCGCTGGAGCTGGGCCTGACTCTGGGAACCTCCCGCGAGCTCGGGTGTTGGAGGCTGGGGGCCCATTGGATAGATAATCCTCAAGTCCAGGAATTGGTTGAGCCCAGGCTGACTGAATACTGGGCGACGAACGAGGGGTCTGCTTCCTTTGGTGTGGTCTGGGAGGCGGGCAAGGCTCATGCTCAAGGTGAATATATCTCCTCTATTAAAACAGTGCGGGCTGGGTTTGCGGCCCGGGCCACCCAATTGGAGCAGAATGATGGGGAGGCGTTGGAGCTCTTTTCGGGACATCCTACGCCCGAGAATTACTCTACCCTGACTCAGGCGAGGAGGGAGTTGAAGCTTCACTACGTATCGCTGGTGCACTCTGATACGAGACAGCTGGCCGACAAGCTTTTTGAGTCAGGGGATAAGAATGGCAAGCTCCTAGCCAACTTGGTGACAGAGCCCACGCTTCAGACAGTGATGCCTAGAATCCAGTCTTCCACTGGTGACCCAGTTACTGACCTCAAAGGTATACTTAATGAATTTCACCTCTTCTACAGCAACCTGTACGATGACCCTTTCTCTGGCTCGGCCGGCGCCGGGTTGGAGGAGCTGGGGGGGATCACCTTACCTCTCCTCTCTGAGGAGGACAGGGCGGAGCTAGACAAACCCCTATCACGCCAAGAAATAGAAGATGCAATTTACTCCTTGCCTAACAACAAATCTCCGGGTCCTGATGGTCTACCCGGGGACTGGTATAAAACACATGCTGCTCTATTGGTCCCTAAACTAATTCAGTTGTTTGCTGATTGCCTTGAATCTGATAGGTTACCGGATAGTATGTATCAGGCTCACATAGTGTTGTTGCCCAAACCGGGGAAGGATCCCAATTGCTGCTCCTCCTATAGACCCATTTTGTTGCTGAACTACGACCTCAAAATACTTACTAAAGTACTAGCCAACAGACTTATGAAGGTGCTACCATCCCTAGTCAACATAGATCAGACCGACTTCATGCCAGGCAAGTCCACGGATATAAATCTTAGGAGTGTCTTTACCCACCTCCAGCTCCCGTCAGAGGAGAGTGTCTCCCGGGTCTTAGTTAGCCTTGGTATCGAAAAGGCTTTCGATACAGTTAGATGGTCTTACATGATGCAGGTTCTGGAGAGTTTTGGCTTCGGCCCTACTTTCCGGAAATGGATTGGTTTACTTTACAGGGCCCCTACGGCACGTATCAAACGAAACGGCAGACTCTCGCCCTCCTTCTCGATTAGGAGGGGGACGAGGCAAGGGTGCCCTTTGTCCCCTGCGCTGTTTGCCCTGGCTATGGAGCCTCTGGCTGAGGCCCTGCGAGGGTCGAGCGAGGTGTCTGGCATACGGGCTGGTTCGGTGGTCGAGAAACTGGCATTGTACGCAGATGATTTAATCCTCTTCCTCAGGGACCCTGGTCCCTCGCTAGCCGGGGCACTTCAGCTCCTGGATAGTTTTGCGTCCCTTTCTGGCCTCCGAACCAACTGGAGCAAATCGCTCGTCCTGCCTATAGACCCTGAGGCGGGGAGGCTGAGGGACCCTGCTTCGCCCCTGCAATGGGCTGACTCTATCAGATACCTAGGGATTAACATCTCTTCTAATACCCAGGATTTTCTTAAGCATAATTTGTCCCCGGCGCTGCAATGGTGTAGATCAAAATTGAAGGCTTGGTCGAACCTCCCATTATCACTTATAGGGAGAATTAACTTAATTAAAATGAAGCTTCTACCGGTCCTGTTGTATGTTTTACGGCACTCTCCGGTCTGGATCCCTAAATCTTTCTTCCAGCAGCTAGACTCCTCGGTGGCCTCCTTCTTGTGGCAATCGCGACCGGCCAGATTCAGCAAAAAGATTCTGCGCAGGCCGTGGACACAGGGCGGACTTGCCTGCCCTGACTTCCACACATACTACTTAGCGGCAATGCTCACCCATGCATACAACTGGCTGGTATCGGATGATACCAATGCGTCAGTCGTCCTGGAGGCAGCTCATCTGGGGTCATCTGAGGCCCTTCGCAATGCCCTTCATAGGGGTGTGGGGGGTTCTCCTGTGCTTCTGACAACGGCTATGAAAGCGATTATTAAAGCATGGTATGTGGTAGTGATCAAACCTAATTTGGCGAAGGCCAGATGGTCCCCCAATACACCACTCTGGTGTAACCCACGGCTACGGGAGTTTCACTCTCTGCAGGATCCAGGATTGTGGGCTGCTAGGGGTATCAGGTATTTAAGGGACATATGTGATGAGCTGGGTCTGTTTACATTTGATAGGCTCAAACATAAATTCCAGCTTCCGAACTCTTTCTTCTTCAGGTTCCTGCAGCTCCGCCACGCCTTCGATTCACAGTTTAGATCACCCCAGCTTCGGCTGGAACTCGATGACTTGGAAGTTCTCCTGGTTAAAGTCGATTTCCCCAAGCCACTATCCCAAATTTATCGCGCACTCCTGCCATCTATTCAGGTGGGGCTGGATGGCCTCCGCGATACGTGGCGGACGGAGGTGGGAGAGCTGGATGGTGAAGATTGGGAAGATATGTGGGACTATCCACTCCAGCAGCTGGTTGCTACTAGGGACAAATTGATCCACAGGATCTATTATACGCCCCAGCGCCTGAATCGCATATACCCGACCCTGTCGGCCAGCTGCTGGAGATGCTCTGGTACTCCAGCAGACTTTGCGCACGTATTTTGGGATTGCCCCCCAAATTTGTGATTATTGGAGAGAAGTGACTCAATTTATTCACGGCTTAACCAACATCCCTATTCCCCTAACACTTAGGCCTCGTACACACGAGCGGATATGTCCGCTGAAAACGGTCCGATGGACCGTTTCAGCAGACATCTCCGATCGTGTGTATGGGCTAGCGGACAGATTTGTCCACCCGACAGATTTCAAAGCATGCTTTGAAATCTATCGGGTGGGAATGTGTCCGCCCGACATGTCTGCTGGTTAGTACACTTACCAGCAGACATGTCGTCCCGCACCGCCGCCGCGCCGCCGCCGAATGGATTCGGCGCATGCGCGGAAGTGTTTTACTTCCTGGTGCGGTGACGTGGTGGCGTCAACGTCACCGCCACGTCACCGCGCCGTCCGCCGGCGGGGAATTTGATCCGATGGTGTGTACACGCCATCGGACCAAACTCCAGATCGGACATATCCGATGGAAACGGTCCGCGGACCGTTTTCATCGGATATGTCCGATCGTGTGTACAAGGCCTAAGTGTCTGCATCCTCGGCCTGGTGGAGCAATTGGCACTTGCTAAGGCTACACGCACCCTCATAGGTATCCTCCTTTTCTATGCAAGGAAAGCCATAGTCTTGAAGTGGAAGTCAACTACGCCCCCTACCTTGATTGCATGGAAGCGGTTGGTCAATGCAACCGTGCCCCTCTATAAGGCAACGTATCTGTCTCGAGGATGCCCTAAAAAGTAACAAAAAGTCTGGCATCTATGGATGAACACAGAATCCACAACAGATGACCAGCTCCCTGGGGAATAGCTCAGGTAGACTACACCGGTACCCATTTGTAACACTCAGTGTTGAGACCCATATTCTGCGCTGGTTAAGGGAGGCAATACATAGATGAGGTGACAGGCGTAATTAATCCCAAGAGCACCTGTAGCTACTAACTCAATCACTGTGGACTGGGAAGAGGGTCGACAAGATGCAATAGCTCCTTGTGTGATCCTGACATGTGCAACCTGAGAGGTGTCTAGGCAGTGTGTAGTCAGGCGTGCCTAGCGTAATGGTGTGAAGACTGTTTGTTCTGTTTTTATTGTTTTTACTCTGTTCCCTTTTTGTGCACGTCGCTGCGTGCAATGTTTGGCTGGGATATGCCCCTTTGGCTCTGTTTTGTAACTCAAGTCTTTAAAATTACCTTAATAAAAACAATAAAAAAAAAAAAGATGCATGGGCGGGACTGACGTTTTTACGTCACTTCCACCCTACAGTGCTATGGGGACCGGTGGGGGCCATCTTGCCCTCACTCGCATCCCCACACAGCACGAGAGAGGACCCGATCGACTCTGCTGCTACCGACGGCTCCGGTAAGAGGCGGAAGGTGCGGGAGACCGGCGGAAGGGGGGCCCCTCTCCCGCCACCGATAACGGCGATCTTGCGGCGAATTCGCCGCAGAGACCACCATTATCGTTTAAAGGAGCGCTCATGGTAAAGATAGATACCTTGGATGTGGCAGCAGCTGCTGCCGTTACCGAGATATCCATCTTTAGAAAAACAACGTATATATATATACATGAGCAGGTCCTTAAGTGGTTAATAAATTGGCTGTTTGTATTACTGTCACTAGCAGCTTCCCACTGAGCTGCAATGAGAAGCAGAGAACATCCTCTCCACTCCTCATCACAACTTTATAAACCGTTGTAATGTGGAGATAAACTGAGATACTCACTATGGCGGCTTATCTCATGTTCATAAACATACACTCAGCGACCACGTTATGAAAGAGAAATGGTTACCTCTTCAGGACAAATGTTCTGGATTGTTCTAATTCCTATACTATGACGATTATACCAAACTGTGGATGATTGTAACCTGATTACTACAAGTTGTTCAGTAAAGTAAAAAGATTCCTGGCCTTGTTACTGTCTCAGAACAATAAAGGACTGCATTATTACTAAAGGTGGAGAGCTGAGTTCAGTTTAGTTACTGTAAAGTGCGTGGTGCAAACCTGGCCACAGAGCGGGTGGAGAAACCGAGTCACCCTCCTGGTGTTGAGAAATGACCCCCTCAGGTAACATGCCTCTGGGGACTCGGGCCCCTGTATAACTTGGGCCACAGTGTTCAGACTAACTTTGGGAGCGCTTTTAAATTTCTTACATTTTTTAATTTCCGGATTTTTGGATTTTCGAATTTACGAATTTACAGATTTTGGATTTGCAAATTTATGAATCTACAGATACTGGGCCGGATTCTCGTAGCAGTTACGTCGGCGTATCTGAAAATACGCCGCGTAACTTCAAAGATCTGTATTCAGAAAACAAGATACGCCGGAATTTTGCTTAGATACGAGCGGCGTAAGTCTCTTAGTATCTTAGTTGCATATTTACGCTGGTCTCTAGGTGGCACTTCCGTCTATTTACGCGTCGAATATGCAAACGAGCTAGATACGCCGATTCACGAACGTACTTGCGCCCGGTCGTCGAATGTTACATCGTTTGCGTAAGCACAAGTCCGGCGTAAAGTTACCCCTGCTATATGAGGCGTAGGTGAGGCGTACGCAATGTTAAGTATGGACGTCGGGACAGCGTAAAATTTTCCGTCGTTTACATTGTTCGCGTAAATCGTTCGCGAATAGGGCTTTGCGTAAGTTAAATTCACGTCGAAACCAATGAGTACTTGCGGCGTAATTTTGAACATGCGCACTGGGATACGTCCACGGACGGCGCATGCGCCGTTCGGAAAAAGCGTCAATTACGTGGGGTCACGATTCATTTACATGGATCACGCCCCCTACCTGCCTATTTTGATTTAGGTGCGGTTACGCCGGCCCATTTACGCTACGCCGCCGTAACTTTGGGCGCAACTTCTTTGTGAATACGGCACCTGCCTCTCAAAGTTGCGGCAGCGTAGCGTAAATCAGATACGCTACGCCCACACATAAGATAGGCGTCCCAACGAGAATCTGGCCCTTTGAATTTACAAATTAATGAATTTACAAATTTCATCATAATGAATGACCCCGAAGAAACGAAAAAAACAATAAACAAATGAACGAAAACTAAGATTTTTTTGGCAGTGCACATGTGTAGAGGCAAGTACTCCTCAATGTTTTCTGTCAAAGATCTTCTGATGTGGAAACCCCTTTTTCTTGTTTGCAATGTAGGAAAGGTATTCCTATAAAATGCAAGTCCTTACTGTCTCCCACATACAGAAGGACTTTTGTTTCAAAGGCTCATGACTAAATTCAACAGTCACCTTTCAGTAGGTGCCAGATTAAAAATCCTGGTAATTAAACAAGCAGAGAATGAATAATTCAGGATCACACCATCCACCCCACATATGTGGAGCCCTCTGGATTCTGCATGCTATGGATTAGAATGCTGATTTAGATATGTGAACTTTCTGTTTTTAACAAAGCTGTAAAGTTTACCGGATAGCTTCTGGTTTTACGCTTTGCCAGGAATTGTATGTCACAGAAACGTTTGTCTGTATCAAGAACTTAATAATTAATGACAGAACATGAACAATGTCATTACTTTTAAGAATTGTTATTAATTATGTCATTATATGTCATCATAGAAGACATATTTTATAAAGAATGTTTTGCTCATTTCTTTTCAAATCTAAATTTAATGTACACTCTTCTACCCCTACCCCTTTTTTTTCTGCACGAAGAAGGGCACTGCCCTTGCACTTTAGACTTTATTACTGTATGAGAGAATGTTACTTTTATACCTATGGACCAGTCTTCATGACATGTTTTTATGATATTTTTTATATTTTTCATGTTGTTTAAATACATTTTGTATTTTACATACAATTTGAGTACTTTCTTTCCAATTGGGATTATAGTGGCAGCTGGCAAAATCTGTCTTTCAATTCCACTTTTTCTATATACAATTTTTGGATGTGGTTCCACGGGTTTTGTCTCTGTTTTCTCCATTCTGTTATGCCGCGTACACACGGTCGTTTTTTGCGATGAAAAAAAAACCGACGTTTTCTGTGAAGTAAAAAACAACGTTTTTGAAACGTCACTTTTCAAAGACAATTTTGCATACACACCATCGTTTTTTCACAAAAAGCAAGGTTACGTTCACCACTCTTTTCCATTGAAGCTCGCTTCATAACTAGCTTCTGGGCATGCGCGGGTTGAAAAACGTCGTTTTGAACGACGTTTTTGCTACACACGGTGACTTTTTGTGAAACAAAAAACGACGTTTTGAAAAACGACACAAAAAATTCAAACATGTTGGAATTTTTTTTTGGTCGTTTTTTTTAAGACAAAAAACGACGTTTTGCCCACACACGATCAATTTAAATGACGTTTTAAAAACCGTCGTTTTTTTTTCATCGCAAAAAACGACCGTGTGTACGCGGCATAACAGAATGGAGAAAACAGAGACAAAACCCGTGGAACCACATCCAAAAATTGTATATAGAAAAAGTGGAATTGAAAAACAGATTTTGCCAGCTGCCACTATAATCCCAATTGGAAAGAAAGTACTCAAAATGTATGTAAAATACAAAATGTATTTAAACAACATGAAAAATATAAAAAATATCATAAAAACATGTCATGAAGACTGGTCCATAGGTATAAAAGTAACATTCTCTCATACAGTAATAAAGTCTAAAGTGCAAGGGCAGTGCCCTTCTTCGTGCAGAAAAAAAAGGGGTAGGGGGATAAGGGAAAGGGATTTTAGGTTATGTATAGTGACAGGATCTAAAATGCTAATTAAGTGTTCTTATAGGTGAAGTAGGGGTTGGTCTTAAAGAATAAAGAGACCACCAAAAAAAAAGGGAGGGGGAACCCAATTTTGTGTATACAAATGCACAGTCCGCCCTGTGTACACATATAATTTTAGGGGAAGAGAAAGAGAAAAAAAAAGGGGGGAAAGGGGGGGAGGGAGGGATTTTTAAGTGTTCACATTCGTGCGTAAGGATCAGTCTTAGAAAACTAAAGACGACCAGCAAAAGAAAAAAAAAAGTATTGATATTATATGTTAAGTGATTTATCCCATTGTTAACCCATCCCCATTTGGGGAACAAGAACAGAAAAGAAAAAAGAATCAGTTATATTGTGTAGGGTTTGGTTAGTGATCCCTGTGTTTTCCATAATAAGTTAGTATTAATATTATATATTAAAGTGATTTATCTCGTTATTAACCCATCCCCTTTGGGAACAAGAAAAAAAAAGAAAGGGGGGAGGAGTACCCTCCTAAAGGTCCCTGATACTAGTAAAGGATTCTGTTCCCTTAAACTCTTTCCAACCTCTCCAAGTCTTCTCAAAGCCTGGCCTACATTCATTTTGGATTGACAATAGTTCCTCCATAACTGCTATTCTATCAACCTCCCTGATCCATTCACCCGTCGATGGAGCCTTCTTTTTTCCAATTCTTTGGTATCACTGACTTCGCTCCATTTTTGGATATTTCTCATGTTGTTTGAATACATTTTGTATTTTACATACATTTTAAATACTTTCTTCTCAATTGGTATTATAGTGGCAGCCATTAAAATCCGTCTTCCAATTCCACTTTTTCTAACAGAATGGCCCAAATCCATACAAACGTTGTAGCTGAACTTCAGGAAAAGTAACAGTCCCCCCTTGCAGTGGAGCTGTGCCTGCACTGCAATGGTTAATTGCTGATTTATATCTGGGGGGCACAGGTAAAGCATTTCTACTTACCTGACCCTTCGCTCCCTCAGGATCCCTGAGGCATCTTCTCCCCTGCACTCCGGTCGTCGGATGCTCCTGATGTGATCACCATAGCGCTGCACTGGATGGGAGGACACTGCAGGAGTATAAGGGAAGTGCTGTTTGCTGTGGGACTGGAGGATCGGGTAAGTACTGTAAAACCGCTTTTACTATCCGCTGGACATAAAATAGTAGTTAACCCTTGCAGTGCATGGGGCAGGCTACAAAGATAGAAAAACTGTGTTTGAGTTTCATACTGTAAAGTCTGATTAATGAATTAGACTTTAGGGTCCTTTAACACGTCGGCGGCGGCGGACAGGGCGGTCCCCGCACACTGTGCAGAGACCGCCCTGTTTTTCCTCCGCTCTCCCCTATGGGGAATCGGATGAATACAGACCGTGTGTCCGTATTCATCCGATCCGCCGGACGGAAGAAAAATCGGGTTTTCTTTCGTCCGAAAAAGCGGAGCTTTACGGACGCGGATCTTTGCGGACGTTAGTGAATGCATCATCCACTAACGGACGCGATCCCATAGGGAACCATTACAAGTCTGTAAACGGACTTGTAAAAAACGGACGAACGGTCGTGCGTGTGAAAGAGCCCTTACTCTAATAAAAACAGGCTCATGCTAGAAGGTTGAACTCAATAGACATCTGTATCTGAGACTGAAAAATGGTTGTTAACAGTTCAATATAGAGAAATAATGGTTGTCACTTTAGCCTATGTCTATTCACCCAGTGATTTTGAGCAATTTTCATATATATTTAATGTATTTTTTTACAGCCAAATAGGCAGAGGCACACTCAAATGTACTGGGATCATACATTATAGCAATTTATTTATACCGTCAAGATCCCGGAGCTGAGAACCAACCCAACTATCACACAGCTTTTGTGCTGGAGGTAAGACAGCTGTGCGGCAGGTACAAACACTGATATGTCATATGAAATGTAAATTGCAAATTACTAGTAATGTGCCTTTGTTAGCAGAATCACCATGCCTCCTGCCTGGCATCCACACAGGAAATATAGAGGATTAAGGAAACAGTGGAGCTGATTTAGTAATGGAATTGAGGCTGTTCACTTAGCTAAGTGAATGTTCACATTACATAGTATATGTTCAGTTTTCAAAGTAAATGTTGATAAATAAATTAAAGCTGTGTTCACTTTAAATATGCAATAACAGGTCTGAGAAGAGAGCATGGTAGGTGGTGAACATGAAAAAATTACAACGGGGCAGCTTCCCCTCCCGCCCCCTCGTCCCAGCACCGCAATTGTATATTACAAATAAACATAGTTTTTTATTTATTTACCACCATTCTGAACCAGTCAGCAAAGTTTCAAAGACAATGCCACTACTCTGGTTTCCCTGTCTACAGAAATGTTGTAAAAATTATAACTGACAATGTGTCAGGTCACCTGAGTCCGGGTGACAGATGCACCCCGTTGGGGTCAGGAGTGCACTACAAGGTAGTGGACCCTACAGCTGCTTGCTGTGGATGGAGCTCTAGGTGATTCAGGAGAGCAGGTATTCAGGAGCAACAAACATGGATCACACTGTGAGCTAGAGCATGAGATTTCCCAGGGCATGGAATCTAAGAGCTAGCCGATGTTCACCAGAGGCCCCTAGTGGTGGGGATGGATTTAGCTACAGTCTGGCTCCAGGTCGTGACCCCAAGGGCCTCTCAGCTCAGGCCCCGTACACACGTCCGAGAACCTCGTCGGGCTAAACCCATCGTTCCGCCCGACGAGGTTCTCGGCCGGCCGTCGAGTTCGTCAACCAGGCTGTCGAAAAAGGCGTTGAGCCATTAGTCCCGATGGCCCGTCGAGCAAATAGAGAACCTGCTCTCTATTTTGGCTCGACGAGCTTCCCGACGGGACGCTCGACGAAAGTGTACGATCAAGCTTCTCGGCAGAATATGGATCCCAGCAAGCTTCTCGCTGGATTCTACCGAGAAACTCGGTCGTGTGTACGGGGCCTCACACTTCCGATAGACTACAGGAAGGTAGAGAGGAAGCAGCAGACTGCGTCAACAAAGGATAGTTATAACTTCCAACCAGTAATGTCACAGTAAATAGATAAATAATAAATTATGTTATAAAATATAGCATATAAATATATGATTTAGGTTGATCATAACAGTACCTTTTCAGATTCTCATTCTCCCTCTTAACTGTGTGAGAAAAACATGGGATTGTGGGTAAATCTTATACACATAAACTCATGTTTTTCCCTTGTAGTTTAGGAGGGCTGGGCATTGTCTTTTAGACACATGCCCCTTCTATGACTCTGCAGTGAGAGGCATGCCTCCACTGCAGAATTTTTATTGGACAGCTGGGACCGATGGTACTTTACTATTGGTCCAAGTCTCCAAGCTGTTTATTGAGCTCATCCTCTCAGGCCGCGTACACACGATCGGTTTAGACCGATGAAATTGGCCTTAAGGCCAGTTTCATCAGTCCAAACAGATCGTGTGTACGGCCCATCGGACCGTCATCCGTCGGACCAAAGTTTTAAAACTTGCTTTAAAATCGGACCGATGGACGTCTGACCATCGGGCCAAACCAATGGTTAGTACGCAAAAGCATCAGTCCAAAAACCCGTGCATGCTCAGAATCAAGTTGACGCATGCTTGGAAGCATTGAACTTCGTTTTTTCAGCACGTCGTTGTGTTCTACGTCACCGCGTTCTGGCCCGATCGGATTTTGGACTGATGGTGTGTACACTTCAGCGGTGAACCGATGAAAACGGTCCGTCGGACCATTCTCATCGGGTTGGACCGATCGTGTGTACGCGGCCTTAGTCTGTTGCAAACAGAGTTTGCCACACTTACAGCTTGTATTTAAAGTGGCCGCTCTGTATTTAGTTCCTGACATGCTGTGCAAGGAGCCTCATATCTCTGGACCATAGGTCGTAGGATCCCCACATTTTTATCAGTGGTGGGGTCTCTATGAGCTACGACCCTCAAAGCTCAATTTTTTTTTTTTTTTCATGACAGGTAAGGCCCTGTCTCACCTGCCTCCCGTGACTGCACGTTCCTGGGAGGCAAGTAAGTTCATAGTCAGGTTCCGTGGTATGGATTCTGGTTAACTGAGATGCAAAGTGGTGTAAGCGGTACTGGGTTCCCAATGCAAATGCTGACTACTTGTAAGCCACCAGGAAAGATCCTGTTGTAATGAGAACCCACCATGCAGCATCCTATAATATGATATTTCTGCAGCACAAAAATTGGTTTAGGCATCTGAAGATTGCTCAGCATTTACTCAAATTATGAAAGCATGCCTAGAAAGTTAACAATATATATGACATAAATTGTATATGTTGTGAATGTAGGATGTGAAGACATTCTTTGTAAAAATGACATGGCAGCAAACAGTAACCAGTGGAGTGAATGGATACAGTAAGTGATCTGTACCAATCGCTCCTGTGTTCACTGAACTGAATCATAGTAAACTGTCTTTACTATACTTCAGTTTTTGAATGAAGAGGAAACCGCTCAGCAAATCACCAATCTCCGCTCTACTGACACCGTCCACTGCTCTACTGACACCAATCTCCGCTCTGCTGACACAGTCCACTGCTCTACTAACACCAATCTTCACTCCACTGACACCGTCCACTGCTCTACTGACACCAATCTTGGCTCTGCTGACACAGTGCACTGCCCTACTAACACCAATCTTCACTATACTGACACCGTCCACTGCTCTACTGACACCAATCTTGGCTCTGCTGACACAGTGCACTGCCCTACTAACACCAATCTCCGCTCTACTGACGCCGTCCACTGCTCTACTGACACCAATCTCTGCTCTACTGACACAGTCCACTGCTCTACTGAAACCAATCTCAGCTCTACTGACATAGTCCACTGCCCTACTGACACCAATCTCCGCTCTACTGACACAGTCCACTGCTCTACTGACACCAATATCTGCTCTGCTGACACAGTCCACTGCTCTACTGACACCAATCTCTGCTCTACTGACACAGTCCACTGCTCTACTGACACCAATCTTAGCTCTGCTGACACAGTCCACTGCCCTACTGACACCAATCTCTGCCCTACTGACACCGTCCACTGCTCTACTAACACCACTCTCCACTCTACTGACACCATCCACTGCCCTACTGACACCAATCTCCGCTCTACTGACACCATCCACTGCTCTACAGACACCAATCTCCGCTCTACTGACACAGTCCACTGCTCTACTGACACCAATCTTGGCTCTACTGACACAGTCCACTGCTCTACTGACACCAATCTCTGCTCTACTGACACCGTCCACTGCTCTACTGACACCAATCTCTGCTCTACTGACACAGTCCACTGCTCTACTGACACCAATCTCTGCTCTACTGACACAGTCCACTGCTCTACTGACACCAATCTCGGCTCTGCTGACACAGTCCACTGCCCTACTGACACCAATCTCTGCTCTACTGACACCGTGCACTGCTCTACTAACACCAATCTCCACTCTACTGACACCATCCACTGCCCTACTGACACCAATCTCCGCTCTACTGACACCATCCACTGCTCTACAGACACCAATCTCCGCTCTACTGACACAGTCCACTGCTCTACTGACACCAATCTCGGCTCTACTGACACCGTCCACTGCCCTACTGACACCAATCTCCACTCTACTGACACAGTCCACTGCTCTACTGACACCAATCTCCGCTCTACTGACACAGTCCACTGCTCTACTGACACCAATCTCGGCTCTACTGACATAGTCCACTGCCCTACTGACACCAATCTCCGCTCTTCCGACACCGTGCACTGCTCTACTGATATGCACAAATGTGTGTTTGTGCTCTGAGGTATACACCCTAATGCAATATGCTGCGCACACCAATGGTGCCACAATATAGTGGCTCAATTTATGAAGCATTTGTTGTCCACCACCCCCTTACTACAGTATTTATGCCACTGTGTTGATGGTGTACATTGTAGAACAAGTTTTAGCCTAGAATATTGGTGCAAATGTGTGAGTCTTTTGCTGCACACTATAAGATATTAATAGAAAGAAATTGTCACATATATCACTTTTAAAGTAATTTGGCACAGCTATCACAGCAATACATAGCTCTTGTGTAATGACACTTTTCATTTGGGGCATGGCAAATGCACAGATATTTATACTAAGATAATTACATATTCCCCTTTGTAACCCCCCCCCCTATTGTTTGTGCAACTTACACAACTAATGCCTGCTACAGGCTAATCGTTTTGTTTTTTTCAGTTCAACCCAGCAAACAAAAACAACTGTCAGTTGCAGGCGGATGCCGCTTTACTAATGATCCAATGTTAGTACAAGGATCTCCCTCGCTGAGATGTTGTGTTCTGATATCCCCTGCCAGAACACTCCAATCAGTGTTCTCAGCTATTGGCTGAGAGTGGTGATCGAGAGCCAGTCGGCTGCTGGTTTTCCAGCATGCTCGTTCAACAGAAGCCAATACACACAGGTCGAATGTCGGCCAATTTTTATTTGTCCCGGCCGATGTTGTCCAGGATTCGACCCATCTGTACCCGGCTTAAAGCGCATCTCGACTTTTGTAGAGAAAAAAACATTCCCCTCTGGGTAATCTATGTACATTGCAGGGATTATAACAACCTTTGTTGCAGATTCCTAGCTTTTGTTATTTTGAAGAAATCCATGTGTGTTTGTCTGTGCCTCTGTTCCGAGTGGGTCTAATGGGAGGGGTCTCATAATTAACTGTCAGCTGTGGCAGCTGTAGAGCACTAATGAGGAAGTTGCTGGGCCTGCATTCCTTTAGACGTGTTCCTATTGGAAATATCCCACCAAAAACTAAATTTTTGTTGCAGGGATGCCTGAAATCTGACTTGTATCTTAGGCAGACTTCTGGGAAAATTGGTGAACCAATCAAACAAGCAGGAAATTATGTTTCTGGGGAGTGGTCAGTACACATTCTGTGTACAAAACAGCTCCATGTAGTCATATTGCATTGCATATATAGAAAATTTCAGTGGCTGCAGATTGAAAAGGAAAGGTAATTTTTAATCACATTCAATTACAATATGACTTGTATTGCAATTGTACACGATATATTATTTTTTTTATTTGCTATTTTTTCCCCCCAGGAAAGTGGAGTTACCCTTTAACCATAGAGAGAAAGGAGTCACCGCTCCAGGTGGGATCACTAAATGGTTACAGGTGGTGCAGGATACCGAGGGTGCTGGCGGTGCACTAAGCAAAATGAAGACAAAGAAAAATGGATAGCCGCACTCCAAAACCTGATGGGTGATCTTTTATTCAATAGACAGCATGTACAAAAATAGGGTCACAGCAGTAGAAACAAGGAACAGTGCTTATTCATGGCCCTTTAACCACTTGCCGACCGCCGCACGCAAATGTACATCGACACAATGGCACGGGCAGGCACATTGGCGTACCTGTAAGTCCCTTTAAATCTGCCGCGTGCCTTGTGAACATGCTTGCGGGTCCCAGGAACTCGATGTTCCCGGGTGGCCCGCAATTGCGGTCGGCAAAGGCAGAACAGGGGGATGTCTTTGTAAACAAGACATTGCCCGATTCTGCCTAGTGACACTGTCACTGATGGCTGTTCCCTGTGATCGGGAATGGTCATCAGTGATGTGTCACGTGTAGCCACGCTCCCTAACAGTAAGAATCACTCCCTAGTACTGACTTAACCC
This sequence comes from Rana kukunoris, assembly GCA_029574335.1. Classification (NCBI taxonomy): domain Eukaryota; kingdom Metazoa; phylum Chordata; class Amphibia; order Anura; family Ranidae; genus Rana; species Rana kukunoris. Next base: position 47,993,837 of record CM056059.1, on the reverse strand, counting down.
CTATTGGTTAACCCCTTTACTGCCATATATTTGTCATTTTTATAGCACTGATCGCTGTAAAAATGACAATGTTCCCAAAAATGTGGTCAAAAGTGTCCGCCATAAAGTCGCAGTCACAATAAAAATTGCTGATCGCCGCCATTATTAGTAAAAAAAAAATATTAATAAAAATGCCATAAAACTACCCCCTATTTTGTAGATGCTTTAACTTTTGCACAAACCAATCAATAAACGCTTATTGCGATTATTTTTTACCAAAAATATGTAGAAGAATGCGTATCAGCCTAAACTGAGGGAAAAAATTAAATTTTATATATTTTTTGGGGGATATTTATTATAGAAAAAAGTGAAAAAAAATTGTTTTCTAAATTTCTAAATTGTCGCTCTCTTTTTGTTTATAACGCAAAAAATAAAAACATCAAATACCACCAAAAGAAAACCCTATTTGTGGGGGGAAAAAAATTTCAATTTTGTTTGGGAGCCATGTTGCACGACCGCGTAATTGTCAGTTAAAACGACGAAAGTGCCAAATCGCAAAACGTGGCCTGGTCTTTGACCAGCAAAATGGTCCGGGCTTAAGTGGTTAAGATTTATGCATTAATTACTGCGTCCCTTCATACATAATGTGTATCTAAGTTCGAGAACAAAAACATATAGTTTGCAGCTTACCTTTACTTATATTTTCGCATCTGCAACAAAAAGGATCATCATCTCAGTTTAGACCAGTGTTTCTCAATTCCAGTCCTCACGCCCCCCCAACAGGTCATGTTTTCAGGATTTCCCTCAGATGAAAAGGCTGTGGGAATTACTAAGGAAGTGAAACTGATCAAATCACCTGTGCAAAATAATGGAAATCCTGAAAACCTGACCTGCTGGGGGGCCTTGAGGACTGGAGTTGAGAAACACTGGTCTAGAGACATGCCTCTCTTTGATAGAAAACTGGATGACAAAGAGTTATCTTAAACTCAACAGCTCCAAAACAGAACTTCTCCTGTTTCACGCCAGTTGCAAGAATCAACTTGCAACAACTTGGACACCCCCACCCATTCTGGGCAAAATCATCACCCCTAGCTCCAAAGTCAAAATGGATGCACAAATAGGGTCAGTAATCAGCGGATCCCATCATCTGCTGCGCCTACTACGTAGACTTATTCCTTTTATTCCTAAAGAAGACGTAGCAGCCGTGGTGGGAACTATTGTTAACTCCAGACTGGACTATGCAAATGCCCTCTATCTCGGACTCCCCAAGTACCAAATCTCTAGTCTGCAAGTCATTCAAAATACGGCCGCCAGACTTGTGACTGGGAAAAAACCCTGGGAATCAATCTCACCTTCACTGAGAGCAGAATTGCTTTTAAAGCACTATGTCTTACCCAAAAGTGCATCCATAGGAAGGCCCCCAATATCTATGCGAAAAAATAAAAGCTCACAATCCCAATCGCGTTCTGCGACCAACCAAAATCTGCTCCAGATACCCAAAGCCAAATACAAGTCCAAAGGAGAAAGAAGATTTGCGCTCCAGGGTCCCAGACTATGGAACGCTTTGAATGAATGAATGAATGAAAAACTTATATAGCGCGGCACATGCGAACCAAATCGCCTCTGGGCGCTTGTTGTATCAGTCTCTCTTGACATCAAAAGAGCAGAGTTTTAATCTGTCTTCTGAAGGTCAGGTGGTTTTCCTCCAACCGAATGCAGGTTGGCAAAGCGTTCCAAAGTCTGGGACCTTGGACCGCAAACCTTCATTCTCCTTTGGACTTGAGTCTGGCTTTGGGTACTTTGACCAAATTTTGGTCACTGGATCGCAGAATGCGATTGGGATTGAGGGGTTCTATTTTATCGCAAAGATATTGCGGGGCTTTCCCATGGATGCATTTATGAGTCAGACAGAGAGCTTTAAAAGCAATTCTGTCTTTTACTGGCAACCAGTGAAGGGATCTCAGCGACGGTGAGATTGCTTCCCAGGGTTTTTTCCCAGTCACCAGTCTGGCGGCCGTATTTTGTACGACTTGCAGACGTGCGATTTGGTACTTTGGGAGTCCGAGGTAGAGGGCATTTGCATAGTCCAGTCTGGAGTTCACAATTGTTCCCACCACGACTGGCACATCTTCTTTGGGAATGAATGGAATAAGTCTGCGGAGTAGGCGCAGCAGATGGTGAGATCCGCTGACTACTGACCCTATTTGTGCGTCCATTGTCATGTGGGTGTCAAAAATGATCCCGAGACTTTTGACTTTGGCGCTAGGGGAGATGATCTGGCCCAGAATGGGTGGAGGTGTCCAGGTTGTTGCCAGTTGACTCTTGCGACTGGCCTGAAACAGAAGAAGTTCTGTTTTAGAATTGTTGAGTTTGAGATAACTCCTAGTCATCCAGTTTTCAATCGAAGAGAGGCAATTCTCTAAGCTGAGATGATGATCCTTTCTATTGCAGATACGAAAATACAGTTGCGTATCGTCTGCATATGAGTGATAAAGTAGTTGTTGACTACTGATGACTTCAAAGAGAGGTCGAAGATAGATGTTGAAGAGCACCGGTGACAGAGGTGAGCCTTGGGGGACTCCACATGACACCGTGCGTTTTCCAGAAGTGAACGGTCCCAATTTCACCGTTTGAGATCGGTTTCCCAAAAAGGAGGAAAACCATGGTAAATCACCCTCTGTGACTCCGGCTACCTCATTCAGCCGAGTCAGTAGCAGTTTGTGATCTACGGTGTCAAAGGCTGCGCTTAGGTCCAGCAGAACCAGGAGACAAGATTCTCCTTCATCTGCGGCCTCCAGAACGTCGTCCCATATTTTGAGCAGTGCCGTTTCCGTTCCGTGTCCGGGACGGAATCCCGATTGCAGTGGATCGAGTAGGTTGTGGGTATCTAGATGCTGTTGCAGCTGTTGTACCACCACTTTCTCCATTACCTTGGAGAAAACGTTTAGCATTGTTATGGGACGGCGGTGATTTGGATCCTTGGGATCCAGGGTAGGTTTCTTCAAGATGGGCTGGATTGTGCCCTCTTTCAGCAGGGAGGGCACTATGCCTTCCTTAAATGACTGATTTATAAGCTGCGTAATGGGAGGCGCCAGGATATCGGCACATTCCTTTAGCAGCTTAGTGGGGATGATATCATTAGGCGATGTGCTGTTACGCAAAGCGCTGATGATATTTTCTGTGGCATCGATGGAAACGGGTTCCAGCGTGAACTTTGTTGGTTGTAGCCTGTTCCTCCGGGTGCTGTGTGGTAGCTCAGGAGTATTGTTTTGCGGAATGCTTTCCCGGATTCCCTCAATTTTATTGATGAAGAAATCCGACAATTCATCGCAAAATTCTTGGGTGTCTGTGTTGGGGGCTTCAAGACAGTGTGGATTCATGGTCTGCGAGACCAGCTTGAAGAGATCCCGGGGGCGGTTTAAGGCGCTGTTGATAGCCATGGAAAAATAGTTTTTCTTGGCTTTGAAGATTTCTATGTGATATCTTCTTGTTGTTGCTTTGTAGAAGGCGAGGTTCGTCTCGGAAGCGTTTCTTTTCCAGGCGGCTTCTGCCCTTCTACGCTCTTGCTTCAGTAGCGATAGCTGGTTGTTGAACCAGCCTGCCTTGTTTTTCCGGGTAAGGACTTTGCGTTCTGGTGCTACTAAGTCGGCTGACTGTAGTAGGGCTGCGTTTATGGCGTCCAGTATGTCTGCGGCCGTTTGACCTGGCTGAATTGTTTTAATTTTATTTTCCAAGGTAGATTTGAAGAGTTCCGAATGGAGCTTCTTCAGAGATCTAGACCAGTGTGTTGTCACTGGCTTGGGTGTTTTTATCAATAGGGCAGTATTGGAAATTATGAATTTAATTGCATGGTGATCTGTCCATGGCAATGGTTCATTTTCCAAAATACTTACTTTCAGATTTTGTCTGAAGATAAGATCGAGTGTGTGACCTGAAGCATGTGTGGGCCCACATACTAGTTGCTGAAGGCCTAATCCTTCCAGATGGTCGATACAGGCGTCGGCCACGGGGTCTTGTGAGGAGTTGGCCCAGAGATTGAAGTCCCCGAGCAGCAAAAGGTGTTTGCTGGTTATGGCGTAAGTGGAGATGAACTCTGACCATGGGGGTAAAAACTGCGATTTAGGCCCCGGTGGCCTATAGCAGAGCAGAATACGGACGGTCTCCTGGGGGTTTGTTTGCAGTTGCAGAGTAAGGGTTTCCATAAATGGAAGCGAGTGCTGAAGGGCTGGTTTAGATATCACAAGATGCGTCTTATGGATCACTGCCAGTCCTCCTCCTCTTTGCCCTATTCTGTTTTCAGTGATGATCCGGTAGTGTTCTGGCACCAGTTCTCCAAGAATGGTGTTACAGTCGGCTGTGAGCCAGCTTTCTGTAATAAAGAGACAGTCTAAGTTGTTCTGTAGAATGAAATCATGGATTTCTAATCGGTGTCTTACTGCCGATCTTGTATTGATCAAAGCACATGATATGTGCTTTGCTTGGGGTGGGTAGCTACATTTTTTGACTGATGATCGTCGATCGATCCTCAAAAGTTGCTCAAATCTCAGGGCCTTTTTGGTGACGGCTGGAAGCTTTGTGGCAAATTGCCTCAGGCCCCAGATGATTTCTGCAGAATATTGCCGAGCGGCCATATTCCGACAGGGGGGGGGGGGTGGTCAGGTGGCGGTGGGGAGTAGATTCCTTGAATCCTCTCTCCTATTTTTTTAATTTGGTCCAGAGGAAGGCAAAAAAACCCTGGTTCAGCTAAGCCAATCTGCTGGGCAGGGAAAAAAATTCCTTCCTGATCCCTCTGAGGCGATCGGTTGAGACCCTGGATCAAATCTGATGATATTATGGGGGGATGGTGTGAAGGGAGTAGTTCCTGCTGGGGGGGGGGGTACCAAGCTGGCCGATGGCCTGATCTGGGGCCCAAGCTGGGCCACCCACTTGCTGAAATAACCCCAGAGAGGGGATGGTTAGCTGCCAGGGAGGTGGATGGGGACCTCTGTGGGTAGGAGGGGTGTGCTTGGGCGAAAGCCCCAGGGCGATGCAGAATGCTGTAGCCGTGCGCCACTAGGCCGCAGTTGAAGCCGCAGACTTTCCTAAGCCGCGGCTCCCGCGGACCTAGCGTGTCTGGCGCGGACCGGCGAAAACAGCAAGGGAACCGTGGCGGGGGTGTGGGGACGGGCTGGGGGTACCTCTTTTGCGGGCTGGGGCGAAGGCACCGGGGCGATGCAGAGAGCTGTAGCCGTGCGCCGCTAGGCCGCCGTTGAAGCCGCGGACTTTCCTAAGCCGCGGCTCCCGTGGACCTAGCGTGGCTGGCGCGGACCGGCGTAAAACAGCAGGGGAACAGCGGCGGGGATGTGGGGACCTGCTGGGGGTACATCAATTGCTGTCTGGGTGAAGGGAGCAGAATTCCTAGGGCTTTACCAACCAGCATTCGGTTGGAGGAGAACCACCTAGCATTCAGAAGAAAGATCAAAACTCATCCCTTTTGATATCGAAGGAGACCGGAACAATGAGCGATTAAGCTCACATGTGCTGCGCTATATACGTTTTTCACTCACTCACTTACTATATGTGGTGGCTGTATTCATTTACTTTTTTAACTCTTTTTTCTTCTTTTTTTCACCTGGTAAAAATGCCATTAACACGCTTCTTGTCCTAGGACAGTGATGGAGAACCTTGGCACCCCAGACGTTTTGGGACTACATCTCCCATGATGTTCAACTGCACTGCAGAGTGCACGGGCTTAAAGGGGTGTTCCAGCCACATTTAGTGTTTATTAAAAGTCAGCAGCTACAAAAAGTGTAGCTGCTGGCTTTTAATAAACACACACTCACCTGCTCCACGATCCAGCGACGCGCAGGCCGGGGGGTCCGCTCCTCTCCCCCCCTCCCAGGCCGGTGTCTTCATCCTAAGTGTGGGCACCCGACCGTGACAGCCTTCGGCTTTATGGCCGGGCACCCACCGCGCATGCGCAAGCGGCACTGCGCATGTGCGAGCGGCGCGGCCCGCCGCTGATTGGACAGGCGATCGCATGGGACCTGTCAGTGTCCCATGCGATCGCCTACAGGGAGGGGCTGCAATAAGGCGATTAAGCTTAATCGCCTTACCAGCCCCTCAGCGGAAGGAGGAAGTGGGACAGGAAGTCCCACTCCTCCTGAAGCCCCCACTCCCCCCCAAAAAAAGGGAGGGGAGTGGAACAAGCGGAAGTTCCAATTTTGGGTGGAACTCCGCTTTAATGGGAAATTAAGTTCCAAAACATCTGGGGTACCAGGGTTCACCATCACTCTCCTAGGATGATAACTGTACTGAGCTTTATTGTCACCCTAGGACAGGGAGTGTGTTGGAACCACATAAGAGGACTACATAATGTCATATTCCTCTCTTCTCCATAATAAGAATGGGGGCTGCGGCGACTGCAGGGAAAAATGCTGTCTACAGACATTTTTTAGCTTTTTTTCAGATTTCTGGCTGGAACATTTTTTTTTTTTTGCACTTGTCAAACAGGTGAAATAAAACACTTTCATTTGTATGTTTAACAGACCAAGGGGGCAAATAGGAGAACTGTATTGTTAGTACACTTTAATAAATGACAAATGATTAAAAAAAAAATGAACATTTGTTAAAATGATTGTTTGGATTAAATATAAAAGGCCACATAGAACCATAATGTTTAAAAATGACTATATCTCCCAATGAAATTTGTATTTTTGTAGTATTACCATAGCACAGCCATTTCCTATTTATATATTTATATTCATAATAAATGCTTAGCCGGTGATTTTATAACTAGCAAATAGTATTTTTTTTTATTCATTAGAAAATTTCACTGAAACTCCAGTTTTTAGAAACATGGAAATATAAGTGTGTTTCAGGTGATTTTCTCAGTAATAAAATTCCTGGTAGTAAATGTATTCTGCAATTAGGATTTTGCATATGCGGTACCATTAACCCCTTGTGACATCTGGATAGATTTGCAACGCCTCCAGTAATGTGTCCCAGTGAAACAGTCTGTACATGTATTTCTTGCATTTAAATAACCTGAGGCATCCTCATGCACAATCATAATCATTTGCACATGCCTGACAGCATTTAATATGTGTATTTTTTAAAATTTTTTGCTACTGTGACAATATCAATGTCAGCTGTAGTCACTGTGAAAAGGCCGGGGTCCAGTGATCATCTTCCATAGCCTTTCACTTCTATCAGTAGATGGTGTACTGTTTGACAGGGCTGAGAACTTACCACTGTGCTCATCCTTGCCAAAAGGCATAAATGCATCTGCACCCTGCAGCATCTTCTGAATAAAAAAGATTCCTGATTACAATTTTGAGTTGTAAAGCTCTTAAAGCATATCCTAATCCCAAAACAACAATTAAATATTTAGCAGCTTACCTTACCAATCCTTAGATGTGGTGGCTGCATTGATTTTTTTTTTTATCTTTATTTTCACCTGGTGATCTGGCCAGTAACACACATTGGGCCAGATTCACGTATTCCAGAGCATCTTTGCTCTGGAGTAACGCTTCTGATTTGCGTTGCGCTGCCGAAATTTTAGGAGCAAGTGCTGTCATTCACGAAGCACTTGCTCCTAAAGTTGCGGCAGCGCATCACAAATGAGCCGGCGGAATTCAAATGTCGCGGGTACGGGGCGTGTAGTATGCTAACTACGCGCGATCCCGCCGCCAACGTACTGCGCATGCGTCGAGTGTCAAAACATCCCCGTGCGCATGCTCCAAAATCTGTGAATGAACGTCAATGACGTCACATTCCCATTCATGACCGTTTTACGCAAGCGACGTTTTTTTTTTTTTTTTCCGACGCGATGACGACGCCTATACCTAACATAGGATACTCCAACCCCATGTAGGTATATCTATGCGCCGCGTATCCCGTCCGGAAACGTCGTATCGTCATTGCGTCGCGCCGGATTTCGATCGTGAATTGCCGATTTCCGCTCATTAACATATTTTTTGAGCGGAAATCGGCGGGAACGCCCCCGGCGCCATTTTTAAGTTGAAGTAACGATGCGATGGCGAAACTCAGTTACGCTGCTCGCATCGGAACTTCAACCCGGCGTTTCTTGTTTTCTGGTTACAGAAAACAGAAACGCCGGCTCAAAGCCACAGTTAGGCTGGCGGATCACTCGATCCGCCAGCGTAACCTTTCCTGAATCTGGCCCATTCTGTATTAGTGTGGCTCCTTTATCTATGAAGAAGCAATGGAGACACCTTTGGACTGTAGTGTAACTGTAAAGCTTTGAGAGGGACCTGGTAGTGTTACATGGATTAGTAGGTTTAGATAGGCTAGTGACTAACAAATTAAGGCTGACAGGGACAACACCACAACAACATAGAAATGAAGGGTACAGAAGTAAAGAAATTGAGTTACAACATATTGTCGTTCATAGTATTACATCTGGTTACAGTTTGTATTGATACAGGAGATGAGGATATAACGTGTGTTGGTATTGTTGTCTACAGTTGTAGGTCAATTCTTTTCGTTACCCATTTTTATCGGGTTTACCATGTATGTGCGTGATCTACAAGGTGTTTCTGTATTCAGAAAGTGCAAGGTGTGTGTGTCGTGTTCCTCCAGGAGCCCGAAGTCCTTTCATTTTCCAACTATTTTGAGATAGCAAAAGTAGAGAAAGGTTCAAGTAGTCTAGAAGGTGGCTAAGAAAAAAAAATAGATAGAGTTGGGGGGAGAAGACATGTGCAATACGTTTCGTTCCAAATTGTGACGAATTAGTCAATTCAGAAATTTCCGAATATCGGACTTCCGAAATTTCAAATTTTTAAATTCCGAATTTTTGAATTTCGTGTAAACACGATCAAACCAAAATCCCCACCGCCAGACGGCGCGGTGACGTGGCGGTAACGTTGATGCCACCACGTCACCGCACCAGGAAGTAAAACACTTCCGCGCATGCGTCGAAACCATTTGGCGCGTGTGCGAGAAGACATGTCTGCTGGTTAGCGTACTAACCAGCAGACATGTCGGGCGGACGGGTTCCCAGCCGACAGATTTCAAAGCATGCTTTGAAATCTGTCGGGTGGCCAAATCCGTCAGCTCGCCCGTACACACGGTCGAATCTGTCTACTGGGACGGTCGGGCCGACCGTTTCCAGCAGATAGATTTGATCGTGTGTACGCGGCCTAAGAGTGTTTAAACTTTTATGCGTATAGTATTGTTTTATGCAAAAAAATCGATAACCTCCCACTGGAAGTCTCAATCCTCGCCTACCATAGCTTTTTCGCTTACTATCATTAATCATGCTATATCGCTATATAAGCTGCCATATGAAGCCAGAGGGTGCCCGAAAAAATCATAAAAGGTTTGGGGCTCCTGTGTTAGCTCCGAGTTAGCTCAAGGAGCACCTGCTCCTTGAAATCTGAATGAAGCTTCTACCCCTTGAACTGTCATGATTGGGCAAATTGACATGTGATTATTGGGTTTCTATGTATCTACTCAATGTTTACCAGCTACCAGATCTTTGTAATGGAATGAGTGATGTTCGCTCCAGATATGTGTTTTGTGCTAAAAATCAATAAAAAATTTACCTTAAAAAAAAAATATTACACTGTGTAACATTATCTTACCACAATAAAAAAAATTGGGTTACCTTTACTATTGTCTAATTTTTTCATTAAAAAAAGTGTATATTTTCACTCGAAAAATTGCGCTTGTAAGTTTGCTGCGCAAATACAGTGTGACCTAAAAGAATTGCAACTATTTTATTCTCTAGGGTGTCTAAAAAGATAAATATTCTGGCCCAGATTCACAGAGAGTGGGTGCACATTTACGCCGGCGTAGTGCACACACAGTACGCTACGCCGGCGCAACGCGGAGAGACAAGCACTGCATTCAGCAAGCCATTGCTCACCAAGATGCGCCAGCGTAGCGTATTTTCGAAGGCGCAGGCCAGCGTGAGTGGAAGTGGGCGTAAACAATGCAAATGAGGCATGACCCCATGCAAATGATGGGCCGAGCGCCAGACAAGTACGTATAACAAACTGTGCATGCGCCGCGCATGCTCACAACCACGTCGGAACAACTTCCTAAGATACGCCGGAACACTGTGTACGCCGTTAACGTAACCTACGCCCAGCCAGACACACGTCCAACGTAAAATACACCGGTTTGTGTTCCCTGGTGCAGACCTGAGCATGTCTGTTGCTGAGTTACACCTCCTTTATGGGGAATAACTTTACGCCGGACGTACAACTTACGCGCACCGCGCGTAGCCTGCATCAGGCGCACGTATGTTCGCGAATCGCCGTATTTACCTAATTTGCATGTTTGAATGGCTAATCAATGGGAGCGGCACCATGCACCCAGCCTAAATGTACGCCCACCCTACGCCGGCGTAAGCAAGTTACGTTGGCGGGGTGTAGCCTGGTTTTAGGCGTATCTCTGTTTGTGGGTCCGGCGCACAGATACGACGGCGCACATTTGCACTTACGTCGGCGTAACTTGTTATACGACGGCGTAAGTGCTCTGTGAATCCGGGTCACAATCTTTGGGGGTTCTAAGTAATTTTCTAGCAAAAAATATATATTTTAATTTGTAAACAACAAGTCTGGAAAATAGTCCTGGCCCTTAAGTGCTAATACATTTCCATTGCTCTCCCAGTTTCTCCATGTAGCGTACCTGCCTGTAATATGCGGCTACTCCCCAGGAGAGATGCTTGTGAAAGTTCTACCAGAGTTGTGACAGATTCACCTACACCTTACCGACCCATACAGGAATCTGATCCACCATTTGTCGCACTACTTTAGCAGATTGCTAAAGAGTATCTATGAGACTCTTTATGAATTCTGGGGGTATGTTAGATGTGGGTATTGTTTTTTGTTAAAGGTTTAGCAAGTCTTTTCCCGTATCATACAGAAGCAAGAGATATAAACACTGTTGTGATTGTGTTCAAGTACAAAAGACTTAGTGCTAAGACTGGGCTTAGTGTTTCATGGCTGCCAATCACTTGTTACGTTTAGCTGATCACCCTTGCATTGAACGGAGGGTATGAGCTTCTAGTGCCATAGGCAATGCACAGGTAGTAGGTATACAGGTAGACTTCCAGCTACTCTAAGTGTACCTGCTGTGCGTAACAATCCCAGTTCATGGTTAGAAATCATTAAGGTCCCTTTTACACTTGTACGACTTCAAAGTCGCGTGATTTTACTGCGATTTTGCCACGATTCGCGGCCGCGATTTCAATGAATGCCTGTGTAAGTGGCATCAAATTAGGACCAAAGTAGTGCAAGGACTACTTTGAAGTCGGCACTACTAAAAGTCTTGCCAGTATGAATGGTGTTCATTGAAAATCATGGAGAATGACTTGTCATACGATTTTGCAGTACAAAATCGTGAGACAAGTCGTATAAATGTGAAAGGGGCCTAAAGTGGTACTAAAGGTAAAATCAAAATTTACATCTATGATGCAATCAGTCAGTAGCACTAACACATCAAATGCTATTTTTGTCTAAAAGATATATAGAAGGAGCTCTTCTAAGGGTGAATTCCCACAATGCATCTGGTAAATCGCAGAGCAGCCGTAGCGATTTAGTGCTCTGGCCACTTTTTGTTGCCGGCTGCTAGAGGTTGCATGATTCAGCGCATCACACTGCTCCCTTTTTTTTGGAAGAGGTTTACTTGAAGTGTACAAAATCTACACTTCATTCACTGCTGCTGCTCTGCCCAATGTTGCACTGCGATTCAGGATGGTGCACTGCGATAAAATGCATTTTATTGCAGCACGCTGCAGCGCAGCACTGGGCTGTGATGCAGTGTGAATGGGACAGATAGGAAATAGTTGTTTCCTGTGTGTCCATGCAGTGACAGGCGTTTTACAATGCGGTAAAACATCTGTCACCACATGGAGTGTAGCTAATGTAATATGATACAAACCTGTAACAAAGTATTAGGCTCCATTCACACTTGTGCGGCTTATCATGCAACTTTGGACATCAAAGCCTTGTGACAAGTCGTTCCTCATATTTTCCAATAATAACCTTTCAAATATGCATGACTTAAAGTTGCAGCAAATTCAAAGTACAGGGTGGGCTATTTATATGGATACACCTTAATAACATGGGAATGGTTGGTGATATTAACTTCCTGTATGTGGCACATTAGTATATGTGAGGGGGGAAACTTTTCAAGATGGGTGGTGACCATGGCGGCCATTTTGAAGTCGGCCATTTTGAGTCCAACTTTTGTTTTTTCAATAGGAAGAGGGTCATGTAAAACATCAAACTTATTAGGAATTTCACAACAAAAACAATGGTGTGCTTGGTTTTAACGTAACTTTATTCTTTCATGAGTTATTTACAAGTTTCTGACCACTTATAAAATGTGTTGGATTGTCTCCCACTCTTCACACACTGATAGCAACACCGCATTGAAATCTGCTGCAATGACCCGGTTACTGCGTTCTCTTTGTTTACAGCCATTGACATGTCCCCGAGGTTAACACATTAGGAGCGGATAGAAATTGTGTGTTGATGTCTGGTGAATGCAGTAACCGGGTCATTGCAGCAGATTTCAATGCAGTGTTGCTATCAGTGTGAGAAGAGTGGGAGAAGAGGGTTGCATTGACAATCCAACACAATGGGCAGCACATTGAACACATTTTATAAGTGGTCAGAAACTTGTAAATAACTCATAAAGGATAAATTTGTGTTAAAACCAAGCACACCATTGTTTTTCTTGTGAAATTCCCAATAAGTTTGATGTGTCACATGACCCTCTTCCTATTAAAAAAACAAAAGTTGGATTCAAAATGGCCGACTTCAAAATGGCCACCATGGTCACCACCCATCTTGAAAAGTTTCCCCCCTCACATATTCTAATGTGCCACAAACAGGAAGTTAATATCACCAACCATTCCCATTTTATTAAATTGTATCCATATGAATGGCCCACCCTGTAGTTGTAAGCATAAATAATGCTCATTGTACATTGGTATACTTCTCATGAGAGTTGTGTATAGGTGTGAGCGAACAGTCTATAAGTATATGAATACTAGATTGTTAGGCTGGCCATACATGGTCGAATTTCGAAAGAATTTTCTTTTGAAAACCTGAAAGTGTTTGCGTTTTTTGATCCGATGGTGCCACCATTGATTTCTAAATTCATCTGGATATCTTCTTTTCTTTCTGCGAATTTTCTTTTTCTTGCACATGCACATTTATTTTTCTATTACATTTCTCGCACGATTCTCACATCATTGATTAGAAAATCGTTGTTTTTCAAAAAATTTCCAACATGTCCAATTACTCAAATTCGATGGGCGCAAGAAAAATCGAACGAAAATTCTAAAATAATATTCTCGAAAGAAAATTCTTTTGAAATTCGCCATGTATGACCTGCCTAACTCTTAAAGCGGATGTAAACCCACATTTTTTATTTTTATTTTGCTGTCACAATGTAGAGTATATGATTTCCTATCATCTGTGCCCAGTCTTGCCACACAGATTAAATCAGGGGAGGGCTGGCAGCCTTAGGCCTGGGGGGCAAGTCCAGTCAAGTGGCCCACAGAGCGTGGAAAAGTGATGGATCGAGGACAACAGTCTAAGATTTTTCATGATCACAAGAGTCCGGACAGAGGCCCCCCTTACATCAAAGTCCGCACAGAGCCTCCCCTTACATCAGAGTCTGCACAGAGGCCCCCCTTACATCAGAGTCCGCACAGAGCCTCCCCTTACATCAGAGTCTGCACAGAGCCCCCCCTTACATCAGAGTCCTCATGTCTGTGTAGAGAGAGAAGGGGATGTCAGCACTGGTGTGCGCTGAGGCTGAGCTATGTGTGAGACGAGACATAGCTCAGCTCTGCAGCCATCTACCTCGGAGCTGACACAGCTACAACTGAACAGTGGGAGGTGAGCAGCAGCCGTGACCTGTGTTAACAGAGCTCCAGCAGGCATATTCCTGCTCTGCAAAAACAGCATTTGGTAGTGGCGGCCGGTGGCTATGCATAGTGTCATCAGCCCGGGGGGAGATTTCCACTCTGCCCCCCCTGCCAGCCCTCCCCTGGAGTAAATCCATCTCTGAGCAATCCTCTTTTTTCAGTGAGATGAGATAAATGGACAAACAGGAGAAAACTTGTGTCCGTTCTTCCCCCTTGCTGTGAATGACAGGTTATTTACATATCTCATGCACTAGCCTAAACCAGGTAATATTTTTTAATTCCCACCCCCACTCCTTTCCTGAAGTTATGTGGTTACTTTTCTGGATTTTGACTGGATGTTAGTGATCATAGCAGAATTTAGTGCAAGGAATACACAGGAGAAAATGCATGTTGACAAGGGGAGTGTAGAGGTGGGCGGGGAGTTTTCTGACATCACAACTCCACCCACAGAGCTTCAGACAACAGACCCACCCACAGAATCTGCAGTTTTTCAGTTCTTATAACAGACAGAGGCGAGACATTTGACACGTAAGGATACATGCAGGAGGCATGTAGATCCTTATAGATCAGCACTATGGCAGTAGTTTAGAATGGATGAGACTTTAACTTTTGTTGAGAAGAAAACATTCCCCTCTCAGTGATCTATGTGCATTGCAAGGATTAAAACAAACTTTGTTGCAGATTCCTACCTTTTGTTATCCTGAAGAAATCCCTGTGTGTTTGTTCCTCTGTCCAGAGTGGGTATAATGGGAGTGGTGTCATAATTATCTATCAGGTGTACACCTGCAGGGCTTTAATGAGGAAAGCTGCTGGGCCTTCATTCCTTTAGGGTCCTTTCACACGGAGCGGTTTTCGGTCCGCTCCGTGTGTGTCCGTCGGCTCAGCGGGGATCCCCGCTCAGCTGTCGGCGGACAGGGCGGTCCCCGCACACTGTGCAGGGACCGCCCTGTCTCTCCTCCGCTCTCTCCTATGGGGAATCGGATGAAAACGGACCGTTTGTCCGTATTCATCCGATCCGTTCCGCCGGACGGAAGAAAAATAGGGTTTTCTTCCGTCCGAAAAACCGGAACCAGACGGATGCGGGTCTTTGCGGACGTTAGCGGATGCATCTTCCGCTAACGGACACGATCCCATAGGGAACCATTACAAGTCCGTTTACGGACTTGTAAAAACGGGCGAGCGGAGGCGGACGTGTGAAAGGGCCCTTAGACGTGTTCCTACTATGGTAAGAGTGTCTCACCAAAAAGGAAATTTTTGTTGCAGGGGATGCCAAAAATCTGACTTGTTAGGCAGGTTTCTGGGAAAATTGGTGAACCAATCACACAGGGGGAAATTATGTTTCTGGGGTTGGTCAGTACACACTATGTGCACAGAACAAATCCAGGTAACCATATTGCAATGCATTCTCAGAAGATTACAGCGGCTGCAAATTGAAAAGAAAAGGTAATTTTTAATAACATTCAATTACAATACAGGCATACCCCGCTTTAAGTACACTCACTTTACATACACTCGCGAGTAAGTACATACCTGTGAGTGTATGTAAAGTGCCTTACAAGTACTGTACAGACATTTTGCAGCTGCAGTAGAAGAAGCTGAAGCTCCGAGAGCATAGCCCGCCCTGTTCCAGTGTGCCCCTGACACCCCCACTACAGCTCCTGAGACATCAACTACAGCTCCTGACACCCCCACTATAGCCCCTGACCCCCCACTATACCCTAGAAGTTGAAAAAGGTATTGTTTCACTTTAAGTACATTTTCGTTTTACATACGTGCTCTGGTCCCATTGTGTACTTAAAAGTGGGGTATGCCTGTATGACTTGTGTAGCAATTGTATACGCTATATTATTTTTTCTTTAATTGCCATTTTGTTTTCTCCACGAAAGTGGAGTTACCATTTAACACTTACTAGAAGAAATAGCAGCGCACAAGTACACACACTGTTTATTTGACATCAAAGTAGTTCATGCACTACAGACTTTCATGCAACTTGAGGGCCATAGACTTCAATGTTAACCCTCAAAAGTTTCATGAAAGTTGTACCTGAATATTATATATGCAACAGTTGTGCAACATTTGTCCATTATCACTGGTCAAAGCCAAAGTCGTATACAAGTTGCACCCATCCACAGTTTCATCAAAGTTACTCCAAAGTCGTGCAACTTTGGAGTCGTACAAGTGTAAATAGAGCCTAAAGCCACGTACACACGATCGGAATTTCCGACGGAATTTTCCGTCGGAATTTCCGATGAAGCTGACTTCCATCATCTTGCATACACACTGTCAGACTAAATTCTGACCGTCCAAAACGCGGTGACGTAAAACACTACGACGAGCCGAGAAAAATACATTTCAATGCTTCCGAGCATGCGTCGACTTGATTCTGAGTATGCATGGGCTTTTTCTCCGTCGGAGTTGCACACAGACGATAGGAATTTCCTATCGGAAAAAAAATAAAGCATGTTCTATGTCTAAACACAGACGGAAAAAAGTCAGATGGGCTCACACACGATCAGAATTTCCGAAGAATTTTTTTTTTTTCTGCCAGTAAATACCTCATACAGGCCACTTCCTGTTTCTTGTCTGGTAAAAAGCCTAGGCTTATGACATCATACACAACTCTCACTCTCACTTTAGTGAGTTTTCCAGGAAGGGAGGGGGGACAAGTCATAAGAGGGCCAATGAGAGCTGCAGAGCAGGAGGTGTGCCTCTGTGTCTCTGTGTTATGCCGCGTACACACGGTCGTTTTTTGCGATGAAAAAAAACGACGTTTTTTAAAACGTCATTTAAATTGATGGTGTGTGGGCAAAACGTCGTTTTTTGTCTTCAAAAAAACGACCAAAAAAAAATTCCAACATGCTTGAATTTTTTGTGTCGTTTTTCAAAACGTCGTTTTTTGTTTCACAAAAAGTCACCATGTGTAGCAAAAACGTCTTTCAAAACGACGTTTTTCAACCCGCGCATGCCCAGAAGCTAGTTATGAAGCGAGCTTCAATGGAAAAGAGTGGTGAACGTAACCTTGCTTTTTGTGAAAAAACGATGGTGTGTATGCAAAATTGTCTTTGAAAGTGACGTTTCAAAAACGTCGTTTTTTACTTCACAGAAAACGTCGTTTTTTTTTCATCGCAAAAAACGACCGTGTGTACGCGGCATAAATCCAGGAAGTGAACAGGCAGCAGCTTCAGCTGCCCACAGTTAAAATGGATGCAGCCAGACTCAGTAGAGGGAGATTTCTGCAGCATATTTGGCAAGTACAGAATCACAGTACTGTATATATAAAATAATATGCAAAGTGGTTGGAGGGAAGCTTCAGAATGGCAAAGATGTTTTTATTACGGATTATGTATGAAGACTGCAGTTCCTCTTTAACCACTTCCCGCCCGGCCAATAGCCGATTTACGGCCGGGAAGTGGTTATGAAATCGTGACAGGCCGTTCTCAAACGGCCTGCACGATTTCATGCCGCACGCGCCCGTGCGGGCGCGCAGCGCGGCGATCGGTGATGCGGGGTGTCAGTCTGACACCCTGCACCTCCGATCTCGGTAACGAGTCTCCGGCGGAGCCTCGTTACCACGTGATCAGCCGTGTCCAATCACGGCTGATCACGATGTAAACAGGAAGAGCCGCCGACGGCTCTTCCTCACTCGCGTCTGACAGACGCATGTAGAGGAGAGCCGATCAGCGGCTCTCCTGACAGGGGGGGTTCGCGCTGATTGTTTATCAGCGCAGCCCCCCCTCGGATCGCCACACTAGACCACCAGGGAAATAAAAAAAATACAAAAAAAATGACCCAAAAAAATGACAAAAAAAAAAAAAAAAAATGACAAAAAAAAAAAATGACAAAAAAAAAAAAGGGGGGCAGTAAAAAAAAATGATGCCAATCAGTGCCCACACATGGGCACTGATTGGCAACATTGATCCATCAGTGCCACCCCTCAGTGATCATCAGTGCCACCCCAGTGTCTGTCAGTGCCACCCCACAGTGCCAATCCATGCCCAGTGCCCACCTGTGCCACCTATCAGTGCCCACCTGTGCCGCCTATCAGTGCCCACCTGTGCCGCCTATGAGTGCCCACCTGTGCCGCCTATGAGTGCCCACCTGTGCCGCCTATGAGTGCCCATCTGTGCCGCCTATGAGTGCCCATCTGTGCTGCCTATGAGTGCCCAGTGCTGCCTATGAGTGCCCATCAGTGCCGCCCATGAGTGCCCATCAGTGCCGCCCATGAGTGCCCATCAGTGCCCAATACCAGCGCCGCCTATCAGTGCCCATCAGTGCTACCTAATCGGTGCCCATCAGAACTACCTCATCGGTGCCCATCAGTGCCACCTCATCGGTGCCCATCAGTGCCACCATATCAGTGCCCATAATTGAAAGAGAAAACATACTCATTTACAAAAAAATTAACAGAAAAAAATAAAAACTTTATTTTTTTTTCAAAATCTTCGCTCTATTTTTAGTTGTTGCACAAAAAAAAAAAACGCAGAGGTGATCAAATACCACCAAAAGAAAGCTCTATTTGTGGGGAAAAAAGGACGCCAATTTTGTTTGGGTGCAGTGTAGCATGACCGCGCAATTGTCATTCAAATTGCGACAGTGCTGAAAGCTGAAAATTGGCTTGGGCGGGAAGGTGCGTAAGTGCCTGGTATGGAAGTGGTTAAGAACACTAGTTTACCTATCCTTTGACAAGCCATAAGGAGACCAGTTTTGGCTGATAAGCAACAAACAGAGCAGCAAGGCAACTGGAAATGCATAAGCAGATGTATTTCATTCAGATACTAAGTACATATTTTTTATAGGTATTGCTTTTCATTTGAACTCATTTGTGCTTATTTCTGTACAGAATGCATTGGCTTTTCATTTTTACCGCATCAGCTTTGCCAGGACGAGTCGTAATAATTAAAGGGAAACTACGTGCAATATATATATATTTTTTTTTTTTTCATTTTTGATTTTGATTTCATTTTTTTTGACTCCAGTCTGATTTTTCTTTGTTATCTGTTTTTTTATTGGGGAGATTTCCCTTCACTTCCTGTCCCATAGCCAAAACAGGAAGTGAGAGGAAATCCCTACAAATTAGGGGAATCCTCTGGGGACCTCCAAAAATACCAGAACTAATGTCCCTATTGGAAGATTTTCCCTCTTTTACTTTTCTGGGGGCAAAATTTGTGATTTTCCTTTTAATGATAATAGTAAACAGGACAAATAGAGAGAGTGGACCTTCCCAATAGGGACATAGACAGCAATAACAACCTGACAGGGGTTCTAATCTCTCTCCCCTCTATCCAAAAGGGGAATACAATGACCTGGGAGGAGGGGGAGGGGTTATAGGTAACAAGGATTTACACTGGAAGGAGTGATTTGGGGGGGGGGGATCGGTATAATTGTATATGTGTTGGGGGCACTTTGGGAAAAGGGGTGAGGACTTGTGCTAGAAGATGTGGGGGGTTTGTGTTGGGGGGGTTGTTCTTGGAGGGGGTATTTATGGTGGTGAAAGATGATTGGTGCTGGAGAAGGATGGGGGGATCTGTGCCAGGATGTGAGGGATATGTTGGGAGGGGGATTTGGGGGAGAGGATTTGTGCTTGAAGGGGGGGGGGGGATTTGTGCTGGGAGGGGGGATTTGGGGTGATTGGGAAGAAGGATTTGTGCCTGGGAATGACCTTGCTGGTGCAGTATAACTAGTGTATGTCTTGTTGTTGTGCTCAGTCTTGTCATGGTATATGACCTGTGCCAGCCACCTAGGTGGCACAGAACCCTGATCACCTGACTCCACGCAAATAAATAGGCTCTCCCAGCTGGCCAAGGGACTTAAAGAAACCCCTGCCAATTGGCTGAGACACCCCATTCATTCATAATCTATCTTGCTATGCCCTTGTCTTGCCCAATGTCACCAGCTACTATGCCACCTAGTGACAGATGAGAGAAGTGCAGCAATTCCAGAATTAGTGGGAAATCAATGGATCTCCTAACAATTGGCCAAGGAAACTATTGCCTGGCAACTAATCTGATCTGATAGCAACCCTGCCTAAACTTCAGGGTGCTACACAAGATTAATGAACATTGGCCCCAGCTTGGAATAATTGGCTAATCATACACCTGACTCTAATCCTATGTGTGGTGTGTATACACATAGTATATAGATGGGGAGATGTGTATACACATAGTATATAGATGGGGAGATGTGTATACACATAGTATATAGATGAGGTATATGTGGTGTATATGGATGGGGAGATGTGTGGTGTGTATACACATAGTATATAGATGAGGTATATGTGGTGTATATGGATGGGGAGATGTGTGGTGTGTATACACATAGTATATAGATGGGGAGATGTGTATACACATAGTATATAGATGGGGAGATGTGTATACACATAGTATATAGATGGGGAGATGTGTATACACATAGTATATAGATGGGGAGATGTGTATACACATAGTATATAGATGGGGAGATGTGTATACACATAGTATATAGATGGGGAGATGTGTATACACATAGTATATAGATGAGGAGATGTGTATACACATAGTATATAGATGAGGTATATGTGGTGTATATGGATGGGGAGATGTGTGGTGTGTATACACATAGTATATAGATGGGGAGATGTGTGGTGTGTATACACATAGTATATAGATGAGGTATATGTGGTGTATATGGATGGGGAGATGTGTGGTGTGTATACACATAGTATATAGATGAGGTGTATATAGATGGGGAGATATGTGGTGTGTATACACATAGTATATAGATGGGGAGATGGGAGATGTGAGATGTGTATACACATAGTATATAGATGAGGTATATGTGGTGTATATGGATGGGGAGATGTGTGGTGTGTATACACATAGTATATAGATGAGGTATATGTGGTGTATATGGATGGGGAGATGTGTGGTGTGTATACACATAGGGCCAGATTCAGCAACACTTGCGCTGGAGTATTTCGATATGCGCCGTGTAACTGTGAAGATGCGCCGTCGTTTCTATGTGCCCGTACCCACCAAACTAGATGCGCCCGAAGACGCGCCATTTGCGACCGGCGGAACGTTCCAACGCCAGAGTCTCGTCAGCGCTTAATTTCGCTTGGCGCATCAGTCGCGCCTATTGATTTCCCCTGCAAATATGCAAATGAGGGATTTTTCCCAATTCACGAACGGATTAGCACCATACGCTGGCTACATGCGCCGCGCGTATCTCGTCCGTCCGGCGCAAAGTTATTTCTACAAATAGCTGCTTTATCTTTACTCCAGACGGCCACAGGTCAGCAGGAGAGCAGCTACAGCAGCGTTACCGACGATAAGAGCTAGCTGAGCACCCCCACTTGCAGGACAACACCTCTGTCCATGCTTGTCTGTCAACTTTTACAGCCATGGAGGAAGACATCATAGGTCTCCATAGCCGAGATGACGGCTGACAGCTCCTGGCCTTTAGAGTTCAGCCTTCTCCTTTGTGTTTGCGGGGAACGGGAGCAGCCATCTCAGAACAAAAGTAACATCACTGCGGGGAGGGGGAGCAGGATATACTTTAGTGCCGGAATGGCGCTTCTACGGGCGCATTTAAACGCCCAACGTAAGGCATTGCGCTGACGTTTCCCGTGAAGTGGTGCCGACGGAAGTTGTGAGCATGCGCACAAAGGGGGCGAGTGGAGCCTCACTCACTGCGCATGCTCCGTGGTTGATGCGCTGAACGTAAGCCTCTGCGCTGGGCTCCGCCCATCATTTACATATGATCACACCCACTTCCCCTTGCGTCGGGTTACGCCAGCGCATTATCGTTACTCTGGCGCAAGTTTACGCGCAACTGCTATGTGAATAACAGTACTTGCGCTGAAAGGGTCGTCAGAGTAACGTAAATGAGAAGCGTTACTCCAGAGGAAAGATACTCTCATCTACCTGAATCTGGCCCATAGTATATAGATGAGGTGTATATAGATGAGGTATGTGTGGTGTATATGGATGGGGAGATGTGTGGTGTGTATACACATAGTATATAGATGAGGTGTATATAGATGAGATGTGTGGTGTGTATACACATAGTATATAGATGAGGTGTATATAGATGGGGAGATATGTGGTGTGTATACACATAGTATATAGATGGGGAGATGTGAGATGTGTATACACATAGTATATAGTTGAGGGATATGTGGTGTATATAGATGAGGAGATGTGAGATGTGTATACACATAGTATATAGATGGGGAGATGTGTGGTGTGTATACACATAGTATATAGATGGGGAGATGTGTGGTGTGTATACACATAGTATATAGATGGGGAAATGTGTGGTGTGTATACACATAGTATATAGATGAGGAGATGTGTGGTGTGTATACACATAGTATAAAGATGAGGTATATGTGGTGTATATAGATGAGGAGATGTGTGGTGTGTATACACATAGTATATAGATGGGGAGATGTGTGGTGTGTATACACATAGTATATAGATGGGGAGATGTGTGGTGTGTATACACATAGTATATAGATGAGGTATATGTGGTGTATATAGATGAGGAGATGTGTGGTGTGTATACACATAGTATATAGATGGGGAGATGTGTGGTGTGTATACACATAGTATATAGATGGGGAGATGTGTGGTGTGTATACACATAGTATATAGATGAGGTGTATGTGGTGTATATAGATGGGGAGATGTGTGGTGTGTATACACATAGTATATAGATGAGGTGTATATAGATGAGGAGATGTGTGGTGTGTATACACATAGTATATAGACGAGGTATATGTGGTGTATATAGATGAGATGTGTGGTGTGTATACACATAGTATATACATGATGAGATGTGTGGTGTGTATACACATAGTATATAGATGAGGTATATGTGGTGTATATAGATGAGGAGATGTGTGGTGTGTATACACATAGTATATAGATGAGGTATATGTGGTGTATATAGATGAGGAGATGTGTGGTGTGTATACACATAGTATATAGACGAGGTATATGTGGTGTATATAGATGAGGAGATGTGTGGTGTGTATACACATAGTATATAGATGGGGAGATGTGTGGTGTGTATACACATAGTATATAGATGAGATGTGTGGTGTGTATACACATAGTATATAGATGAGGAGATGTGTGGTGTGTATACACATAGTATATAGATGAGGAGATGTGTGGTGTGTATACACATAGTATATAGATGAGGAGATGTGTGGTGTGTATACACATAGTATATAGATGAGGTGTATGTGGTGTATATAGATGGGGAGATGTGTGGTGTGTATACACATAGTATATAGATGAGGTATATGTGGTGTATATAGATGGGGAGATGTGTGGTGTGTATACACATAGTATATAGATGAGGAGATGTGTGGTGTGTATACACATAGTATATAGATGAGGAGATGTGTGGTGTGTATACACATAGTATATAGATGAGGTATATGTGGTGTATATAGATGAGGAGATGTGTGGTGTGTATACACATAGTATATAGATGGGGAGATGTGTGGTGTGTATACACATAGTATATAGATGAGGAGATGTGTGGTGTGTATACACATAGTATATAGATGAGGAGATGTGTGGTGTGTATACAGATAGTATATAGATGAGGTATATGTGGTGTATATAGATGAGGAGATGTGTGGTGTGTATACACATAGTATATAGACGGGGATATGTGTGGTGTGTATACACATAGTATATGGATGGGGAGATGTGTGGTGTGTATACACATAGTATATAGATGAGGTATATGTGGTGTATATAGATGAGGAGATGTGTGGTGTGTATACACATAGTATATACATGATGAGATGTGTGGTGTGTATACACATAGTATATAGATGAGGAGATGTGTGGTGTGTATACACATAGTATATAGATGAGGTATATGTGGTGTATATAGATGAGGAGATGTGTGGTGTGTATACACATAGTATATACATGATGAGATGTGTGGTGTGTATACACATAGTATATAGATGGGAGATGTGTGGTGTGTATACACATAGTATATAGATGAGGTATATGTGGTGTATATAGATGAGGAGATGTGTGGTGTGTATACACATAGTATATACATGATGAGATGTGTGGTGTGTATACACATAGTATATAGATGGGGAGATGTGTGGTGTGTATACACATAGTATATAGATGAGGTATATGTGGTGTATATAGATGAGGAGATGTGTGGTGTGTATACACATAGTATATACATGATGAGATGTGTGGTGTGTATACACATAGTATATAGATGGGGAGATGTGTGGTGTGTATACACATAGTATATAGATGAGGTATATGTGGTGTATATAGATGAGGAGATGTGTGGTGTGTATACACATAGTATATGGATGGGGAGATGTGAGATGTAGAGTCTCTCTCCGGTGCAGTGTGTAGTCCCCAGTCACTAGTTGCCGCTCAGTAGTAGCAGGCAGTGCTCAGTAGGAGGATGGTGTGAGGCTCCTCTCTCTCTCTCTCTCTCTCTCTTTCTCTGCTCTCCCCCTCTGTCTTTCTGTCTCTCTCTCTCTCTCTCCTCTCCTCTCCTCTCTGTCTGTCTCCCCGTCTCTCTCCCGGGTCTCAGTGCCGGATGGTGTGCGGGATTCCCCGGGCAGGGGATGCGATCTGCCCGGGTTTAGTGGCTCAGCGGTCGCCGCGATGATCCGGATCTTCCCCGACTTCAGTGTGCAGGTGACGGCGGCTCCGGGGGCTGGCGGGGCTCCTCCCGAGCCCGGGGCGGCCAGGAGCGGGGGAACCAACGGGAGCCACCCGCACAATGTGCCCGGGGTCAGCTCGTACCAGCAGCGGTGAGTGCGGACTGTGTGCTGTGCATGCCATCCATCCCTCCATACTTCTTCTATGGGCACCTCTCTCTCCCCCCCCACCACCCCCCCCCCCCCCCATCTGCGATCCCTGGCATCAACGGGGTATACAGAGCTCTGTGCCATTCCTCAAGGCAACCCTCCTACTGGCAGGTCCTCCGAGCTCCGGCGGGGGGATGTCGGGCACTTGGCTATGGTGAGTCACCACTTCAATGGGGACATGTCCCGGGGCACAATGCCCGGCCAGGGGGGTGACACCGGGAGACTATTCATACACCATAGTGGGGGGATCCATCCATCACCACCGATCATCACTAAGATCACTCCCAGACACTTCCCTGTACTTTGTATGGGATGGACCCACATCACACCCGGGGCACAAACTTATTATTATCACCTGCCAACCGGACATCCCACTAAGACTTATACCCTGGCATGCTGGATGCAATTGTGCTTGATATGCACACATATATTTATCTATCTAAACATACCATTGGGTATATGACCATACATGTATATATATAAAACAATTTTTATATACACATTCAATGTGTTCCTATATGGGTACTCTTACATGCTTTTATATTATGTGCATTATTTCTTGACATTATATATATATATATATATATATATATATATATATATATGTATGTATGTATATGTATATGTATGTATGTATGTATATTTGTGTTGGGGATTCAGTAGAGTCCCATCTTCCCATTCTCTGGTATTTTCTAAACTAGTTTTCCGCCTTGCCCTGTTCTGTGCCCTCCAGCCAGAGTCTGGGATAAGTCTTCTTCTCTCTGTAAATATGTCCCTGGGAATCCCTCATCCAGAGAACTTTGATCTCCACCTGCAATGAAAGATAGATAGATAGATAGAGGGCTTCAATATGTTACTTTTCTGACCACCTACAAAGTCATCATAGATTTGGTACACACACTGATACATTAATATAATATAATATATATCAATACTTTAGTACTTTTCTATACATATAAAAAAATATATCGCATTATCATCACATGTATGTATCTATAATATATCATTATTATTTTAATAGTTATACAGTGTATGTTTATACCTGTATATACACATATATAATTATTACTTTAATAGTGATAATATATATATATATATATATATATATATATATATATATAGATAGATAATAGTATAATATATATATATATATATATATATATATATATATATATATATATATAGTGATAATATATATATATATAGATAATAGTGATAATATATATATATATATATATATATATATATATATATATATATATACATATCAATCATCATATATGTATATCCTCATCATCACCATCATTACTTTAGTAGTAAAAAGTGAATATTCATATGAGTATGCAGACATTTTTTCTTTATCATTATTTTTTTTTTTTTATTATTCTCTGCTTCAATATCAACACATCATTTGATCCAGTTGCCTAGACATTGTTATTATGTATGTGTCTGTACTATTTATCCATCACTATATGTGGCTGTTACTGCCTGTTGTCTGTTGTCATTGCCGCTATCTATCTGAAACATTATTGAGAAGTATGGGACGGCTGCAGATCACTTTCCAAATGTTCAGTAGTAACACATGTGACATTATTATATAATCTCCCTCACTTATGTCCACATGCAGCATGTGTGTCTCTTTCATATGTGCTTAATGAAAGCTGTGTTGTGATATATATATATATATATATATATATATATATATATATATATATATATATATATATATATATATATATATATATATTGGCTTTATGGCATGGTCAACTCGGTTATTATTAATGGACTGACCATAAAGTCTGGCATAAGGTAATTTAATGAACTATGATTACGTATTGATATATAAATAAAAAAAAACATATATATATATATATATATATATATATATAAATATATACATAAATCTATAAATCTATCTATCTATCTATCTATCTATCTATCTATCTATCTATCTATCTATCTATATATTTATCCATATATATATATATATATATATATATATATATATATATATATATATATATATATATATTTATCCATATAGATATATATATATATATATACATCTATCGATATTTTTATATATATATATATACATATATTTATCCATATTAACATATATATATCGTTGCTCTTTCTAGATCACCCTTTTAGTGCGTTGCTCTATAAATGTATGATTTCTATATTTAGGTGAACATTTTAATTTATTTGAAGTATTAGATAAATAAGCAAGGCAGTTCCTGAAATATTTTGAGATCATGATATCTGGCATTTATTTATTGTTTTTTTTTTTATGTATGTGGTTTAAAAGTAAAAAAAAACGTTATACATATTTCTTGCAGACACTTTAGATTGAAGGAGATAAGTGTGGGGATTTGGTTACATTTTCTATGACAGGTGCCTGCACATAGACAATATATAGTATGTATAGTTATATATGGATACATAGACACATACTCAGATATATTATTTTATAGCTTTTTGCCGCTGCTTAAATTGTTTTTTCTTCTGTAAACCTCGCTTGTACATTTCTATTAGAGGTTTCTATTTGGTTCCTAGTTGTTGGCCTATTATGAGCAATTTCTAAGGCATTGCGAGTATCTCTCCATCCCAATCTTTGGATGTGATTGAAGCTCTAATACTCTGCAAGCCGTGTCCTTCAGAGGTGGATGAGAATTGGAAATCAGCAGGGGTTAATCATATTCCTCTCTCTACCCGCACCTTGTTTATCAGAACATATGGAAATGGCCTGTCACTCCCCAAAGTGCTAGGGATCAGTCATAGGATGGGGACAAGGGAAGGAGGGGGAGCAGAGGTCAGCCAAGAAAGACAATGAGACATTGATTTCAACGCAGAGCTTGCAATCGAACACAATAATACATCTCGTTAAACACAAACTTATACAGAGAAAAAAAAGAGACACCATGACACAAGACATTGATAAAACTTATATTATTAAGTCATCTTATGTTTTTGTTATTTCTTTTCCTGATTTACACTAGTCTTGTTCCTTGGGCATTTCCAGAAACTTTTTTTTATGGTATTTGTCAAGTTCAAAGAATTGGCATTATCCAGTGTAATGGCACAAGTCTACTAAATACTAAACATGAAGTGCTGTGTGTTATTCTTGAATATATTTCTGTTACTATAGCGTAGTATAAGTTTGCTATCTATTTATTTATGTTTTGCAAACAAGAAAAAAAAAAATATTTATAATAATAGTAACAATTAAAAGTATTCATGCTATGCTACCCCTGCACCTCAGTAGATATACTATCTATCTATCTATCTATCTATATATATATATATATATATATATATATATATATATATATATATATATATATATGTGTGTGTGGCTTTAGGTTTTTTTGTTACTGGTGTTTAAACCTAAATTAAATTCCTACAACGTGTTATTTTTTTTATTTTTTTTTTGTGCTTTTTCTTTTAAAAATGTATGTTACCAAGCATTCCTATAGTACACGATGTCTGCTCCTTCACACATCACTGCAGCATCTTTCAAAGGAAAATAGCAATACTCTTTTTGCTAACGCTGATTACAGAAGCGATCATAATCCTGATTACATTAACCCTTTCTCCGCCTATAGAGACAGGATCAGTAAGTGTGCAAAGAGGTTGTTGAATATGAAAGGAGGCCAAGCAGGGAGGTTGGATTTACTGCAGAAAATAAAAAGGACATATTTTTTCCCCTATAGTCTGAGAAAGACATTTAATGTATTTACCGTATATGTTTCTTAGAAAAGTATGATAATGCGTTTGATATATTGACAGTTTATTCATTGCTTATGCCTAGATTGGATTGGTAGAGTAAATATGCCGACCCTGTCAATGCAGATCAGTCTACTTAAAATCTGAGCGGTTAGCTTGTGTGCTATCTGTTGCTTGATGTCCACTGGTTTTGTTCCATCTCTGACTTTGTAGGATGTAAGAAAATTGTAGTTCTAGAGCATAGGTTTGCGTTGTTATGAGTAGTGTATCACCAGAGCTTCAATACGAGAGAACTGCAGAATTACTAAAATGTTTTGTGCCTATCGGCAAAGGGCATTTTTCAACTGTCTATATAGCCTGTCCTTCTATCATGTGTTTACATTGCTTCACCATTATGATGCCTCAGACAGATCTCTGATTGAATAAGTGCTAGAAGATCTAGAAATCCTCATGTGGACTACACCCCACAACGATCCACTTCAACTTTTCTCTGACTTGTCTAATGTTTGCATGAGGTGCTTGAATGTCAAAAAAAATGTTCCTTTCCCTATAGAAATAAGGGAATGACCAATAGTTGGTCATAAAGCTTTCCCGGTATGTTCAAGAATCTGTGAGCAACTAAAAGCACTTCCATTGCTCAAAGATGCCAATTTTCACTCTAGGGTTAATTTATACATTGTCGTTCACAATCCCAAATGATGTTTCAATAAAACAGTTTTTAATATCCTTTAAGTACAACCAGACATTACCAACACATCCCCTTCTTTTCGACAACATATTTTCTACTAGAAGGCAATATAAGAAGCTCTGGCTTGGCCATAGGGTTAGCGGAGATAGGGTTCTTCCTTTGCCGTAATACTCTTCTGTTATAAGCTGGAAAGGGCACAAATGTTGTGCTTTGCTTTTAGATCATAGTGTGAGAACACCTTTGGTCACGGGGCATGTCATATATGAATTGTCGTGGTATTAGTTAGTCTAGAACAGCTTTGCTCAACCTTTTTACCACTGGGGAACCCTAAAAATAATTTTCAGGTCTCGGGGAACCCCTGATAAAACCCATTCATTGGGGGCCAGTGGGAACAATGTCCCTTACTTTGGTGGTCAGTGAGAAGAATGCCCTTTTTTACAGTAGTCGTAAGAATGCCCCCCTTATAGAGAAATATGAAGATCATTGTTATAATACCACTGGCTCCTTCAAGTGGAATTGGCTCTAATCTATGTAGGCACCATTAAACAGGAGGTAAATCAGCCACAGCTCAAGGAACCCCTAGTCCCCTGTGGAGGAACCCTAGGGTTCCACGGAACCCTGGTTGAGAATGACTGGTCTAGAAGGTTGATATCTGAGTGTATGGTCAAGAAAATAGCCACTGCAGGCCTCATCAAACGATTGGAACTCCCCAACATTTGTTGTGCTTTTTTTTGTAGAACCGGTTACTTCTATGAGTAAAACAACTGCATTCCATGATGGCAGTGGGAAGGCTATCCTATTATATACTACTTTTTGCCAGAAGCAGATGGAGTAAACCAGAGATAGGTGGGCCCCTGACATAGCAGTAGGATCACCTTCTCTGAATGGATATTAGATGCATTGAGTTGCTTGGCTTCCCAAAATAATAATTTGAATGACATTTTAAATTTTAGACACAGGTTATTATATTTGTTAGTTCAACTTAAACACATCTGTCCCTTTTCTTTAAATGTATGTAAGAAGTTTTCATTGTAAAGATAGATAACCTTAAATGGACATTAGACGTATTGAGTAGTCTTGGCTACCCAGGATAATAATTTGATTTAAAAATAAAAAAAAATAGATAAAGGTTTTTACATTTGTTAGTTCAACGTTATCGTAGCTCACTTGAAGATATGTAACAAGTTCTCATGTAAAAGACACAATGGATTTTAGATGCAGTAGGTGGCTTGGCTACCCAGGATACTATTTGAAAGTAAGATAAAAGCTCGGAGCACACACAGCTGACCTCCTTTGGTCTTTACTTTTTACTTGTGACACCCATAGGCAATGACTTACTACAGAATCTACAATGGCTGGAGTAGAGATAGTTCTGTTATAGCCACTTTAAGAGAGATAACCTTGGCTGCTCTTAGTAAATGAATGCCTAATTAACAGAACAAACATAATTTAGTACTTAATTGCCCTTAGAAAATAAGCATCTATGAAAAAGATGCATTTTTATAAAGCTATAAATATGTCCCCTTTTTTTTTAAATTACATAATTAATTTTTTTTTTTTGCCGTCATGATGATGATAAGATATAAAAGCTATGGCCAACACAGGATTAATATGCAGGATATCCGTAAAAACCCAGGTGAGATAAAATCGTAAAAAGAACGATGTGAATATCAGGTTAATGTTGCTATATGGGGGGCTTTTGTATTCAGTACACATAACCAAATAAATTGATCACTTTTCCTCACTCCGCAAGGTATCAAATGATTTCGCTTTCCTATCTTTCCTCAGCTACTGCATCTTAAAACCTATGATGCGCAACGTACCGGTAGTTTATATTTGTAGTACATACAACCAACACAAACTTTTACCTTGTTTTCTGGCGACGGGGAAGTAGCTGATACGCAGCACCTGCTTTATATAAAGTACAGCTCACTCAGAGTAGACTAGGGGAACCTGCTATTGCATTGAAAACATGCTAAGGAAGAGAAGTGGCCACATACAGGAGCTGTGATTCAAATCTCCAAAGGTGCGGATGACAGATATAATTGGAGCAGACGCCTGATTGCTTGTACTTCCAAAGACCAGCATAGATTTTCTAAAATCAAAATAGAATTGCTTTATATAGCCATTTTAAATGCAAATGGTATTTAGATGATTTAACCCTGCGAAGTGTTAGCTGTTATATTGGGAGAGGGTAAATTTGATTTTTTTTTTGGAGCTTTGTCTGTCCTGCTGTTCCTTATTTTAAGCATATTGTTTTCATTCAGCAGAACTGCGTTGTATCATGATTTAAAATGAATTAGCATAAATATTGTCTGTAAATTAGCTACAATTATTTTACATAACAAATGAATATACTTGCTTTGCAGTTCATAAAATATTAATAATAAATACTGTATATAAAAAGATATCAGATACATTTTAGTCAGCAATCATTAGTCAGAGAGATTGAACAAGAGAAAGCGCAATAGCAAGGAAAAAAAGAAAAGAGAAATGCATTTTTATAAATAAATATTTACTGTATTGATAGCGTAAGAGGGTCATTGGGATTGATTTACTAAAGGCAATCAGACTGTTCATTTTGCAAGGGAAGTTGGAATTTGCAAGGAAATTCTCCTCAGAGCTTAATAAATGAGGTGAAACTCTGCTGACTTCCAGCATCCAATCACGTTCTAGGAAAAGTGCTGTATTTTTATTTCCCATGATCGGATATTATTTGCAAAGTGAAACTTCACAACCTTCTGGAAGCCTAGGGGAAAATTCCTATAAAAAGTGCTACCTCCATCCAAAGGTCACAGCTTATTTGCCTTTACTAAATCAACCCCGGTGTCTACTCAGCTCAGGATACATTAATGTGATCAATAAATTCAAAATAGTTTCAAAGAAATGTGGCGTACCTTGCGTATTTGACACCCGGGGCAGATCATTTTAGAGACCCCCACCAAAATGATTTGAGTGATATTCTTTGAATAAATTGAAGAGTATAAATTGTGGTGTCCTCTAACATTAGTGGTCAATGTAGAAGTGACCCCCTTACACTGGTGCTTAGTGGAAAATTGCCTATTGCATTGGAGGTTGGTGTAGGTTGGAGATCAGTCCACCACTGCTCAATGCTCAAGGTATCCCTAGTGACATCAAAGGAACCCCTTGGGTCCACGTAGCTATAGTTGAGAAACACTTGTTCTTACATATAAACCTTTTAACGAATGTAGTCCAGATATTCTCTGTTCTGCAATTCATGTATGTAGCAGGTTACTCCATATAAATAATTTGCCATACTTCTTTAGCCTTAATTAGCAGATGTTGAAGTGTTATTAAACCTTTAAAATATGTTCTATAAGTTGTTAATCTCACTTGATTAGACATATGCACAGTCATTTTCCTCCTCCCCATGCTGCAGAAGGTATTTACCACTATATTTCCTCTTTTGAGGTGGCTACACTGGAGTCACAACATAGTCACATGCACATTCCCAACTGGGAATAGTGCTACATGAGAAGTTGCACATACAGACCCCCCCCCCCCCCAGCTTAGCCACATGCGCATTCCTGACTGGAATTAGTGCTACATGAAAAGCCGCACAGGCAGGCCCCCAACGTAGCCACATGCGCATTCCCAACTAGGATTAGTGCTATATGAGTGCACATACAGGCCCCCCAGTGTAGCCACATGCGTATTCCTGACTGGGGTTAGTGCTATATGAGAAATTGAACAGGCAGGCCCCCCAGTGTAGCCACATGCACATTCTCAACTTGGATTAGTGCTACATGAGAAGCCGCACAGACAGGACCCCCAGCATAGCCACATGCACATTCCCAACTTGGATTAGTGCTACATGAGAAGCCACACAGACAGGCCCCCCAGTGTAGCCACATGCGCATTCCTGACTGGGATTAGTGCTACATGAGAAGCCGCACAGACAGGACCCCCAGCATAGCCACATGCACATTCCCAACTTGGATAAGTGCTACATGAGAAGCCACACAGACAGGCCCCCCAGTGTAGCCACATGCACATTCCCAACTTGGATTAGTGCTACATGAGAAGCCGCACAGACAGGACCCCCAGCATAGCCACATGCACATTCCCAACTTGGATTAGTGCTACATGAGAAGCCGCACAGACAGGCCCCCCAGTGTAGCCACATGCGCATTCCTGACTGGGATTAGTGCTACATGAGAAGCCGCACAGACAGGCCCCCCAGTGTAGCCACATGCGCATTCCTGACTGGGATTAGTGCTACATGAGAAGCCGCACAGACAGGACCCCCAGCATAGCCACATGCACATTCCCAACTTGGATTAGTGCTACGTGAGAAGCCACACAGACAGGCCCCCCAGTGTAGCCACATGCGCATTCCTGACTGGGATTAGTGCTACGTGAGAAGCCACAAAGACAGGCCCCCCAGTGTAGCCACATGCGCATTCCTGACTGGGATTAGTGCTACATGAGAAACTGCACAGAGAGGTCCCCCAGTGTAGCCACATGCGCATTCCTGGCTGGGATTAGTGCTATATGAGAAGCCGCACAGACAGGCCCCCCAGTGTAGCCACATGCGCATTCCTGACTGGGATTAGTGCTACATGAGAAGCCGCACAGACAGGCCCCCCAGTGTAGCCACATGCGCATTCCTGACTGGGATTAGTGCTACATGAGAAGCCGCACAGACAGGACCCCCAGCATAGCCACATGCACATTCCCAACTTGGATAAGTGCTACATGAGAAGCCACACAGACAGGCCCCCCAGTGTAGCCACATGCACATTCCCAACTTGGATTAGTGCTACATGAGAAGCCGCACAGACAGGACCCCCAGCATAGCCACATGCACATTCCCAACTTGGATTAGTGCTACATGAGAAGCCGCACAGACAGGCCCCCCAGTGTAGCCACATGCGCATTCCTGACTGGGATTAGTGCTACATGAGAAGCCACACAGACAGGACCCCCAGCATAGCCACATGCACATTCCCAACTGGGATTAGTGCTACATGAGAAGCCGCACAGACAGGCCCCCCAGCGTAGCCACATGCGCATTCCTGACTGGGATTAGTGCTACATGAGAAACTGCACAGACAGGCCCCCCAGCGTAGCCACATGCGCATTCCTGACTGGGATTAGTGCTACATGAGAAGCCGCACAGACAGGCCCCCCCGCGTAGCCACATGCGCATTCCTGACTGGGATTAGTGCTACATGAGAAGCCGCACAGACAGGCCCCCCAGCGTAGCCACATGCGCATTCCTGACTGGGATTAGTGCTACATGAGAAGCCGCACAGACAGGCCCCCCAGTGTAGCCACATGCGCATTCCTGACTGGGATTAGTGCTACATGAGAAGCTGCACAGAGAGGTCCCCCAGTGTAGCCACATGCGCATTCCTGACTGGGATTAGTGCTACATGAGAAGCCGCACAGACAGGCCCCCCAGTGTAGCCACAAGCACATTCCTGACTGGGATTAGTGCTACATGAGAAGCCGCACAGACAAGCCCCCCAGTGTAGCCACATGCGCATTTCTGACTGGGATTAGTGCTACATGAGAAGCCACACAGACAAGCCCCCCAGTGTAGCCACATGCGCATTTCTGACTGGGATTAGTGCTACATGAGAAGCCACACAGACAGGCCCCCCAGTGTAGCCACATGCGCATTCCTGACTGGGATTAGTGCTACATGAGAAGCCACACAGACAGGCCCCCCAGCGTAGCCACATGCGCATTCCTGACTGGGATTAGTGCTACATGAGAAGCCACACAGACAAGCCCCCCAGTGTAGCCACATGCGCATTTCTGACTGGGATTAGTGCTACATGAGAAGCCACACAGACAGGCCCCCCAGTGTAGCCACATGCGCATTCCTGACTGGGATTAGTGCTACATGAGAAGCCACACAGACAGGCCCCCCAGCGTAGCCACATGCGCATTCCTGACTGGGATTAGTGCTACATGAGAAGCCGCACAGACAGTCTCCCCAGCGTAGCCAAATGCGCATTCCAGACTGGGAGTAGTGCTACATGAGAAGCCGCACAAACAGGCCCCCCCCCCTCCCCAGCATAGCCACATGCACATTCCTGACTGGAAAAAGTGCTATATAAGAAGCCGCTGCTAAGAAACAAGGCGTATGCTCTATCCGCCAGCTCTACATTGACAGTGGGAATCAGATGCAGGAGTGACCAGCAGAAAGCCTATTTATAGAGAAGGCATGTGCTATATGATAAACACACAAAGCATCTTGGGAAGTGTAGTCCTTATGTCAATGGGTGCTTCTGTGATGTTAACTGTGCGTGCTCCCTGGCCGAAAACTTGGGGAAGGTAAAAAAAAAGTATTTGCAAGAGAACTTGAGGAAAATAAACAGCAACGTGCTGCTTGAAAAGTACATCAAGATGTAAGTTTTAATTTCAAGATAAAATTTTAATACAATTTTTCTGATCAGTCTACATGGTTTGGTCTTCTTAAAGCGGAGCTCCAGCCGCAAAAATTTTTTTTTTAAAGTCAGCAGCTACTAACAGTGTAGCTGCTGACTTTAAATAAGGACACTTACCTGTCCTAGGCGCCCGCGCTGATGGCCCCCCCGATGCCGGTCCCGCGATCGCTCCGAGTCCCGCGCCGCCATTCACACTATGGGAAACAGGCAGTGAAGCCGTACGGCTTCACTGCCCGTTTCCTACTGTGCCTGCGCGAGTCTCACGCTGGCTTGTGAACGGGCGCGCTGCTCTCTGAGAACACACACAGTTCCCAGAAAGCAGCGCGCCCCATTCACAAGCAGAAGGACAAGAAGAAATCAAACCGCGGTGCAGGTGAGGCAGATTACGGACTTCCGCATAGCAACAGCTATTTCGGGTGAGTATTTTATTTTTTTCAGGTTTTTTTATTTTATTTTTTTAAACAACATGGCAAAATGTTGTTTTCCTGGGTGGAGCTCCGCTTTAACTATATGGAGTGCATGCTAATATTACAATATTTTTAACATAGTTATTATACTACATACTGTATAGTGTACCTAACAAATACACATTGCCTTGTGAAGCAGAAATTGTGTTTGTTGTGTTTTTAAACATAGCACTGATGACATATGAGGTGCATAGGAGTGAAAACTGGAGGATGACTTGGAACTACTGTATTTGCAAAATATAGAAAAAACACATACGATTAGGTCTGTCACAAGGATTTTTACAGACGTTTTTCGTTTTCTTAGTCCCCCATAGCTTTATTAGCTGTTGATATTGGCAGTAGATTCGCTACATTTCTACTTCCTATAACAGGGTGACAAGGGTGTTTGTTCTTTAGTGAAGCAGCATTGTCCCCTTGTGACCAGGGTAGCCTTAGATGGACATAAAATAGTATATAGTAAGCAACATACAAATGAAAGCCAACAATGTTTTGGCAGTTACAGCAAAAAGCAATGTTTTTTAACAATAGATTTAAACAGGGATGGACAAATTTTCTTGGAATCTAGGAGCCAGCTAAAAAAAGTTAGGAGCCAGGAACACGCCCCATCCAGCCGAGCTCACATGAGTAGCGGCCGCATATGAAATCAGTGTTCAAACCACACATGTGAGGTATCGTCGCGATTGGTAGAGTGAGTGAGTGAGTGAAAAACTTGTATAGCGCAGCACATGCAAACTAAATTCGCCTCTGGGCGCTCGGTAGAGTGAGTGCAATAATTCTAGCCCTAGACCTCCTCTGTAACTCAAAACATGCAACCAGTAGAATTTTTTAAACGTCACCCATGGAGATTTTAAAGGGTGCAATTTTGAAGTGTGACATGATGGGTATCAATTTACTCGGTGTAACATTATCTTTCACAATATAAAAAAAAATGGGCTAACTTTACTGTTGTCTTTATTTTTTTATTGGAACTACATTTCCCATAATGCTCATGCACTCTGCAGTGTAGAAGAGCATCATGGGAAATGTAGTTCCAAAACATCTGGGGTGCCAAGGTTCGCCATCACTGCTCTAGGTTGTTAGAATAAAAAATATATATATAATGTTTGGAGGTTCTAACTAAAGAGAAGGAGGTGGGGGGGCAGTGAAAAAACAGGCAGGGGAAGCTCCATTAGCATTGCTGGTTGTCTTGTCATACCAACAGCCACCACAAGAGGGCACCAGAGAAGCATAGGACTGCAGAAGGCCACAAAGCCGTGTCCTTAATTACTTTAATTACCGGCTGGCGCGGCCCAACGCAATCGCGCCAGGGGGGGTGGACGAAGAGACAGGATACACCGCAAATGCGACCTGGCGCCCGGGTTTGTTGAACCCTGGAATAAAAGGTGACCTCTGTGAGCATCCTTACCAGTGTTAAATGGTTTGTCCCAACTCCTGTAAATGCCACTTTTGTTGGAGAGATTGGTATGCTTGTGCAAGAAAACTATAAGTCATAAAAAAATAAGTTAAGTGGATACTATCGTTCCAGGTATTCGCCACATACAGTTTTCAGAGTACCGTTTTTTTGTTATCATGGTTATGACATTTTTTTTTATCTAGACACATTGGAGATCACCAGACAATCATACTGGTTGAATGTGCCTTGCTGTTGGTATTCTGGTTTTTCATAGTCTCTAGTTGCTGAAACCCCAGAAATGGTGGGTGTTGTGTGCTCTACCTATTTTGGACTTTTGGTTGTGTCTCATAGTGATAAAGGGATGTTGTATGGTCCAGCTGAGAAGCAGACGAGAGAGCTAAAGCTGGAGAATACATAATGCTTAGACGAAGGTAGAGTGAGCAGACCTGTTTTTATTATGGTTGCCTCTATGTAGCTCAATGATTTTTTTTGTTTTAATGCTAGTATGGTATATTTTCATGGATGGGTGTCGTTTTCTGACATTGCCATTACTAGTCATGCAATATGGTATGTTATAAAGTAGAAATGTAATATATATATATATATATAGCACAAATAACTCTAAGGCCTTGTACACACGATGGGATTTATCCGCTGTAAACGGTCCCCGGACCGTTTACAGCGCATATTTACGCCGGGATGTTTTGATCCGATGGCTGTACACACCATCGGATCAAATTCCCCGCCGGCGGACAGCGCAGTGACGCAGCGGTGACGTTGACGCCGCCACGTCACCGCACCAGGAAGTAAACACTTCCGCGCGCATGCGTCGGATCCATTCACAGGATACGACGCATGTGCGGGCAGATATGTCCGCTGGTTTGCCGTACTAACCAGCGGACATATCTGACGGGCAGCTATCCGGCGGAAAAATTTCAAAACATGCTTTGAAATTTTTCCGCCGGAGGAATCCGGCCAGAACGGTCCGTTTGCCCCTACACACGAGCGGATTTTTCGGCTGAAATGGTCCGTCGGACCATGTTCAGCGGATTTATTCCCTCGTGTGTACAAGGCCTAAGAAATCATTTTTTTTTTTTTTATAACCCCCAAATGACTTTTCCATGAATGTCTCCTAAAACGTGATATGATCTTTAAGTTGTAACACTTTTTTTAACAAATGACTCAAACATCTTGGCAGGAATGTAGCAATTAATTTTGTCTTGTGGAGTATCTGCCTGAGTGATGAAGCCCAAGTCTTTAGAATCCTATACTCCTTTCCAGTCTTGTGAGTTCCATAATTTCTTTCATAAGTACTTTAACCACTTCTGGACCACCCCACCCAGATATACTGCAGCAGGGCGGCCCTCCCAATCACGTGCCTGTATGTGATTTTTTGCATGGGATCTGGGGCGCACACACCATACAGCGGAAGCCAATCAGCGGGTCAATGTCTGCCAGGATCTGCCGATCGTACAGTGGTATGCCTATGTAAACAAGGCAGACCACCATTCTGTCAAAGGGGAAAATAGAGGTCTTGTATTTTTCTGCTAAGCAGAAACACGGATCTCTGTTTTCCCCTAGTCAAAGCACACAACCCTCCCCCACAGTAAGAAAGAACCCCCTAGGAACACTTTGATTGCCCCCTGATGTTAACCCCTTCACTTTCAGTGTCATTTGTACAGTGACAGTGCATTTTATTTAGCACTGATCACTATATTGGTGTCACTGGTCCCCAAAAAGTGTTACTGCAATGTTGCAGTCCTGCTAAAAATCGTTGATCGCCGACATTACTATGAAAAATGAATAAAAATTCCAAAAAATATATCCCATGGTTTGTAGACGCTAAAACTTGTGTACAAACCAATCAATATATACTTTTTGGGATTTTTTTTACCAAAAATATGTAGCAGAATACATATTGGCCTAAACTGATGAAGAAATTCAATTTTTTTTACATTTTTTTATTGGGTATTTTTTATAGCAAAAAATTAAGAAAAAAACGTCTTTTTTTTTCAGAATTGTCAGTCTTTTTCTGTTTATTGCGCAACTGCAGAGGTGATCAAATACACCAAAAGACAGCTCTACAGGCATACCCCACTTTTAAGTACACAATGGGGTTTATTTACTAAAGCTGGAACGTGCAAAATTAGGCTCACTTCTGCATAAAAACCAATGAGCATCTAACCCCAGCTTGTTAAATTAAAGGAGTTGTAAATAAAAAAAAATGTTTTGATGAAATTATTGTTTACAGGGTATAGAGACATAATAGTTAACTGATTCCTTTTAAAAATGATTAAAAATAGATAAAAATCAATCATATAATGTACCTGCAGTTTCTAGTTTTGTTTTTGCATGTTGTTTCCTGCCTGTGCTGTACAGAGCCAATACAGGGCAGTGATGGTTTGGAAAACGAAACTGATTGGTGCTGAGGGGTTTTAGACACACAGTAATCACACCTCCTTGATTAGTGACCACAGAGAGAAGCTCCCAGTACTGTGGTTATCAGGAAACAGACAACCAGGAAGTGTGGAGATCAGAGAAGAATTACAGCAACTTGAGAGCAAAAACGAATAATGAGGACATGAAAACAGCACTGCATTAAGGAAGCTATTAAAATAAAAAACAAATTGCCTTTACAAACCCTTTAAGCTTTGGTAATATAATCTAGAAACTCATTGGTTTCTATGCAGAAGTGAGCCTGATTTTGCACTTTCCAGCTTTAGTAAATAAACCCCATTGTGTACTTAAAAGTGGGGTATGCCTGTATTTGTGATGAAAAAAAGGACATCACTTTTATTTGGGTACAGTGTTGCACGACCGCACAATTGTCAGTTAAAGCGACACAGTGCAGTCTTTTTGATCACAGCATATTGCACTTTGACTGCATTGTACTGCAGGTGATTAGAATGTTGTCATTTTTTTATATGACATGTCAAACCCACACCTGTAATGACTGGTAACAATTATTAATTAAAGGCTAAGTTTAGTAAAAAAAAAAATCGGTACAGGGACATGACTAATGCCCTGTACACACGATCGGAATTTCCGATGGGATAAAATCCAATGGAGTTTTCCATCGGAATTCTGTTCATACTGTCTTGCATACACACTGTAAGACCAAATTCCGACCGTCCAAAACGCGGTGACGTAAAACACTACAACGAGCCGAGAAAAATTAAGCTCAATGCTTCCGAGCATGCGTCGACTTGATTCTGAGCATGCATGTTTTTTTTCTCCGTCTGAGTTTCACACAGACAATCGGAATTTCCGATCGGATTTTCTTCCATCTGAAAAAAATAAAACATGTTCTATTTCTAAACTCCGGCAGAAAAAAGTCTGATAGGGCACACACACGGTCTGAATATGCGATGAAAAAATTCTGTCTGACTTTTTTCATCAGAAATTCCGATCGTGTGTACATGGCATTACTGTCAATGCAATGTGTCCCCTTTGCTGCTGGCCCCTGCTTTCGTTGAAATCTTGCTCCTCCAATGCCCCCACTCTTGCTGCCATGATCTTCTGGTGCCATGGGTGTTAATAAATTAGAGAGACGTGTCATATGCAGTCACACCCCTTGCACACCCTCAAACACTCATAGAAGCTGTACTATAACTTCTATGAATGAGAAACAGTCTATGAATAGAGGAAGTGGACCTTTCATTTATCTGCCATTCATATATTATATTTCACGCATAGAAGCTATAGT
This sequence comes from Rana kukunoris, assembly GCA_029574335.1. Lineage (NCBI taxonomy): Eukaryota > Metazoa > Chordata > Amphibia > Anura > Ranidae > Rana > Rana kukunoris. The sequence continues at coordinate 47,952,704 of CM056059.1, read as the reverse complement.
ACCTCTATGAACAGAGGAGGGGTGCAGAAAGGGTGGGCATAGTTGGCACTTTAGACAAGTACATATGAAAGGTCCCTTGGCTCTATTAACCCCTGCCGCACCGCAAGATTGTGGGGGTGGGGGGATCAGGGGTGGAAGATTTCTACTAAAGCAGGAGCCGGCAGCACAATTTGTTCCTTGTGCTTAATTGGAATACCTTACTCCAATGACTCTCATTTCAAAATGTCATTATGTTAGAAGTTTGCATATTTTTTTGTCTGTGACTATAATTATTGAAACCATTTTTCTGCAAGAAAAGAACAATGGAAAATACTGTAGGGTTGATTTACTAAAGGCAAATAGACTGTTCACTTTGCAAGAGAAGTTGCACTTTGCAAGGGAATATGTGCCTGAGCTCAATTAATAAAGTGAAGCTCCGCTGACTTCCATCTTCCAATCATGTGCAAAATGCGCAAAATTATTATTTTTTTTCATTGCATGTGATTGGATATTCCATGCAATGTAAAATTTAAACGCATTCACTAAGCTCAGAGGAAAATTCCCTTTCAAATTACAACATTGTGTGCTACTTGCGTGTGTGTTAATGTTTTTAATATTACAACACAGAAGGTCAGTTCATATTTTTGGAGCCTTTCCTTCTGGAATTTAGTGATGGGTTAAAAACTATTGCACACAACTGTATAGATAGATACAGGGTGGCTGATAGAAATCATAAGGCCCCCGGACAGCCTACCTGATGGGGCTTCCTTTAGCTTCACCCCTGATCCTGCCCCTGGTCCCTCCTTCAGCCTCACCCCTGACCCCGCCCCAGACTCCACCTTGAAACAAAGTGCAGGTTTGTCTATATAGTGATATTTATTTTTCTCACCCATGCCGCCAATGCCGTAATGTGCTGCAGACAGTGCTACCCATGACGCTAATGCCATAATGCATGTGCTGCCTGCAGAGACAGTGCCCCCCATGCTGCCAATGGCATTATGCCATTGGCGGCATGAGTGGCATGCCTGCAGCACAATATGGAATTGGTGGCATGGGTGGCGCTGTCAGCAGGTAGCACATGCGTTATGGAATTAGCGTCATGGGTGGCACTGCCTGCAGCACAATATGGCATTGGCGGCAAGGGTGGCACTAGCTATCTGTTCAGGTTGCCCGGGCCCCCCTGTTGGCTGGGCCCGGTACAACAGGGACAGTTGTACTGGCCTATCAGCGGCCCTAGATAGATAGATAGATAGATAGATAGATAGATAGATAGATAGATAGATAGATAGATAGATAGATAGATAGATAGATAAAAATGTGTTTAGTGATGTATAGAGTGGAGTTGAGAAACCCAAAGAAATCGGAATAAATCTTTTTAGTCATCATCCTGAATTATTAAACAGAAAAGTGCAATGTTACTCAGTCCTAAATAATTTTAGTTGTGTGATTCTTCAAAAATCATGTTTAAATAGTGAGAAAGCGGCGCAGTTAGTGATGAGATTGGAACGGCCAGCATGCTGTGTATTCTATATATTATTTATGTTATGATCAATACATTGCTTTTTCATGTGCAGCCGGTGAGATGCAAACAAATATCAATGCTTTAGGTAATTATACTTTTTATAAACCTAATATTTTGTAATCCTGCAATTAAAATGTTTAATGGATTGCTATTGGCAGTAGATGAACCTCTTATTGAGCTGCAGTAAATGTATATCTTTATATATACCAACACATAGTATAGCCATGAACTAAGCAACCAATCACAGTTTAGATTTCACTGTTGTAATGGCGCACAACTATTGAATTTTTTTTTTTTTATTTAAAATGAACTGTTTCCTCTGTGTATTAGCAGATCACTGCTCCAAGGGTTGTTGTCTTGGTAAATATTTAACTAAATAAATGTATTTGAGCTTTATACTGTATATAAGGAGGCAAATGTCCAAAAAATGTTTTATAGAGGTTTGCAAAGAGTAGGGATGATGGGCAACAGTCTACAGCAACCAATCCAATTTATCAGCTGTATAGTCTATAGCAGCGGTTGCCAACCAGTGGTTCGGTCCACAAGAATTTTTTTTTTGTGGTCCCCAGGTGGTTCTGCTGTAAATCAACATTTGCGGCAGAATGTTGTTTGCAGTGTTGTTCTCAATGCACACTATTAACCCGAACATGCAATCGGAATTTCCGATGGAAAAAGTCAGATGGATTTTCCGATTGTGTGTAGCCCTATCTGAGTTTTTTCATCGGAAATTCCGATGAATTCCATCGGAGTTTAGATATAGAACATATTTTTTTTTTTCCGGTGGAATTCCATCAGAATTCCAATGTGATTTGGCCTGGCAAAAGCCAGATCGTGTGTACGCGACATAACAGTCAATACTGTCAGCGCACATTGATACCCAATGCCTCCTCTGTAGTGCCAGTGTTCTGTCAAATAGTGCCCTCCATTGAAAAAAGTGCCTGCGCATGTGCAGTATGGAAGAACGCTCCAGCTGATTTCCCGATCAGCTGCCGTGACATCACCATGGCGCATGCACACATTGTATGAGGCTTTTTTTGACGGGAGACACCATTTCACAGGCACAATTGAAAGCTATGCAAACAGCGGAGGGAGACCGTAGTTGTCAAATTGTGCTTTGCTGTTGCAGGGCGGGTTTTGGCTGTGTTGCAGGGCAGGTTGTGGCTGTGTTGCAGGGCGGGTTGTGGCTGTGTTGAAAGGCAGGTTTTGTCTGTGTTGCAATCCGACCCTTAGACACAGGCAAAACCCGCCATTCAACACACCAAATCCGCCCTGCAACACAGCCACAACCCGACCTTGAGCACACTGTAAACCTGCCCCACAACATCGAGGCACAATCTGACAACTACGTTGTCCCTCCGCTGTTTGCATAGCTTTCAATTGTTCCCATCAAGTGGTATCTCACATTGAAAAATGTCTCCTACGATGTGCGCATTCGCTATGGTGACATCACACCAGCTGATCTGGAAATTAGCTGGAGTGCCATTTCACACTGCGCATGTGCAGGCACTTTTCGATGGAGGGCACCGGCTCCTGAGAACTCAGAGGAAAGTACCTGAAGTAGTGCAGAGAGTGGGAGGTGAAGAAAGAAGGGACTTCCAATGGCAGCGCTGATCATAGAGTGTGGGAGGGAGCCCGAAGCCCCAGCATATGGCTGGATAAAGAGGTGAGACTCAACGATGAGTCTTTGTAAGGCAGCAATGTAATGCAGAGTGCAGGGGGGCTGAAGCTCCAGCACATGGCTGGATAAAGAGGTGAGACTCAACGATGAGTCTTTGTAAGGCAGCAATGTAATGCAGAGTGCAGGGGGGCTGATAGTCGGAGCATTGTGTGTATAAGACACCAGTGTGATTCAAGGGGAGTGGGGCAGAGAGCCGGAGCACTGTATATAAAAGGCATGTAAAATTCATGTTAGTGGTCCACGGGATTCAAAATTGTTAGTTTAGTGGTCCATGAGGTCCGAAAGCTTGGTTCACTGGTCTATAGCAGTCTTACCAAAGAAAAATTTTGATTGGTCGCTCTAGGTTACTGCCCTTTGCACATGTGATTTATCTTTTTAATTAACCCAATTAGCATATAGGATGTTAGTATTGAGCACAGCTAGTGCTGCATAGGATAGTATGTTGATTTATGAACCTTTTACGTTTCAGAATTTATATTTCAGTCTTAATTGACTCTATAGGACAAGATTAAAGTCCTCAATAAGAAAACAATTAATTCATATATGACCTGTATGAAGTTTTCCTACATAGTGGTTTATTTTGGCTTGATTTTCTACTTGCCTATATTATGAAATGTAACATTCATTAGAATACTAATATAATTTTAGAGCAATGATCCCTAATGTGAGCAGAACACTGAGCCCTGCAGTCTAGTATGCATGAGCATGGATAGATTAAATAGTGTCTAGCCCTTTAAAGCATAGACTAGTAAAATGCTGCACACGGTATACATTGAATTACTAGCAAATAATTGAATCAGTGAGTTTGCCACCCTGTACAGCACAGAAAGGAGGCAGCGCAGCCAGTGTTTGCTTTCACGAGAGCCCCGAAATTCAATTATTCTTCAGGCAATCTACTTGTACTACCATCTACTTTAGAAGCCAGCTGTCCAACCCTTTTTTGCTGTCAGAGGGGCCTCTTGCTTATTTCTGAACAACCTATGGCAGATTCACATAGGGCACAAAGAGTTAACCCATCAATGGCACTGCCCTGCATCCTGGCAGACGCAGCTCCAACATCAACCATTAACTGACAGCGTAGGGGGAGGGGGTTGTTATGGGTCTGAGTGAGATGAACGTCAGTCCCTGTAATTGGAAGATGTAAAACACTGTGTGATCAGTATTGGTTTATTGACATGTCCAAGGATCTCAGCTTCTATTGTGAGCTCCTATTTATTCATTTTTTCTGTCAGACATACGCACACACATTTATAGAATTATTGGTGCTTCATATACATTACACATAAACTGTGTCTCAGAATGTCTCAGAATGCACGTGCCACGTGTCTGCATCAATGTAACAGACGACTAAAGAAATTCTGGGTATATTCTGCATCTGATGCTAGCTGGGTAATGGTGTTCAGTATATGTAGATGTGTTTAGTGCACATTTAATGCTATACACCCATGGAAAAGTTCTGCTACACAGGTATACTGTACTAGCTACCATACTCATTGCAACCCATTAAGTAGTATGGGTTGTATAGACCTAATTTATTTTAGCTGATTCTTACATTATGTATAGTGTCCAGCAGATATGCCATTTAGCAGGTGGCACGTGTTCACGTTTAGCACATCGCTTTAAGGCATTTTTTCAGGTCTCAAGGTGCACCATTGGGAAAAGCCTTCATACACTGATGGTCGTTGGGAAGAATGCCCCCTTACATTACATTGGTTGGTAGTAATTGGAAAGAATGTTCACCTTTTAGTGGTGATCAGTGGGAAGAATGCCCCCCCCCCCCTCACATTGGTAGTCAGTGGAAAGAATGCTCCCCTTTTTGTGGTCATCAGTTTGCAGACTGCCCTGTTACATTGGTAGTCAGTGGGAAGAATGCTTCCTGTACAGTGGTGATTAGTGGGATGCATGCCCCCTTACATTGGTAGTCAGTGGAAGAATGCCTCCCTTACAGTAGTGGTCAGTGGAAAGAATGCTCCCCTTTTATTGGTGCTTAGTGAGAAGAATGTCCCCCCTTTTAGTGGTAGTCAGTGGTAAAAATGCTCTCCCTTACATTGGTGGTCAGTGGTAAAAATGCCCCCTTACATTGGTGCTCAGTGGGAAGAATGCCCCCCTTACAATGGTGGTCAGTGGGAAAAATGCTCCCCTTTTTGTGGTCATCAGTTTGCAGACTGCTCCGTTACATTGGTAGTCAGTGGGAAGAATGCTTCCTGTACAGTGGTGATTAGTGGGATGCATGCCCCCCTTACATTGGTAGTCAGTGGAAGAATGCTTCCCTTACAGTAGTGGTCAGTGGGAAGAATGCTCCCGTTTTATTGGTGCTTAGTGAGAAGAATGCCCCCCCCTTTTATTGGTAGTCAGTGGTAAAAATGCCCCCCTTTCATTGGTGCTCAGTGGTAAAAATGCCCCCCTTACAATGGTGGTCAGTGGGAAAAATGCTCCCTTTTTGGTGGTGGTTAGTGGGAAGAATGCCCTCCTTTTAGTGGTAGTCAGTGGGAAGGATGCACCCCTTACATTGGTCTTCAGTGGGAAAAATGGCCCCATTACAGTGGGAAGAATGCTCCCCCTTTAGTTGTGGTCGGTGAGAAGAATGCCCCCCTTACATTGGTGGTCAGTGGGAAGAATGCCCCCATTACAGTGTTACTGGCTCTGCAATGTGGCATAGGCCCTGGATCTATGCATGTAACATCACATGGTGTTATAGAAAAAGTGGTCTCTTCCCCAGACCATTGTCTACTGTAACACAAAGGCATTTATCATCCCGTAGTACCTTATTATTAAAAAGAAGACACTCATTTTCTTATTCTTTTTACCCTATCTATTAGTTATGTCCTATGATAGAGATAGAATGGGGCTCCTATAGCTCCATAATGGGCAGCACAGTGGTATAGTGGTTAGAATTTTCACCTAACAGCAAAAGGGTTGCTGGTTTGAATCCCAGCTACAACACTACCTGCCTTGAGTTTGCATGTTCTCCCTTTGCCTGTCTGGGTTTCCTCCGGGTACTCCGGTTGCCTTCCACACTCCAAAAACATTGGACCCTGTCTAAATTGGCCCTAGTATGTATGAAAGTGAGTTAGGGACCTTAGATTCTTTGAGGAAAGGGACTGATGTGAATGTATAATTTATATGTAAAGCACTGCGTAAATTGACTGTGCTATATAGAGTAAGTACCTTAAATAAATTAATTAAAGCGGAGTTCCACCCTTAAAACCACTTGGTTTCATCCCATCCAGCATACTGGCGTCAGCGCCAGTATGCTGTTTTTTTTTTTTTTTTTAATGCATGTACTTACTTTATAATAAATCATTTAATTTCGTGCGCACCGCGGTATGTCGCCGCTATAAGGCGTCACACCTTCCGGAAACAGCCGATTAGCGGTCGGCTCTTCTCGGCGCCTGCGCACAGACCCAGAAGGTGACTGCGCAGGCGCCGTATATAGCCGCATCACGCCCTCCGAAAAAACCCGAACTAGGACCGGCTATTTACGGCGCCTGCGCAGTCAGCTCCTGGGTCTGTGCGCAGGCGCCGAGAAGAGCCGAACGCTAATCGGCTGTTTCCAGAAGGCGTGACGCCTTATAGCGGCGACATACCGCGGTGCGCACGAAATTAAATGGTTTATTATAAAGTAAGTACATGCATTAAAAAAAAAAAAAAAAACAGCATACTGGCGCTGACGCCAGTATGCTGGATGGGATGAAACAAAGTGGTTTTAAGGGTGGAACTCCGCTTTAATTAATATCTCCGTAGACAAGCCAAAATGTGGGTGAATCTGGATATTGCGTCTTCAAGGCCAGGCTGAAAGATGGATCATGTGAGGTCCTCTTCACGTCATTACTTGGAGTCACCAGCAGATATACACTATTATTATAGACGGCGTGTTTCATGTATGTATTCTCAAGGAAACCAGAGTGCGGTTTCATCCCTTAGTAACCAATTAGATAGTAAATTAAAGGGAACATCTGATTAGTTAATGTGAGTACCAGTTCAGTTTTTATGCCTGACCCCTAGAATGACTACAACGCTGACGAGAGAACTGAGCCTGTATGTTGTGTGTCTGAAACATGAGGATCAAACGTTATTGGCTGGATAGGACCGATGAAGGCAGACGGGAGTGGCGTGTTATTGATATTTAATTTTTAGAATCAATCTGCCGTGCTTAGTATTTGTCACTGGTAATAATTGGCTTTAGCTAAAGAAAACATTTTTCAATTTCCTAAAGCAAGGCATTGGTATTTTAGCTCCAACACGCAAGGCTAAGGAACATTTGTATTAAGAGCTTTGATTTCATTAAGATCCCACTGATATCAGCACTGCACATAGGGGACAGCAACAACAAGCCTAAGGTTGTTATTCCTGTACACAGTCACGGCCAATGTATTGTGTTTAGAGATGAAGACCAACAAGCACCTTCTGAACATGTTCTGTGATCCCAAATAACTCCCTTCTCACAGTACCATCATTTTAAGTACATATTTCCTACATCACCTATAACTACATTGTCGTGGGTTATTTTATACCATCATGAAAAATATATCCTGTGCTTTTGCAATGAACTGTACAAGCCTAATAGAGCACCGATTTATTACATCCTTCCACCCTTTCATATCCAGGTGGAAGAACTTCTCCATAGCCTTGTATTGCACCTTTCACCCTTTCATATCCAGGTGGAAGAACTTCTCCATAGCCTTGTATTGCACCTTTCACCCTTTCATATCCAGGTGGAGGAACTTCTCCATAGCCTTGTATTGCACCTTTCACCCTTTCATATCCAGGTGGAAGAACTTCTCCATAGCCTTGTATTGCACCTTTCACCCTTTCATATCCAGGTGGAAGAACTTCTCCATAGCCTTGTATTGCACCTTTCACCCTTTCATATCCAGGTGGAAGAACTTCTCCATAGCCCTGTATTGCACCTTTCATATCCAGGTGGAAGAACTTCTCCATAGCCTTGTATTGCACCTTCCACCCTTTCATATCCAGGTGGAAGAACTTCTCAATAGCCTTGTATTGCACCTTTCACCCTTTCATATCCAGGTGGAAGAACTTCTCCATAGCCTTGTATTGCACCTTTCACCCTTTCATATCCAGGTGGAAGAACTTCTCCATAGCCTTGTATTGCACCTTCCACCCTTTCATATCCAGGTGGAAGAACTTCTCCATAGCCTTGTATTGCACCTTTCACCCTTTCATATCCAGGTGGAAGAACTTCTCCATAGCCTTGTATTGCACCTTCCACCCTTTCATATCCAGGTGGAAGAACTTCTCCATAGCCTTGTATTGCACCTTCCACCCTTTCATATCCAGGTGGAAGAACTTCTCCATAGCCTTGTATTGCACCTTTCACATCCAGGTGGAAGAACTTATCCATAGCCTTGTATTGCACCTTTCACCCTTTCATATCCAGGTGGAAGAACTTCTCCATAGCCTTGTATTGCACCTTCACCCTTTCATATCCAGGTGGAAGAACTTCTCCATAGCCTTGTATTGCACCTTTCACCCTTTCATATCCAGGTGGAAGAACTTCTCCATAGCCTTGTATTGCACCTTTCACCCTTTCATATCCAGGTGGAAGAACTTCTCCATAGCCTTGTATTGCACCTTTCACCCTTTCATATCCAGGTGGAAGAACTTCTCCATAGCCTTGTATTGCACCTTTCACCCTTTCATATCCAGGTGGAAGAACTTCTCCATAGCCTTGTATTGCACCTTTCACCCTTTCATATCCAGGTGGAAGAACTTCTCCATAGCCTTGTATTGCACCTTTCACCCTTTCATATCCAGGTGGAAGAACTTCTCCATAGCCCTGTATTGCACCTTTCACCCTTTCATATCCAGGTGGAAGAACTTCTCCATAGCCTTGTATTGCACCTTTCACCCTTTCATATCCAGGTGGAAGAACTTCTCCATAGCCTTGTATTGCACCTTTCACCCTTTCATATCCAGGTGGAAGAACTTCTCCATAGCCCTGTATTGCACCTTTCACCCTTTCATATCCAGGTGGAAGAACTTCTCCATAGCCCTGTATTGCACCTTTCACCCTTTCATATCCAGGTGGAAGAACTTCTCCATAGCCTTGTATTGCACCTTCCACCCTTTCATATCCAGGTGGAAGAACTTCTCCATAGCCTTGTATTGCACCTTTCACCCTTTCATATCCAGGTGGAAGAACTTCTCCATAGCCTTGTATTGCACCACCCTTTCATATCCAGGTGGAAGAACTTCTCCATAGCCTTGTATTGCACCTTTCCACCCTTTCATATCAGGTGGAAGAACTTCTCCATAGCCTTGTATTGCACCTTTCACCCTTTCATATCCAGGTGGAAGAACTTCTCCATAGCCTTGTTTCACCCTTTCATATCCAGGTGGAAGAACTTCTCCATAGCCTTGTATTGCACCTTTTACCCTTTCATATCAGGGTGGAAGAACTTCTCCATAGCCTTGTATTGCACCTTCCAGCCTTTCACTTGGTGTTACAGGATGACTGCATGAGTATTCCTTACATCTCTTCACTGACAGCTTCTTCTACAAATTTCTTCATGCGTCAGTGGTATTACCAAGGGTAGAACTATAAATTATATCTTCCTCAGAAGCATTTTGCCACATTCCCCAAACTTATAGCCAGTAATAAGAAGGATATGGGATCAATGCTGTAAAATGTTATCCCTTTAGTTGTGTGCAGAATAAACTCCCTCCTGCCTGGTCCTTTTCTGGTCCTGACTGTAAAAATGGGGTTTGGCACCAATGCTGTTAATGATTGAAATATAGTCTGCTATGTTTTTTTTCAGAGAAGCATCACTACGTGTTACAATAGAGATTCAGCCTATTAGAATATTACAGGGCGGATTTACTGAATATAAAGTGAATTTAAAGTGAATCCCATTCAAGTGCAGAGGGTTTTTGCCTTTTACATGACTCGATGGGAGAAGCAGGACTATTTTTAAGGCATGGCAAAAGGGGAAGCTGCCCTGGGCCCTGTCATTGTTGTGGGGCCCAAAGCAGCTACCTCATACTTGCCAACTATTCCAGGTTAAATTCCCTTGTCCCTTGAAGTTTTAGTCTAATTCACACTAGTGGCCAGTGTGAAGGTCCCCCTCCTTACATTGGTAGTTACTGTAAATGCTTATATTACATTAGTGGTCAGTGTAAACCCCTATTACATTAGTGGTCAGTGTAAACCCCTATTACCTTGGTGGCCAGTGTTGAAACTCCTCTTTATATTGGTAGCATTGCCATTGATCACACCCTTCCCTCCCCCCAGCACTGCCACTGATCTCAGGAATTCTAGGATCCCTGGGAGTTTTCGGTCCATTGATGGGTCCCCTCACCACCCCAGTCCATGGTGTTCAGGCAGGTGGAGAGCGAAATTGCATGATAGGGGGGGGGGGGGGGGGGGGGGAGAGACATTTTTGCCCAGGGTTCAATCAATATTAAAGACGGCCCTGGGTACAAATCATCACAACTGCACTTTATATAGTAAGCATTCTTTTTGCATACCCAACAATAACTTTGAACTGAATATTTTTACACATAAATAATCCCATACATTACAGATGAGTAAACAGCAGGCAGCCCTAATAGTATAATCAGCACAATAACCACTGTCTACACTAGCCATGCTCAATCAGGGTTCAGTGGAACCTCAGGGTTCCTGCTGAGGATTCCAGGGTTCCCCTGAAGTTTGGCAGATTAACCTCTTATCTGAAGGTGCCTGCAAAATACCAGGTCCAACGGCACCTGACAGCGTTCATTCTCCCCACTGATCTCCAGTGTAAGAAGCATCCTTTCCACTGACCACCAATGTAAAGAGCATTCTTCCCCTAGACCACCAATGTAGGGTGTACTTTCACCACTGACCTTCCCGTGTAAGGTGCAGTCTCCCAGTTGACTTCCAATGTAAGGCGTATTCTTTCCACTGACCACCAATGTAAGGAAAATTCTCCCCACTGACCACCAATGTAAAGAGCATTCTTCCCCTTGTTTACCAATGTAGAGCGTATTCTCCCCACTGACCTCCAGTGTAAGGCGCATTCTCCCTCTTGATCTCCTGTTAATGGAGCATTCTTTCTACTGACTATTAATGCAAAGTGCATTCTCCTCAGTGACCATCAATATAAAGAGCATTCTTAGCCTGGACCACCAATGTAGGCAGCATTCTCCCCACTGACCTCCAGTGTAGGGTGCATTCTCCGCAGTAAGCCAGCAATGTAAGGAGCATCCTCCCCAATGACCACCAATATAAGGAGCACTCTCATCGCTGACCACTGATGTAAGGGACATTCTCCCCACTGACCACTAATGTAAGGGGCATTTTTTTCACCTGCATTTTTGCCACTGACCACCAATGTAAGGGGCATTCTCATCAATGACCACCGATGTAAGGGACATTCTCCCCATTGACCACCAAAAGAAAAGACCAACGTTTTCACTGACCACCAATGTAAGGGGCATTTTTCCCATTGATCATCAATGTAAGGGACATTTTTCCCACTGACCACCAATGTAAGGAGCATTCTCATCACTGACCAACGATGTAAGGGACATTCTCCCCAGTGACCACCAAAAGAAAAGACCAACGTTTTCACTGACCACCAATGTAAGGAGCATTCTCATCACTGACCAACGATGTAAGGGACATTCTCCCCATTGGAAAGACCATAGTTTTCACTGACCACCAATGTAAGGGGCATTTTTCTTACTGATCATCAATGTAAGGGCCATTTTTCCCACTTACCACCAACGTAAGGGCCATTTTTCCCACTGACCACCAAAATAAGGAGCATTCTCATCACTGACCACCGATGTGAGGGATATTCTCCCCACTGACTACCAATGTAAAGACCATTCTTCTCACTGACCACCAATGTAAAGACCATTATTCCCACTGACTACCAATGTAAGGAGCATTATTTTTAATGACCTCTGAAGTAAGCGGCATTCTACCCAATGCCCAAAAATGTAAGGGCCATTCTTTCCACTGCCCAGCAATGTAAGGGGCATTCTTTCCACCACCCACCAATTTAAGGGGCATTCTTTCCACTGACCACCAACAAAATAATTGTATCTGGGGTTTAACTGAGACAATTTTTTCAGTGGTTTCAGTAAAAAGTAAAGAGGTTGAGAAAGGCTGATCTTCATAATGCTAAGTGGAGGCTTTCAGTTATGATAGATGGTGCTAAAGGGGGGTACCATACTGTCCCTCTTTCCTCTGGGCTTTATTGCTTATATGTATTCTCTGTTTCAACACATTTTTTGGATTTGGTTACTGTATTGCTAGTCCCATACTAGTCCCATATTTGTTTTGTCAGTGTCTGAGGTTTTCATGTTTTAGTCACCCTAAAAATTGGGATAAGAATAGAACAGAGTGACCCAAAATACTAATTTGTTTTGATTACCCAAAATAATTTTAAATGTGGACCCAGCTTGTTTTCAGCATTACATCCCCCTATCTCGGACACTATCCTAATAATATAAAAATGTGCAATCAAGAGAATAATTTCAATCTGAATCTCATCTAAAGGAATGGCTTATTTATCGAGATTTCTAAACTGTATTTTGTCCAATTAGAAAGCTCTCATTGTTGGCAGTGTAAAGGTAGAATTGTGTAATGTTAGCATTCTACAGGTGTCCATTGGTCTGGGAAAACATTTGTAAAGCCAGGTGAGAGGGAACAAGGGGCAGTACATTTTCTGCCAGAAGCAAATCCATTCCAACACCCAGGTCACAGGGCTGGTGTAAAACCTAAACCATAGGGAAATACGCTCACAGAATCAGGGGTAATGATGGACTGGAAGAAAAGGGAAAACGCTAAATCATTTACCTTTACAGAGAGTGCTTGACGGTTCAATTTATAAGGAAAGAGAAGAGAACACAAATCACTGCAACATATTCAGGAAATGACAATGAGTTCCGTAGATAATGTGTAAGACGGAAGGAGAACGGATAAATAAAGATACCTATAGATATTCTAATGACAGCCTGCTGATCACTTAGTAGTGCTGCATGGAATTAGTAGAGTTGTACCTGTGATTGGCACAGGGAAATCATTGACCACACACCAGGGCTGATCCAAGGCAGGTGCGTGGGGTGCAGTGCACCCAGGTGCCACAAAGGTGGGGGCACTGAAGCACCAGATTGCTCCCCTCCCTCCTCCTCCTCTCCTTGTCCGTGTCCAGACGCGGCTCTCTCCGCCGGTCTCCGCCGCTGCCACTGTGTTTCCTGCCCAAGCCCGTCCTCCCTCCCTCCTCCTGTCAGAGAAGGAGAGCGAAGAAGCGGCTGTCTGTGTGGATAGAGACCAGCCATGCAGTGACGTCACTGGGGGGGCAGTCCGTGCCTGACGTGTTCTCCTTGTCCATGTTAGGGGACCATCTCTGTGTTTGAGTCGTTGCCATAGAAACATTTGTAAAGGGGAGGAGTTGGTAAGATGACCTCGCCCATATGGGGGCGCCAGAAATATTTCTGCACCCACGCTTCTGTGACCCTAGGATCACTTTCCCAATCATCACTAGAAGAATGTCATATCAGCTTTTTACACATTGTCACAATATTCTAAGCCATGTTAGGACCAATAAAGAAAAGATTGTGAACATTGATATGGGGGGGGGGGGGGGTCCATAGGAGAGGCTGCAGTGATGGAGATGGAGCCCTAATACTCGTAACTAAGGCCTATTGCAGACCACAAAAGAGATTGCTAGCCGGGGGGATATCTGGCAGTTTGGCTGGAGATTGTCTAGCCAATAACCTATTGTACTCCACTTCCGTACCGTAGGATGTCATATGACGTGCTGGACTTCAGTGGGGGATATCTGAGTGATGGGTGCAGCTACAGGCATCATTCAGATATCCCTCTTTTCAGGCAGCGATTCTGCGCACCATAAGAACGATCAAATCGGCGATTGATCGTTTTTATAGGCGACGGGAGGGGACATCCCCCCTCCCACCGCCTATAAGAACGATCATAGTGGCGGGTCTGCCACTTGATAGTTCTTATAGGGGGTGGGAGGGTACATCCTCCCCTCCCGCTGCCATCCATTGCTTCTCCGGGCTCTCCTGTCTCATCAGAGGCCCAGAGAACAAACCGGCTGCCGCCGAATCAGGAGCATAGAGATTTCCGGTAACCACATGGTCCCCAATCATCTCTATGACCGTCGGAGGCCTGGGCACGACGTTATGACGTCACGCCCGGGTACACGGAAGTAAACAAAGACGCAATCGCAGCTGAAAGCATGAGATCGGTGAATTTTTTTTTCCGATCTCATGCTTTCCAGCCTGGAGAAGAGATGTCTTATTGCCCCCGCATCTCTTTATAAAGAGGACCTGTCACACACCTTTCCTATTACAAGGGATGTTTACATTCCTTGTAATAGGAATAAAAGTGATCAAAAAAAGTGTAAAAATAAAAGAAAATTAAGTATAAAAAAATAATTAAAACTAGGGTTGTCCCGATACCACTTTTTTAGGAACGAGTACAAGTACCGATACTTTTTTTCAAGTAGTCGCCGATACCGAATACCGATACTTTTTTTAAATGTGTCCCCAAATGCAGCCATGACCCCCACATATTGCAGCCATGTCCCCCCCACATATGTAGCCATGTCCCCCACATATTGCAGCCATGTATGTCCCCCCCACATATTGCAGCCATGTATGTCCCCCCCACATATTGCAGTCAGGTCCCCCCCACATATTGCAGCCATGTCCCCCCCACATATTACAGACATGTCCCCCCCACATATTGCAGCCATGTCCCCCCCCACATATGTAGCCATGTCCCCCCCCACATATGTAGCCATGTCCTGTCCCCCATACCTGATGTGCCGCAAAGCCGCCACCGCTGCTGCCGTTAATCCCGGTGCATGACAACGGCGAGCATTACAAGCTTTCGCTTGTATACTTGTAAAGCCCGCGCTGCCATGTTTAGACACTCCCCCTCTCGTGATTGGACGGATCCGTCCAATCACGAGAGGGGGAGTGTCTATACATGGCGGCGTCGGCTTTACAAGTATACAAGCGAAAGCTTGTAATGCTCGCCGCTGTCATGCACCGGGATTAACGGCGGTATGAGGCGGTAGGGGGGGGGGGAGTATTCTATTTCGGTATCAGGGGTATTTGCGGGAGTACAAGTACTCCCGCAAATACTCGGTATCGGTCCGGATACCGAGTATAGTATCGGTATCGGGACAACCCTAATTAAAACACCCCTGTGCCCAGAAAATGTGAGACAAGAAGAGATTGGTGTATCCTCTATTGGATCCGGCACCTCATCCCTACAGAGTTAAATAGGGTTGTGAAAAAAGGGGGAGGGATTATAGCGGTGCCTTAAACAAGTCACAGAAAATTATTTTAAATAATTATTATAATTTTCTGTGACTTGTTTAAGGCACCGCTATAATCCCTCCCCCTTTTTTCACAACCCTATTTAACCCCTGTGCCCAGTAGCTCGCGCTCAGAAGCTAAAGCGCACGTATATTTACTCGGCGTAACATCATCTTTCATATTATAAAAAAAAAATTGGGCTAACTTTACCGTTTTGTTATTTTTTAATTCATGAAACCGTTAAAAAAAAAAAAGCGTTTGAAAAATGATTGCGCAAATACCGTGCGAGATAAAAAGTTGCAATGACCGTCATTTTAATACCCTAGGATGTCTGCTAAAAAATATATATGTGTAATTTTCTAGCAAAAATATTATGATTTTTACATGAAGTGTAAGAATAGGCGCGGTATGGAAGTGGTTAAAGCCCAACTCTAAGAATACTAAAGGTCCTCCCTTACTGTGGGACTAAGCCCGCACTGCATGGGTTAACTGCTTGTTTAGTCTATGGGACAGTAACAGCACTTTTACTTACTTGATCCTCCACTTCCTCCTCCACTCCGACAGGTGGTCTGTCCCTAAGCATGCTCATCTCCAGAGCAAGGCTATGGTCCCTGCATCGGTCTTGATGACATCAGAGGACCTTAGACCACCAGAGTGCAGGGAAGAAGAGGCTGCAGGAACAGGTCTGGCAGCGCAGAGGAGCATGTGGGATCAGAAGATCAGGTAAGCAAAACTGATTTATCAGGTCCCCTTAGACCAGCTTTTCCTAACTGTTTGAGAGAGCCTGTGATTGAGCGCCTACTGCTCCGCTCATCTGTACAAAGGCACTGCAGGAACTTGATCAGGACAGTAAGTTCAGAGCAGTGGAAGGGGGGGTGTCTTGTCCTGGCCTGCTGCACCCCCCCTACAGAGCAGGACCCAGAAGTGCAGGTACAGCTACAGTTTAAAAAAAGGCTTTTATGTATGTATGCGTGTGTATATGTATAGATTTGTGTGCATGTATGTATGTATATGTATGTATGTGAGTATGTAAATATGTGTATGTGAGCTTATGTGTGTATGCATGTGTATATGTATGTGTGTTTGTAGGTATGTAAATATGTGAGTGTATGTATGAATGTGTGTGTATACACTGTATGTGTGTGTATGTATGTAAATCTATGTGTGTGTATATGAAGGTTTGTGAGTTAAGTATATGTGTATGTATGTTACTTTTAACTGGTAGTTCTGTTGAATGTGACGGGGTATATTTCCTGCTGTGACTGAAGCACGTGTACAACCTCAGCTGCTGCTTCTGCAGCTAAAGGGTGGTATGTATGTATGGTCTTGGCCACCGTGCTGCAGCTCAGTTTCAGGGTCTTGGCAATCTTCTTATAGCCTAGGCCATCTTTATGTAGAGCAACAATTATTATTTTCAGATCCTCAGAGAGTTTTTTGCCATGAGGTGCCATGTTGAACTTCCAGTGACCAGTATGAGAGAGTGAAGGCGATAACACCAGATTTAACACACCTGCTCCTCATTCACAACTGAGACCTTGTAACACTAACGAGTCACATGACACCAGGGAGGGAAAATGGCTAATTGGGCCCAATTTGGACATTTTCACTTAGGGGTGTACTCACTTTTGATGCCAGCAGTTTGGACATTTTGTGTGTTGAGTTGTGTCTGAGGGGACAGAAAATGTACACTGTTATACAAGCTGTACACTTATTACTTTACATTGTAGCAACATGTCAATTCTTCACTGTTGTCACCTGTGATGTATACATTGTACATATACAGTATATATATGACCTGCTGGGTATACATTGTACAGAT
The DNA here is from genome assembly GCA_029574335.1 of Rana kukunoris. Taxonomy (NCBI): domain Eukaryota; kingdom Metazoa; phylum Chordata; class Amphibia; order Anura; family Ranidae; genus Rana; species Rana kukunoris. The sequence goes on along the minus strand of CM056059.1, from coordinate 47,935,397 downwards.
ATGACCTGTGGTGTATATATTGTACATGCAGTATATGACCTGTGGTGTATACATTGCACATGTGTATATATATATATAAAAAATATGTGTGGTATACATTGTACATATATATAAATATAAATATGTGGGGTATGCATTGTACAGATATGACCCGTGGGGTATACATAGCACATATATGACCTGTGGTGTATACATTGTACATATATGACCTGTGGGGTATACATTGTACATATATGACCTGTGTGGTATACATTGTACATATATGACCTGTGGGGTATACATTGTACATATATGACCTGTGTGGTATACATAGTACATATATGACCTGTGGGGTATACATTGTACAGATATGATCTGTGTGGTATACATTGTACATATATGACCTGTGGTGTATACATTGTGCAGATATGACCTGAGGGGTATACATTGTACATATATGACCTGTGTGGTATACAAGGTACATATATGACCTGTGGTGTATACATATATGACCTGTGTGGTATACATTGTATATATGACATGTGTGGTATACATTGTATATATGACATGTGTGGTATACATTGTACATATATGACCTGTGGGGTATACATTGTACATATATGACCTGTGGGGTATACATTGTACATATATGACCTGTGTGGTATACATTGTACATATATGACCTGTGTGGTATACATAGTACATATATGACCTGTGGGGTATACATAGCACATATATGGCCTGTGGTGTATACATTGTACATATATGACCTGTTGGGTATACATTGTATATATATGACCTGTGTGGTATACATTGTACACATATATGACCTGTGGTGTATACATTGTACATATATGACCTGTGTGGTATACATTGTACATGTATGACCTGTGGTGTATACATTGTACATATATGACCTGTGTGGTATACATTGTACACATATATGACCTGTGGTGTATACATTGTACATATATGACCTGTGGTGTATACATTGTACATATATGACCTGTGTGGTATACATAGCACATATATGGCCTGTGGTGTATACATTGTACATATATGACCTTTGTGGTATACATTGTACACATATATGACCTGTGGTGTATACATTGTACATATATGACCTGTGGTGTATACATTGTACATATATGACCTGTGTGGTATACATTGTACATATATGACCTGTGTGGTATACATAGCACATATATGACCTGTGGTGTATACATTGTACATATATGACCTGTGGTGTATACATTGTACATATATGACCTGTGTGGTATACATTGTACATATATGACCTGTGTGGTATACATAGCACATATATGACCTGTGTGGTATACATAGCACATATATGACCTGTGTATATGTACAGACAGCAGTGAGCAGTGTGCCTAGTTGGATGGAGATGAGGAAAGTTGTGGTGAGTGTGGAAGGTAAATAGAGCGGAGAGGAGAGGAGAGGAGGAGAGAGGAGGAGAGGGGGTGGGCTGTGATGGAGGGATGCAGCGATAGATAGAGCCGCTGTCACCCCTCGGGAGGAGGCAGAGCACCGGCTCCCCCCCCCCCCCTCCCCGCACCGGGCACGGAATGCCCGCGTCTCTCATTATCCGCACATCTCGGGGCCCGGATCATGGCGCCCACCAAAGCCCGCCTTCCAGCAGGACCCTTCCCGCAGAGAACGGTAAGAGAGGCCGGGGATCGGGCAGGCCCGGCGGACGGAGCCGTGTCTGACACATGATGTACACAGAGCCCGCACATGTGCTGCCATGACACCGCCGTGTGCCCGACAATGGGCTCCGGGAATGTGTGCCAGGATGGCAGCGATGGTGTGCTGTGCCAACTTTACCCGTCTGGTGTGCAGAAGGCTGTGTGTATATGGAGACGTGTGCCAGGTGACAGGGCACAACTTTGTTTGCTTTATTACATTGTGTGCATGGCTGGCAACCCATAGTGACATCTATGTTCCATAGAATGGTCGTCTGAATGTAAATGTGATTACCAGATGGGCAGTCCAGAGGGTGCTGACCCCAAGACAGGGCATTTAGAACGTGCTGACCACAAAACGGGGGTCCAGAGGGTTCTGACCTCAAGATAGGGAGTCCAGAGGGTGCCGACCCTATAACAGGGCATTTAAAAGGTCCTGACCCCAAAGCGGGGGTCTAGAGGGCATTGACCCCGAGACAGGGTGTCCATAGGGTTCTGACCGCAAAACAGGGAGGGGGGGGGGGTCCAGAGGGTGCTGACCCCGAGACAGGGAGACCAGAGGGTGCTGACCCAGAGACAGGGCATTTAGAGGGTGCTGAACCTGAAACAGGAAGTCCAGAGGGTGCTGACCCCAAGACGGAAAGTCCAGAGGGTGCCGATCCAGAGATGGGGAGTCCAGAGGGTGCTGACCCTGAAACAGGAAGTCCAGAGGGTGCTGACCCCAAGACGGAAAGTCCAGAGTGTGCTGACCGCGAGACAGGGAGTCCAGAGGGTGCTGACCCCAAGACGGAAAGTCCAGAGGGTGCTGACTGCGAGACAGGGAGTCCAGAGGGTGCTGACCCTGAGACAGGGAGTCCAGAGGGTGCTGACCAAGAGACGGGGAGTCCAGAGGGTGCTGACCCTGAGACAGGGAGTCCAGAGGGTGCTGACCCAGAGACGGGGAGTCCAGAGGGTGCTGACCCTGAGACAGGGAGTCCAGAGGGTGCTGACCCTGAGACAGGAAGTCCAGAGGGTGCTGACCCTGAGACAGGGAGTCCAGAGGGTGCTGACCCTGAGACAGGGAGTCCAGAGGGTGCTGACCCTGAGACAGGGAGTCCAGAGGGTGCTGACCCTGAGACAGGGAGTCCAGAGGGTGCTGATCCAGAGACGGGGAGTCCAGAGGGTGCTGACCCTGAGACAGGGAGTCCAGAGGGTGCTGACCCTGAGACAGGGAGTCCAGAGGGTGCTGACCCTGAGACAGGGAGTCCAGAGGGTGCTGACCCAGAGACGGGGAGTCCAGAGGGTGCTGACCCAGAGACGGGGAGTCCAGAGGGTGCTGACCCAGAGACGGGGAGTCCAGAGGGTGCTAACCCAGAGACGGGGAGTCCAGAGGGTGCTGACCCAGAGACGGGGAGTCCAGAGGGTGCTGACCCAGAGACGGGGAGTCCAGAGGGTGCTGACCCAGAGACGGGGAGTCCAGAGGGTGCTGACCCTGAGACAGGGAGTCCAGAGGGTGCTGACCCGAGACAGGAAGTCCAGAGGGTGCTGACCCAGAGACAGGGCATTTAGAGGGTGCTGAGCCTGAAACAGGAAGTCCAGAGGGTGCTGACCCAGAGACAGGGCATTTAGAGGGTGCTGAGCCTGAAACAGGAAGTCCAGAGGGTGCTGACCCAGAGACAGGGCATTTAGAGGGTGCTGAGCCTGAAACAGGAAGTCCAGAGGGTGCTGACCCCAAGACGGAAAGTCCAGAGTGTGCTGACCGCGAGACAGGGAGTCCAGAGGGTGCTGACCCCAAGACGGAAAGTCCAGAGGGTGCTGACTGCGAGACAGGGAGTCCAGAGGGTGCTGACCAAGAGACGGGGAGTCCAGAGGGTGCTGACCCTGAGACAGGGAGTCCAGAGGGTGCTGACCCAGAGACGGGGAGTCCAGAGGGTGCTGACCCTGAGACAGGGAGTCCAGAGGGTGCTGACCCTGAGACAGGGAGTCCAGAGGGTGCTGACCCTGAGACAGGGAGTCCAGAGGGTGCTGACCCTGAGACAGGGAGTCCAGAGGGTGCTGACCCTGAGACGGGGAGTCCAGAGGGTGCTGACCCTGAGACAGGGAGTCCAGAGGGTGCTGACCCTGAGACAGGGAGTCCAGAGGGTGCTGATCCAGAGACGGGGAGTCCAGAGGGTGCTGACCCTGAGACAGGGAGTCCAGAGGGTGCTGACCCTGAGACAGGGAGTCCAGAGGGTGCTGACCCTGAGACAGGGAGTCCAGAGGGTGCTGACCCAGAGACGGGGAGTCCAGAGGGTGCTGACCCAGAGACGGGGAGTCCAGAGGGTGCTGACCCAGAGACGGGGAGTCCAGAGGGTGCTGACCCTGAGACAGGGCGTCTAGAGGATGCTGACCCTGAGACGGGGTGTCCAGAGGATGCTGATCCAGAGACGGGGAGTCCAGAGGGTGCTGACCCTGAGACAGGGAGTCCAGAGGGTGCTGACCCTGAGACGGGGAGTCCAGAGGGTGCTGACCCTGAGACGGTGAGTGCAGAGGGTGATGATCCTGAGACGGGGAGTCCAGAGGGTGCTGACCCTGAGATGGGGAGTCCAGAGGGGGGCAACCCTGAGACAGGGTCCAGGGGTGGTGACCCCAAGACAGGACATTTAGAGAGTGCTGACCCCAAGATGGGGAGTCCAAAGGGTGCTGATCCCCAGACAGAGAGTCCAGAGGGGGCTGACCCCCCAGACAGGGAGTTCAGAGTGTGCTGACCCCAAGAATGGGAAATCCAGAGGGTGCTGCCCCTAAGAAAGAGAGTCCAGAGGGTGCTGACCCTGAGACAGGGAGCCGAGAGGGTGCTGACCATGAGATGGGGGGTCCAGAGGGTGCTGACCCCTAAAAGAGAATCCAGAGGGTGCTGACCCCCACAGAGGGAGTCCAGAGGCTATTGACCCACAGACAGGGCATCTAGAGGGTGGTGAGCCCCAGACAGGGAGTCCAGAGGGTGCTGACCATGAGATGGGGGGTCCAGAGGGTGCTGACCCCTAAAAGAGAATCCAGAGGGTGCTGACCCGCACAGGGGGAGTCCAGAGGCTGCTGACCCACAGACAGGGCATCTAGAGGGTGGTGAGCCCCAGACAGGGAGTCCAGAGGGTGCTGACTCTCAGATGGGGTATCTAGAGGGTACTGACTTCCCAAACAGGGCATTTAGGGGGTGCGTATCCTCAGACCGGTCATTTAGGGAATACTAATCACTATACATGTTACACGAGTCTACTCGCAGAATCCAGTTTAATTCACATATGTACTTTATTGGCCTTAGCACCTAGATGTGGAGAACAGTGACATTTGGCTGCTGGAACCCGAGGACCAGTCAGGAAGTACCAAAGAGCTGCAAGCGACCCTCAGATTGCAGGCTAGACATCAGGGTGTTAGAAAATCAATGGGGTTGCTGTCTGCTTTCTGTTGTGGAGATTTCTCCTCACCTCCCCTCCCAGAAGAACATCAGAAAGTGAAGACAAATCCCCAGTTGTGGGGAAAACCTTTTCTCATTTCTCTATATCATCATTTCACCTGTTCTGGAGGCAGAATTATGGATACCAGAAGAGGGGAAATCTCAATAAGAAAACAACAGTGAAAGCCTGACAGAGGATCTACAGTAGGTGACTGGGATATTGTGTCAATCTCGCTCCCTTTCTCGGCGAGATTGAGCACTTACGAGCTCCATCGCGAGAGCCAGCGCCGAGCTGGCTTGCCGCGATGGAGAGCGAGCGCGTCATAGAAGCGACGGGGATCCGACGCGGATTCCCGCCAATTCTACACGTGGGCGGAGTTATGAATCCTGAAGGAGAAATCCCCGCCGGATTTAAAAAAAAATCCGGCATGGGTTCCCCCCTCAGGAGCATAACGGGCCCTTAGGTCTGTTATGGGTTGCAAGGAGACCACCCTACGCCGAAAAAACGGCGTGGGGGTCCCCCCACAATCCATAACAGACCCGTATCCAAAGCACGCCGGCCGGCCGGTCAGGAAGGGAGTGGGGGCGAGCGAGCGCCCCCCCCCTCCTGAGCCGTACCGGGCAGCATGCCCTCAACATGGGGGGGTCAGGTGCTCTGGGGTAGGGGGCGCACTGCGGCCCCCCACCCCAGAGCACCCTGTCCCCATGTTGATGAGGACAGGGCCCCTTCCCGACAACCCTGGCCGTTGGTTGTCGGGGTATGCGGGCGGGAGGCTTATCGGAATCTGGAAGCCCCCTTTAATAAGGGGGCCCCCAGATACCGGCCCCCCACCCTAAGTGAATGAGTATGGAGTACATTGTACCCCTACCCATTCACCTGCAAAACAAAAGTTTAAACACAAATAAAACACACAGGGTATTGAAATATTTTATTAGTTGGCCGCCGGGGGGGGGTGTGTATGATCGCTTTTAGAAAAGCGCCCCCCTCCGGCGGGCTTCTGTGGAGGGTGGGGGCCGCCGTCTGGTTCTTTTCCGCCGCCGGGGGGGGCGCTTTGATAAAAGCGCCCACCACCCGGCGGGCTTCTTTCGACGTCTTCGGCGGCTGGGGGGTCTTCTCCCACTCTCCGGGGTCTTCTCCTGCTCTCCGGGGGTCTTCTCCGCTCTCCGGGGGTCTTCTTCTTCTTCAGGACTCGCCGCCGCTATCTTCGTGTGTTAGCTCAATTACTAGCGGCGGCGGCCCCCTCTTCTGCGACGTCTTCGGCGGCGGGGGGGTCTTCTCCCACTCTCCGGGGGTCTTCTCCGCTCTCCGGGGGTCTTCTTCTTCTTCAGGACTCGCCGCCGCTATCTTCGTGTGTTAGCTCAATTACTAGCGGCGGCGGTCCCCTCTTCTGCGACGTCGGCGTCTTCTTCTTCTTCTTCTTCTGCTGTCCAGATGTTGACGCGACGCTTCCTCCCGCTGTTATGCCCGGCGCGCGGCTCGCAGCGAATTATATAGGCCTGTCTTGTGACGTCGCAGTCCCATCATGCTCCGGTAGGTACCACGTGATACCTACCGGAGCATGATGGGACTGCGACGTCACAAGACAGGCCTATATATTTCGCTGTGCCTGCCGCCGAGATTGTGTTTTTAGCACGCCAGCATCGCGCTGAATCTCGGCGACAGGCTGCCGATATCTCGCACTCGCTGGAATAGTAAAAGAACATTCCAGCGAGCGCGTCATAGAAGCGACGGGGATCCGACGCCTTGATCAGATTAGGAAGTACAATTTGATTTAAGTGGGAGGTAGAGCGTCAGTTGGGGGGTCATTAGTTGATACCATCAAGTTAAACAGAAGCATTGCACTATAGATTGTTAGGTATCTGCAGGCAAGCTTTGGATGAAAGATTTTGAAACATCAAAAACATTTTGAACCAATTTTTTGGCAAAACCCACCCATTCCATGCAGAAATTAGGAATAGGATAATTTGTCTATAATAGTGGGGGTGGGGAGGCTTGGGGTTCTGGGTCTATCCACGTATGTAGAATAACTCTCTGTTCTATAATAAAGAGGTGTTGTTTACAGCCTCTTACAATTGTAATATCTGTATGTTGAGTTGGCCAGGACGTGCCTGTTCAGGGGTTCCCAGTTAGCAAGCCATTGTGTTGCAAGTTTGAAAATGACCTGCTAAGCTATTGCTAGACTTGCCGGGCTTCACAAGTTTGTTGCACATTGCATGACTCCAGATCAACTTTCTTTGCAAACATTCTGCAAGTCTGCTGCAAGTTCTGGTTCAGTGATGTTGTGCAGTAGTCATCCCACTTGAAAAAATCGTCATACCCAGTAACGAATTTATTGCATACGTCAGACTTTAGTTAATTCATCTCCATGGGTTACAGGGTTGCAGAGATGTTAAATCCTAACTCCGAAAATTGCACAAAAATTACCTTTACGGTGACATCCCCTGTGCGCCGCAAGGGATAAATACTCGGTAAGTCTACTGGGTAGAGGAATAGGGTGTAAAACTTAGGTTGGTTAACACTCTTTGCATGGTACAGCGCTGTGCGCTTTTTTTTTTCTATATTATTTTGATGCAAGAATGCAGTTAACAGTAAGAATGTATATAGCAGTCTTGTGACTTCTATCAGTGTCCTGCCAAGCACTGGTTAAAACTTGTAGGAGAAGTTTTCAATCTCCTCTGACTGTCATCCTATGAGGCTGTATGACCCCTGAACCTCTGACTGGACATTGCGCATTGGCCCTTTGCTGATCACTAGCCCCCCCCCCAAAAGAAAAAAATTCTAGCAACACACATCAAACTGAGCATGTGCAGAGTGCTTCCAAGGCTCTGTAATATTAGCATATGGATTGGGGACAGTAAAATAAGGGGAGGATCAGAGAAGACAGGATCAAACAGCTTTTTTCACAATGTGGAGGGTTAGCCTCTTAGGTTCCACAGTGAGTATAACAAGCATGCTTTACTGTATATACTTACTGTTGTGGGTTTAGTAACAGTTTAATAATAAAAACTGATGTGGCTACCACATCTAATGATTGGTAAGCTGCCATATATGAGATTTTTGGGTTTCCGTCTAATGCTTCTTTAATAAGCACTTGAATGTATGGTGGTCGGACTGGCCAGTAGTGAGTGGTGGAAAGGAGAGGAGGCCTTGATCAGATTAGGAAGTACAATTTGATTTAAGTGGGAGGTAGAGCGTCAGTTGGGGGGTCATTAGTTGATACCATCAAGTTAAACAGAAGCATTGCACTATAGATTGTTAGGTATCTGCAGGCAAGCTTTGGATGAAAGATTTTGAAACATCAAAAACATTTTGAACCAATTTTTTGGCAAAACCCACCCATTCCATGCAGAAATTAGGAATAGGATAATTTGTCTATAATAGTGGGGGTGGGGAGGCTTGGGGTTCTGGGTCTATCCACGTATGTAGAATAACTCTCTGTTCTATAATAAAGAGGTGTTGTTTACAGCCTCTTACAATTGTAATATCTGTATGTTGAGTAGGCCAAGACGTGCCTGTTCAGGGGTTCCCAGTTAGCAAGCCATTGTGTTGCAAGTTTGAAAATGACCTGCTAAGCTATTGCTAGACTTGCCGGGCTTCACAAGTTTGTTGCACATTGCATGACTCCAGATCAACTTTCTTTGCAAACATTCTGCAAGTCTGCTGCAAGTTCTGGTTCAGTGATGTTGTGCAGTAGTCATCCCACCACAGGGGGTCACTGTGGCTGAATTTTCATACTGTAGACTTGCAGTACTCTTGCTGTAGACTCACCACTGCAACTTTGCTTTTGCTAGACCTGCCGCGCAAATTTGCTACAAATTGAAAAAGTGTCAACTAGAAATTGTGCTTCAAGTGCTCAAAGAGTGCTTGTGAAAATTTGTAGCAAGTTATCCTTGCTAATTGGGTTAGTGGTAGGGAGATTACTGAGGATGTGATAATATAATGCACTACTGAGTTCCAAATGTGTTTAAAGGAACACTAAAGTAAAAAAAATGTTTTTGTAAAATAACACATGTTATACTTACCTCCAGTGTGCGATTCTTGCGGGGCTGGGCGTTCCTAGTTGATTGACGTTCCTCCAACCAGCGCATACTGCGCGTCACGACTTTCCGAAAGAAGCCGAACGTCATTCGGCTTCTTTCGGAAAGTCGTAAGAATCACACCCGGAAGCCGAGGGATGAAACACAGCTAACACGGTATGTATGAAAAAAAAAAAAAAACAGCATCCTCGCAGTCTAACTGGTCGGCTCAAGGTATTTTTAGAAATTTATTTTTGGGTGAACTTCCACTTTAAAATGTCACATTGTGATATTTCATTAATTTCTAGAAACTCAGAAAGCTGTGTTGCAGGATGGAAAAACGCAGACACTGTATGTTAAATATTTGAGCACCACAAATCATCCAAAGGTTGTGTTAAAGTGTTACTAAACCCACAACAGTAAAATCAGTTTGTATATTCAGTAAAGCATGCTTGTTATACTCACTATAGAACCTAAGGAATCCCCACATTTTTTAAATCTTCTTCCACTGTCCCCAATCCATCTCTGGATAGTACAGAGGGTAGGGGACAAGCTGCACATGCTCAGTTAAGTGTGATTTTTTTTCTCCTAGGAGAGTGCATGTGATCAGCACAGGGCTAATCAGCACTGTCTAGACAGAGGGTCAGGGGTCCTGCAGCCTTATATGACATTCAGAGGAGAATCAAAACTCCTCCTACAAGCTTTAACCAGACACTGATAGAAGTCAGAATACTGCTCTAACTGCTGATGAAAAAAGGTATTTAGCAGTTTGTATTTACTAAAATAATTTTTAACCTAAGGGCAGAACATCAAATCAGACTTTACAAAAAAGCCTTTTATTATTATGGTTTGATGTTAATTCCTTTGCATAAAATAATATTTAGGTTTACCGCACATAGTACAATGTTGTTAAGTTTTCTTAGGGTTGTTCAGTTTTATTAAATATCTCCCAAGGGATTGGATTGTTACTTTATGTCAGGTGACAAGCTATGTACTATGGAGATGTGCTATGTACCTGTATGTTTGCTATTCACATTAAACATCATGTGTACCTGCTAAACACTTAAGAGCGCACTATGTTCAGTAACAGCATTTTTTGGGGACAAGTAATGAAAGACGTATAATATTCTTATTAGGAGAGGTGAAATATTTGTTCTTTGAGTACACTGCCTGATTGTAGCCTATAATAATGTTTGGGTTCACAGCCGATGATTGAAAGTATGCCATTGTAAAGCGTTGAAGTGTTGAAATGTAAAAAAAAATGGTTAAAAATAGAGCGGTTAAAAAGCGGTTAAAAAAATAAAAACACGGTATACAGTACGTTAAAAAAATACTGCAGCACAGAAAATTTCTTTTCCATCTTGAGAATGGAATGGGTTATGCTAGATTCATTGTTTATAAAAATGTTGGCAAGTTTAAAATTGGTGAAATCTATCTACTAAGCTGACTTCATCGGGTTGTTTTCACCTTTTGAAAATTGTTTTTTTTCCACCTATCTGTCTGGCGGCCTCTCAGCAGGTCCTCTTTTCATCGCGCTCACGTGCCACAGCCCATTCATTCCAATGGGTGAATCAAAGCCTGCTTAACGGCTAAAGGCAAGATTTTCTTGTTAACTGTTATCTAGTTTTGTAAAGCGGACCCCCCCTCCCCCCCACACACACCTTTTCTGAAACCCCCACCATTACCAAATTAAGCAATTTAGAACGAGTACATAAACTCAGTATTGGTTTCCTCATTTCTAAGGCCACGTACACACGATCAGACCGGTCTGATGAAACTTGTCCGACGGACCGTTTTCATCAGACAACTCTAAACTTGTCTGATGTGCGTACACACCATCGGACCAAAATCTGATCAGACCAGAACGCGGTGACGTAGAACACAATGACGTGATGAAAAAACGAAGTTCAATGCTTCCAAGCATGCGTCGACTTGATTCTGAGCATGCGCAGGTTTTTGGTCCGATGCTTTTGTGTACTAACCATCGAACCTGTCCGACAGACAGGTGTCCATCAGACAGGTTTTTAAGCATGTTTTAAAACTTTGGTCCTAAGGACAACGGTCTGATGGGCCATACACACCATCGAACTGGTCCGATAAAACTGGTCTGCAGACCTGTCTGATCGTGTGTACGCGGCCTTAGTGTATGCCAGTGATGGCGAACCTTGGCACCCCAGATGTTTTGGAACTACATTTCCCATGATGCTTCACTATACTACAGAGTGCCAGAGGATCATGGGAAATGTAGTTTCAAAACATCTGGGGTGCCAAGGTTCGCCATCACTGGTATATGCTATATGCTAATGTCCCATTCCTCAACCTCATCGATGGCCAACTTCTTCCACATTTTCTGTGATATCTGCACAGATCTCATCCACATGCCGTAGGATCTTGCATAGTTTGTTATTATCTAATATGCCGCCATGGCTTCAGTAACCTGAGCCCATTACGCTTCCCCACACTCATGCTGCTGAAGCCATGGCAACACATAAACAATTCAAAAAATGCCCTTTACCCCCAAGATCTTACAAGATCTCAAAGTTTAGGGATGGTACTGGCACTGGTGATGTAACCAGGAGGCAGCTGGGATGATGAGACGCATCACCAGTGCCTCTGAATACCTGGAATTAAATAAAAGGTACCAAAATAAATCTTTTAAAGCCAGTTCACACAGGTGCGACTCGTCAGACGACTCAGCCACCTGACAAGTTGCACTCTGCTCTGTTCAATGGAACCGTTCTAATAAGAGAGATTCAAGTCGCTCCAACTTAGAAAAAGGTTCTTGTACGACTTTGGGGTAGACTTGCATTGACTTCAATACAGAAGTCATTTTGCAATTCACCTCTGAAGTCGTCTTGAGATTGCCTTGCCGAGTCACCCCCAAAGTCGTGCCGCCCCAGTGTGAATCGGGTCTAACTAAAACTACTTGAAGATGTTGTGAGATCAGCATGCAGAGCTATATGAACCAGGACTTTTTAGCTTTGGGGGGGTGGAGAAGGTCCACTCTGAAGTCTAATGGGGCTCATTAAAGACAGCCAGGTTGTAAAAAGACATTTGTTTATTTAGTTCAACCAATAAAATAAAACACACACAACCCCTATACACTATCCTATACTCACAGTTGACCCAGAGGAAGACAAAATATACCCCAATAAAATATTCACTCCAGTGGGGAGATAAAATCCTTCAAGATCCCTCAGCACTCCGAGGCAATTGGATATTCCCTGGATCAACTACTCCTGGTGTTATTACCTCTACAAATTAGTATCCAGTTATATTTTGTGCATTTAGGAATTCATCCAGCTCTTTTTTTAAACAATCTACTGAGTTGACTGGAACCAGCTCTAGAGGAAGTCTATTTCACATTTTCACAGCTCTTACTATGAAGAAGCCTTTTCGTATTTGGAGATTAAATCTCTTTTCCTCCAGACGTAAAGAATGCCCCCTTGTCCTCTGTAATGACCTGAAAGTAAATAACTCTACATCACGTTATACCATACATAATAGTACTCATACCAATATGGCAGTATTTCGCATTTGTCAGGACTTGTACCATTTGAAATGCTTTGCTGCTTTCTGATTGTAGTTTTACATTTTTTTTCGAATAATATTTGTTCTCTACAAATAAGGACAAATGGGCCTTGTGGATGGCTGGCTGTGTGCATTCATAATAGCCAACTGTTCCTGTCCATATATCATAATAATTAGGTAAATGCACACTAGAATTATTATAAAAAACAACCATAGTGGCAATAAATTGTAGTATAAGACAAAATATATGCTTATTCATACTTCTATATAAAGTTCCTATTTGAAACAGATTCATTTTACAGCAAGGCTTGGTAAAGTGGACCTTAGATAGTGAGATTATTTATGAAAACTAGAGTAAGGTTGCCCCTGAACTCTCCTCTATGTTATCCTATCAATACACAGGGTCGTTTATAGTCGTTTATAGGCAGTTGAGTTTAGAAGCATTTTTTGGAAAGCAAAAAAAAACAAATGCATTCAGGACGGATGTTCAGAGGCATTTGAAGCGCCAAACACATATAACAGCTTGTAAACGCAATAACTCGCCTTTAGCCATGTTTCGTCTACAGGTGTTTTTAATTTTTGACTATTTGTAAAAAAACGCTTCTAAACATTAACAACATTTTTTAAACGTTGATTACTATCTGTCAAGTAAAATCATTTAGGGGAGGTTATAAAATGTCCCGTGTACATTAAAGGGGTTGTAAAGGTTCATGCTTTTTCACCTTAATGCATCCTATGCCCGTTCACCTGCGCTCGCCCCTGAAGTCCTCTTCTCCGCTCAGTCTGGCCATTGATTGGTTAGAGTGGATGGATTTATAGCAGTGCAGCCATTGGCTCGCGCTACTGTCAATCACATCCAATGATGCGGCGCAGGGCCAAGTGATACAGTGAGCGGCAAGAGCCACCGGCTGTATCACGGGAGCGCGCCCGCAAGAACTAACCCCCATGGGAGAGAGCTTCCATGAAGGGGGTTATTTATTGCAGAGAGGAGCCGAGACAGCCGCCTAGGGACCCCAGAAGACCAGGTTCTTGGCCGATCTCTGCAAAACGAGCTGCACAGTGGAGGTAAGTATAACACGTTTGTTATTAAAAAAAAAAAAAAATATCCTTTACAACTTCTTTAAGTCAAAAGAAAATTGACTATAGCTGAACTCCAGGTAAACAACTAAATACATGATTGAAACATGGAGATGTGGTCTGTTTTGTCTGTTAGTTGTTTGTTCTGGATGCCCCTGCCAGACAGCACAGTAAGGTATCTCCACACATAGAACTCCCTCTTTTCCCAGCAAAAGAAAAAAAATGCATGCAGCTTGCTGAATTAAAAACACATCAAAGTCATCTGAACATTATATGGGTAAAGTTACACTTTCCTTTAAAGCGGAGTTCCACCCTTAAAACCACTTTCTTTCATCCCATCCAGCATACTGGCGTCAGCGCCAGTATGCTGTTTTTTTTTAAATCCATGTACTTACTTTATAATAGATCATTTAATTTTGGGCGCACCGTGGTGTATGTCGCCGCTATAAGACGTCACGCCTTCCGGAAACAGCCGACTAACGTTCGGCTCTTCTCGGCGCCTACGCACAGACCCAGAAGCTGACTGCGCAGGCGCCGTATATAGCCGCATCACGCCCTCCGAAAAAAGCCGAACTAGGACCGGCTATTTACGGCGCCTGCGCAGTCAGCTCCTGGGTCTGTGCGCAGGCGCCGAGAAGAGCCGAACGCTAGTCGGCTGTTTCCGGAAGGCGTGACGCGGCTATATACGGCGCCTGCGCAGTCAGCTTCTGGGTCTGTGCGTAGGCGCCGAGAAGAGCCGAACGCTAGTCGGCTGTTTCCGGAAGGCGTGACGCCTTATAGCGGCGACATACACCGCGGTGCGCCCAAAATTAAATGATCTATTATAAAGTAAGTACATGGATTAAAAAAAAAAAAAAAAAAACAGCATACTGGCGCTGACGCCAGTATGCTGGATGGGATGAAAGAAAGTGGTTTTAAGGGTGGAACTCCGCTTTAAGTTTCTTCTAGTTTCTTGAGGCACCAGTGATGAACCCAGTGCCTTCCAGATGCCCGCTGGGAAAGTCACTGGTGTCTGCCATAAGACTTTATTAAGTTGTCAGACTTTCTTGTTTGTCCTATTGCTGTTGGATGTTATGTAGACGACCTTTTACACAAAATAAAATGTCCAAAAAGCGGGGGTCGTCTTATACACCGGGTGCTGGATGTCAGCCCTCTGGATGCTCGGTGAATGTGCGGTACTGCTACATACATACAGTATACACCGCTTGAGCCAATCCCAGCAAAAAAATGTATTCTATTCATTAATACAGAGCCTGCTCTGGAACAACCTCTGCCAATCCGAGCAGGCTACATACAGTAGTCTGCTCGGATTGGCTTTGAGAGCCAGAGGCGCGGGCTGATGATGTCACAGCCTCTGCCAATCTTAGCAGGCTTTGCATTCATTAATAGAATGCATCGCTTGCCGTGATTGGCTTAGCGCGGTATACTGTATATATACTGTGAGACACATCCAGCAGGCTGCAGACTGGTCGGAAGGAGGTCGTCTAAGGCTGCATTCACACCTAAGCGTAGGCGATTTGCGGCGTTTTGTTACCGCGATTTGCCGCGACAAATTGCAGCGTTTTTTACCACGATTTGCTGCGACAAAATGCAGGGTTTTGCACCGCGGTTTTGTACAGGTCATTGTCAGTAATGTAAAACGTGTGTTGCGTCGCAACGAGTGTTGCGCTTCAGGCGACAAAAACGCTCAGGTGTGAATGCAGCCTTATGCAGTGAGTATACCACAAAACCAACATTTTAAATTTACAATCAGGGGGTCGTCTTATATGCCCAGCCGTCTTATACGCTGGCAAATACGGTACTTTATCCTGTTTTTTGGTCTTTGATTCAGGTTGCAGAATCATAAACTATACCCATGAAGATATACAGAGGTATAGGCTGGCTCCTTACTTATCATTTCTGGGTGTTCTTTAAAGGTGAACTCCAGGCACAGGCAGTTTCAAATAAAACATATTCCCCAATAGCCACACAGGACATAAATTAACTATGTGTTCAATAAATACCTTTACAAACCTAGCTATTCCCATGTAAAAGTTGTGACAGCATCACTGTGCTGTACATATCTCATGCAGACAGTAGAGCTATGGGAGGGGCCCAGCAGGCCCCACCCACTACAGACTGCTTGCAGAGAGCTACAGGGGGGCAGATGCAAGACCAGTCACCCTGCACAAGGAGAGAGATCAGCAGTGACCGGTCTTCATTACAGGAAGATCCTGTACAGAGGCAATGTTTCACACTGGGTTACTACACAGATCTGGAAGAAATACACAAAGAAAAATAATATTCAAGTAAGAATACACATGCATTTTATATTTAAACAATATTTGTCCAGAATGAGAAAGAAGCTTGCGGGTACTTACAACAACAATATTAAAGAGGTTAAAAAACCTGGGCCCAGATTCAGAGAGAATTGGATTCTTGTAGCGTATCAGAAATACACTACGCCGCCGTTTTTTACCTGGCTCTACGTGGAATCCAAGTAGATTTTGTCCAGTAAACGAAGGCGGCGTAGTGTATTTCTCCCGTCGCAATCCATCTAGACGAGTAGGGGGCGTGAAGGATTTAAAATAGGCGCGTTCCCGCGGCGATCGAACTGCGCATGCTCCGTTCGCAAATTTCCCGCCGTGCATTGCGCGAAATCACGTCGTTACGTCATTCGTTGTTTGAGTAGCGTCGTTTACGGACATTTCTATTCCCGAACGAGTTACGCAAAAAAAAAAAAAAAATTTTAAATTCGACGCGGGAACGACGGCCATACTTAACATGGGCTACGCACCGTTAGACCAGCAAAAAGCTGGTCTAACAGTACGTAAAAAAAAACAGACGTAAGCGATTGCGAAGACCGCTCGTATCTTCGTGGATCGCCGTAAAAACACATTTGCATATCCCGACGCATCAAAACGACGCGAACTCCTCCCAGCGGCCGCAAAAATATCGCAGCGTAGATCCGAAGGCTTACGAAGACGTAGGCCTCTCGGATCGAAGCCCGAAGCCGCCGTATCATGGTTTGAGGATCCAAACTAGTGATACGGTGCGCGAAATTTGAGATTATTCCTGTCTAACACCAGTTAGACAGGCGTAATTGCTTTATGTATCTGGGCCCTAGGATTTATCCAGCACTGCTGCAGTTAGATTATTACAAATATTATATGTGATTAGTTGATATAAATTACTGCATGCGTCACATTGTTGATTGCCTTATTAAATTAACTCAACATTTACTTACAAGTGATTTTATTTTGTTATTTACATTTTCATATTAGAAAGACATAGTGGAGGCGTTGCCTACAGCAGCCAATGTATTGCTTATTTTTATTTTATTTCGATAAGACGGACAATTGGAAACTGATTGCTATGGGGAGTATGGAAATTTCTGAGGTGTTGGACGCTCTCTTACATTATCTTTGTTTTTCATGTAATGAAATTATAAAACCTCACAGTAGAGGAATAGAGTGGTAGTTCCTTCTATTGTGTTCCTTCCTCTATAAGCAAGTATAAGTACAGTGGTCATGTTGAGTAAAGTAAGCGGGCAATGCCTGATATTCTGAGGAAGAAATGTTCATAGTTATTGTTATAAAATAGGACGTTATGTTCTCCTTGTATTTAACAAAGACATATAAACATATATGTTTTATATATATATATATATATATATATATATATATATTTGAAAAAAATATATATAGTGAGTAACAAGTAAATACATCCATACATATTTATATCGGGATAGAAATCTTTAAGATGGAATTAATTTCCTGGGAAAGCTTCTCGTCCCCGCGCCGCAGCGCTCTCTTTATCACCTGTCGCCATTTGGTGTCGGCAGAAAGTAAATCAAAGTGTTGCAATTTGTTATTCTGCTGCACTTGAGGAGCTGAAGCTAAATAACACACGGCCTGAAATTCTGATTGAAGTTGTAGGAGGGGGATCTTTTAATTTAATGCCCTTTAATCGCGCTGCCTGCTCGGCTTCTGGCATTTTAAAGGTTGCAGCTAAGGAGAATTTTTTTTTTTAACCAATTCTGTACCAAATATATCATTCTAGTGTCAAGTGATCTAGAGACTCTTGATCTGAGGAGGATCACTTTATTTTGCTTTTTGAGCAAATTAGATAAAGGAGTGTTATAAAGTATTTTTGTTTGAGTGGTTATGCTTACAAAGCAACAAGAGAACCTACCACACCTAAGATATTTACAATTTTCAGATAGTCCCATGTGTATACTCTTTAGCCCTGGTTCACACTGGGCTGCGGGAGTAAAGCCGTGCGAGTTCAGCTGAACTCGCACGATTTCTCTACCGCTGGCAGTCCCGTTTCTGCACAGATGTCAATGTAAATCGCGGCCCGAAATCGCAAACAGTAGTACAGGAACTACTTTTTGAAATCGGTGCTGCGCCGCAGATGCGGCGTCACACCGATTAGGACGGTGTCATTGCCGGCAAATGCTGCCGATTTGAGATGCGATTTGACATGTGAAATTGCATCTCAAATCGTACCAAATCATACCCAGTGTGAACCTGGGCTAAACAAACTAATCATGTTCTAACAATAGTCAGTTTTTTTTTTATTTCCCTTGCACATGATTGGATATACAAAGTGAACACAGGTTCAGCCTATTTACTAACATATACTTTGTGAAGAGCATCTTCTTCTTTTGTAAATCAACCCTAATGCCGAAACCGTTGCATCGTTAACCAGATTGGGGTTTATGTACTGCAACTAGAGCAAGCACAATCAGCCTAATTGAATAAGCTAAAGCTAGAAGCTGATTGGCTACCAATCACAACTGCACCAGATTTTGCACTCTGCAGTTTTAGTAAATCAACCCCATTGTTTCCAATCTATGCACCCAGAGCTGCATATAGGAAAGTGCAGACTTGGGTTTGTGGAGGGTTTCCTTTCCTTTGCCTTCACTCTTGTTCTATCATCCAATATAGAAAAATGTAGTTTTCTTGGTTCAAACAAATGTAGTGTTAGGAGTATGTCGTTGTCCATCTCTGTATCTCCAGGACATGCTCCTACTCCTCCTGTCTCTGCATTTCCAGGTCTCTTGGGACCTCCACGTCAACCAGGACATCTGTCAGCATTTCCAGAATTGATGCCAGTACTTCCAATATTGCTTTCTGAATCCCTGCCAGAAAATAGAGAATTCCATCCAGAACTTCCAGTGGCACCTGTTGCCAATCCAAATTGCCCTGACCTCTCTTCTGCCTTTCCCAATATGAACCACTGCTCGGACCAGACCATTTTCTCGATTGGACCAGACCAGTCACTTCCTTGTGTACCGTCCCCACATTGTAGTCTCTTTGTCCCTGCTCACCTCTTGGTGGGGTGATCCTGAGGGCCATAACTAGGTACCAGCACACAGAAATATGGGAGCAGCCATTGCTGATTTGTTGTCTCTCTACATAAAAATTGTAGTTAAATATTATAGAGCTCCTCTCATGTGAGTTGGGTGGGTCTGCTTCCTGAATCCATGATGTATAATTTATTTTCTGACAACCGTTTTTGACCATGGTTTTGTAGAATGCTATGGGTTCTCCAGTGGTTGCTAAGGTTTGCCTTGAGTTGTGGCTAATCAACCTCCCATTTACATTTAAATAGTGTCTCCGTAGCTTCAGAGACAACGTCATTTGGAAAAGCCAGTAGAATGACACCAGACACCTTTATAGCTGTCTGTAAAGGTGGCAATCAGACCACCACTGTAAGGGGGGCATCTTCCAACTCACCAATGTCAGGGTCATTTTTCTCACTGACCCCAAACAAATTGGTTGTAGCAGAAGTTCTCCAGGACCTAGAAGTTGTTGGGATTCCAACAAGCGACCTTAATGTTGCCAGGCATAAGTGCTAACCACTATATAACAGAATTTTCCAGCAATACAAAAGTCCAAAAACTATCAATTTGCAATGCATCACTGCGATGAAACCCTAAAAAAGATTCTAGATGAATTGTAATCTAGGGACCCACATTTATTGTTATTGAATGCATTGAATTCATCTTGCTCTATCAAATGAGCTGAGCCCTTCTAAAGCAATGAAGGTCAATAAGTGGGGTTGATTTACTATAACTCTAGAGTGGCATGCTAACCAGTCAGCTTCTAATCACAGCTTGTTCAATTACAAGAGAAGTATGTTTTTTTTTTTTAAATCATACTTACGTTGGTGGATGCAACATTGGCCTGATGCTACATCTGTACTGAGAACTGGGCGATCGAACATTACCGATCGCTCGGTTCTGACAGTTCCCAAAGTAGAATGCTGCAGACTGTGAGTCACAGCTCTCTGCTCTTCTCCATCCTCGCTCACTGGAGCGCTGAGCTGTGGAGGGGCGGGGACGGGCCGCCCATGACATTAGCAGAGAGCAGATTTCAGCCCGCTCTCTGCTGAAAACTGGCCACAGGAGTGCAAAACGAATCCATAGGAGAAGGACAGCCAAATGAGCTTTGGCTGGACTTCTCTTTTAAGCTTTGTCTATAAAACCTGGAAGCTGATTGGTTTCTATGCAACGCTACACCAGATTTTGCACTCTCCAGTTTTAGTAATTCCACCCCATTGTGATTACTGATAGTAGGTGGGAGTTATCATGATGATCATTAAACTTTTTGTGATAACAAACCCCCTTAATCAAGTCAGAAAATATCTATTATATATTATCCAAATTTTATATACAGTACATGGTATAATATAAGTCACAAAAATATCCTTTTTAGGGCACATTATAGAATTTAGAAATCAAGTTTTGGTCTCATACAGCTCAGCTCTTGTATTGTTGTTTCTCAATCTTTGACCAGCCAATGTAAAAATCCATCACGCTGACACAGCTCAGCCCGTTTACTGCATCTCAGCTCATTCTCAGCTAGTGTAAAATCCTTCACAGTCTCACACAGAGCAAGTCTTTGTCCCCCTCCCCCACCGCCTATTACCTTATGTCCTGTCAGACCACTAAAGTGATTGCCGAGAGATGAAAGACTTGGAAATGTTTCCTCATGCCTGCAAAAAACTGTTGACCTTATTCTCCAAGCATTTTTTTCCCAGGCAGACCTGAAAGGAGACTGTAATTTGACTGTTGCTCAAAACTTATTTGTTTTATATTATGCTGCTGGATATTGTGACCAACCATAATCCTTAAAGTTAATGATGGGCCCCCTTTAAGATATACTTTTATGTTTATTTGTCTTATTGACTATGGCTTACTTTTACTAAGTCTATGTTAGGGAAGAGGAAGTAGAGATAGTTACACGATGGTATGCGTTTTTTTTAAATATGGTGGTAGCTCTTTAAATTTCAATTTCTTGTTATGTATCAGCAGGTCTTGTTTGGCTTTGTAGAATCATTTCTTGCTGCTCGCATATAATTTGCTCTCTGAGAAAGCAAAACTTCATGCATTTTGCATTTTCTCAGAATGATTATATGTTTAATTGTTGCGTGTGAAATCCGCTCGCAGAAAGGCCCCTTTGTTACAGAGCTGGAATTAGCATCTCCACACTCATTAATCTGCTATGTCCTTTCATTCAGAAAAAAAGTTGAAAAAAAGCTGCGTATTCAGTCAGTTCAAACTCACTTTGTGAGGGAAAAGTGTTTTTTTTAAATACTTTTATTTACAGAAGCACCAAGCAATGCGCTTCGGACCCCTGTGACTGCAAATTTTACAATTCAATCCTAAAAATATCCTCTAGTAATATAACTGCTAAGCTGTTCAACCTCTTTCTCTATGACTTCTCTGCCAAAAACAGGTAAAGATTTTATTCTTTTATTGAAGAGATCTTCAGTGCTTTATTCGACAGCGCTATAAATAAAGATATTTATTATTTAAGACTTAAATTTTAAGTGATTAAATAGTGTTATAAATTGAAGTGATCTGTAACTAAGTCATTGATCTTGAAAGTCTTATTGAACTGGAAACATAGGCTTTAGAACATATAACAATAAAAATGCCGTCAAGGAAACTTTACAACTTTACAAAATTTACAGTTGCTTTATACAACTATAGGGAGGGTATTAATCCTTTTGTACACCCCCTACCACTGCCTCTGCAGTTAAGGGGGTAGCAGTTGGGCACAGTAAAAGCGTGACTCAACTCTGTAGGGTTTTACAGTAGGGTTCAACTGTAGGGTTTTACGAAACCCCCCCACCTCACGTGATTGGATCCTTCATTCTCCCCTATGGACTGGCAGGTGTAAACGGACTTGTGTTAGTTTATACAAGTGCGCTAAAAAAATGAAAAACGGAAGAGTATCCTCTTCTGTCTAGGCAGATCGGATTGGAAGGTAGTTGGGTGTAATCTGACAGTGAGGTCCGTTTACTCCCTCTGGTCTGTGTCCGCTCTGCAGAAACTGAGCCCACATGGACCTGTCATGCACCTGCTCTGCTCAGGTTAGCAGAGGATCAGCAGACAGACTCCGCTGTCCATTTACACTAGACTGCCTTCTAATCCCATCCCCCTAGATGGAGGGGGACAGATCCCCTTCCATTTTTTTTAGCATGCCAGACTGGTTTAGAGGTAGATGGGTGTAAACAGACACAAGTCTATTTACACCTGCTAGTCTTTGGGGGTGAATAGAGGGCCTGATCAGGTCTATCTGAAAAAACGTCAAAAACCTAATCGGACCCTTCATGTGAAAGGCGCCCAAGAGTGAATTTTCACAATGCATTTTCTGGGTATGTTAGCTAAATGTGTGTTTTTGATAGCCCCCTCTGCTTTAAATTACTGCGCTCATTTCACATTAGCCGCTATTCCTGCAAATGACAGTCCAGTAGTAGAATGTCATGACTAACAGCAGGCCATAGTTTTTTAGGAACCAGCTAGTATCCATTGTCTGCTTATAAGATTTTGAAGACTAGTAAAACGCTAAGGATCCATTTATTCCTGTGCTTTTTAGGTATTCTTGGGGTGCGGTGTGGTAAAATAAACACTTAAGATACACTTTTATCAAAACACCTCAATGGTAATATATGTAAAATGCAACACAGATAAAACACTGTACCGACGTCAACCAGGCATAAACCTACTGAGCTCACAATTCGAGCAGTGGTGGTCCTGCTGACACCACCTGGCTCAACAAACTTCAGTTGAGAAATCAAAGGAATTGGTTGGAAAACAGTCTCTGAGACAATCAGTTGCAGTCACTGTTCGGGTATTCTGACAGCTGTAGGTGCTGGCTATCAGTATTCATTAGCCAGCAGCAGGAGATTCCTCTGTCCATGCGGATTAGCATGGATGGGGAAATCTAAGGATTTCAGCCCATTTAGTTTATTAACCCCATTATCCTAACTCCTTGATAAGTTCCTTGGTCTGTTTAGATTAATAAACATGATTGATTGTGACAAAATGATATGGCTGTGCGATCTTATATGAGCAGTAATAGTTCCTGTTGATCAAAGCGTCACTCATGAGCATGAGATGGCTTTTTGTTACATTGCTTGAGGGCTGATTTACACCATAACATGTGAGTTTTTGCGTGTTCCTGCTCCGCGTGTTTTTAACAGCCCATTCATTTCAGTGAGCTGCCAACCACGCAGAAACTTGCACAACTTACAGCAGGCACGTTTTTTAAATCCTGCCACACCAAACCACATTTTGGTGGCTGCAAATGCATGCACATTTGCTATATGCATGGGGGTACCATTAACAATCGACGACACCCGTGCCAGTCTGCAGATGTCATCACGTTCCCATGTGGTATGGGAAACACACATGAAAACTTTGTTTCTGCACCACATGTGGTGTAAATGGTCCCTCAGTCTTTATGTACCAGCAAAAAGCAGTTTACAGAGTAATAATGAGAGCGCCTGTGTCAGCAACTGATTCCTGAAAGATCAAACAGACATCCCAAGGGAGGAGAGTGATTGGAGACAAATGGATCATAAATGGCAGAGATCCGATGTACTGGTTGTATCCAAGTCGATCAATGGATCAACTTGGGTACAACCAGCCTGGCCACAGATGAATCAAATCTCGGTGTTGAACTGACCAAGATTCAAACCATCTTCGGCTGGCTTAAGATTTGGGGATTGAAGAGAACAGAGGTAGTATGCCAGGAGGGTGCACTCCATTAAAAACCAGCCCCTTCATGATTTTAATAAATGTGTAACTTCTTTCATTGGTGTTTTTATATATATCTGTCTGGAGTTTAGGTCCTGTAAATGGTTGTGATTCCAGACCTATAAAAGTTTACTATTTACATCCACCTCCAGTCATTAGTGCCACTTACACCCCCTTTGATTCATAAAGCTTAGAGGCTTCCCCCATTTTTCATTCCACGTGGTGGAAGCTCTATTTGCTTGTTAGGTATACATTCTTTATTCCTTATTTGAAGTGCAGCTATAGAGAATATACTTTTATTTTCTTTGCCAGCGCATCCAGGCCTTCGGGTAATGACTGCGCTCCCAAAAAGCATTTTTTTTAAATAAATAAATAAGTATTTTAGTCTGCATTGGGTAAACTGAATGAAAACAGTACCAAACATCATCCAAAGGAAATGCTGGATACCCAGATGATGGACGGTTGACATATTAATCACTCATGTTTCATATTGTATCAGACTTCACAAATATACAGTTGTGCATCATGTTGATGTCTAGTCTCCTCTTGGTGCAATACCTGTAGTACATGTTTATTGATTTTTGAAGGTAATCTGGATCGGGAAAAATGGAGGTTTCCATATTTGCTGTGTTGTTCTCCTCCCCGTCTGCAGATGGCAATTCACCGTCTGTCAAGCTGATCCCACAGCTTTAGTACTTTTAGAGTCACTGACCTGGAACAAGTATGTAGGTTAGGACCTCTGACATCACTCTGACTTTCCTGATATGCATGTTTGTTCTGGGTCAGTGACTCACAAGGTACTGGGTCCATTGGATCAGCATTTTCTGAATCAGGTCAGTAATGGTAGCCACTGTACTTTCTCTATAAATGCTTTTTTTAAAGTGTATATAAATGTTAAATCTATCTTTCAGTATATTTGGCTTCATGTCTCAGTGTATACAGTGTTTTTTGAGCAAATCATTTTCTGAATCTTTTGCAATGTTTCCTACCTAGAGATCCTGCAGTAACAGCACTTCCTGTTGCAGGCTGACACCACAGAGCCACCACTTTACAAGTGACAGCAGAGTTGTCATGACAAGCCTGTTGTATGCTTTCCTTCAGTTGGCCATAGTCTGTCTACAGAAGGAGCATTCACTGCAGCTAATTCTGCTGCCAATTGTGAAACAGTGGCTTAGTGTGGTCGGCAACTTAAAATTTAAAGCTGAACTCCAGCCTTATATTCAGTGTTACACAGTTGTACAGGTTCCACTTCCTGCACTGGAAATTCTTACTCTGATTTCACAGCACACTGTGAGCTTCTCACATTGTACATTCAAAGCTGCAGCAGTTAAAGCGGAGCTCCACCCGCATTTTTTTTTTCAAAGTCGGCAGCTACTAACAGTGTAGCTGCTGACTTTAAATAAGGACACTTACCTGTCCTAGGCGCCCGCGCTGACGGCCCCCGCCGATGCCGATCCTCGATCCCGGCACCGCCATCCACAGTCAGGGAAACAGGCAGTGAAGCCGTGCGGCTTCACCGCCCGTTTCATACTGCGCATGTGCGAGCAGCGCGGCGCTTTGTGAATGGTCCGGCTGCTTTCTGGGATACACACAGTTCCCAGAATGCAGCGCGGCCCATTCACAAGACTACACCGAGAAGAGGAGGAGGAAGAAAACCACACCGCGGAAGATGAGGGCAGATTCGGGACATCCGCATGGCAACATCCTATTTAGGGTGAGTATTTTTATTTTTTTTCCATTTAATATTTTTTTATTTTTTTTGATTTTTGAAAAAAAAATAAAAAATCAGGGTGGAGCTCCGCTTTAAATAAAGCCTACCTGATTTTCTGTCTGGAGGATGTCTGGTATCATTTAGCGTTCTTGTGGCAGCCTGTCCCAGGCCCTCCCCTTTCATTCATTGCATTTTAGTTCTTTGAATCATGGATAATACCTACTGTGATCTGCATGCAAATGCAGCCTGTCTAGAAACACTCACTTCTGCAGACTGACACCCACCCATGGAAGCACTTTGATATTTGCATTCTTCCTTCCAAGAGCCATACCATTGCTTTCACCAAAGTTGAGGGCTCTTGAGAGGAGTACCAAGATGCTGTGATGTTTTTAATAAAGATAAATATAGCACCCTGTTGTCCTCTCCCACTAACCATCATCTGTCTGCATTGCATTGAGGTCTAAAATAAGGTATGTAATGAATGCATAATCATTTTACTTAAAGCGGAGTTTCACCCAAAACTGGAAGCTCCGCTTATCTGCCTCCCTCCCACATTTGAAACCTATGGGGGGGTTGGGGTTTAACAGGTGCCTGTCTCCAGTTCCGAGAGATCTTGCGACGGCGAGATGACTCTGGAAGTTTCGCTATCTTCCTCCTCTGCCGGGCCATTCAGAAATCGCAGCGCGCTTTGCCTATGTTCAGTAGGGAATCAGCTGTAAAGCCGCAAGACTTCACTGTCAGGTTCCCTTACAGGCAATGGCGGTGGCAGCACCGAGAGCTGATGGAAATATCGGCTGGGGTGCCGACATCGCTGGATTCCAGGACATGTAAGTGTCCTAATACTAAATGTCAGAAGCTACAGTATTTGTAGCTGCTGACTTAAAAAAAATGTTCTCTTTCGTTCATTGACGGAAACAGCACTTTACATTTTGACTTTAGGGTTATATCGCCACCTTCAGGGGAGGATCTTCTCCTGAAGGTGGCGATACAACCCCAAGGTCAAGATTTAAAGTGCTGTGTCCGTCAATGAATGAAAGAGAAAAGGATTTTACGGTGAGTACAAAAATACAATTTCCTTTTGGGGGGGGGACTCTGCTTCATGTTGATAAGGGAGGGGAGGTAGAAACCAGGCAAATAGAGCTGCACGATTCTGGGAAAAAAGAGAATTGCGATTATTTTGCTTAGAATACAGATCACGATTCTCAAAAAATGCCTGGCAGCTGGCATTGAATCAATACTGGTGCACAGTGCACACTCACAGCGGTGTTTCCCGGCGGTGTAATGCTTGGCAGCTGGCATCGGATTAATGCTGGTATGCAGTGCAATGCACACTCTCAGTGACAGCAGTGTTTCCCGGTGTTCTGCCCAATAAGGGGGGTCCTAATCCGCAGGGGGAACATTCTCGGCAGGACAGTGTTTCCCGGCTGAGAAATTGGTGTCGCCCACGACCCGATATCGGCGCCATTTGCGTTCCACAGTGTTTCTGCGGCTTCTCCTCCAGGCCAGGCTACATCCCGGAAAATCAAGCCAATCCAGGTTGGAGATCACACGGGGGGGGGGGCTGGGTGAATCGAGATTGCGATTAATATACAATAAGGCTTCATTTCCATGGACGTTTTTACAGACACTTTTTTAAGCCTTTTTTACAGCTTAAAAACGCCTGTCCATGTTTATTTGTTGAAAAAAAAAATGTTCTTTTTCTTTTCTTTTTTTGAGCTGGAGCTCAAAAACGCCGTGGCAGCTTTTTTGAGCTTTTTTGCGCGTTTTTGAGTGTTTTTTAATGTCTGGCGTTTTTACAGCTCTATTGCTGGAGCTTCAGAACGCACTGGTCCTGTTTTTTTTTTTTCAGCTTAAAAACGGCTCAGCCATCTACAGCTCAAAAACGTCATGGTGGGCATGAGGCCATAGACTAACATGGAGAGCTGTTTTTAAGCTGCAAAAACGCTCAGAAAAGTGGCTGTAAAAACGTCCATGGAAATGTAGCCTTAATCGTGCAGCTCTACAGGGAAAGCAGATTAAACTACAGCTTTATGATATATATAAAGTGATTTTTTAAAAGAAAAAGCAATACTTCAGGGAGGGCAGAAGGCCGGAGGGTGGAAACCATAGAAAAGATGGCGTTGGGCTTTAACGCTGAAAAATCTGTGTTAAGTCAGCCCTTGTCATATTGGTAAATTTTTTAAATATTTATAGCTTTGCAACATGCAGAATCTCTTTGCATTATGTAGTTAATTTAAGTATATTACAGTTTTGACAATAATCAAATATTTATTTTCTGCCTCAGTACTTCCTCCCATTTCCTCCCCTTCTCTCGCCTTTTTTTCTCTTTTTTACTATATTGCTATATATTATATTGTACAAACACACCGTGGTTATTGAAATGTTGCCTGGGCAGCAAAAGCATTTTTGGTAGTTAACCAAGCACCTCTGACAGATACAAGTCTTGGCTACAGTGGATAGGTTTCTGTTGATAAAGTCATTAGGAAAAAAAAAAAGAAGGAAAGAAAAAAATGAACAAGGCTGTCAAAAGCTTCCCAACCTCCTCCTCGTTACTTGAGCAGTAATCGTTCCAGCTAACAGTTTATGCATAAATCCATAAAAATGAGCCAAACGGAGATGTGTATTTTGCAGGATCAGGTCCTGCACTGGAAGATATTGGCTTACAAATGCAGCTTATGCTGGGACCATCACTCTTGGACAAGCCGCACAAAGGAAGAGGAGGCTGACCAAGCCCCTGGCAGCTTGCATAAGAGCTAACGGTCCTGCAAATTGACAGGGGACAGTTTGCTGTTGTGTCTCCATGCATACCCAGTAAGAACAAAATATAAGCTGCATCATATAAAAGGTCTTATAAAGTTCATTGGATTGTGAAGCAAGTTATGGAGGACTTCCATTATAAATGAAGTTTAGTTAATGTATATTTAAACCCAAGAACAAAAATATAATATATTGCAGTTTAAAAGGTCCCTAAATGTGCTGGCTGCATTCGTTTGCTTGTTTTATTTTATTTTAATTTGCTTTATTTAAACTTGGTGATCCTGCTAGTTACAAACTTACTGCTTTACTGTGACAATGCTAACTTACCGCACTGAATCTATGGAGGAGCAACTTTGTCATTACAGAAAAAGACTACTGCACGACTCCCTCTTTACCCTTGTCTATAACATAGGTGCGAATCTGTTGTGGGTTGGTAACAGAAAGTATTGAAGCCAGTAGGTCAAAATAACAGTTGAATTTGTAGCATGTTAAATGAACAGCATGTGAGCATACTTTTTGCCAAAGTATGGCCTGGGTGCAAAGGGTACTCTGACATGTACTGTGTGTTAGAGCTGCACGATTAATCGTCAAGAATCGTTATCGCGATCTTTTTCCGTTGCGATTCTTTATACAGGGTTTCACGATCTTTGACATGAAAAGAATTTTCTCTCTGCACTTTGGTATGCAAAGAATTTCCTGTCTGCTCTCAGCCAAAAGTCAGTCTGGGCAATCTGCCAGGTCTGGGCAGCCTGCCAAATTTTGAAATCATTGTATCTCTTCAAAGGAATAAACTTCTTCTGTATGTAAATTAGGAATTTTTAACTACTTAAACACCAAACCTTTTTCTGACAGCTCTTTTCAAGTTAAAATCATTATTTTTTTTGCTAGAAAATTATTTAGAACCCCCAAAGATTATATAACTTTTTAGTAAAAATACATTTTGAAAAAAGACAGCCACTCAGCTTGAGACTCGGAAGACTGCAGCGATCACTGTAGTAGCTCTGACTACTAGAGTGCTTCTCTGCTTCCACAGTGGTCCCCTAGGTATGGAATAGGTAAACTTACATTATTCCAAGCCAGACCAAGGTAACTATGCATTAAAGTCTATACTTTTACACCCTTAAATCAGAACTAAACCCAGTTTACTTACCTTCTTTCTAATGATCTGAAGTCCGGGAGGGGTCCCTCATCGGTGCTGGCATCTTCTCCCTGGCTTCTTCCGGGTGCTGGTCTTTGGGCATCATCTTCATTTGCCGGCTCTGGATGACGTGACTCCTGCACATGTGCAGAAGTCAGTAATCCCAGCATACTGAGAATGTGCTGGCGATGTAAACTGAACTGCGCATGCTTAGCTCACTTTACATTTTACAGAAGACTGTGAGCAGACCGGTAGGTGTATATCATTGCAGAAGAGACATTGCACGTCTTGACTGCAATAGATAGCTTGCCTACTTGTACGTTTTTTTAAATGCCTTTAGTTCCGATTTAAGTTGATTGATGCAAATTTTTAAATTTCAACTTGTGTGCGTGGCAGTTGACTTATATTTCTAAACATTTTTCAGGTTTGCCATAGAATCACCTTCAAACAGCAAGGAGTATTTCAGAGGACATCATTCTGTCCCAGATGTCTGTTTCTTTCATTAATACGACAGGAAAGATTGTCTTATTATATTTGTATATCTTTGTAATTAAATCCCGCATATTTATTAACAATCTGACTGAGCTGAAGCATTTACCAGATATCTAGCTAAAGCTTTCAAAATCCCATATGAGACACAAGGAAGAGGACATCTTAGAGATTAATGTTATCATTTCCCCCTAGTTTCAGCATCTCCTTTATTTTGCGGTGTTTTTCAAGCAATGCATTTGAGACTTCTTTTATACTGAGAGATTAGTCCATTAGGCTGGATGCTTTAGCAGTGTTCTTCTCTAGTGTTCCATCAGGTGGTTGGGAGAGCTTGTGAAGAGCAGATGGAGGGGCACTAATGCACAGGCCTCAATCACAGACGCTGTTTGCCAGAATTTGAATTTGACAAGAGCAAAAAGAACATGCGGCTTGAGGCCATCAGGAGAGCCATTTATATAAAAGAGAACTGGTCTATAAATGAGGAACGTAAAGAATGTTTCTTCACCCATATGTATATAAACATCTAATGAGGCTGATTTACCGAAACAGTTGAGGATTTTCACTTAATGAATTATATCTGTTCACTCCTAATATCTAATCTTGTGCAGCTAAAAATAAACTGGGATTTGATTTTCACACGATTGTATAATTGGAATCGATTGTTACTCAATTTAGTAAATCAACTCAACTCCATTAGTAAACCAACACCTATTTTTGTCAGTTTACTTGATAGCTAAATTAAAGCTAATGCTGCCTTAACCTCCTTGGTGGTATTCTCCAGTCGGGCTCGGGGTGAATTTTCAGTACCAAAAGCGGTAACCCCGAGCCACACTTGGGATCGCACTGCAGGATCCATGTACAGCTCTTACTTACCTTGTCCCCTGGATCCTGCAATGTCTCCCTGCTCTGTGTGCGAGCCGTGTCTCCACTCGATTTACAGTGCCAGGCTCCGTTCCATGCGAGCGTTGCGACGCACGGGGACGGAGGTCGGCGCCAAATTCAAAAAAAGAAAAACACACAATACATACAGTACACTGTAATCTTACAGATGACATTACTGTATCAAATATTTTCACATGCCCTTTGTCCCTAGTGCTTTGTCCAGTACCCTGCATCCAGTTTTATATTATAATTACTGTTCTTTCTGCCTGGAAACTGGAGATTGTCCATAGCAACCAAAAAGTGTCCGTTTTGGTCAAAAGTGCTTTTAGACCAGCTAGAAAACAGCGATAATAGATTAGAATCACTTGCAGTATTGAGCGACAGCGATTTGTGGGGAAATTCGCCATCAGACACTGAAAGTAATGACAGCGACAATTCTGTAACTGAGCAAATTTCTGTGTTTTTGGTTTAATTACATTATTGAATCATTTTTATTATTATTATTTGTTATAATTATTTATTATATTATAATTTATGATTTTGTGTTTCAAACTTTATCATACCCGGGATGTCTACTAGACTCTTGTTTGGACAGATTTAAGTGAGTTATTTCTAAGAATTACAGGCCTACAATATAAAACGCCAAATTTCTATGCGAAACAATTCGACATCAAAAATCTGACATAATCATACCGTCAGGGAGGTTAAAGACCTTCCCCACGATAAAGTTAATATATTCAACTCTTGTTTTTGGGTTTGCATACTTTTTAAAATGCAAGTGTAAGAAATTTAAAAATGATCCCTTGCAATGGTGCTGAGCCCACAGTGCAAAAGTTACAGTGCAGAACTATCAATCTTGCAGTGGTTTTGATGACATCAGGACCTTAGTCCACTGGAGAGTAAGGAAGACGACGCTGTGGGGACCAGTCTAGCAGCTTGGAGGATGAGTTACGTAAATATACTTTAAAAGTCCCCTAGACCTAAAGGAGCAGTGCAGGTGCAGCCCCAAGGGATATTCTCTAATTTTCCTGCTATTGGGCTTTAAGCATCTGACACAAATGTTGGAAAGACTGTAGATCCATGCGCAGACCTCTACATCACTAAAGCATAGAATGTTGGTGTATGGAGGGGAAGAAATATATAGGTGATACTACAACCACTTCTGTTAAAAATATGGCTGTCATGCTAATACTTTGACTTCAATATTTTTTTTAAGCCTCTGACCCCAGAACATATTTAGGGATAAGGAATTCCGACTATTTTTGGACTTTCACTTGTTGCAAACCTATTTGAGGTCTCGGTGGGGCATGTTGGCATTTTCACCTTAGGTAATAAACAATCTTGTCCTGGAACTAGCTTACTAATGGGGATCTGAATATGTATTGATATAGCTTCAACCCTGCAATCCCTGCCTCCAACCCAATCACAAGCATTGATTGAGATAATTGGATGTTCAATCTGTGTAGGGATTTTCTAGAGGAAGATAACAAGAACTTCAGAAGTGCTATTTTACAACTTGTGCTTAAATCTTTCTTTGCTGTGGAGAAAAGGGAACATGCCTGGCACCCAGTGTGTGTCACCTTCACCTTATGACCAGGAGCTTAAAGTGGATTTTGGTGGCACAGCAGTGCTTTTAAGGACAAGCACATATCTCATGATCTTATCTTATCTATTGACAGAGCGCTTGATTTATATTCAGGAGGAGCTGGCACCGCTTCCTAAACCATATTTGCTGTGTTTGAAAACACAGACTGTGTGGATATAATATCTGCTCTGTACCCTGACGTAGCAGTGTGTTATTTAAGGAAATGAGCTGGCATCTGTGGCCTGCTACTTGGTTCCTGCTTTGATGGAGAGGATTCAGATGTCTCAGTTACTTGTTATGTGGGATGTCGTGGTGTATATGATAATGGCATGTGTGGATTTGGATTTCTCTGCAATGGCTTCGGTGCAATGTTTTGGCATGGGCTGATCAGTAGTTCATGGACTTTGATTTGGAGCATTAGTGATGGTCTGTTTGACTCGTATAAAGTGGTCGTTATTAGAGCTAAATTACATTTTCAGTTATGATAGAACCACAGCAAATGGCAAGGACACAGACTTCTGACACTTCAGGAAGAGTTGAACACTGCAGCACTGAATGTAGAGAGGAGGAGAGGAGATAACACTTCTTCTATATTGGGGAACGTCAGTTCCCCAATATATTGATCAATATCCTATTGATTTTTTTAAGCAACTGAATTATCACTTTTAATAAAAAACTGTTCTGATTCCACCCATAGTCATGATTTTGGGATTTTTAGTGATTTGCAATACATAGCTTTAGCTCCTCACAACTGATATTCCAGTAATGTGTAGAAAACCATATATACAATGGGAATAAATATGAGAATACATACTAGAGATGCACTGAATTTTCGGGTGCTGAAAATTATCAGCCAAATATAGGGTTATCGACATTTTGCTGATAGAGAAAACAATGCTGACAATGGCGCTGAAAACAATTTTACGGTGCTTATGGTGTTTTTCATAGGTCATGTGACTCAAAAACTGCATCAAAAATGTAACACGGTGTGTTATTGATGCATTTGTTTTCAATGCATTTTAACGGGGAGGTGCGTTTTATTTAACTGACCAAAAATGCAGCAAGCAAGATTTTTACCACTACGATGGAAGTGCAACGAACCAGTGGAAAGACCAGTGGGAAGAATTTAAAGGGATGCATTTTTCTTGAGCTTTTCTTCACTAAATGTGCCAATAATGGCGAAAATAAATTCATATTTATTTAAATTCATGAGAATAAATAATAAAGTTGAAAATAATACAATTATATAAAAGAATATATTTTTTTTTTAAACTGTCATTTTCGGTTTTGGCCAAGTGCATCCTGAATTTTTGGTTTCAGTTTTGGCATCAAAATGTTCATTTTAGTGCACCTCTTAATACATACTGTATATGATTGAGAGAATTACCAATGCTCCCTAGACTATAAAATAAACATCTGTATTCTAGGGACAATACCTCTGCTCGTCCTTTCCTTAAGTTTACTTTGGCTGGCCATACGTTATACAATTTCCTTACAATTTTCTTATTCAATTTCCTTTAGATTAGACGTTCAACTACAGTATGTATTGCAAGGGTCTGCCGGATTGCATACAAATTATAAGTATTTAGTTTTGTCATATTATATGGTTTTGATAAATCTTAAGGAAAATGGTACAAAAAAATATATGGCAAGGCTTATTGGTTAAGTGTAACCAATAACCCCTACAGTAAGGCCAATCTACTTAGTCTTGATAATTTAGGCATGACGCAGTATTAAATTGGACATATGACAAAAAGAAAAGTAATCTGAATTACATACAGTAGAAATTTGTTTGACAGATACTTTGGTTATATAACGTTTTAAAGTTAAAGATGAGCTCTGCTAAATATGTCTTGCATCCAAACTGACCAGATAACTCAGTGCAGTTCCAGGAAAACCCATGCCATAAAAAAAGAAAATCTGGGACCTGAGTGAGAGTCAGAGTGCCGTAGCTATAAGGATGTGGACGGTAGAGCGCCCCTGCTACTGAATCCCATTGATTTTAAAGAAGTGTAGACAGACTTAAAATTATCCATGTCTATTTTTGGATATCAGCTAATTTATACAAATAAATACATTTTTAGATCTAAAGATCGTTAGAAGATTTAGTCTCTACTCTAAACTTTACTCTTTATATCTGGTGTTGCTTTAAGAAACACTTTTCCGATTCCACCCATTGCACATGTTCGGTTGAGTTTGGCTTAGGAAACAGACTACATACATTTACACCCCTTTTTAATAAAGAAGGTCAAGTTCAGTAAGCCATACCAATCAAGTATCATTTTGGATTACATTAGTCAGAGGAAAAGGATGAGTTCATATTGCCTGTTGTGGCTTTGTTCACTTTACATGGTCACCTGACTTTGCACTGCTTTATTAGATAAGCACATACGTGACTGAGGCAATAGCTGTATATAAGACATGAAGATTATGGTCTCCATCTTTATATATGTTGAGCATTTATTTGTGAGATTTTGGTTTTATGGTCCCTTGTAAATACATGTTGTGGCATAAACCAGCTATTGTGAACCTGGGTTATTTGGATCCCTAGGGTTCCTACAGTGGTTTCTAGTGGTTTGTATAGCTGTGGCTGATATACCTCCCATTTCGTAGGGTTTCCTGAGTTCCAGAGTCAAAGTCACTTGGCAGAGCCAGCAGCACAACACCAGAAACTTTTTAGCTATCTGCAATGGTGGCATTCTAACCATTTCTGGTTAGGGGGGATTTTTCCCACAGATCCCCCATTAATTAGTTAAGCAGGGGTTCCTTCTGGGATAAAAGGTTGACTGGTGCAGACTATGGGGATAAAAACTGTGTAGTGCAAAAACAAGTGCAGTCGTGCATGGTAGCCAATCAGCTTCTAACTTCAGCTTGTTCAATTACACTTTGACAAAAAAACCTGGACATTGATTGGTTTCTATGCAGAGCTGCACCAAATTTTGCACGCTCCAGTTTTAGTAAATCAACCCCTATGTGTAGCAAACCATTTGGGAAGACATATGATATCATATACTGTGCACATTCCAAGATGTGACAGAAAGGGGATCCAACCATTGATCCCCATATAGCAGAATATATATATATATATATATATATATATATATAAAAGCAGCCCCCCCATAAAAGTAATTATTGCCCCCCACACACACGCCTTTAGATTATTCAACTATAAAACACAGGCTATAGCTATCCTCAGTATCCCTCATGCTTTCCTCTCTGTCGCACATTTTCTCTCCCTCCCTCCATTAGTGTCCCACACCCCCTCTCCACTTCAGTCTATGCAGGGTGTATATGTTTGCGTATTTTCACTGTACGGCGTGTAGTGGGAATGAATCCCTTGCATGATCTCCATATGAAGATACAGAGCCCATTTGCATGTGTAAATGATATAATCCTTCTGGCGCGATGCGGATTTGCCTGCGGGAGGGATATAATAATAAGCAATGACAGAGAATCAGCAAACTTAATTTGCTGCTTTCTGGCCATAGTCTCTTTTGTTCTGGAATGTTAGTCAGCCTGTGTCTCTGTCTCCGTCTTGGCTCTTGTCTGTCACTCATTGCCCTTTTCTGGCGCTCATTCAGTGCCGTGTTTGTGCATCTCGCTCTCTGTATATACATGTTTCTCTACCTTTTCTATTTAACCCTCCTTGTCGCTGCCTATATATCTTTTCCAATATCTCTCTTGCTTTGGCTCTTTCTCCCTCTCTGATTAAGACCTTCAGCCCAATCTTCTCCAGGCTGCAAACAGATCAATAGCAGTGGAATTAAAACAGAAATTAAAACCAAAGTGGTGTGTGTTTGTATTTGAATGGCTTGAGAGGTAATTATAGAGCTATTGAGAGATGAAGGGATACCTTGGTCTACGCATTTGCAAACAAGGTTGTAGAATTGCCAATGTTTTCTTCGAAACGTGATACAACACAACTGGAGGTTGTAGTATATGTCCCCATGCAGGCTTATTCAGTAACTCAATCCAAAGAAGAATAATGATAAGCAAAGTGCAGAAACCTATGGGGATCAATCATAATTAGGTTGAATGGAATTTATGAGGACCCAAATATGGCAGTTGCCTTTGATTTTTAAAAGTGTGGGTTCTGGTTATGTTGCCTTCATTCTTGCTTCACTATGAATTCAGTCATTATCCTAGAAGCTTGCATGCAGGATAGAACTTCACTGGTAGCATGCTAGTCCTAGCTTAGGTATTGAAGCTGGAATCAGAATGCTAGCAATGTCATTAATGGCTGCTCCCATATTGCTCTCCTCCCTGGTTCATTTTAAAGTAGTGATACTAGTAAAAGACATTGTTCGGTTCTTAAAGCGTAATGCTTCCTCATCATCAATGTCATGGTTGTTGAATAATGTATTTTTTAGTACATATGTTAAAAAGTCTGTTCTGCTTTACAAAACGTTTTGTATCCAGTCAATAATAAATGTGGTACCAACTCTTTTGAAGGCTTACAACAGGCCAGATTTGTGGGTTTATGAATGTTCTCTGAGCTTAGTAAATAAGGTAAAGATGGGTTAACCTTGTGTGTAGCCCTTTTTCTGTAACCCAGACTCTCCTTGGGCATATTTTGTGGAATATGATCCCTCATATGGGATAGTGGCAATGGTGATGGTTGCAAGAGCCTTAATTAGTGCACAGTGTACGTAAGAGGCATAAAGGACGTCAATACTACGTTATTGGCATTAAGTTATAATAATGTCATGCTTCCAAGTCCATGATCTTTTGTATATATATATATATATATATATATATATATATTCTTCATTGGGGGGTTAACCGGGTGGTAACCCTCTCTTGTTTATGTTATTCAAACGCTCTGGTAGTAGTACATTTAGTACATTTATGTACGCTAGAGGGCCCCACGACAGATCTGTACTATGTTCCTCACCATTTTCTTCCAAACCTTGCATTTGTATGTTGCTCCACTAAATGATCTTTTATTTTTTACCTGTTTTCCAAATACAATAAAAACTATTGAAACTGATAGACGGGTTCACTTCAGTCAACCACACGTGCACTACCAAATCTTTTTTTCGAATCTCCCTGGGACACATTTGGGTATTGAAGGTAAAAACAAATTTACCTTTATATAAAAAAAAAGAGGTTGTTGGTATATGAGTGCCTAGGCACACTCACATACAACAGGAAATTCTATTTTTCAAGAGGAATTCTAGACAAAGGCACATTTTACAGGGTAGCACTTAATATTTCCATTTTTTTCCTATAACATAGCAAATATTCACTTTTTGAGTTTAGTTACACTTTAATTTGGTAATACCATTTGTGATACTGAGCAGTTTAGTCTCTTTAGTCCATGGTTTATGGTACCCAATTATTGTAAGGGCAAATTTTACTTTACAGTGTGTCCTGAATCCAGTTGGGACTTTAAAGCAAACGCAGGACAATGATCTTCTTTAGTAAATGACCACTTTACTTCCTGTTCGCAGCAAAAATGGATTGAGCTATTTAATTACCAGCTGCACTTTTTCGGCAAGTTTTAATATTATACAGTAGAGTAGGCAAAAAATACTTTTTTTTAAATTTAACTTACACATCATTGGAAAGTGAACAGAGCGCTTTAACTGATTTACTAATCACAGTAAATTTTCACACTGCTAAGTAACAAGCTTCTTCTCTTATTAAATCACCCCCATAAAATCAGTTGTGCTGCTAAAAAAAAAATTTTT
This sequence comes from Rana kukunoris, assembly GCA_029574335.1. Lineage (NCBI taxonomy): Eukaryota > Metazoa > Chordata > Amphibia > Anura > Ranidae > Rana > Rana kukunoris. The sequence goes on along the minus strand of CM056059.1, from coordinate 47,897,390 downwards.
TGTCATGGGAATTGTTCTCAGAGATCTTGATATAACCTCGGAGAGTTATCTCCTAAAGATGTGTATATCTTCATGACAAAACTGAACCTTTTTTCCTATGGCTTTCAGTGGTCTTCCCAGAGATGTAGAAGTGTAGTGGTATAAAAGGTGGAGCATCCGAGCACCAAGGCAGCCGTGAAGCTTCTCTGTACAGATAACAGAATAGTTAATCAGCGGGGTCTGAGCAGAGCGCTACCCACCAAATCTCACTGGGGCACAGTGGAGGGGCTTCTCTGTTTTACTGGTGCAACTGGAAAATAATTTAGCTCAATCTCCTGCCTTACAGGACAAAATATGTAATATAAATATGGTGTACAAAATATAGAGTTATGGAAAAATTATTAAATTTCCTCATCAAAAAGCATGACAAAAGCTTTTTAAAACGTATCAGTGTCCAAATATGAGAGCGTCTACATAATGACATATGATTGATTGTGAGCTTGTCATAAGCAGACATATAGATCGTCTGTAAAAATGAGCATCTATTCTTATACAAACCCACCGTGAATAGCCATGAAAAGCAGAATTAGCCAGGGTGATTGTACAGTCTTCAGTATTAGCTTTTTTTTTATTATTGTGGTTACCATTTATTGATTTATAAAGTGCCAATATCTTTTGCAGCAGTGTATGAAGTTATGACATCATAAGGCTCTAATCTTAATATTTTACTATACACTTCTACATAAATCAAAAGGAATGATAGCTTTAGATCGAAAAGGTGGAAATCTATTTTTTTTTTTAACAGACCATTTTGATTTTGTTAAGGCATAGGCATTTGAATATTTGGGTAAAATCGTATTACCTTGTTTGTGTTTATCCAGGGTTAGCTCATTATGTTTTTTACATTTTTATTTGAATTTTACATTTTTCAAGTCTTTAATGTTATGATTTTTATTAAATATGAGGTTATGTAAATGGCATCTTTTATGGTGACCTTGGGACATTTTTGTATCATATATTTTTAAAATGTTTAGTTGTCCAAACCTTGGTAAGAAAGGTAAAAATTGTTAACACGTTTGGCAATAGTAAGGATTAACATGTTAGCGGGGAATGCCTTGTATTAAAACGTATGCTGACAACTGTTTAAAATCATTCATCTCAATATTTGTACAGTTCATATTCCTTTATCGTCACAATCCTCTGTTAGCACAGGGTCGGGAATTTGGAGAAGGTTCCTGGAATGGATCCCACAGTTTTAAGTTGGTATGGAGGGAAATAACAATAAAAAAGTCATTAATTTATAACTAGAAATTGCAGCAACACAAGCCGATTCTCAGCGCTAGAAGGACGCTGTGCCCTTGCTGAGACAAAAATCAGTTTTAACTCTTTCCTGCAAGTGGAGAAGGCTGCATTGGTTTCTTTTTTTTTAAATAAGCTTTTTTTTAGAAGATGTTGGGGTACATTGGTGTAAGAGTTTATACGGGTAATTGTCATGCATAGTGGGTGATGTACCCAAATGAATGAATCTGTGTATGAACTAAAAACTGGTTCATGATCAAGCTGTCTTTGAGAAGCGGCTGATCCGTGTGTTGACACTGTGTCATTTTTATTTTGATCAGAGCGAGGTGAGTCTTGTCTTCCTTTGGAAGCAATCTGCCTATAGATGGATTCAATGCAGTAGAAGCATATGATGCTTTGGTGCTAGCATATCAAGTTGTATTGATGTTCAGTTTACAGATTTATCATGGCTGTGTAGGCCTTACCTGGCCATAATAGCATGTAGCTGCCATTGTACTAGCAATGTTTTCTAGTTTTGCAATAGGTAGTGTCCCCTGGGGCCCTTTTGCAGGGATTGACATGTGGCTTCTTTAGGCCAACTGTTCCACCACATCATTGGTTGTATTGCGGTGTCATTTGAATTACTGCTCTGTGGATGTATCCATTCATGGGAAGCATGGTGATACATTGCTTGGCACTCATATCTTGGAGTGTTGGGTTCATGTGTTGACATCCCACCAGTAACATAACTGCATGGAGTTTCTCTTGATGTTTGAATGGACCTCTATATATCAACTCTACTACTATAATATATTACCATACTGGTAGATAACAGGCATCTGCTTGATTTATTTGAGGATGAGATTTGAAATGTGCTTGGATTACTTGTATGACTATACGAGGGACATTAGGTTGTATGCTTCACTTGCCCAAGGTCTGGCATTCGTGGTGTAAAGCATTGTTTAATTTGTTGATGCTGTATAAACACTGGAAATAAGTCACCCTGCAATCATATCACCTGAGTTATCCATTGGTCTTGCTAGTCAGGGCAACTTGATGACCTACAATCTCAGACCTAGAATCTTGGCTCCCATGTCTGAGATTGCGCTATACCCTTATCCCTTATTATCCATTTGCCTATCATTTCCAAACCGAATGATTCCATGCTGTTTTATTATAATCTGGAGATTACTTTAACCCCATATGCTGGCCTTTTCCATATGTTACTTTCTAACTGACCCCACATTCTCTCCAGGAGATGGCGCTCTAGTCTCATCATAGAAGCTGCCCTCTAATCTCCTACACCCTTCTGGCAGAGAGCACATACAAAATATGCATAGTGATTTTATTCATTTATTTTATTCTTCTAGAATTGAGCATGAAAATTAATATCTCATTTTCTTTACTATGATTTGCAAACAGAAAGTTAATTGAACTGTGCACCTGGTGATTGAGTATTCTCCAAATTACAGTGTATCTAATATGAAAAAGAAAACTGTAAAGTTTTGCAAGTACTATACATCATCAGATATGTTGACTCTGAAATTAGGAATTGTAATATTTTTCCTTGGCCACAACTTGTTTAACCACTTGCCTACTGTGCACCTACACCCCCTTCCTGCCCAGACAAAATTTAAGCTTCCGGCACTGCGTCGCTTTAACTGACAATTGCGCGGTCGTGCGACGTGGCTCCCAAACAAAATTGGCGTCCTTTTTTTCCCACAAATAGAGCTTTCTTTTGGTGGTATTTGATCACCTCTGCGGTTTTTATTTTTTGCGCTATAAACAAAAATAAAGCATCAATTTTGAAAAAAATGCAATATTTTTTACTTTTTGCTATAATAAATAACCCAAAAAATATATAAAAAAATTTTTTTTTCCCTCAGTTTAGGCCGATACGTATTCTTCTACATATTTTTGGTAAAAAAAAAATGCAATAAGCATTTATCGATTGGTTTGCGCAAAATTTATAGTGTTTACAAAATAGGGGATAGTCTATGGCAATTTTTTTATTGGGACTGCGACGTTATGGCGGACACTTCGGACACTTTTCTGACATTGTTGGGACCATTTACATTTATACAGTAAACAATGCTATAAATATGCATTGATTACTGTATAAATGTGACTGGCAGTGAAGGGGTTAACCACTAGGGGGGGGGGGGAGGGGTTAAATGTGTGTCCTATGTGTGTTCTAACTGTAGGGGGAGGGGGGGTGACTGGGGGAGGTGACCGATTGTGTCCCTATGTACAAGTGACACAGCAACGGTCTCCTCTCTCCCTGACAGGACGTGGAGCTCTGTGTTTACATACAGAGCTCCACGTCCCCGCTCAGTTACTGGGCAATCACGTGTGCCTGGCGGCGATCGTTGCCGCCGGGCACTCGCATCGGGATCCCAGCAGAGCGGCGCGTGCCCGCCCGCGGCTTTAAAAGGACATCACGTCATATGACGTGATGTCAGGACAATGGAGTCCTCCGCTCGCCGTCATTTGACCATGGGCGGAGGACAAGTGGTTAAAGAGAAAGTGTCATATTTGCTTTAAACATTGTTGTATTATACAAGAATGGGATGTAGTCTTTATCCCCTGTAATGGAATAGTGATAGTGACAGTGTCCAAGCAACATTTATCCTCATGGGTGGGCTTAGAAGAACTGCAGCATGCAACTCCATTGCTTTGTAAGTATCCTGTGAATCTATGTTTGTCATTGGACTAAAACTGAACAAAAAGCACAACCATAAGGTCATGTTGCATTTACGTACAATTTAGACTTTGAAAGTCTGCATATGTAAAAAAGTGTACCTCTTATTGGGACAAAGCAGTCTATGATACAGTCTTTATTGGCCTGCTTGGGAAAGCATGCTTGGAGAATTATGTTATCGGAGTCTCTTAAAGGTGGAAGGAAGAATTTCCTCTCTCCTAGTGCTTACTCATTTAGGCCCGGTTCACACTGATATGACATGGAAGTTGGACGACTTCCGATCTGACTTTGCCATACGATTTTATGTCCGACTTCCATGCTCTGCGCCCCCTACCCCAAAGCACCCTGTCCCCATGTTGAGGGGGACAAGGGCCTCTTCCCAACAACCCTGGGCAGTGGTTGTTTAACAAGGGGTGCCCATATCCTGGCCCCCCACCCTATGTGAATGAGTAGGGGTAAATTGTACCCTTATTCATTCACCCCAAAAAAAGTGTCAAAAATAAATAAAACCAGCACACAGGTTTTTGACAAAGTCCTTTAATTAAAGAAGCTCCAGCGTCTCTTCTCCCTCCAATTTCTTCTCCCCCTGGTAATATCTTCATCCAGTTCTTCTTGCTGCGCTGATATCTTCTTCCTCCGATTCTTCTCGCTGCACTGATGTCTTCTTCCTCTGTTGGTTCTTCATCTGTTTTTTCTCTCTCAGCTGTCTTCTTCCTCTGCTGGTTCTTCCTCCGGTTCTTCTTCCCATGGTAGCTTCCGCTGTAAATGTTAGCTCCACCTTGTGCCATTACTTCTATAGCCACAGGTTGTGGCCATCTAATGACATCATCCAAAGGTCCCTCACATGTGTGCCTTAACCGCTCAATCATGCCCCGGGGGCCTCCGGATGATATCATCGAATGGCCACACCCCATGGTTATATAAGTAATGGTACATACCAGAGCTAACATTTACAGCAGGAGCTAACGTCAGGAGAAGAACTGAAGGAAGAACCGGCATAGGTAGAAGACAGCAGAAGAAGACAGCAGACAGAGGAGAACCAGAGAAAGAACCGGCAGAGGAAAAAGATATCAGTGCAGAGAGAAGAACTGGAGGATGAAGACATCACCAGAGGGAGAATAAATCGGAGGGAGAATAGATGCTGGAGCTGCTTTAATAAAGGTCTTTGTCAAAAACGTGTGTGCTGATTTAATTTATTTTTACACTTTTTTGGGGTGAATGATACCCAATGTACCCTATACTCATTCACATAGTGTGGGGGGGGCGGAATCTGGGGGCCCCCTTGTTAAAGGAGGCCTTCAGATTCTGATAAGCCCCCCGCCCACAGACCACCACCCAGGTTGTGGGGAAAAGTCCCTTGTCCCTATCAGCATGAGGACAAGGTGCTTTGGGGTGAACATGTGCAGAGTGCCTTCAAGGCTCTGTACTATCAGCAGATAGATTGGACAGTAAAAGAAGGGGAGGATCAGAGAGTTGTCGGTTTAGTAACATTTTAGGACAAGACATAACCATTCACATGTGCCTAGGGCAGAAACACCCCAAAGTTAACTTCTAGAATAGATGTTATTTGGACATCAGCAGGTACTATATTTTTCATCTGCTTGAATGCATTCAGACATGCACCCTTATAACCTGCAAAATGGGCATGTAAACTGCAGAATCCACCATATTATTGTTTTTTCATAAAATAAAAAATCCAACAAGGCCTTTTACTCTTTTACCCTGCCCCCCTTGAAGTACCCCTTTGAAGTCTATGCTGTGACATTTTGTGCCTCCAAGTCTCCTACTTTCAATGGTACTGGTTAGTATTCATCTTTAACGGTGTGATAAATGCAGCTCTAAATGTACCCCAGGATATTTGTATTAAAGGCCAACCCAACAAAATATTTTTTGTACACCTATTTCAAAGCCTTTATGTTTCTTACCTCCACAAATGTTAACTTTTGTGACTTCCCTCCCACATTGTCAACCCACTTAACAAAGCGATGCATGCTACAAATATAGAAAGATTGTAGACAATGCTTCAGAGACCCAAGAGATGTGTGCTTCTCCATCTGCTCCTCAAACTGTCATATCCAGGGAAAACTGGCCTCACAATGGCCAACAACACCTTCACACACAATAAAAATACCATAACAAAATTAAGCACATGTGGCACATTAATGCCCAAGAATTCTCTTTTCTGCACCCACTCATATATAATAACCTATCAGTCACCATGTTACAACTTACAAAAACATGGGGCTAATTATTCCTGACCACTGAAGAACCAAACACTCATAATTACTCATCAGTCATGGTCCTTCCAGGCAGATAGAGCCTATTAATTACAGGAGACATAAAGTGTTTTGTAGCTTCAGGGGGAGTCATATGGCAGAGCTCTGCTTAGTTAACCTGGCCCTCTGTCTTTATTAAGATGCACTGTGCCTTCCTCTCACTATACCTGCCACTGCACACCTACCACCTTCTTCGTTCTCCCTTTGCATATTTATCCCCTTTTTTATTGTTCTGTGCAAATGTAATTTGTTAATCCCGGGAAATTTGTCACAGATAAATTTGCTAGGATTATCTTGTCAGCACCATATCTGCATTCTTTTGTTCATTGCTTATTCATAATTCAGAGAGCTGGCAGCTGGCCTAGCCTTGGAAGGACAGGAAAAATAGGAGCCACCTTCTTCCAGCTGCTGCCGATTAGAGCCCGCTGCCAAAAAAGGAGCGCGCGGTGCTGTGGGTGGCAATGGGTTAACCCTCTCGCTTGCAGTCTGCCCAGTCAAGAAGGGGTTAAAGCTTGCTGATCCAAGGATGACATTTGAATTTATAGTCTAAAATGACATACAAGCAGCGTTATTTTTATGTCTTCATAATAACTGATAATAGGTTGGGTTACCTAGTTCTTAAATTTGCACAATTTCAGTTTTGCATCTGAACTATTTTTTAGTTATTATTTTTATGTTTTCAATATACTGATATTTAATATAGATGACCAATTTACTTTACAGCAAGTTTGTAAGATCTCGTTGGCCGGGTGAGATAATCGCTAATCCTGTTTTTAAATTTTTTAATGGTCTATTATATGTTGCCAGTTCATTTGCGCACCAGTTGCATTCTCCTACATTCACCGATGCAAACTTCCTATGATCACGTTGTGTGGGGTATTGTGGGGTAGGAATTTCATTCCATCATTTACAATTCTGCCATTTAACCAGTGGAACTCAGCTCAATACTTCCTGTTGGTTAGCATAATTATGTATGACAGAACAGATCCCTCTACATAGGTCCCTACTTTTGTAAATACATAAATGAACCAATAGGAACATGGTGAACCTGTCAATGTGTCCAGTAGTTGGAACCAGTTGATTGGTTCCTCCATATTCTCCAGTGATCAGGGCTGTCAGATGACATATCAATCACTGGGATGAAAGAAGGCCTGGGAGTTATTGTACTGATTCCTCTCCAGCCTGACTTGCATACACACGTTCATGCAAAAAAACGACCAAAGCGCTGTGACGTACAACACATACTACAGGACTATAAAGGGGAAGTTCCTTTCAAACGGCGCCACCCTCAGGGCTGCTTTTGGGCTGCATACTTGATTCTGAGCATGCTAGTTTTTTTTCCCCTCGGAAAAGCATACACACAACCAATTTTCGCAACGAGAAAAAGACTGACGGGAAACTCGACGAGAAAAAAGAAAGCTGGTTTCACGCGGTGACGTACGACAGCACTATAAAGGGGAAGTTAGATTCCACTGGCACAACCCTTGGGGCTGCTTTTGCTAATCTCATGTTACTGCGTGTTAAGTAAAAGTTTGGTAAGAGACGATTTGCACTTTTCAGTCTGTTACAGAGTGACAAATGTGCTATCGAACGCTACTTTTACTCCCGTCTCATACTTTATTCTGAGCATGCCCGGGTTTCTAAGCATACACACGAACGTGTTTCTCGTCGTAAACCAGCCTGACGAGAAACGACGAGGAAATTGAGACTCCCGACGAGGAAAAAGAGAACTTGTTCTCTTTTTTTCTCATCGAGTTCCACAACAGTTTTCTCGACGAAAAACATACACACGACCATTTTCCTCTACAAAAAAGCTCTGCCACCAAGTTTCTTGATGGATTGATGGAAAACGGTTGTGTGTACAAGGCCATACACATGACCGTTTTTCACGACCAATTTTAATTCTTTTTGTGGGCATAACTGCTAGGGACCGGAACGGTTTTCAAGACCAATATAAAAAAAATCTTGTCGTAAAAAAAACGGTCATGTGTACAAGGCATTAGTTATTGTTTTAAGACCAAAATCACACATTATATGACTTTTTACAGGATGTCTCATGGACTTTGTTTTGGTTAATCCCTTCCTTCACACTGTTTTGAAGCAGTTGCTGTGTTTATGCCCTGTACTTGGTCACCATTATGTTAATGGAAATCCTACTCTGTTTATCTATATTAGTGGTCTCCAAACTGCAGCCCTTTGTTTGCCTTTATCCAACATTGGAGCATTATTCTTCCCACTGACACCAAAAAGTAGATACCATTCCTATCACTGACACCAGCAGTGGGACATTATTCCTCCAACTGATATCAGCAAGTGGGGAACTATTCTTCCCACTGGTACCAACAAAGGGATACATCCCACTAATACCAGTGATGGGGCACTATTCCTCATCCTACTGACCACAGGTGTTATGTAACATTGAGAAAAAGAGTTTAACCGCTCCTAAGTCCCAGAGAACTAGATGGCTGAATCCAAACACTTGGGTGCCGGCGCTGCAATGATATGCAAGATTTGTAGAGAAAAACTAGGACAGCCGCACTCCAAAAACAATGTTGTTCCTTTTTAATAAAACTGGTCACAAAACAAACATGTCACAGCAAAAAATCAGATGAAAAACTGTCGCGTTTCACACTATCATACAGTGCTTATTCATAGCATATCCAGTGATGTTGCATGAGAGACTTGGCTGTCCGGGTCTCTCCCTCCTGATTTGTCGCTGCTGCTGTCAATCAAAGTCATTGAGCCAATAAGGAGAGAGGGAGCGGGGCCGAGCCGCAGCTCCGTGTCTGAATGGATACACAGAGCAGGGGCTTGGCTCAGGTGCCCCCTTAGCAAGCTGCTTGCTAAGGGGCACTCAACAGAAGGGAGAGGCCAGGAGCACCGAGGAGGGACCTGAAAAGAGGATGATCTGGACTGCTCTGTACAAAACCACTGCACAGAACAGGTAAGTATAACATGTTTGTTATGTTTAAACAAAAATAAACAAGACTTTAGTATCACTTTAATGCTGTAGCATTTTGCTATTTTCCTTTTAGCATTAGTCTGCTTGGTTTCTAATTATTCTGGACATTGGAGCATTAGGTTCCATGATAATTTATTATGCTTTCCAAAATGTAAAATAGGACCGAGTCAATACAGTATCATGTGGTTACTGATAAGTTTGTTTAGGCATGACTGTCCTCTGATCTGCCTACTGGGACTCGGGATTTGTGGTTACAAGTAATTCAGTGCAAACAGAATTAAGCTAACTACACACGTAGTATTTCACTTGCTCAATGCAATATTTTTAAAGTAATTGCATATCATTTAAAGTGTGGTCAGAGAGAGACCAATAAAGATCAACGGCAATTGAAAATCATTCCTGGATGTCATTCATTCAGCTGGGTAGTACCTATCACTTAACTGCTATGAAATATATGTATATTGTCATGGTCATTTCTAGTAATGGAAAAAGATCACTACAACCAAGTAAATTGCATTTGTCAGCTTTTGCCTATTGCACAAAATATTTACAGTTTAAAGCAAGGAAAACATCAAGCCACCATCTAAACTCAAGCTGTAGTTGACATTCATATATGTGAAATGTTAAAAAGATTTGAAAATTCTGCCTAGACATTCTTGTGATTTAGATGCAAAGATGCAAGGTCACCAGAACTGCAAATAAATTCATTTCACGTGTTGGTGAAGGCAGTGTGACATAAGGCATAGGAAACCCAGTTTTGGGGCTTTGCAGGGTCCATTTTTTAAGGCAACATAGGTCAACATTTTGCCTTGTGTAAAGCTGTATTCACAATAAACATGTGAAATGCATTGGAATGCTGGGGACTTTTTCATCTGGTTCTGGCATGGCACCATTCATGACGTTTTCTTCGATCAGCCATTAACCACTTAAGGACCGCCGCACGCCGATGTACGTTGGCAGAATGACACGGCTGGGCACAAGGGCGTACAAGTACGTCCCCTTTAAGATCCTAGCCGTTGATCGCGTGCGTGCCGCTGCCGGCATGCTTGCGACCCGGTTCTGAGCTACGTAACTGTGCCTGCGGGACCCGATCGCCGCTGGTGTCCCGCGATCGGGTCACAGAGCTGAAGAACGGGGAGAGGTTGGTGTAATTAAACCTTTCCCCATTCTACCCCATTCTTCCTTTTTTTTTTTTTAATTGTCGCTCTATTTTTGTTTATAGCGCAAAAAATAAAAACCACAGAGGGGATCAAATACCACCAAAAAAAAGCTCTATTTATGGGAAAAAAAGGATGCCAATTTTGTTTGGTAGCTACGTCGCATGACCACGCAGTTGTTCAGTTAAATTGACTCGCAATCGCAAAAAGTGCCGAATCGCAAAAAGTGGCCTGGTCCTTTAGCTACAAAATGGTCTGGGGCTTAAGTGGTTAATAAATGGTCAAATACTGTTTAATGCATTCTGTGCATTAAGGAATATGCAAGTCATAGGCTACTAGCTCGTATACATAGGCTAGCAGCCTATGAGTTGCATATTCCCTTTTGCTCTCTTTGATGTTGCTTATGGAAACCTCTCATTGGATCCTTAACTTCAAAGTAGTTTTCTATTTGAATGCCTGCTGTATATACAATTTTGTATTCAATGCAGTTTCATTAAAACAATTCACTTTATTATGAATTTACCTTGAGTAAGATTCATTAAAACCCTTGCAGGTTGTTCAATCGGTGTTTGTTTTCATGAAAAACTGTAGTCTTTTGAAACTTTGTTAAATATGTCAATGCGATCAGGTTGAAGAGAAATTTAGGGCAGAAAGTAAAATCAATAGTAAACTGCTAATTTGTTTAAGGAAATGTTCTACCTGTGCTAAAGAAAAAATGTCAACTCCGCGTACCACAACCTAAATTCTATTTAGGTTAACCTGAACCTAGACTCTGCTGAGACCTTGACTCTTATGGCTCCTGGGTGGAACATTTGCATTCTAAAAAGTTGTCACACTAACTGCATGACAGTAGATGGATCCAGGAATATAATGGAGGAGACAAGAATTGACGAAATGTGCAATTGGAAGGCAAAGGAGAATGTTGGGAACTCTCTGAGAACATTGTGGAGAGCCCTTCATGAGCAGATCACCCTGGGTCAAAGTGTGTAGTGCCAAAGAAAAACACCATGCCCCTTCTAGGAACATACAGTAGGTGCTTTTTGCAAATAGAGCAAGAGTTGATATCCCAGAACATCAGGCTAATGCCACCAAAGAGTGGGCTAATGCACCATGGCTACAACAAGAAGAAAAACCCCAGCAAATAGTATTGTAAGCTAGGAATGGTCAACAATGTTTAGCTAGTACCCCAATTATTACCGTATATACTCAAATATAAGCCAAGTTTTTCAGCATATTTTTTTGTGCTGAAAATGCCCCCTTCGGCTTATACTTGAGTCACCTTTTTGCCTGATCTCCTGGACTTTGGGGAACCGGTACCGGCCGGCCGTAGGTCCCCTGGACCCCAAACTTGACACACATATAGCCTCTTCCTCTACGAGTGTGCAAAGTTTGTTGTCCGGGGGACCTATGGCTGGGGAGCACCGCTTTTTCAAACCCGGGCACCCCTTCCATAGACTCCCATGTTAAAATGTAATTTCTCCGGTAAATTTGGGAACCCGGTACCGGCTGGCCGTAGGTCTCCTGGAAACGAACTTTTCACACATGTAGCCCCAGTTCTCCTCTACGAGTGTGCAAAGTTTACTGTCTGGGGGACCTAAGGCCAGGGAGCACCGATTTTTCAAACCCGGGCACCCCTTCTATATACTCCCATATTAAACGTAAGTCTAATCATGGACACAGTAAGGCATGGACACAGTGAGGCATGGGCACAGTGAGGCATGCACATGGACACAGTGATGCATGGGCACAGTAAGGCATGCACATGGACACAGTGAGGCATGCACATGGACACGTTGAGGTACAGTAAGGCATGCAGATGGACACCCTAGGCTTATACTCAAGTCACTACGTTTTACCATTTTTTTGTGGTAACATTAGGTGCCTCGGCTTATATTCGGGTCGCCTTATACTCAAGTATATACGGTAATTTGCCAATATGGTTGAAGGCCTGAAGTCACAGTTCAAGGTTCTGCTATTTCAGCCCAGGTTCACACTGGGTACGATTTAGTTCGATTTGAGATGCGATTTCACATGTGAAATCGCATCTCAAATCGGCGGCAATTGCCGGCAATGACACCGTCCTAATCGGTGCGACGCCGCATCTGCGGCGCTGCACCGATTTAAAAAAGTAGTTCCTGTACTACTTTTTGCGATTTCAGGACGCGATTTACATTGACATCTGTGCAGAACCCTGCACAGATGTCTCCTAAATCGCGCCGAAATCGGGACTGCCAGAGGGAGTGAAATCGCGCGAGTTCAGCTGAAATCGCGCGATTTCACTCCCGCAGCCCAGTGTGAACCAGGGCTTAAAGTTTGTTCTTTGTAAAATCGATATATAGAATTAATATAGAATTAATAACCTGGACCACAAACTCCTAGATTTACATCCTCAATTTGACACCAGTGTACTAATCAGTTGAAGCAAAGAACCTCTTTTATTGTATACCTTTAATGATTCCTTTTTTCATGAATACAAACTTGCAGCCTATATAAAATAATAAATCCTATAATACATCTGTTTTGGTCAGCAGACCAACCCAGTTATATGTTAAAAAATAAAACACATAGACATTGATGTAGGTGTGGATTTTTATTTTTTCCACTGGTCATGTTTGTTTTAAGTGCAGTTAAAACATTAGACGGCACCCCATGTTTTAATAAAGGGTTACACATAAATGTATGAAACATTTATTGCAATATTTTTCCTTCTCTGTCTTTGAAAAAGTGCAATGCTTTTTATTCCTTCTTCCCCTCTTCTTCTCTAGAAATAAATCAACTTGTTAAAAGGGCGCATTCTCCTCTCAGCTGCACACCCAGCCAAGGCAGAATCCAGAAAAAAAGCTGTTAATATACAAGCCACATATGAATAAATCTGTTCCAAGAATTCACACGGCATACCTAAAACCCAGGCAGAGGACACGATGCTCTTGTTAAATAAATGATAGGTGTGTAATCCTTTTTAGCTAGATTCATCTTCACTACATCAAAACAATGCAGAGGCACAGAGCCGAGCCTGCTTGAGAGATACCCACGCTCCCTATGTGTCTACTGTGTCTTATTACCCAGGCTATTTGCATTGGCCAAAATGTGTTACCAAGAGAGATGCGCGATAGACTAATCCTCTGTATCATTTTATTTATACTCTGCCTGCAGTATAAGCTTTTCTCTTATAATAAAACTATACAGTAACAATAGTGATAAGAGCACTGCTTTCTTGCAAGCACAAAGAGAAAATACTATCAATAGAGCTTGCAGGGTAACACAATGGAAACAATCCAGTTTGATGGCTCGGCACCCCAGATTTTCCATAGATAAGAAGTGTAGTCTGCATGCATTTCATGAGCAATTAGGGCCGAATATGTTGCATTTTCATAAATCATGCCAAGAGCAGTGTGTAAATGACATCAACCAGTCCCAAGACTTCACCTGGCTTTGGTGTGACTACACTAGGCTGCTGGAACCTAGTTGGTTGCCAAAGATTATTGCACATTACTCAAAAGAACTAGGAACTGTCTAGGCCAATGTTTCTCAACTCCAGTCCTCAAGCACCCCCAACAGGTCATATTTTCTGGTTTTCCCTCAGATGAAACGGCTGTGGTAATTATTAAGACAGTGAAACTGATCAAATCACTTATGAAAAATAATGGAAAGCCTAAAAACATGACCTGTACTTGAGGAATGGAGTTGAGAAACATTGGTCTAGGCCATTGATGGCGAACCTTGGAACCCCAGATGTTTTGGAAACTCATTTCTAATGGTGCTCAACTACACTGCAGAGTCCATTAGCATCAAGAGAAATGTAGTTCCAAAACATCTGGGGTGCCAAGGTTCACCATCAATGGTCTAGGCCCACTCCTTCACCTTAGCTTGCCACTGTTATCAGGGCTGGGGATCAGGTATGGAACACAGATTGGCTCTCAATGACACTCAACCATCACAAATGAATCTATGCATTACTCATTACCGCCATGTATTGACACTCCCCTTCTCGGGATTGGACGGATCCGTTCAATCCCGAGCAAGGGGGAGTGTCTATGCACGAATCCGCGTATAGACACTCCCCCTTGCTCGGGATTGGACGGATCCATCCAATCCCGAGAAGGGGAGTGTCTATACATGGCTGTGCGGGCATTACAAGTATTCAGAACGAAAGCTTGTAATGCGCGCTACGCTATAATGCAGGGGGATTACCGGCGGTATGCGGCAGCGGCGGCGGCATCATATCTACAGGTATGAGGGACAGGACATGGCTGCAATATGGGAGACATACATGGCTGCATATGTGGGAGACATACATGGCTGCAATATGGGGGACATACATGGCTGCAATATGGGGGACATGACATGGCTGCATATGTGGGGGACATACATGGCTGCAATATGGGGGACATGACATGGCTGCAATATGGGGGACATACATGGCTGCATATGTGGGGGACATACATGGCTGCATATGTGGGGGACATACATGGCTGCAATATGGGGGACATACATGGCTGCATATGTGGGGGACATACATGGCTGAAATATGTGGGGGACATACATGGCTGCAATATGGGGGGGAAGGACATGGCTGCAATATGTGGGGGACATACATGGCTGCAATATGTGGGGGACAGGACATGGCTGCAATATGTGGGGGACATACATGGCTGCAATATGTGGGGGACATACATGGCTGCAATATGTGGGGGACATACATGGCTGCAATATGTGGGGGACATACATGGCTGCAATATGTGGGGGACATACATGGCTGCAATATGTGGGGGACATGGCTGCATTTGGGGACACATTTAAAAAAAAGTATCGGTATTCGGTATCGGCGACTACTTGAAAAAAAGTATCGGTACTTGTACTCGGTCCTAAAAAAGTGGTATCGGGACAACCCTATTAATAGCAATACATTACAATATGGCTTGTGTAGCAATTGTATATGTTATATTTTCTTTCATTTGCTATTTTTTTTCTTCTTGCCATTCAAGTTCCAGTTTATGGGACAATTCTCATTGACTGTAAAAAAAAAAAAAACTTTAATAATGTAATACTAAGAAGTGAAAGATTATCTGATTTTCTTGTGTGAGATATTCTATTGCACAAATGCTGCCGAGCCGTTATTTGGAAGAACACACATTTGGAAAAGTGACAAACAAGCCTAAAGGAAAATAGACAGCAAATTCAACATTTGACTGTTTTGTAAGAATCTACAAACACTCTAATTAGAAGAGATTAAATCAAATGTGTAAATCTCCTAAATGGGTTTGATTTAAAAAGAGACACAAAGAAAATGGCGTTATCAGGGGTATCTAGGAGTGATTTGATACAAGGGATGGGCACCACACTGTTTTGTTAACCTCTTCCCAATCTACTCTAACAAATGGAAGTAGACACAATTTTTTTTCTAAGTGCAGTATTGATATTTAGATTTATGGGATGAATTTGCATCATGGGGAATTTGGGAGACAAATAGATTAACAAGATTCAAGTAAAGAAAAATCAAAACCGTCTGTTACTCTTGCTTGTTAAATTTAGGATTATTGAAAAATGCTGGAACAGTCTCAATTTGACTGTGAAATCAATGCAGCTCTGTTTCTGATAGATGCAAATGTGCTGTTTTATTCCTATAACCCTTACATCATTGTAAATTGAGATACAATAGAAGAAAGAGCATGTACCCCAATGCATCCTTTACAGTTCTAAATAGGCAATTAACCTATAATCAGCAAAAATTTTACTCATATGACCATTTCCCCTCAATGTATTGTACAGGTGTAAACAATATTTTGTGTGTCTAAAGCCGGCCATACACGGTTCAAATTTCGAAAGAATTTTCTTTCGAAAATCGTATCAAAGAATTTTTGTACGAATTTTGCACTGTTAGTGGGCTGCAGCAACAGCCGATTTTCGTGCGGTAATCAAATTTGAGGAATCGGACATGTTGGAAATTTTTGGAAAAACTAACGATTTTCTAATCAATGATGGGAGAATCGTGTGAGAAATGTAATAGAAAAAAAAATGCTCATGTGCAAGAAAAGAAAATTCCCAGAGAGAAAAGAATATTCCCGGTCACAAAAATTATTTTCTGTAGCAACATGAAGGCTTGGTCGGCCAAATTTCGAAAATCAATGGTGGCATTATCGGATCACAAAAAAAAAAAACTTTCTTATTTTGAAAAGAAAATTTGTTTGAAATTCGACTGTGTATGGCCTGCTTAAAGTGGAGGTTCACCCTAAAAAAAATTCTAACAATACATTGAGCCGACTGATTACACTGCGGGTATGCTGTTTTTTTTTTGTTTGTTTTTTTGTACATACCGCGTTAGCACCGTTTCATCCCTCGGCTTCCGGGCATGATTCTTGCTGGACTGGGCATTGTTCCTAGTTGATTGAAGCTCCTCCGACCGGTGCATACTGCGCGTCACGACTCTCCCGAAAGAAGCCTAACGTCATTGCGCAGGCGCCGTATAGAATTGTAGAATTTTAGCTTTGCAAAGAGTAGTGGGAATAAGAACTCAAGTCAGCTTTTTATTCTTTCCTTTGTTTATGCCGGAGAGCTTTGTTCTTTACTTTTCCTGGTAACCACTGTCACAAAAAGTGAATGCTAATCCACAAATTTGATTTGTCACCAAAAGTAGGAATAGAGGGTAAATTTTCCAGTGGGGCACCTGTCTAAGGGGAGCTTTTCCTCACTTTTGAGAGATTTCTTTATATTTCCTTTTGTGTCTGTAGGACAGGATGTGATGGAAAATCTCTGTGATTTTACCCAAATGGCAAAAAAAAACAAAAAAAAAAACGATAGAGGTTTTAACTATCTCTTACTGAATCCAAAATAAATGAAAAATAAAATTGGCTTTAGATATACTTAAAGTGTATCTATGATCAACATTTTTTTTTTTTTTAAATAACAACTTTTTATTTTGTGTCAATAAAAACAAAATAGTAGTACATATGTTCAAATGTAGTAAAGAGAAAAAAATATTAATAATTATAAGAACTTGTCCAAAGCATGCATAGTGCAGGTGAAACGAGGGATATCAACCTCCGATCTTCAGTATTACACATTCTAGCAGTAGTGGAATTATTTCAGATAAACTATGTAGTATGCAACACTTTGATATTGATATCTCATTTAACTGTACACACAAAACTAAACGAGAAATAGAAAAGAAGGAAAAGAAGGGGAAAAAAGGAAAGGGTAAGCCAGATAGGGTAGAATTCCAAGGTACCTCAATGACTTTGTCGCCGGCTCACGGCAGGTCCTACTGAGAATGCCACCGCTCCCAGACATCGTTGTGGTCATCTAGTTTGTCCCGTGGTATCCTGGCCATCATTTTTTCTATTAACTCTATGTCTTTGACCGTGGCATAAAGAGCCTCCTGGGATGGGGGCACTATTTTTTTCCAGCGGAGGGCTATTAAGCACTTTGCTGCTGTAAGGATGTTTTTTATAGGGTTTAGCTATTTTTGGTGTAGAGAGGCCCAGGAGGAAGAGTTTCGGGGTCATGGGTATGGGTGTCTCAAAGAGGCGAGACAGTGGTCTCTGCGTTGAAGTCCTGAACGGGACTATCGAAGGGCAGGTCCAACAAATATGGAAGAGAGTGCCCCTTGCTTGCTGGCAGCGCTAGCATCGGTCGGTAGTAGAGGGATAAACTCTGTGGTATGATCAACATTTTAAATCATTCTTTTCATTTCCACTTTGAACTTCAATTATTTCTAGCTTACTTCCATTAATCTGAACGTTCCTGAGGTTTGTAGATATACTTTGTGAACATCCCCACATATATTTCCTTGAATTCTGGCTATTAAACTACAGAGGTGCTGAGAGGTTTCAGAAGGTGGGAGTGAGTACAGGAATCGCTCCTTGCATGCACGCAGGCACCATTGAATTTGTAGTCCTTAGGAATAGAAAGCATTCCAAAGAATTGAGCAGAGGAGGACCTACAAAACATGCACAGAGGCCAGGAAGTTGTGGAAAGAGATGGCCAGCAGACAGGCATCTTTTCAAGTAAGCTTATATTGGGCTGACTAAAGCCAATGATGTGGCATTGTTTACTCCCACTGACACCAGGGTGTTTTCTGCTCCCACTGGCCACAGTCTGTCTTACCTAAAGCCTGATGGACAGTAAACTGACCCTTTGTATAGACATTTTTGAGACCTGCGTATTACAGTAATTGATACCATTCACAATGCAAAGTGAATGGAACTTACAGTCAGAATTAAACAAGTGGCTTGTCAAAACTATAAAGCATCAATGATGTTAAATTTAGAACTTAAAACAACATTTCTGGATTATGCAGGGACCAATTGTAGAATCTATTATGTGTATAATAAGAAAGTATGTAATAAGAAAATGTACCACGTCCATTTAAATGTGCATAGGCACATATGTATAAAATTAACACATTTATTGGTCTACATTAAAAATATTTCCTATAAAATAAACGATCGGTTGCAGACTAATTGTAAATCCCTCTAGAGGACAATCTAACAAATATTCGAATTATATATGTGAAATGTACACCACATTTGTATATTTTCCCAGCACTGGTGGTTTGACTTGTCCTTAATCGACCTTCTGAGTATTGCTCTACATGTTTCGTGACCTTTTCGCTTCTTCAGGAGCTTTGACAATCTAATCAGTTAAAAACATACATTCATTAAAATATTTTATTAATAAATGTGTTCATTTTATACATATGTGCCTATAAAGTCCATGATTTTTTCTCTAGTTCTCTCTATGTGTATGTCACTAATCAGCTGCAAAGCTGATCTGTCAACTATGGTTCTGTGTACATGCAAGGCTGATTTGTTACCTGTAGTTGATCTGTTACTTCCAGTCCCAAGGACCAGCAGGCAGGCCGTTACTTGTTTACCCACTTCTCTACATGCAAAGCTCTTCTGCTACCTGTTGTCCCACAGACATGTGACATGAGTGTTTCCTGAGAGATTGTTCCAATGCCTTTCTCTACCTCCTAGTCCTCATTCCTACTCCTATTACCCGTCTTAGCTGTATTTTATTCCCTTTGCACCCCAGCTGCATTAAGCCTTTCAATACCAGTGTGATTCTTGTGCACTATAGCAGCATCCAGTTTGCTGCTTCAGTGTGTTCCTTGTGTCCTCCAGCTGCATCCAACTCTATTCCTTCTGTGCGTTTCATGTGCACCTCAGCCATGTCCTGCCTTCCAGCTAGTTCCTGTGCACTCCATCCAAATATTACCTTTGAGCTCCAGTGAGTTCCTGTGCACTCCATCCAAATCCTGCCTTTGAGCCCCAGTGAGTTCCTGTGCACTCCATCCAAATCCTGCCTTTGAGCCCCAGTGAGTTCCTGTGAACTCCAGCCAAATCCTGCCTTTGAGCTCCAATGAGTTCCTGTTTACTCCAGCCACATCCTGCCTTCCAGGTACAGTGTGTTCCTGTGCACAGCAGCCAAATCCTGCATTCCAGCGCCAGTGTGCTCCCTGTGCATTCCACCTGAAATTAGCATAACTGCATCCTCTGTGTCCCCAACGTACTTACTCCCTGACAGATTCTACATTAAATTGACTTCTCATGTACTTACCTCGGCTCTCTCTCTCTGGATTCTTTTGTCTGCTTTCTGTCTTGACTGTCTTTGTCTCCATTCCCCTCTAACATGAATTGTTGACGTCCACAGCCCTACTGCTAGCTCTAATCCGCAGCTTCATTCAGTACGCTTTTGTGTTGCTTTACGCTCTGCTTCAGTGTGCTCCACAGTCCTACTTCTTCTTCTCAACACTTTTTCTGTGTACGATACTGCCACCAGAAAACTCCTGCGCTCATCTGCCCCTACTAGTAACTCCACATGTTAGATCAGGGTGAATCTGGAAGTCACAACCTGGTACCAGCATGCAGAGAAACCCATCTCCACTTTCAGAAACTGTGGTGAAAACTAGCTGGTGCTCATACTCTGAGCTTCTAGGGCAGGGGTGCCCAACCTTTTGAAGGGCAAGGCCCACTTAAGCAACTCAGTAACCAGTCGCGGGCCACAATGAGCAGAGCAAGCGGATGACAGGTCACGCCTACTCTATAGGCCCTCCGATCTGATCCGCCCAGATGGAAGGGGACGCATTCCCTTCTATTTTTTTTCTTTTTAGAGGATCGGATTGGAGTTAGGCAGGCGTAAATGGACAAAAGTCTGTTTACATCTGCTGCTCTGTAGAGGTGAATTGAGGGTCAGATTGTGTCAGGCCGATCGTTTGAAAAGGGGCTAAGACTGCTTTCACACCGATGTTCTGCAGTCTACCAGCAGCGTAGTGCACCTATGTCTATCCTGCAGGTTAGCTGAACTTTGCCATAGAGTCCGCCTGTGGCAAAAGCCGGCACTGTACAGGAAGCATCAGCTTATGGGGCCATTTTCTTCCTCTACCACCAGCTTCATTCACAACACTAATGCTGTGGTTTGACGGGTCGGCACCTGCGATCTAGGCTTGCCAACCCGCCATTCCAGAGTGGGAGTTTGCGGGCCACATCAGAGGGCTCCGTGGGCCACATGTGGCCCCCGGGCCACTGGTTGGCCACCCCTGTTCTAGGGGGTCCTGAGTCACCTGCCCACACTTGAGTTTCACCTCTAGTTAGTATGTGAAAGGCGGCCGCATTGCATATTGTGGAACTGTACCTGTATGTAGCATTGTGCAACTGTATCTTTTACTCTGGCAATTCTATTTGCAGGTTAATATCATGCCAGCCTGTGGAGTTATTTCCGTGCCCCGTAATTATCATCAGATCATGTTCACTTAACGCTACTGAGTATGGGTACCTTTAAGGATATAATGCAAAACAAGGAAACTTTGTTTGTTGTACGTTGGTGATGTTATAGGCTCGCTACGTCTTTACGGACTGAGAGTAGTCCTGTACCTGTCAGAGTAGTAGTACAACATGATATAACTGTCAAGATCCCATAGTGGAGAACAGGTTAAATCTCTCTCCAAACATACCCTTTAAAAAAAAAATCTTCCCCCACAACAAAAGTAATGTGCCTGTTTTATCCAGGCGCAAAAGAGTGTAGGTCAATAAGGATGATCACATTTAGAATTTCATGATCTGTGTACTGGAACAAATTGAAAGCCAACGCTGGTATCAATCACAATGAAAGAAGATGATGAAGGAGGGGGCTGGGGATGTTAATTGTTACTGCTTCTCAGGGTACCGGACAGATAACTGGTAATGAAATACTTTTGATATGGAAAAGAGAATAAAACAATAGGAGGCAGATAAGGGGGTGGGGGTAATACTCTGGAGCATTTTATGCAGAATCTTCGGAAACTTGTGTAGAGTGGGATGTGTATTATACTATAGAGCAGAAGACTTTCCTGTCTGGCTACTGGCTGCAGACTGAGCTCTCTGCAGAATATTGCTTCGTTACACCAGGGCCTGATGATTTCTGCACAGTGTTCTACCAATATCAACCTCTTCCAACTGATATGGATATAAACTACATGTGGATGCCCTTAATTATATAGCAGTGTACCCTTTCTGGCAGCCAGCACTGTCACCCCTCAACCCTTGCACAAGAATATACATAGCAAAACAAATTGGAAGTCCGAGAGCCCATGACAATCAGTCTCTTGCAGCAGCCAGCTCTGTAAATTACCGTTCCGGCCATTGCCCAGACCTGCTAAACAGTGCGATTGCAAAGCAATGCAACCTGTTTTGAATAAGCTGTTCACTGGAAGGCTTTCTATATGTTAAAATAAAAATTGCAGCAGCTCAGTCTGTTTAGAACATATATATGAACATCCCCTTAATAATATGAGCTCCTCCACATTGTAAGTGTGTGTGGGAATAAAACCTTACAAACCAATGGACCATTTTAATGTTTCATAAGGAACGATTTTCCATACATATGCATCCATTCAGTTATAAATAAACATACCAACAGGCTGTTTATATGCTATGTGTAGCTTTTTAACAGTGTTTTGCTGATGATGTTGACCTGGAGATAGATGGTTCCTATTACTTGACTACTTCTGTATTGGCATGTGGTTGGGGTTGAACAGAAGACCATGCTCAACTTATCAAAGATATGTGATAATATACAATTACATGATTTTATCTAACAAGAAATTTAAAATACAGTACAAGAAGCACCTATTTGTAGCTTTGATCTTGTATAACCTTGAACAGTGGTGAGCCACAAGTTCGATATCTGAAACCTACCCCGAAGTCCCTAAGAGCCGGTTCATACTACCGCAACCTAGGGGGCGACTTGCGTCACCCCAAGTCGTCAGACATGACGAATTACATGGAAGTGAATGAGAGCTGTCTTAATGCACACTACTGAAGTCCCTCTGACTTCAGAAAAGGTTCCTGTACTACTTCAAGGCGGTTTGTAGGCAACTTGTACCCATTGATTTCCTTGTCAAAATATCTTTATTTATGTGATAAAGAACGTACATGTGCATAACAACGATGAGAGAAGAAAAAGGGTACAATAGAGGGTATACATCATAAGAGAAACTTCTTGACTTGTAAACCTAAACATCATTGGTTACAGTGAGACAATTTACAGGTAATTAAACAATGCTTACGAAGTCATTAGTGGCAAAGTGAATAAGCAAATATAGTAAATGACTAACTAAATGACTAGCTAACTAGCTATGTGACTAACTAACTGTCAATCCTGGATCGCTTAAGGGATAAACCATGTAGCCAGATTGGTCTGGGCTAAATCCAAGGTTATGTCCTGTTCTAGGATTCTGCAGTACAGGTTCAAGAAATTTCAACAATGTACAACTTTGTATCAACAAACATGAAAACAGGAATTGTTAATTTGAGAACAAGAGTTCAAAGGAGGGGGAGAGAAAGGGAATTTTACCAAAAATACGTAGAAGAATACGTATCGGCCTAAACTGAGGAAAAAAAAAAGTTTTTTTTATATATTTTTGGGGGATATTTATTAAAAAATATTGCATTTTTTTTAAAATTGTCGCTCTATTTTTGTTTATAGCGCAAAAAATAAAAACTGCAGAGGTGATCAAATACCACCAAAAGAAAGCTCTATTTGTGGGAAAAAAAGGACGCCAATTTTGTTTGGGAGCCACGTCGCACGACCGCGCAATTGTCAGTTAAAACGACACAGTGCCGAATCGCAAAAAGGGGCAAGGTCCTTTACCTGCATTTTGGTCTGGGTCTTAAGTGGTTAAAGACAAACTTCAAGCAGAAATGTAAATCCACAGATCAAATACATATACGAGAGCTGTTTTACGTGCCAAAATTATTTACATTTTTGTGTTAATCCAGTCCCGAGATTTACACAGCTCTGCCTGGCAGGGGAGGCGGACTTGATTTTTCTCTGCTCCCCCTTTTAACTTTTAATTACAGGTCTTCTCACCACCACCCTGTGACTGGACAGTGAAAAGATACGTGACACACTAATGAGTTCATCACTTTTTCCCCCTTTTCCCCTATGAGCTCTGCTGTACAGTAGACTGCAAGAGGCTGATACAAAATCAGGATAAGGATATTACATAGCTTATGTTTAAAAATACAATAATGAGATTTGGTAATGATTGTAGAGATGCATTATTTGGTGTCCTTTATATCTGGCTGGTGTAGCTTTAACAAAACTGCTCAATTTCCTTTGGCCAAGAAAAAAAAAAAGAATATTGAAGGACCAATAGCTGAGTTTTGAGAACTTTTACACCCACATATATAGAGGGAAACAGACAAAAGTAGATCAAATTTTTTATCGAAAGAGAAAATCAATACAATAGATCTTTACAAGCATAGCACATTCTTATATAGTATACAAACAGGCTTGTGGATAAGATAGATGGATAGATGTCTGTGTGGACGAAACATGTCGGGTCTCTATGTAATTTCCTATGTGATCATAATTACAGAGATGTTCTAGTGATATGCTTATTACTTCAGAATTGTTGTAACTCTTCTACCTTTTAAATAAAGCACATAAGAGTTGGTTTTACACTATGTGGAGACCTTTTGTTTTTTATGAATGTTGGAGCTCATGGTCAAACAAAGGAGCTGGACTTGCTGCTGGCAGTTGAGTCCATATGTTCCGGTAAGGGTGTTTATTCTCCCTCCTGGGTGGTGGATGCACGTGTCATGGTTACTCCTTAAAGGGTCACTAAAGGAAAACAATTTTTGGGCTGAAATGACTGTTTACAGGGTATAGAGACATAATAGTTAACTGATTCCTTTTAAAAAATTATTACAAACAGATAAATATCAATCATATAATAAACCTACAGTTCTAGTTTTGTTTTTGCTGTTGTTTCCTGTCTCTCTGATGTACAGAACCAGAGAGCCAATAGAGGGCAGTGATGGTTTGTCTAAAACCCCTCAGCCCAATCTAGTTTCAGTTTACACACAGTAATCACACCTCCTTGATTAGTGACCACAGTAAGAAAGCTCCCAGCACTGTGGTTATAAGGAAACAGACAACCAGGAAGTGTCCAGAACCGAGCAGGATTACAGCAACATCAAAGCAAAAGTGACCATTTAAGTGGACATTGGTTATTTTCTATAACTGCTACTGGAGTTGATTTCATCTCCAACTGTTCACGTCTGGACTGTCTTGACACACAGTGGCTTCTCTTTATATACAGGTCCTACTTGTGGCTTTTGCACTATTTGGACTTTTTTTGCACATATTAATTTATTCACACATTGCACTTTATCATTTGATATACGGAACTATTTCTGTATATTTATTTGAGTACAAATTGTGTTTCATTTTTAGCTCTGCACTTGCTTATTTGCACACTGCCCTTTATCGTTTGATATATGGTACATTACTGTTCATGTATATTTATTTAAGCATATATTGTTTCATTTTTTTTGTGTTTTTCATTTTTTTTTTTTTTTGATTGTTACACAACACTCTCTCTGTTAGATTGTGGTGCCAGCAGCTGTTCTCACTATGACATTAACGCAATAATTTGATATGTATTTTTTTTTTATAGATAGATAGAGTTCGATTGAATTCCTGGTGATAACTGACGACAACTAGAAAGTTATGAATAGTACAGTTCCGTTATTTGTACTTATTGAGAAGGGTTAAGCCGCACTGTGATTCAATCTGCTGTAGGAAGAGAGTCAGGCCTGGAGCGCTTGGTATAAATCGCCAGAGACATCTTCCTGCATTACAGTGTTAATGTGGACGTGTTAATCATAAATGCATGTTTCAGAGTTGACACACGCCGGGCTTGTGCAGTGGCAGCGGCTCTGTGAACAGGCAGGAAAACAGCCGAGGTTCTTTCAGAGGAGGCAGAGAGAGACAAGACATCAGCATAACACCTCCGTTAATGAGACTATACAGACAGATGAGAGCTGATTGCCCAGTTCCAAGGTCGGATTTACATTCTTTTCTGCTTTAGGTCATATTCAGACTACTTCTGTTTACCAGTAATGTCTCCATTCGCAAACTAATCTCCATTTGCTAATTTCTGCATAGTTTGTCATGTTATTATCTATGTAGAATTTAAAGGGTCAGATGTGCATACAGAATTAGTGATGGCCAGTTTGGCTTTTATCAGTTTTTTTCTGACCTGGTAAATTAAAGCAGAGAATTGGGTAAG
Organism: Rana kukunoris; assembly: GCA_029574335.1. Taxonomy (NCBI): domain Eukaryota; kingdom Metazoa; phylum Chordata; class Amphibia; order Anura; family Ranidae; genus Rana; species Rana kukunoris. Next base: position 47,871,481 of record CM056059.1, on the reverse strand, counting down.
TTGTAGTAAAAGTAAAAATCGTAATAAATTATTTATATATATTTGCAGGATCAAGGATCATTGGATATATAGAAGTGGAGTGAGGCAGTACAGTGCAGAAAATAAGTATTTGAACACCCTGCTATTTTGCAAGTTCTCCCACTTGGAAATCATGGAGGGGTCTGAAATTGTCATCGTAGGTGCATTTCCACTGTGAGAGACATAATCAAAAAAAAAAATTCCAGAAATCACAATGTATGATTTTTGTAACTATTTATTTGTATGATACATCTGCAAATAAGTATTTGAACACCTGAGAAAATCAATGTTAATATTTGGTACAGTAGCCTTTGTTTGCAATTACAGAGGTCAAACGTTTCTTGTAGTTTTTCACCAGGTTTGCACACACTGGAGGAGGGATTTTGTCCCACTCCTCCACACAGATCTTCTCTAGATCAGTCAGGTTTCTGGGCTGTCGCTGAGAAACACAGAGTTTGAGCTCCCTCCAAAGATTCTCTATTGGGTTTAGGTCTGGAGACTGGCTAGGCCACGCCAGAACCTTGATATGCTTCTTACAGAGCCACTCCTTGGTTATCCTGGCTGTGTGCTTCGGGTCATTGTCATGTTGGAAGACCCAGCCTCGACCCATCTTCAAAGCTCTAACTGAGGGAAGGAGGTTGTTGCCCAAAATCTCGCAATACATGGCCCCGGTCATCCTCTCCTTAATACAGTGCAGTCGCCCTGTCCCATGTGCAGAAAAACACCCCCAAAGCATGATGCTACCACCCCCATGCTTCACAGTAGGGATGGTGTTCTTGGGATGGTACTCATCATTCTTCTTCCTCCAAACACGGTTAGTGGAATTATGACCAAAAAGTTCTATTTTGGTCTCGTCTGACCACATGACTTTCTCCCATGACTCCTCTGGATCATCCAAATGGTCATTGGCAAACTTAAGACGGGCCTTGACATGTGCTGGTTTCATGATTTCAAACCATGACGTCTTAGTGTATTACCAACAGTAACCTTGAAAACGGTGGTCCCAGCTCTTTTCAGGTCATTGACCAGCTCCTCCCGTGTAGTCCTGGGCTGATTTCTCACCTTTCTTAGGATCATTGAGACCCCACGAGGTGAGATTTTGCATGGAGCCCCAGTCCGAGGGAGATTGACAGTCATGTTTAGCTTCTTCCATTTTCTAATGATTGCTCCAACAGTGGACCTTTTTTCACCAAGCTGCTTGGCAATTTCCAGCCTTGTGGAGGTGTACAATTTTGTCTCTAGTGTCTTTGGACAGCTCTTTGGTCTTGGCCATGTTAGTAGTTGGATTCTTACTGATTGTATGGGGTGGACAGGTGTCTTTATGCAGCTAATGACCTCAAACAGGTGCATCTAATTTAGGATAATAAATGGAGTGGAGGTGGACATTTTAAAGGCACACTAACAGGTCTTTGAGGGTCAGAATTCTAGCTGATAGACAGGTGTTCAAATACTTCTTTGCAGCTGTATCATACAAATAAATAGTTAAAAAATCATAAATTGTGATTTCTGGAATTTTTTTTTTTGGTTATGTCTCTCACAGTGGACATGCACCTACGATGACAATTTCAGACCCCTCCATGATTTCCAAGTGGGAGAACTTGCAAAATAGCAGGGTGTTCAAATACTTATTTTCTGCACTGTATATAGTAATAGAGCAGGGGTCTTCAAACGTTCTAAGCAAAGGGCCTGTTTACTGTCTCAGACATCAGAGGGCAGACTGTGGCCAGTTGAAGTAGAAAATTATTGAAGGCCATTGGGAGTAAACAATTCCCCACGCTTGGTGGTCAGCGGGATTTAAAAATTTGCATAAAACCTGTGGTCAGTAGGATGAGGAATAGTGCCCCATCACTGGTATTAGTGGGAGGAATAAGAACGCCCCGTTATTGGTATCAGTTGGGGGTATAGTGCCCCATCATTGGTATCAGGGGTGGACTCGTGCCCCATCTTTTGTGTTATTGGGAGGAATCGTGTTTTATCATTTATGTCAGTGGGCGGAATTATGCCCCATTGTTGTCATTGTTGGTGTCAGTTGAAGAAAGGATGCCACATCCTTGGTGTTAATGGGAGGAATGGTGCCTTATCCTTGGTTTCAGTAGGACGAATAATGCCTCGTATTGATGGAAGGAGGTGCCAGATAAAGGCAAGCAAATGACTGCATCCAGCCTGCAGTTTGAAGACACATGTAAGGTGTTGTAGATTTTCAATATGTGTTCTTTATAAAATATCATTTTGAATAATTCCAATGTAAGAGCAGTCTGCCTTTCCTCATATATATAGTGACCGGACCCCTGTGATCGCTTCCTCAACTCAACTGATGAACACATGTGTGCTTGCAATCACTCATCGTCTGTTGTTAGCCCTCCTATCACAGAATCTGACAAAATATGATTCAGATTCTTTGAATGCGTAAAGTTCATGATATTCAAAAGTGCAAACTAAAAAAGAAAACCTTAAGGAAAGTTTTCTCCATCTCATATAATTATTGGATTAAGGTTTATTTAGGGTGGAGTAAATAATGAAAGAAAAATATCGTAGAATATAGTAGAAATGTATTTTGTGGACTTTTCTGTTCACCTCTATTGAAATGTGACAAAACAAGGAGAACATTTGCTCAGAGCAGCTTTATAATATTAAATATAAATATTTTATATTAGGGCTGTTACTGATTAAAATTTTTGTGTTCGATTAATCGATTTTTTTTAAATCGATTATTCGACTAATTTCGATTAATTATAACTCACATACAGATCCAACTACTTTTAGCTGATCTCCTTGCAGGCTGATTCCCAGTGCAGCTACCAACCACTGGAAAAATGGATAGCAGGACACAAAAAACACACAAAGGCAGCGCTCAATGGGAATAGCATTAAAACTTTTATAGTCTTCAAGTAGGTAACAAAATAACTATTGCACTGGAGATAAAATCGATGTAGCTACATAAACTGTAAAAATGATGCGAGTAATACCAAACGGTAGCAAAAGCAGTAAGGTGAAAACATGTAGCTAAGTATGATTCTGGTATTAAAATGTGTACAACGATACCACTGCTGAATCCAGATGAGGAGAGGTTAACATCAGTCCTTCGGCATGTAGATGTCCCGCAAAGGGAACTATCACAACTCCCAGTGGATGGCTGTAGAATCCCAGGTTGATAGAGGGAAATGATAGAGGGAAGTGTAACAACCCTTGCGTGTGACAGATAGTAAGGTCCCCTCGGCATGCAGATATGAAGGCACAGCAAAGGAGCCCTTCAGATGGATACGGCAAGCCCTGCCGGTGTCCGTCACTGCATCTCCGACGGAACTCCCCGAAGGCCCGAAAACCGGTGGAGAGGTGAGTACCAGTCAAAAGAATTTTGATCGATCAAAAAAATTAAAGATTAATCGATGAATTAATAGTTAATTTCCACAGCCCTATTTTATATGAAAGAAAATGTTAGTGTTGATTTTTAATACATAGCCCAACATGTGCATTTTTACAGCAGGAGAAGTAAATAGTGCTTAGCAGACTATTTCCACTGGATTTCTGTACCTCCTAATATTCAATATTTAATGCATGGCTCTGTTTGTGGCCTTGTACAGTCTTGCACAATGTTGCAGTTCAGTTGCTTCATAACTAACTGCATTGCATTAAATTCAGTGAGATATAATAATGTCTGCTATTGGTCCTGTATGGCTGTGTGTTTAGTCTTGTGTGATTAACGGCACAGCAATCATCTCACAAAAATCACAGACAGGTGCACAAACATGCAATCTTCCATTTGCACAATCACTGAGTGGAAAGGTTTGTGTGTCGCTCAGTCTTCATGATTTAACGTTAACCTGTTAGAGGATGTTTTACAACACAAGCACAGCCTTGCAAGAACAATATTCAGACTTGTTTTATAAGCCATGGCACTACATAGATCTATTGCCTTTTCTACCTAGACCCTACATTCACCCGCTCATCCCAAACCTTTACAGCCATTCACCCAACCTTTACCCTCCTTGTCTTACTAGGCCAGCATTTTACATACAACACATTGCTACCTTACAGAAGAACTACATTGTATCTGAGTGTCACAAACTGAAAATGCTGTTTAATTAATTTTTTATATTAAAAGCAAACTCACCCATCCATCCATGTCTACATGCTTTATTTTGTTGAGAAACCCCCCCCCCACCCCTAGCATTTCTAAAACAATGCCCCATTAGTGGTTTCAATGGTAAGAAGAAGGCTGCAGTGTCAGTATCAATGGGAAGAGTAGTTCCATCATTGGTGTAAGTGGGTTGAAGACCACTGTTCTATTGTGAATGAAATAAGGGTTTATGAGATTTGCAAATCATTGCATTTTGTTTTTATGTAGATTTTACAAAGCATCCCAACTTTTTCAGAATTGGGGTTGTATGACATAATTTTGACTTAGGCAAGCACAACAAAAGCAACCGAAGATGTGTAAAAAAATACAATTCATAATGTACCTTCCTATCTATTTACTAATGCTAGCAGCATAGGGATTAAACATTGTTACAGTGAATGTAAACTCAATTCATGAAATTTAGCCTGGGCACATCTATCTGTAGTGTTTAGTTATCTCTCCCCAAAGCACTAAGTCCAATGGTTTTCTGCTGCTCTTCTGTTATCAGCATGATAACTTCTGACAAGTTCTCCAACACTGGAGATAAAACTAGCCTGAAATTTGGGTCAGGGTGGGTGCTATAAATAGATTAGCAGAGAGCTTGTCTGTTCACAGCTCAGCGAATAGCTTCATTCTCTGTGGAAGGGGGAGAGTGTGCCTTTCCTCCAATCAGCTACCACACAGTGTATGCCAAGACTCCACTCCCACTGCTGAAACAGGAAGAAGAATTTCTAATTAGATGTTCACTTTCTAAACAATATAGCAAACTGAAGACAGCAGATATACAAGTAAAACCTATGTAGGGAGATTTGTTTTATCTCTGTGTATTATCTGAGGCTGTTTACTTCACTGGGTATATGTGAAGGTTTACATCCACTTTAAGGTAATTCTAAGAGAACAAGGTTTGTTACTTTAATGCATTCTATGCATTAAGGTAACAAACCTTCTGTTTGCAGCTCCCCCTTATACTTAGCTGAGCCCAATCTCAATCCAGCGAAGTGCATGAGAGCAGAGGCTCTCTCTCATCATATACAACAGCAGGAGCCATTGGTTCCTTCTGTTGTCAATCACAGACAGTGATTGAGGAAGCCAATTTTCTTCTAACTTTGTAAAGCAGTGCGTAAACTGTTGGTGCTATATAAATCATGTATAATAATAATAACTTCAGGTTGTTCAATTAAGCCTTCTCAAAAAACCTGTAAGCTGATTGATTTCTGTGCAGAGCTGCATGAGAATTTGCATTCTCCAGTTTTAGTAAAACAATCCCTGTGTTCTTTGTGTACAGTATAGATGTTTATTTTGATATTTAAATGTGTTAAATCTGTAAAACTTTAATAAAATCAAAACATACAAAAACATACAGTAATGAAATGATTTATATGTGATGGCATGTGGCACAGACCCTATGTATAGATTCACGGGCATGTTGTCTCTTGTATGTTCATTTATAGCACTCACGCTTTATGTACCTGTACGCTGGAAGTCCAGATTCTCTTGAAATAAAAGGTATCTCTGTGTAAGTAATGCTTGCACGTCTGTGCTGTGTGTTATTGCATAAAGGGTGTCTGCGCTCTCTGTGTAACGGCAGGATGACGATCTGTACACGGTATGTATCTGCAGGAGGCAAAGCGTTTGGTTATGTAGCAGTCAGTTAGATGTGACCTTGTCAGCATGCAGACAGAGAGGGCCGCTGGTTCCCTGCCCTGCCTCTCTGTGAATGACGTCCTGTTACTTCCTTTCCTGGAAGTGATCTCTTTAGAGAGGCTTTTCACCTCCATGGAATAAAACGCTGTTCATGAAGCTGAAGCAGCAGAGGTGAGACTCCAGAGCTCAAGCCAATTCATACACTTCTGTTTTGTGGTACTCTTTTAAAACTGATCATATACACACATATATACAGAAGAGGAGGATCTGGGATGCTCTGTCAAATCCACTCCTACAGGGCAGGTAAGTATGACATTTATAGAAAAAAAAAAGACTTTACAATTACTTTAAGAAGATTGTAATAGAGACAGCTGGCCAGTGGTACAAATGGTTCTAATGAAAGGGTTAATTTCTTACTGTTTGCCCCCATCCTACCCCAAGTAATGCAGTTCAGACACAATGGATGACGAAAAGAAGAACTCCTTTGTTTGCATCATCACATCATCTTAAAGAGGAAGTTAACTCCCCTGGTTTGTTTGTTCCTATAGGTAAGCCTATAACAAGTCTTGCCTATAGGTACTGTAAATATCGCGTAAACTTGCACCGTTTAAGTGATATTTAGTGTATACGCCACCGACTACGTCATCGGCGCATATACTGTTTCTTCGGGGCCCTGTGCCATGCGCAGGAGTGATGTGCCTGAGGCCACAAACCTGGAACGAAACACCGGGGAAGATGTCAGCCGTCTCAGCTGTGTTCAGGTGCCGCTGAGAGGGATTCGTTCTAAGGTGAGTATTTCTTTCAATCTTCTTTTATTTGATTTTCAAGCAGAAAAAGTAACATACACTGGGATGACACTCCCTCTATTTTAGATCAGAACATAATACAACCAAAGATATCAACCAATATTACCAAGTCATCTCCAGCAAAAAAAAGGAAAGTAACAGACCTTTTGGTATTCCTTATCCCATCATAACTCTTCTCTTCCAGTCTCCAGGACCTAGAGTCTACTCAACTGATGCCCATTTTAACTCAATGAATTTCATTTCTGCACTCCTGTTGGCAAATGGGCCCCTGTTCCTCCTTTACCCTGTGTTCCCGAGGAACAGGGGAAGTTGGTTCCTCCCTTGTTCTATCTCTCTCTGCTATACCCCCCCCCCCCCCCCGCCCGCCCTTCCCCAGCCAATTAAACCAAAAGAAACAACCACACAAAAAAGAAAGAAAAGAAAAAATTCCCCCCCTAACCTCCACCCACTCCTCAAACAGCATCTCCCTCCCTGTCGCACCCCACGTCGCTGGTCTCAGCCGTCAGTTTACGTCTATCAAAGCCTTTCCTTCCTCCAAATACCTAAATATATTCCATTTCGCCCACGTTGCCAAATATACCTTCCGCTTCTGCCTTGAAGTCCAGACCAGATCCTCCATTCTATTTAAATCTTCCACTTGGTTCAGCCACATTCTTACCGTTGGTGACTGAGGCTGTTTCCACATCCCTGGAATACAGGCACGCGCTGCGTTTAAAAGATGACAGACTACAGATTTCCTATACCGTCTAACCCAAGTCACCGTATCCTGTAACAGATAAAAGGGCCACTCTTCTGGTATTTCCTCCACCGACTACGTCATCGGCGCATATACTGTTTATTCGGGACCCTGTGCCATGCGCAGGAGTGACGTCATTGCGGCTCCGGACAATCACAGTGCCTGAGGCCACAAACCTGGATCGAAACACCGGGGAAGATGTCAGCCGTCTCAGCTGTGTGCACGCACGGCTGAGAGGGATTCGTTCTAAGGTGAGTATTTCATAATGCGATGCATACTAGCTTATTATGCTCTTACAGTTTTTGTTTTTTTTGGGGTTGGGGGGGTTTCAACCTCTTTAAGTATACAAAGACTTATGCATGGTATTATTATTTTTTTCGATATTTATGTAAAATAAAACATATAAAACATCTATTTTTATATTATTATTCTATGAGCGGTTCCCCAGGTTACTTTTCTTTTGGAATTTTTTTTGTGTTTATATGACACCCCTTTTTACCTCCCTATGTATTTTTATATTTGGAGATCTCATTTTGTAATGTTCCTAATTCTTTTTGTGTAGCCTGTACACATAGCCTAGGTGGGTTTTTAGGGAAATCTAGGCTTGGCCAAATAATGTAGACATAGAGGTAGACTATCAACAGTATTGCCAGTGTTGTGGTTATTGGTAGTGGAGGTTTTTTAAGGTTTTGGGTTATTTATAGCTATAGCTGATATTTTTATTAATGGACTTCCAAGTTATTTGCTGATTCTTAATTATAGAGAATCCATGGGGAGAGTGTAGTATACTCCCATTTGTCTTCGTAATGTAGGCTGCAGTTGGGCAGAGCTGGAAAATCTATTGGATATATCTCACCCATGCACATTCTGAGAGGTATAAGAAACCTACCTGTGATTTAACTTGCTACAGTAGCAACTATGCAAAATTAAAATATCTGTTTTGGTCGGAGTTGAGCTTTAATAATAAAAATAAATTATACAGTTATTGCAGTTTCATCTCTTTATGGTGATTATATTTTCAAATGAGGAATGACCTCTTCTGCCATCATTAGCGTCTGGGGTGGGCAAATTACTCCAGATACAGGTGGTTTAATCGGGTTGCCCACTGGTAATTTTAATGAATCAAGGAACATTTGCTTCTATTAGCAACAGATTTACAGAATAAAAATACTAGGCACCATTTGTCCTTTTAAGGTGTATTGGTTGCTTTGATTTTCAGATCTAATCAACTTTGCTTTATATTAATTTATTGGTTTATCTGAATAAAAAAAATGATCACTTTTTTAGCCACTTGCCAACCGCCGCCCGCCTATTTACATCGACAGAATGGCACGGGCAGGCAGATTGGCGTACAGGTACGTCCATTTGAATCTACCGCCCAGTGCGCGTGCCCACCGCATTCCTCTGGAGTGCTCGGGAGTCCCGCAATTGTGGTTGGCAAGAGCAGAACGGGGGAATGCCTTTGTAAACAAGGCATTCGCTATTCTGTCTAGTGACACTGTGATCGGGAACGGTCATCAGTGACGTGTCACGTTTAGCCACACCCCCTAACAGTAAGAATCACTTCCTAGGGAACACTTAACCCCTGCAGCGCCACCTAGTGGTTAACCCCTTCACCGCCAGTGTAATTTTTACAGTAATCAGTGCATTTTTATAGCACTGATCGGTGTAGAAATGACAATGGACCCAAAATGGTGTCCAATGTGTCCGCCATAATGTCGCAGTCCCGATAAAAATCGCTGATCGTCACCATTGCTAGTAAAAAAAAAATATTAATAAAAATGTCATAAAACAGTCCCCTATTTTGTAGAAGCTATAACTTTTGCGCAAACCAATCAATAAATGCTTATTTCAATTTTTTTACCTAAAATATGTATGTGAAGAATACTTTTGGGGGATATTTATTATAGCAAAAAGTAAAAAATATTGAATATTTTTTTTCAAAATTGTCGCAATTTTTTTGTTTATAGCGCAAAAAAAAATTAAACGCTGAGGTGATCAAATACCATCAAAAGAAAGCTCTATTTGTGGGAAAAGAAGGACGTCAATTTTGTTTTAGAGCTTAGTTGCACGGCCGCGCAGTTAAATCGACGCAGTGCCGAATCGCAAAAAGTGGCACGGTCTTTAACCACCAAAATGGTCCGGGGCTTAAGCGGTTAGAGACTTGGTAATGTGGCCAAGTATTCATGTTACCAGCAGCTGCAGTGCCCAACACTGTGAAGGGCACATGTGGCACACTACTATAGGGTTTCACCCTCACTGCTACAGTCCCTGTTTAGGATTACATTTTTCATTAGAAAGAATGTAATGGGTTTCCCTTCCTGGCCTTGTAATGGCTCTAACTGGTGGGGACAAGAGACCTACTATGTGGAAGTAAACAACGAGAACTGGCTTCTGGAGTCCATGAAAGATATTTGCATCTTGCGGGTAAAATCATTTTTTATTAGGATGTGCCATTTTATCATGTGTTTTTAGAAGGCTGTTTATTTATTTCATACGCGGTGCACTGGTAAAAATATATCTTTCATTAGCTTTCCATGTGTTTATGGAATTGCAGTTTAGCTAGCAGATCAGAGACCTTTACAATGTTCTATTTATACAGTAATGTCACGATGGTCCTCATGTTTAGCTGGTCACCACCAACCCATGGGATAAGTGCTATGAAATGCCACTTACTCGTCATCCCTGCCCATGATAAGATGGGGTCTGAGACACAACTCATCCATCCCTCCCTCTATATTGGTGCTAGAGGAGTCCTGAGCTGGAGCCAGGTCTCACGAGTAACAATTAGAGCAGTAAAAGGCTTATGGTATGTTGAAAAGGAAATCCCTTCCATCGGAGAGCTTGAGCATTGATACTGGCCAGCAGATTGGGAGCAGGTCCCATTAGTTGTGTTTTATATCCACTGACTAGGGACTCTTCTTCTCATAAGCTTACAAAGATCCCCGCTCTTTTCAAGGCAGCTGCGCTGTTTAACCCATTCAGTTCCAGAGAGTGAGCAAGCTCCTCGCACCAGCATGATGTCACTAATTCTTAGTGAACTGATTGAGTGGATTTAGAGCCAGGGATATTGGCTGCCTTCCATCTGTGTGGATTATACCTGTAGTTGTAATAACAGCAAATATATCCTTAGTCCTAATTCACATAATTGCTTATGGTTAATTATACAATTTCCATCAGATATCAATGACTTGCACAGAAATAGGCTGTGCTTAGTGTGGGGCACATCACATTCTGTAAATGAGGAATTGCTGTTGAATTGTGATGGTTATTTCAGAGTAAATGTCTCTTACATTGAAGGTGTGCCAGCACACTGGCTGATTATTATCGGAGAAAGGCCATTGTAGACCTTCTCTGCCTATAAACAGCTTGTCTTAAGATTACTTGGGACATTTTCATAGTAATGCAGATCCTAAATCAGCCTTTCTGGACCTTTCTAACATGACCGGTGCAGTGATTGTCCGGAGCCGCGATGACGTCACTCCCGCCCATGGCACAGGGCCCTGAAGAAGTCACTGCATTATCCGGTCTCAGGAAACCCTTGTTATTTAATACTACATTAGTGTGACCCAGTAGTGTATTTAGGTTTTGTGCTGCCCTAGGCCTAACTAAACTCATGCACCCCCTAATTTAAATATGACCCACTGCTTCCTGCCAAGGCCACACCCCTTGCCGTTTAAGATCTGCCCTGAAATTTTCGAGTGGGGACGCTAGTTCTGGGGGAAGGGGGGCAATGGATTCCTTTAATTTGCATAGATTTCCGCTCACTTCCTGTTTGGCTATGGGGCAGGAAGTGAAGGGAAATGTGTGCATTGGGACAGGAGTGATAAAAAAAATAAACGGACAGGGGCTATTACCCTCCCTTACGCTATCCAAAGTGAAGTGTTGCCTATAGTTCTACTTTAAGCACACATTTCTGATAATTTTATGGAGAGAACTAAGAAGATATAACCATGCCAATGGTGCAGCAGAAAACATATAGCACAATGAGGTTTGTGGTCCAGGATGATAGGACAGTCAAAATTAGAAGCAACGCCCTCCCCCACACACACACAGTTACGGAATGCCGGGCGCCCGCATACCGGAAGCAGTGTGACCCCTTTATGGGGCCGCTATACCTATTTGCCTCTCATACTGACACTGGCGCTCCGCTAACAGTGTCAGGACTCTTTCCATGCTGTCCCCCTGCAAAGTGCTGCCTTAGGCCTGGACCTTGTCGGCCTAGGCCAGGATACAGCATTGGTGTGACCGTCAGTATACTAATTTGCCTCTCATACTGAGACAGGCGCTACGCTAACACTGCACGGGACTCTTTCCATGCTGCCCCCCTGCAAAGTGCTGCCTTAGGCCTAGACCTTGTTGGCCTAGGCCAGGATACAGCGTTGGTGTGACTGTCAGTATACTAATTTGCCTCTCAGACTGAGACAGGTGCTACGCTAACAGTGCACGGGACTCTTCCCATGCTGGCCCCCTGCAAAGTGCTGCCTTAGGCCTAGACCTTGTTGGCCTAGACCAGGATACAGCATTGGTGTGACCGTCAGTAGAAAGAATGTTACATTTGTAATCAGTTGAAAGGAAATCTCCCCTACCTTGGGTCTTGTTTATATGTGCAATAGAGTTTACCACCCTTTGGAAAAAGCGATTTGCAGTGCATTGCTTTTTGGAGGCAGTTGACCGGTGGCTTGGAGGCGACATGTCACCTGAACTCTGGTCCTATTCTTTTGAATGAGTTGAATTTGGTGGTGGCTCTGCCTGCAAAACTTAACGTGTAAATTTTACTGTGCTACAATTGAAGCCTTAGGCCGCGTACACACGAGGAGACATATCCGATGAAACCGGTCCGCGGACCGTTTTCATCGGACAGGTCTGAAGGGATATTTTGCTCTGGTGTGTGTACACACCATCAGACCAAAATCCCCACGGACAGAGAACGCGGTGACGTAGAAGACACAGACGTGCTGAAACGTATATTGCCTGAGAATGCGTAGAAGACACCGACGTGCTAAAACACGGAAGTTTAATGCTTCCACGCATGCGTCGGATCAATTTGACGCATGCGCGGGATTTCAGTCCGATGGTTGTGCGTACTAACCATCGGACATGTCCGACTGACAGGTTTCCAGCGGACAAGTTTCTAAGCATGCTTAGAAACTTTTGTCCGCTGGAAACCTGTCCGCTAGGCCGTACACACGATCGAACATGTCTGCTGAAACTGGTCTGCGGACCATTTTCAGCGGACATGTCTCCTCGTGTGTACGGCCTAACTGATAGCTAGAAATATCATTGCAGTCAGCGATTACTTACCCAAGAGACAGAATTTAATCAGGGAACCCCTAGCAACCTCTGGAGGAACCCTGGTTGGCAAAGGCTGGTCTAAAGGGAGAGATTCTCAGGCAATATACTTTTTCTGCACACAATCCAGCTTCCCTGATACTTCATAATCTCGTTCAATGATAATTAACTTTGTCTGCTGTTTTATTCCATAGATTCTGTTATGGAAGTGCATGTATCTGTAATGCGTGTTTTTCTGGGGTTATAAAATGCATCGTTGTCTTTCTGAGCTTCTGACCTTGTTGGCTTTCAGTAGAAAATCAGATTTGTAGAATGGACATGTGCCAAAGAGTTATTTATAGGAAAACTAATAAACAGAAAACTTGGAAGCATTTCCTTTCATTTGTAAATAAAACGCGCGATTATTAGATTGTTCCTGGTCTTCTGTGAAATTAATATGATATGAATCGAGCCCATTTTTAGAGTCGCAGATATGCACAGTACACAAGACCATATGTTTAGTCTTCCTTATGTTATTGCTTGTCACTGTATGGACGCCTTTCATAGGCACTGCTCAGCCCTTGCGGTATAATAGGTTCTCTTTATATGCTGCTGCACTCTTCACAGTCTTCTGGATCGTCAATAATTGAAAGCTTTCTGAATCTTATCATACACAACGTGAGATAATTGTTGCTGTAAAGCTGATCCAGAGTCTGCGGAAAACACTTTGGGCCAGATTCTCAAAAGGATTACGGCGTACCTCCAGATACGCCGCCGTAATTTCAAATCTGCGGCGGCGTATGTTTGCGCCGATTCTCTAACGCAGATACGCAAAAAAGTGTACGAGCATGCTGCAACATAGGACACTAGGGGGCCCAAAGCCAGACAGTAGTATAGAATACATGTACAGTATTTGAAAAAGAGGATTGAGCCCCTTGAAATGCATTATGCCCATCGTCTCCCAACATCATCCAGACATTTTGACAACTGTCATTTTCTAAATGTGGCTGAAGATGCCCCTGGTCTTTTCCAAATTTCTAGAAAGAAGAACTCTATACCGTTTTTGTGTGCAGCTAACAAAACATAAATGTGCTTAGAAGCTGTAGCAGTACCATGAGAAATTTATAATAGTTGAATCAATATTAGAATATTCCTGTTGTGCTATAAAAAATCAGGGCTTTTTTTCCGCTGGAACTTGGTGGAACTCAAGGCTCATCACTATGCCTTGTAAACACAAAAGACCGGCTTCTGTGTTTACAATGACAGCTTGTCTCCCAACACTCCCACAGATTTCCTGGATGGCTCCCGTTGAATGTAGGATGGGGAGAAGAAAGATGCAGGCGCTCAGGGTGCAGTGTGGATGCCTACACCCCTATTGGATGAACTCCCTGCAAGTGAGATAGATCGGAGCCACCTACTGTGTGCGGGGAGGTACTAGAGCCGGGTGGGTGCTTCATGTTAATAAAGCAACACAAATAAGACTTGTGTAGATATGGGAGATTTTATCGAGGGGGAGGGAAGATAGGGGCAGTGGGGTGTGTGTGCGTGTCTGAGCTGAAGAGAGGGTGAAAGTGAGATGTGGATGCGGGATGCAGGCGTAAACAGCTGTGGAAGAAGGCGGAACTCTGCACTCTGTATGCGATGCACCCCTGAACTCTACACTATGTACATAGCGCTCCCCCAATTTCTGCATGTAACACACCCCTAAACTCTGCACTACTGTGTAACCCCCCCCCCCCCCACTCTGAACTTGGTAAATAATGAATAATGCACTCCTGGTACTTAGTGCCCCTTTAAGATCCTCCCTCTGTTAAGGAAATTTGAACACACCCATTATTTTATGCGCTTTAAGGGTGTTTCTGTTGGCGGTTTTCGGGGGTTGTGTTTGAGTTCTTGCACCTATTTTCTGAGAAAAAAAGCACTGTATAAAATCATAAATAAATAAAGCAAAATCAAAACGTATTTTCCACAGTGATATTTAAAACAATATAATGAACCAGTGAGTCATACATAAAAAGTAAAGTGCGTCCACCATAAACAATAGAGTCCACTCTCAGCACTTCCAGAGAATCCATGTGATGATCACCACCACCAAGGATAGATGTACACTTATTAGGTAGTTTGGACCCAGTGAAAAGAGAGGTGAAAAAGCCACCTGTATACAATATATCCCAAAGGAATCTCCTTCTACGACCAACTTCAGGGGTCATCTAGCCAAATGGTAGAGGGATCCAGCAATGCGCTACTGCAGTCCACACTCACACTTCCGTGAACACTCACTCAGTTTATCTCTTCCACCCTCTCTGGGATCCCCCAGCCTCAGGATCATTCTGAGACGACCCCTGACGTTGGAGGTGTAAGGAGATTCCTTTGGGATATATTGTATACAGATGCTTTTTGACTTCTCTTTTTAGAGGGTCAAAACTATCTGGTAAGTGTACACCTATCCTTGGTGGTGGTGATCACCACAAGTATCTTTGGAAGTGCTGGTGTTGGAGAATTAGAGCTTTTTCTAGAGTGGACTCTGTTTTTTATATTACTGTAGAACAGGGGTCTCCAAACTGCGTCCCAAGGGCCAGATGTGGCCCTTTGCTAGCCTTCATCCGGCCCTGGGGGGCAGTATTGCTCCCAATGATATGAGGGACTATTCCTCGCAATGGCACCAACAATGGGGCACTATTTCTTAGACTAATAGCAATGATGGAGCACTGTTCCTCCTCCTACTGCCCACCAACACTCAGGCCAGGTTTATTCTCACTGATGCTCAGCCCTGGGGCATTTTCTATCACAACTGGACAGAATCCTGCCCCCCTGAAGTCGGAAAGACCGTAAACTGGTAATTTTCTTTAAAAGTATGAAGACTTTTTTGATTTTGTTGCATTTATTTATGATTTTTTATATTGTTTATGAGGCCGCGTACACACGGTCGGTTTGGACCGATGAAACTGGCCTTAAGGCCAGTTTCATCGGTCCAAACCGATCGTGTGTATGGCCCATCGGACCGTCGTCCGTTGGACCAAAGTTTTAAAACTTGCTTTAAAATCGGACCGATGGACGCCTGACCATCGGGCCAAACCGATGGTTAGTACGCAAAAGCATCGGTCTAAAAACCCGCGCATGCTCAGAATCAAGTCGACGCATGCTTGGAAGCATTGAACTTCGTTTTTTCAGCACATCGTTGTGTTCTACGTCATCGCGTTCTGACCCGATCGGATTTTGGACTGATAGTGTGTACGCACATCAGACCATCAGGCCACTTCAGCGGTGAACCGTTGAAAACGGTCCGTCGGACCATTCTCATCGGGTTAGACCGATCGTGTGTACGTGGCTTTAGAGCAAAGGGTATATTCTAATATTCCATATTACTGTCTGGTTTTGCCCCCCCCCCCAGGTTTCCCAGTGTTGCTGCATGCTCAGTAGTCACCATTGTACACACTGTGCCTTCACCTGCCTAATGTCTTGATGTCCCTATAATACTGTGGCCCTACAGTCTGGCGGATTGGTGCTGCTTTTTAATAAAGGTGTCATTGCTTGGTATTAACCTTAGCGTTCTGTACTTTGCTTCTTTACTTTATGAAATGATCCTACCCAGATCCACTACAGGAGCTGCAGGGGTGAGCCATACTTCAATCATCTCTTCTCCATCCATCCATCCTTTCATCCTTCCTTCTTCATTGCTGCTTTCAGCACAGACTTTGTACTTACATAGACTAGCTCATTCTGTATATCCTAGAGGAGCGCTGCATGTACTGTGTACTTAGTACACATTCTTGTTTTTGCTGGTGATATGCTTTTCAACTCTTATGTGTGCCCAGACACTTGAGAGTTATTCCATATGGTCCAAGTGGGAATCTCATTTCATCAAAACATAAAGACACTGACAAATTTTTCTTAGGATTTGTTCAAACTGGCGGCAGCCCTTGCCACCCCTTTGAAAAGCAATTTGCAGTGGATTGATTTTCAGAGGATGGTTAACAGGTGGCTGGGAGCCAATATGTTGCCTACTTACCGCTTGCTTTAACCCTGAAAACCCCTCACCACTGTGCCACAACTGTGTTAATTGCATGTGGTTGCAGCCCAGCCCTATTCACTTAAAGTGGAACTTAGACACCCCACTATACTCAACTGCACCCTCCAGCGATGTAATGGTTACATCCCTTGCCAGCTGCTGTAATCCCTCCCTGGGTGATGGGTTTTTGGCCTCCTAATTGGCCAACAGGGGATGACATCATCACACGCATGTGTACATGAGTTAGTCATTCCGGCACAGATGATGTATGTTGGGAATGCACACTGTACTGAGCATGTGCAGCTCATTGTATATTCCATAGAAAACTGCAAGCACCCAAGCATGTTTCTATTACTAAATTAGTTTAGTTGCACTTTAAATGTGCTGCCTTCAGCAATGGTACCACCTGCTGAACACAACTGAACACAACAGTTAAATGCGGTAAATTCCCACACCCCCTGGTGGCTGTGTTTAGGTTTGAGGGAGGGGATGAATGGCGGACTCACCCGCAGACAGACTGCAACTCAGCCCCCTATATTTACTGCCCCCTGGGAGCCCTTAAAGTAGAAGTAATGGCTAAATAATAAACCTGAATTTAAATCTGAACGTTGGGGACATTGGGCCAGATCCATAGAGAAAGTACGCCGGTGTATCTACTGATACGCCGGCGTACTTTCAAATTACCTGCGTCGTATCATTAGTTTGAATCCTCAAACCAAGATATGACGGCATCTGGGTTCGATCCGACAGGCGTACGCCTTCGTACGCCTTCGGATCGTAGATGCAATACTTCGGCGTCCGCTGGGTCGAGTTCTCATCGGTTTCCGTGTCGAGTATGCAAATGAGCTATTTCCGACGATCCACGAACGTACGCGCGGCCGTCGCATTCTCTTACAGCGTCTCTAGTCGGCTTTTTCCGGCGTATAGTTAAAGCTGCTTTTTTGCGGCTTATAGTTAGACTTGCCATGATAATTATGGTTGTCGTTCCCGCGTCGAAATTTGAATTTTATTTATTTTTTGTGTAAGTCGTCCGTGAATAGGAATGTACGTAATTCACGCTAGTAAAAAAAAATAACGTTGTTGCAATGTAATTTAGCGCAATGCACGGCGGGAAATTTCTGAATGGAGCATGCACAGTTCGATCAGCGCGGGGACGCGCTTCATTTAAATGAAACATGCCCCCCTACCCGCCCAACTTGAATTCCGCGCCGTTACGCCGCTTGAGATACACTACGCCACCGTAACTTACGGCACAAAATCTTTATGGATTCGAACTAAAGCCAGGTAAGGTACGGCGGCGTAGCGTATCTCAGATACGATGCGCCGGGGCAGATCTTTGTGGATCTGGCCCATTATATTTAGAAATTGTACATCGGACCAGCTTGACACAATGCAAGTATACATATATGATACCTGATCAGTCTCTGTGGAAGCTGTAAAGCACTGTAGGAGTTGCAAGTACACTTGGTCTTCTGGGTGCTGTGACGAAAAGCTGCCCTTCGGTATAGTAACCAGGGGGTCGCTCATTTGGCACCACCACCATTCAGAGAACCACCTTTGTCCAATATTCCATAGCACGTTGATGTCACCTGCCAACATCCAGTGCGCTAGATACTGTTGGAGAAGGTTCACTCCGACCAGCCACACCAGAAAGAGTGAGGACCATATAGAAGAAAATGCTAAAAAAGGGATTTACATTGCAATTTGTTATACAATGTATGAAGGGCCATAGGGAAAAAATAGGAGGGCATATTTAAATGTTGCTTTATTACTTAGCCTTTCCTTTTACTTTAACCCCCTTTTTTTTGTTGCGGGAGGCATTCTGGCAGCAAAGAGGTTAAAAACAAAGTATGGTTTTAGAAGTCTGGAGAACAGAGAGATGAATAATACACATTGAATCATTGATTTCTTATTTACAAAGGCCTCACTGACTTGATAAGTAGCATTTCACTCGAGCACCTCTTTCACTTTAATCCCGCATCCCCTTGCAGGCTGAAGCATCACATAAGACAGCTGTGCCAAAGCTCTGATATGAAACAAACGAAGCCAAAGGGACCATGCTGGTATTTACTCCTGTAATGTACTGCACCTCCAAACAGCTCAGTGCACAGACATGGCTGGTGAGCCCACGCAGGCCACTCACGGTTATCACAAGGAGGCGACACGGGCTCACAGGAAGAGCTTTGAACGCACAGAAATAGACTGACAGTGCAGGAAGAGGTTCCCTTCCAATGATATCAAACAGAAGAAAAGATCATGCATCTTCCTATTTTCTGCCAGGATAAAATGGGGTAAAAATAAATTCACTTCTTCTGGTTAGATCCTTTGTGTACAGGGTTGCAAAGAAAAAGACCGTCCATTATAATATGTTCTTTTAAAAGGAGAAAAGGGGCAAAAATAGAATTTCATATGGGCATCAAAAATCCCAGTCATTCACGTGAATGTTTGTTTTAGAAAGTTCATGTTCCCCTCACACAGCCAAACTTTTTTTTAGGACCTATTTAGATTAGTTGTATTTTAACGCACTTGTGGCAATGCGCTAAAAATTTGTGTCCAACTTTCCCACAATACAAATAATGTATTCCCAACTCTATAAGGCCGCATACACACGATCAGTCTAAACCGATGAAAACAGACTGAAGTTCAATTTCATCGGTCCAAACCGACCGCGTGTACGCCCCATCAGTCTGTTGTCCTTCAGTCCAAAAATTTAGAACTTGCTTTAAAATCGGACGATAGACACCTACCGATCGGTCAAAACCGATGGTTAGTACGCAAAAGCATCGGTTCCAAACCCGCCCATGCTCAGAATCAAGTCGGAAGCATTGAACTTCATTTTTTTCTGCACGTCGTTGTGTTTTAGGTCACCGCGTTCTGACACGATCGGTTTTTGAACTGATGGTGTGTAGGCACATCAGACCATCAGTCTGTGAACCGATAAAACTGAACTTCAGTCCGTTTTCATCAGTTTGGACTGATCGTGTGTACAAGGCCTGAGAGTCTGTATAAGTGGTAACAAAAATTGAACTGTGCTTCATAAGCACAACCACATTGGATAAAATAAAATACAAATCTTTATTAAAGCACAATTGGTTGAACTAGATGGACTTTTCAACCTGAATAACGATGTAACAATTGAGAGGTAAAACCATTCAAGAACAAAGTAGCATCATGCCCTATATGTCGCTAAAGGTGGTGGACCAGGTTAAAGAGTACAGTACACTGAAGTATATACTGAGATTGTTGAGTTACACACTATGAGGCACATGAAGCTCAACATGTTTTGCATATTTTGCTTCTTCAGGAGCAGAGATGCTAACATATAAATGCTACAATGATGTCAGTCACAGAGCAGCCCCGGCTTGACAAACTTTAGATCAAACATCAAATGAGTGAAAAATGTTTGGTCAAACAGTAACTGCATGAAATCAGATGCGGTCATTGTTCGGGTGTTCAAGCAGCTGCAGTTACTACAACTACGTGGATCCAATAGCCAGCACTAGAGATTCCTCCATCCATACTGTTTAGTGTGGATGGAGGAATTTTCTGATTTTCTCTTAGGCGGCGTACACACGATCGGATATATCCGATGAAAACGGTCCGCGGACCATTTCCATCGGATATGTCCGATCGGGAGTTTGATCCGATGGCGTGTACACACCATCGGATCAAATTCCCCGCCGCCGGAAGGCGCGGTGACGCGGCGGTGACGTTGACGCCACCACGTCACCGCAACGTCACCGCACCAGGAAGTAAAACACTTCCGCGCATGCGCCGAATCCATTCGGCAGCGGCGCGGCGGCGGTGGGGGCCGACATGTCTGCTGGTAAGTGTACTAACCAGCAGACATGTCGGGCGGACAGATCCCCACCGGATAGATTTCAAAGCATGCTTTGAAATCTGTCGGGTGGACAAATCTGTCCGCTAGCCCATACACACGAGCGGAGATGTCTGCTGAAACGGTCCATCGGACCGTTTTCAGCGGACATATCCCCTCGTGTGTACGAGGCCTTATTCAACCCACAGGTTGATATGGGTACTTTTTTTGTTTGTTGTTGTTGTAAATCACGTGTTACAAGCATAGGAAGTGAGTGAAATTTCAGAACAAGGGCCACTCGAGTAGCAGCAAAAACACTTATAGTTGACTGGGAAGAGATAGAACCTACTATTGATCGAGATAGAACCTAACTACTATAGTACTAAGGTATGTGTCCCCGTTTGAATTTTACCCTTAGTTTCTTTCCATGTATTTTTGCACGGGCACCCAGGGGCCCAAGGTACATGGGGGGGGCCCTGCAGTCCCATCCCCCCACGCAAGCAGGAGGAATTACATGTGGATAGAGCAGGCGATCGGTGTCCAGGTGGGGGAAACAAAAAAGGATGCTTCCAGTTATTTCCCCCACTGGCTGTATTGATCACTATTGGATTTCTGACCACCAGCTGCAGGCACACAGGAGGTCTTTAGGAAGGAAAGCACGGAAAGAGCCGATACATTTGTCTGCCCCTTTTCTATGTGGTACCAGTCTCACTGTGTCCATTCATAACTCACCAAAATAAAAAACACCCCCCCCCCCCCCGTAGGCATTGTGATTTTTTTTAAATATTAAATTAAAATAAATAAATAAAAAATCTGATACAAATTTCTAATCAGACTGAAAAGCCATGCCCAATGTGTAACACAATTTAGCCACACTCACTGTTTGCCATACCACTGGTCACCATCTCTCTGGTAGGGGCCCCAGAGCATTACTTTGCCCAGGGGCCCATGTTGCTGTTAAAGAGGAGGTCCAGCCTGGGTGAAAAAAAATCAGCAGCTACAAACAACTGTAGCTACTGACTCTTAATATTAGTGCACTTACCTATCCAGGGTGCCCGCAATGTCGGCACCACAGCCAATCTTCGGAAAAAATCCCGGGTGCTGCCGCTACCATTCCCGGTAAGGGAACCTGGTAGTGAAGCCTCTCAGCGGGTCCCCTACTGTGCGCTGCCCTTTCTAATTGGCACGGCGGTGGGGGAAGGAGGAGGGGGCCGAACTTCCGGGTGATCAGGCCGCTTTAAGGTGGCACTGTTCCTTTCTCAGTGACCACAGAGAAGACACAGACAGCAGCTAGAAGAATAGACAATTCCTTCCCATTCTTTTAAAAGCTAAACAACAAAAGATACATTTTTGGCCGAAGTTCAAGTTAAACTAAATTGAAAAATATTTCCATCTATTGAGTTCAACCTTTGAAAACTCCAGCAAAACAAGACCCACTGAGAAACTGTGCCCAATTTTGCCTCACACAGGGAAACAATTCCTTCCTGACCGGACTAGGGCAATCAAATCATCTCCCTCCCTTCTACAGGCAATACCTTTACAATACTTTGGAAGGTGGGAGGTAGAATACCAAATCACAACTTAGATCAACTTAAATAGAAATTTGCTTTGATATGTGAGTACTTTGGATTACGAGCATTCTCCTGGAACAGATTGTGCTCGTAATCCTAGGTTCAACTGTATATGATCATACCATATTGTACTGATAGAAGGCATATGATCATACCATAGTGTATTGATAGAAGGCATATGATCATACCATAGTGTATTGATACAGGGCTGTCTTTTCCATTGGGCACACTGGGCAGTTGCCCGGGGGCCCCACTTGCCTGGGGGGCCCCCATCGGCTGCCCAGCGACCCCAGTAAAAAATGGTGGAGAATGGCGGGTCAGAACTGTAGAACTGTATCGTGTCTACAGTCTCTGAGGAAGAGTCTGGAGAGGAGTTAAGAGTGGGAGCGCCGCTGGGACGCCACAGGAGAAGTCAGACATGAAGAGACTATAGGATAAAACCAGAGCAGCCAAGCTGGAGCCATCTGACTGAGCCTTGCATGGTGCACCTGAGAGGAGGTCAGTGATATCACCACCAGGCCAGTCTAAGGCCGCGTACACACGAGGGGATATGTCCGCTGAAAACGGTCCGATGGACCGTTTCAGCAGACATCTCCGCTCGTGTGTATGGGCTAGCGGACAGATTTCTCCACCCGACAGATTTCAAAGCATGCTTTGAAATCTATCCGGTGGGAATCTGTCCGCCCGACATGTCTGCTGGTTAGTACACTTACCAGCAGACATGTCGGCTCCCACCGCCGCCGCGCCGCTGCCGAATGGATTCGGCGCATGCGCGGAAGTGTTTTACTTCCTGGTGCGGTGACGTGGCGGTGACGTGGCGGCGTCAACGTCACCGCCGCGTCACCACTACGTCACCGCGCCGTCCGGCGGCGGGGAATTTGATCCGATGGTGTGTACACGCCATCGGATCAAACTCCCGATCGGACATATCCGATGGAAATGGTCCGCGGACCGTTTTCATCGGATATATCCGATCGTGTGTACGCCGCCTAAGGGCGGGTGGTTGCTAAAGAAAGGGGGGAGTGAATACAAAAATATTAGTGCCCCCCCTTACCTTAGTGTATTTACTCTACGGAAGGTGGTTCCCCTTTACATCAGAGTCTGCAGGATTCCCCGTTACAGTGCTAGGGGGAACTCAGTCTGAGGACCGTGATGTAAGTGGGAACTCTGATGTAAAGAGAAAGCAGTGGATTCTGATATAAGGTGGTCTCTGGTCACCAGAGCCCCCCTTCACATCAGAGTTCCCCCTTACATCATGATCTGCAGTGTTCCCCTTTACATAAGAGTTCCCTTTCACTGTAAGGGGGAATCCTGCAGACTCTGATGCAAGAGGAAACTCTGATCAGGCTGGGTTACAGTAACCTAACCTTCATGCCAATGAAGACATTTGTAAAACTGTAATTTTAGGTACTTTTTTGCAGTGCCAATAAAAAATTGTGGTTCTGCCAGTAAATTTCATGATTTTTGGCAGTAAATTCTTGTGCGTGATTGTGTAGACAGGGCCCAAGTGCACTGTATTGCCCGGGGGCCTATAATGCTCTTAAGATGGCACTGTATTGATAGAAGGCATATGATCATACCATAGTGTATTGATAGAAGGCATATGATCATACCATAGTGTACTGATAGAAGGCATATGATCATACCATAGTGCACTGATAGAAGGCATATGATCATACCATAGTGTACTGATAGAAGGCATATGATCATACCATAGTGCACTGATAGAAGGCATATGATCATACCATAGTGTACTGATAGAAGGCATATGATCATACCATAGTGTATTGATAGAAGGCATATGATCATACCATATTGTACTGATAGAAGGCATATGATCATACCATAGTGTACTGATAGAAGGCATATGATCATACCATAGTGCACTGATAGAAGGCATATGATCATACCATAGTGTACTGATAGAAGGCATATGATCATACCATAGTGCATAGTGTACTGATAGAAGGCATATGATCATACCATAGTGCACTGATAGAAGGCATATGATCATACCATAGTGTACTGATAGAAGGCATATGATCATACCATAGTGTACTGATAGAAGCCATATGATCATACCATAGTGCACTGATATAAGACATATGATCATACCATAGTGTATTGATAGAAGGCATATGATCATACCATAGTGTACTGATAGAAGGCATATGATCATACCATAGTGTATTGATAGAAGGCATATGATCATACCATAGTGTATTGATAGAAGGCATATGATCATACCATAGTGTACTGATAGAAGGCATATGATCATACCATATTGTACTGATAGAAGGCATATGATCATACCATATTGTACTGATAGAAGGCATATGATCATACCATAGTGTACTGATAGAAGGCATATGATCATACCATATTGTACTGATAGAAGGCATATGATCATACCATAATGGATTGATAGAAGGCATATGATCATACCATAGTGTATTGATATAAGGCATATGATCATACCATAGTGTACTGATAGAAGGCATATGATCATACCATAATGTACTGATAGAAGGCATATGATCATACCATAGTGTACTGATAGAAGGCATATGATCATACCATAATGTACTGATAGAAGGCATATGATCATACCATAGTGTACTGATAGAAGGCATATGATTATATCAGAGTGTATTGAGAGAAGGCATATGATCATACCATAGTGTACTGATAGAAGCTATACCATCCTACCATCAATGTTTGATATAAGCCATACTACTATACAGTTAAACCTAGGATTACAAGCATAATCCGTTCTAGGAGAATGCTCATAATCCAAAGAACTCACATATCAAAGCAAGTTTTCCCATTGAAGTCAATTTAAACGAAAATAATTAGTTCCGCATTGACCTCAATGGGTTGCAATACCGGATGTGGCCAGAGGTGGGCGGGCGCCGGAGAGCCTTGGAAAACGGCCGGAAAGGCCAGAGGACACATCGGCTGACCTCGCAAACGTCGGAAAGGCTCGGAATTTCCGTGTTTCTCCGAGCATTGCCGATCGTCGCTGTTTGGCTCCTGCGCCCCCGCACCTTAGGCCAAATGCGGTACTGCAGGCCATATTAGGTTGAATTCTGCTGGTATTGCGAGACAACTCTCAAACCGATTCAGAATTAAAAAGAAAAAGTTGCTCGCAAATCAAAAAGCTCATTAACCGCGTTACTCTTAAACCGAGGTTTCACTGTAATAAAGAAAAAAAAAAGGCATACCAGCGTACTATAATGTAGAAGGCATATCATCATGCTTTATTGGCTTTATAGAAGTCATACATCATACCATAATTACTTGATGGCAGTCACACCATCATACCATAAATGTTTGATAAAAGCCATATCACCATGCTAGAAATATTTTATGTTAGGCATCCCATTGTACCATAATTGTTTGATAGACACCATGCAGTCATGCCATAATCGCTAGGTTGAAGCAATGCCATGCTTTTTTGTAGGACTTTGTCCAGAAAGGCTTTGCCCCCCCCCAGCCGCCAAGTGTCCTGAGCCTGGTGCTGAGGATACTGGGATGTATTCCTATGTTCTCTGCTGGAGATGTTGAACAGGAAGAAATACTTTAATACAACTACAACAACGGCAATGTGATTATTTAAAAAAAATAAAAAAATGAAGGGCTCTTAGGAGATGTAACAATCTGTGCCACACAGACTGCGCTGTTTAAAAAACATAGTGTTAATTTGCAGTCCTGAATCGTTTATTAGCTTGCTCTGGCTTTGTACTTTATTTAATGATCATCTTCTGGAGCATGTTAACTCCTTTGCTTTTGATAAGATCTCTCTTGTAATTGAAGCGGTTTGTCTCTTTGGTATGTATTATCATGTATGAGAACTTCTCGGTGGGATGACATACTCGGATCAGAGCCGTGGCAAACGGAATGCAATTCCTGACTAGTCACCCTGGCTGGGGGCAGAGCGCGGCTGTATTCTCTATAGGCTCATAGGGATTACTGTGCCAGCCCACACTTTTAGCACGCAGAATATCTCTGACCATAACTGCACAGCCTTACTTAACAGGCAATCAGCATTTTAATTAGAGATTAAAAGGTCACTGACTGTGTGAAATCACAACAGCCAAATAAGATCTAGCAGTGCAGAAATAATGCAGTGGAGAAATCTCCCATAACAATAATTCACTGGTCTTTATTCTTTTATGTTTTAGTCTCTGCAACACTGCTCTGCCAAAGGAAATTATACCGAGCTATCTGAACCTTATCTCCCAGATACTGTGCAGGAGATTGGAGCAAAGCATATTTTTACCTTGCTCATTCTCCTTCACAATGTGACATTAGGGGTCTATTTATTGATCTCCGGATAGTAGCGCTGGCACTTTTTATTTTATCCGTTTGTACCTGCGTCAAGTAGAAGAAATACACAACTCTCATTTATATTTGACGCGTTCCATTTGTTTGTGGATCCTTCAGAAATTGAATTTTTTTGTTGGTGGCATATTGGTAACCTGCTCTATTGTTTTAGGTGTGTTTGTTTAGCTATTCTTTTTTTTCACTGACTTGCTGTCATATATCTGCCTACTTACTTAATATTTTAGAAGCAATTTTCGTGAAACAGGTTTAACGCAGCATGTGATCTTTGCTTTCGTAGAACATAGTGATCATGCTAGTATGTGCAGTTTAATTTTTCCTGTTTATACATGTGGCACCTGCCATTCTTTGCATGTACTTCTTACCTTTAATACACTATACTATATATAACATATATATATATATATATATATATATATATATATATATATTATTCCTAATATAAACAATGCCTGCCACATTCTAGTTGTCATTGTCTGCCTCATTCATGTTAGAGCAGTGTTCCTCAGTCTTGTTCACAGTGCTACCGGTATGTAACATCGTCCTCATTGTTGTATGCAGTGCCACCTTGGCTCCTGATTGTTGTCCCTTTCCCATTCCTATATGCATGGCCTCCTTGGCTCCTGTTTTTGGATCTTCCTCCATTCCTGTGTGCGGAGCTATCTCTGGGACCTGCTTTTTCTGCCTTCCCCATTCCTGTATGCAGTGCCTTCTTGGCTCTTGTTTTTTGGGCTCTTCCCCATTCCTGTATGCAGTGCTTTTTTGGCTCTTGTTTTTTGGGCTCTTCCCCATTCCTATACGCAGAGCCTTCTTGGCTCCTGTTGTTTTTTGCCTTCCCTATTCCTGTGTGCAGTGCCTTCTTGGCTCTTGTTTTTTGGGCTCTTCCCCATTCCTGTATGCAGTGCCTTATTGGCTCTTGTTTTTTGGGCTCTTCCCTATTCCTGTATGCAGTGCCTATTTGGCTCTTGTTTTTTGGGCTCTTCCCCATTCCTATACGCAGGGCCTTCTTGGCTCCTGTTGTTTTTTGCCTTCCCTATTCCTGTGTGCAGTGCCTTCTTGGCTCTTGTTTGTTTGGGTTCTTCCAATTCCTGTATGCAGTGCCTTCTTGGCTCCTGTTTTTTGGGCTTTTCCCCATTCCTGTATGCAGTGCCTTCTTGGCTCTTGTTTTTTTGGGCTCTTCCCCATTCCTGTATGCAGTGCATGCTTGGCTCTTGTTTTTTGGGCTCTTCCCCATTCCTATACGCAGGGCCTTCTTGGCTCCTGTTGTTTTTTTCCTTCCCTATTCCTATATGCAGTGCCTTCTTGGCTCCCATTTTTGGGTCTTCTCCATTCCTGTAGGCAGTGCCCTCTTTGGCTTTTGTTTTTTTGTGTCTTCCTCATTCCTTTATGCTGTGCCTTCTTGGCTCCTGTTTTTTTTTTGTGCCTTCCCCATTCCTGTATGCAGTGTCTTTGCTCCTGTTTTTGGATCTTCCTCATTCCTGTATGCAGTGTCTTTGCTCCTCTTTTTTTGTGCCTTCCCCATTCCTGTATGCAGTGCTTTCTTGGCTCCTGTTTTTATGCCCCTTCCCAATTCCTGTATGCAGTGCCTTTATGGCTACTGTTGTTTGGGGTCTTCCCCATTCCTGTATGCATTTCTGTATGTACTGTATGTATTTAAGGCTAAATGAATACTTACAACATACTACTGCTCTCTATGTACTGCAGGAGCTGTGTTACATTGGTAATATTGATACACAGCCATATTCTTTTTCCTCATACGTGCCGGCTTACCTTAGCTATTCAGTACCAAGGGTGCCCAAAATTATAGGTCCCTTTAGAAGGTAAATATCTATCAAGCTACCTGGAGGGGTACCTGGCCTTCTATCTTTTGTATCATTCCTAATGGAGTATGTGGCCTGCCTCTCACACCTCCTGCATCAATTCTAATGAAGAACCTGGAATGTCCCCTTTACCCTTCCGTGTCTTTCCTGATGGGGATCCTAGCTTGCCCCCACCACCCTCAGCATCATTTCTAAAACCTGGTCTGAACCCCACCTCCCTTCCTCTTGATTCCTATTTGAGAACCTAGCCTGTCCCCTTCATCCTTCTGTATCATTCCTGATGGAGACCCTGGCCTTACGCCACCTCTTTCTGTCTCATCCTTGATGGAAAATCTGTCCTGCCCCCACCACCCTTTTGCATCATTCCCAATACAGAACCTGACATGTCCCCACCTCCTTCTGCGCCAATGCTCATGGAAATCCTGGCCTGCCTCCCTCCTACTCCCCTCTACACTATTCTTAATAGAGAACCTGGCCTATCCTATTGACCCTTCTGTGTCGTTCCTAAAGGAGAATCAGATCTGCCCCCACCACCTTCTGCATCATTCCTGATAGAAAACTTGGCTTGCCCCCCATCACCCTTCTGCGTCTTCCTTGGTGGAGAACCTGGCCTGCCCCCACCACACTCTGAGTCATTCCTGATAAAAATCTGGCCTGCCATCTTCACCCTCAGTGCCATTCCCACTGTGAAAATCCACCCCCCCACACCCACCTTCTTGGGTTACTTGCTATTTAGTTTTATGTTTGTGTAGGAACTGCACGGGGAAAATATGCAGTTTGCTTTAACTGTGCAATCACTACTGTAAATAAAGTGCAGATGAGCTATAGTGCACAGATGCTTGATTATAAATTTCATGCCGTTTCATGGAAAGAAAGAACAAAAAATAGGAGTAGCATGGGAAAGCCCCATGCACTGGATATATTTTCTATTGTTTACATAGGTGATATGTACATTTCATGAGACTATAAACTAGGGTTGTCCAGATACCGATACTGGTATCGGTATCGATACCAAGTATTTGCGGGAGTACTTGTACTCGTGCAAATGCTCCCGATACCTAAATAGAATACTTTTTTTGTATTTATCAACATGTTCTGTGAAAATTCTTTGAGTTTTTTACTACTGTGTGACAAGCAAATAAAACATTTTTATTCATTTTTACTCTTTTTTATTCTTTTATAATGTCTTGAGTTAAAGTTCTTCATAATTCTAAAGAAAATATCCTTAGTCTGGATTGTGGTTTGAAAACTGTCACATGACATTTAAAAAAAGTATCGGTATTCGGTATCAGTGAGTACATGAAAAAAAGTATCGGTACTTGTACTCGGTCCTAAAAAAGTGGTATCGGGACAACCCTACTATAAACCATAAAGTCAGTAGTAACCTTAACTAGGTGCTTGTCATTGATGTCACTTTCTCTAGGGAGACATATACAGGGCAGAACATGCCTGATTCTACTATGCATGGGGACAGGTACAGTTTATTTGCAGAGATCTGTTTTGGCAAATTGGCATTGAATAAATACGTTCTATAAAGGACCGCTAGACTTATGCCGCGTACACACGATCATTTTTCAGCACGAAACAAAGCAACTTTTTTCGGCATGTAGAAAAAACAACGTTTTTCCAACTTCATTATTAAAACGGCGTTGCCCACACACCATTGTTCTAAAAAAATGCTCTAGCAAAGCGCGGTGACGTACAACATGTACAACGGCACTATAAAGGGGAAGTTCCATGCGGATGGCGCCACCCTTGGGGCTGCTTTAGCTGATTCCGTGTTAGTAAAAGACGTTTTGCGTTTTTCTGACTGTTACAGTATGATGAATGTGCTTACTCCATTATGAACGGTATTTTTACCAGAACGAGCTCTCCCGTCTTATAACTTGCTTCTGAGCATGCGTGGGTTTTTAACGTCATATTAGCCCACACACGATCATTTACAACCTGAAAAACTACACATTTTAAAACGTCGTTAAAAAATGCAGCATGCTCGGGGGAAAAAAATGACGTTTTTCAGAACCCGAAAAGCCCACACACGATCATTTTAAATGACATTTTTTTAAAACTGATTTTTTTTCATGCCGAAAAATGATCGTGTGTACGCGGCATTATAGTATGTCTACTTTGTGTAAAGCTATAGTTAAACTTAGTTTATATTTATCTTTAAGACCAACAAATATTTTTTTTTTTCAAATACCAGATTTATTTTGCATGTTTTTGGGGCCCATGCCTTGATATCTGGGTAATGTACGGTCTCTCTTTTGTTTGTACAATTCCTCAGTGTTTGGTGTGTTCAGCATCTCCCTTTCCCCGCGCTCTGTCTCTCCGCAGCGCCTTCTCTCTCCTGTCAGTTCAGAAGCCGGCTGGTGTTTATATCAGCTCTTCTCCCAGTAGCTCAATAGATCAACTTCTCTTGTAAAGTGTTGCAATGTAAATTGACAGCTGGGAAATGTGCATAAAGCAAAGAGTTACAATGTGCACAGCTGACTGAAACATTGGATTCTTCCTTGTAAGCTGTTTCAGTTGACTGTGTAACATTGTAACTCTTTGCACTCAGATCTCAGTTTACAAGAGAACGTTGTAATAATAAAGATAATAATGTGCTTGTACAAAACTTTATCAGGGCAGGAGCAGGGCACACTCATTTAGAGCTTCATTAGAAGACAAGTAGAGCACACTGGAGATTATTCCTTATGGTTACATGCACATTCTTGCATATAACATATTGTAAATAAGTGGATGTAAACCCTCCATACACCCAGAGAAGTAAACGGCCTCAGACGATACACAGGGATGAAACCAATCTCCCTACATAAGTTTTATATCTGCTGTCTTCACATATACTGTTTAGAATGTTCAGATCGTGTCAGGAGATTTTCTCTTCCTGGTTAACACAGAGTGTGATGTCTGGGCATACAGCCAAGATAGCTAACCTTGCTGATTGGCTGATTGGAGGAAAGGCACACACCCCTTCTCAGCATAGGCAGAGACTCTCATGTGGCGTACACACAACGTTTTTCTCGACGTGATTCCTCTCAAGTCTGCCTTGCATACACACGATCGTGATAAAAGATGCTTGAGCAAAGCGCGGTGACATACAACACGCACGACGGCACTAGAATGGGGAAGTTCTATTAGAATGGAGCCACCTGTTGGGCTGATTATGCAAATTTTCCTTCTCATGACTTGCTTCTGAGCATGTGCGTTTTTTTCCCCCTTCGTTAAAGCCCAGAGGCATATCTAGTGAAAATGGCGCCTATGGCAAGCACTGAAACTACTCCCCTTGTCAAAACATTTGAAACCAGGACAGAGAGGGACACTGGGGACCACTGGCGGCTGGTGCTGAACATTTTTTAGGGGGGGGGGGGGGCGCAAACAAACTGAAAAAAAAAAAACAACAATTGCAGCCACTGTGCCCATCAAACGCAGCCACTACCCTATGTGGATCCGGTCTTGCCAGTCATCGGCCGTCTTGGTGGCACCTGTCACTCCCCCTCCCCAGGCAAAATATTAGCAATTGCTGTGCTGGCGCCTCACTTCAGCAGGGTGGGTGCGGCGCCGAGAGCTACATTAGTGCAGGAGGCAGCCGCAGGAGGGCAGGTGGGGGTTTTTCCATGCAGGGGGGTGGCTTTTTGCCTCCCCCTCCCCATGGCGCCCATGGCTGCCATACCATAGATACGCCTCTGTTAAAGCCTACACCCGGCTGTTTTTTCACAAAGAGGTTTTAATTTTTTAATGGCCATTTTCCTCATTGCGAAAAATTATCTGGAGCACACAACCGTTTTTTCCGACCAATTTAAACTATTTAACAATGTACGAGGGCATCAGAGGTGTTTTGTAATAGATCCTGCTCTCTGCTAATCTATTTTAGCAACCTCCCTAGACAGAAGATTCAGGCTGCTTTTGTCTAAAAAGTCTGAGAATTTGTCAGGAGTTATCAGGCTCTACGGGACTTAGCTCATTGAAGAGAGATAACAAAACACTGCAGATATATGTGCCCAGCTCAAATTTCATGAATCGGGTTTACATCTACTTTAATATACTTATTATAGTTATTTGAGGTTTTTAGGATATCTAATGTTGGTTGCCTTTCTTTTAGTACAGGGCTCGACAAACCCCAGGTGCCAGGTCACATTTGCTGGAATTAGCAACCTGGCGCCTTGGTGGCACAGCTGGGGTATCTTGTCTCTGTGTGGATCACCCAACCTCCTGTTTATTTTTTTCTTAATTACGGAAAACATATAATTATATTATTATTATTATTATTATTATTATTATTATATATGGTTCTAGTCGTCTTTCTGTGTAAATTTTAAATTGGTTAATTTTTATATTGAAAATTAAGCTTGGCTCCTAACTTTTTTAGCTGGCTCGTAGATTCCAAGCAAATTTGTCAAGCCCTGCTTTAGTAGCTGCTCCAGACACTCCAACTCAGAGCCTTAATCATAGGATACTTCAGAAAACGCTAGAGTCCATTGCCAGGAGAAGTGAAGTGTGCTTTGCCCTGCTACCACTAGAAGAAGTTGGGAAATAATGGTAATTATGTCTAACACAGACTTTCATTAGTAATGTACCTTTTCACCAGGATTTATAGAATATGTGGGGTAGCTGAGCAAATTCAATTACTTCTTTGTTAATGTTGTTGGTACTGCCATACATCTCCAAACACAAGTCTATTGCCTTGAAGTTATTCTTCACTCTAGCTCATGCCTCATGTTTTAAAAGCATTGAAAGAATGTCAATCCCACCTGAAAAATGTCCCTTTCTTCCATCCTTTCCTCACTGCTGAAATGACCAAAACATTAAATGGCCATTTACACTGCACATGTTCCCACGCATTTTGCCTTATTTTATAGGCTGTGGACAGACCATATCACACAATGTGTGGCTTTGCATTGTGAAAAGTCCTGCATCCTGTAGAATGTTTCCCTGCATTTTGCAGTTGTAGTCAGATAACAGCCTTAAAGTAACACTAGAGGTTCACTTTTTTTTTTAAATAACAAACATATACTTACCGATTGTCCTCTTCTGGGGTCCCATGGCGGCTCTCGCAGCTCCTCCCCGCAAGAGCTTACCCCCTCTGGGAAGCTCTCTTCTAAGGGGGTTACCTTGAGGGTGTGCTCCTGTGTCATACAATCAGCGTCCATAGCAAGCTTGCCTTGCAAAGCCATGCATACAGATGGCCCTTTAAAAGAACTGCCGTTCTTTTGAATGGCAAGAACGCAGTGACGTCATCGACTATGACAAGTGGGCGTTTGTCACATTTGATGCCGTCGCCGCCATCTTGCTCCACCCCATTCTAACCTTGTATGCTGCCGGGCATGCGGCAAAGTCTTATCAAGCATGCACGGGTTTACCCTGGACAGGTAAACATACAGACGACCGGTTTTCTCGGCAGGAAACACTCTGCTGGGAATCCCGACCGGAAAAATAGAGAGTAGGTTCCTGTCAGGAAAACTACTAGGGAGCATACACACAGCCAGGATTCCCAGCCAAATGCTCTCCTGCCAGTCGTGTGTACGAGGCTTAGGTTTATCAGCAGTCTCTGACAATCCTCTGTAGTACTACATGCACCAAATATTAGGTGTGGCTCCCTGGGAATGTCAAGGGCCGTGGTTGTGGCCTCCATAGCTAGTAAATTGACCACCACTGACCTATACCATGCTGCAATCTTTATGGCCATCTTAGGACAAACTAATATGACTAGCCTGTGCAACTTGCAGCCTAATATGATTTCTGTTTAAAGGGGTGTTCCAGCCAAAAATGGTGTTTATTAAAAGTCAGCAGCTACAAAAAGTGTAGCTGCTGGCTTTTAATAAACACTCACTTACCTGCTCCTGCGTTCCAGCGACACGCCGACCGGGGCTCCGCTCCTCTGCCCCCCTCCCCGGCCGGCGTCTCCATCCTGTCTGTGGGCACCCAGCCGTGACAGCCTTCGGCTTCACGGCCGGGCACCCACTGCGCATGCGCGAGCCGTACTGCGCATGCGTGCGCGGCGCGGCTCGCCGCTGATTGGAGAGGCGATCGCATGGGACCTGTCAGTGTCCCATGTGATCGCCTACAGGGAGGGGGCTGGTGTAGGCGATTAAGCTTAATCGCCTAACCAGCCCCTCGGCGGAAGCAGGAAGTGGGACAGGAAGTCCCACTCCTACTGAAGCCCCCACTCCCCCCCCAAAAAAATTACATGCCAAATGTGGCATGTATGGGGGTGAGGAGTGGGTTAAGAAGGGGTCATATTTTTGGGTGGAACACCCCTTTAATAATTTCTGTTCTACAGTTTTCATCTTAATGACTGGACTGCTGCATCTCTTCATCCTCACTACCTACATTTCTTATGTCTTGTGAAGAATTTCCATTACCTATCAAGATTTTTAAGAATTCTAATACTATACAAGACAAGTAGAGATCCTGCAAGTTTATGCTTTGAGTTGGCGATGTGGGTTCATAGTCTCTTTTTTTTCTTTTTTATTTCCCCGTGTGAGCACTAAGCTCTGCTTCTCGCCATATGACAGCTCACTGGCTGTTAGGATTGATCAGGAGCCGCCTGGCAGCCAGTCGCTGCTGTAATAGCACTTTAATGGATATGAGCTATTCACCCAGATCAGACTCAATGTCAAAGCAAGCGAAAATACAGCTGTCACTCCGGACACGGCCGGCACATGCAAACAGCTGCTTAATATACTGCAGAGTGCGGCTGGCTGCACAGTGTGTGTGCGTGCGCGGCTCTGTTTACTTAGCTGTCTGGAGAGATACCTAGGATGCGTACCTGTCTGTCTAATGCACATCTGCTTTATTTTGACGTAAAGGTGGATTGTGCATGGGGAGTTTAGCATACCGGTAGTTATGCCTGCAAATTCTCATTCAAAATCCAATTACATTCTACCGCAGTTACCTATTATTTTTCTTATTAGCTGCATATGATTCTGTTTATGCTTATTACTTTGACATCATTATAGGTTCTTAATTATCATTGTGATGTTTTGTTTGATTGTATTGTGTCATTGTATGTGTACCCACATGCTGTATAATGCTGCATGCTCATACCTACAAATAAAAGAGAAACTCAAGCTCATGTCATTTTAAAACGGAGGGGGTACACAAGCTATCATTTTGAAAAAAGTTCTTGAACTCCGAAACTGTAAGGGCCCTTTCACATGTACGGATCCCATGAGGATCCGTACCATTCTCATCCGCTTGCTCAGCTGGGATCGCTCCGTGATCACCGCTGAGCGGACAGATGACAGGGCAGTCGGTCCCTGCACATTGTGAAGGGACCACCCTGTCAGATCTCCGCTCTCCTCTATGGGGGGACTGGATAAACACAGAACGTCTGTCCGTGTTCACCTGAGCCGATCCGCAGACGGATGGGAAAATAGGATTTTTCGTCTGCAGAATCCGACCATAGCGATTCCCGTTCATCCACTGACACCCGCTATCCCATAGGGATACATGTATGTCCGTATTTCATCCAAAAACAGATGGATGAAATACGAACATACTGTCCGCACGTGTGAAAGGGCCCTAAGGAGTGCATATTTGCTATCAATAGGTTCCAAAAGAGAATGAAAAAGTCCATGTAGTCATTCAAAAGTAAACATCCCGGAGAACATCGGTATATACACAGAAAGATAGGCGAAGGTATTTTTTGTATGTGTAAGCTATAAAAGTTCATTAATAAAATATAAAATTGTATTCCTAGAAGTTCCATTGTCGAGTTGTTACATCAAGTTGTGTCCATTGGATTAGAGTACACAGTCTGCAGTGGCTGAAAAGCTACTGTAAGCTAATTTGGGGTAAATTGGAATCTGAAATCTCAAGTGAACCAGTAGCTTTTTTGCCAAGTGGTCAAACCAATACCATATGGTAACATACAGTAGATAAGAAACTTTTATTGTTAAAAATCTCTATTTATATGGCATTTGTAAAGGTGAACTATTTGTTTTGTGTGGATTTATTCTTTAAAATGAGAAATGGGGATATTTAATCCTAAATTGGGGGTCATTCCTCAATCTGGATATTTGATACACCACGGATCAACAGGTGGCATCCAAATACATTTTTATTGTAGCATGGTCACATCATAGAGCAGGTAGTGTAACGTTTCGGAGTCACGTGGGACCCCTTTGTCAGGCATGCATGACTCTGAGCCTGCCTACACACGATCGGATATGTCTGTTGAAACTGGTCCGCCGACCAGTTTCAGCGGACATATCCGATCGTGTGTCCGACCTACCGGACAGGTTTTTCCAGCGGACAAATTTCAAAGCATGAAATGGAGCATGAAATGGATTCGACGCATGCGTGGAAGTATTTTACTTCCTGGAGTGGTGACGTGGCGGCGTCAACATCACCGTCAACATCACCGCCACGTCACCGCGTCCTCAGTCCGAGGGGATTTTTGTCCGATGGTGTGTACACGCCATCAGACCAAATTCCGAGGAGACATGTCCGCTGGAAACGGTCCGTCGGACATGTTTCAGTGGACATGTCTCCCCGTGTGTACGCGGCCTGAAACGTTGCACTACCTGCTCTATGATGTGATCATGCTTCAATAAAAAAAAATTGGACGCTACCTGTTGATCTGTGGTGTGCTGGCAAATATCCACATTGTGATTTTCTGAACCAGTTTAGAGAGTACAGCACCCAAATTTTATAGAGCTTCATTCAGGATTGCGTGTGATAGGAATACGGAGTATCATTCCTCAATCTGGCTTATATTTGGAAAAACCATCATAACTGTCTGAAGCCTTATACTTTCATTTTCTATTCAATGTATATGAAAAAAAAAATCCAATATTGGGGCAGTTTGTAGATATCCACAGTGCTGCACAACAGAAGTAATATTAATACTGATGATGAAATTAGAAAATAAAATATGCAAAAAAATTTAATGTAATTCTCTTCAATTACCTTTTTGCATACAGGCCCTTTAAAGCGGAGCTCCACCCAGCATAACAACATTTTACAATGTTGTTTGAAAAAAAAAAAAAAAAAAAAACCTGAAAAAAAAAAAAAAAAAATACTCACCCGAAATAGCTGTTGCTATGCGGAAGTCCGTAATCTGCCTCTTCCTGATCCGCGGTGTGTTTTCTTCTTCTTCTGCTTCTTGTGAATGGGCGCGCTGCTTCCTGGGAACTGTGTGTGTTCTCAGAGAGCAGCGCGCCCATTCACAAGCCAGCGTGAGACTCGCGCAGGCGCAGTAGGAAACGGGCAGTGAAGCCGTACGGCTTCACTGCCTGTTTCCCATATTGTGAATGGCTGCGCGGGACCCGGAGCGATCGTGGGACCGGCATCGGGGGGGCCCATCAGCGCGGGCGCCTAGGACAGGTAAGTGTCTTTATTTAAAGTCAGCAGCTACACTGTTAGTAGCTGCTGACTTTAAATTTTTTTTTTACCGTGGCTGGAGCTCCTCTTTAAGGGTGGTTAGAATTTGAGTGTTTGATTTTTCTTGGTCAATTATGTTTACAGCTCCTCCTAAAAATGTTTGTTACCCAGATATTTGTCTACCGTACTTTCACAATGGTTTTAGTCGATTTTGGGACACCCATCAAATGAATCTAGGAATGATAAGCTTCAAGCTTATAGAATTTTGAATTTAAAATATGATTTTAAAATTCAACTTTAGCCAAGCCTTTTGGGAAAAGTCTATAACCTGTGTTATGCCGCGTGCACACAACCGTTTTTCATGTCATGGAAAAAAACAACGGCCCAGATTCACGTACATCTGCGCATTATTGGACCGGCGTAGTGCACCGCCTTTACGTTAGACTTGCACAATTTTGCCGCGTAATCACCCTATTCTCGTAGCTTTTGCGCAGAAAATTGCGCATGCGTAACGTTATTTCAGAGGCGTAAGGCGGAGTAATACAAATTGGGAAGGACGTGGGCGTGTTACATTGAAATGAGCCGTGACCCAATGCAAATGAAGGGCCGGCCGACTCGCGCATGCGCGCTTGAAGGAGACCATGGTCAGCTCCGCTGTACGCATGCTCACAACTCGGGAGCGGCTCAATCAGTGAAATTTGAAATGGACTAGGGCAACTTTGTGAACTACGCAAACAGCATAAATAGACAGACACAAACGCACTTCCTTTGCAAAAGTACATCCCTTTGTTTCCCTTCCTATACAGCAAGGTGCTTTTGTTTATTAGCATTTGTTTATTTGTTTGTGACGTGTCTTTGAGATATTTGGGGACTGTATTGCAGAGTGATTTTTGTCTTTTATGTGTTTTCTTTGTTGTTATTTTGTTTAAATTATATTTTTGCTGGGCATTTTTTATTTTTGCTCGTCATTTATTTTATTTTTTTGGTTCTGTTTGTGTATGATTTTGGAATGTGGGGGTGATATTCCTGCGGGAAAAGGGGTGTCACCCTCATTTGTGGTGGAGAAGTGATCCCCAGGTCCGTGTGAATGGTGTATGAATGTACAGTGACATAATTGGAGCCTTGGCGTGGCGTTGCAGCTCACAAGTCCTGCATGGTGGACTGGTGCCAATCCAATGTGATGAGGATGTGGGGTGTGTGTGCTAGGGACCACAGTGGTGTGCATGCATGCATTCTCATTGTGCCATGATTAATGTGTGTGTTTAACGTGCAAAGATGCATATGTGAGCTGGCATGAGATGGGGTCATGAGATGGGGTCCCAGTGCATATGCAGAGTCACCTTGAAGGGAAAAGACAGGAGGATGTTAGTAGTGCATGTGTCCCTTGTGATGTGTGCATCATGGGGGGGGGACAGTCATGCCTGCCACCCATGTCACTCACCAACCAGCCAGCTGTCCCCATACATGTTCTGTTCGAAATCTGTGGGGATGGGGCTCTGATTGTATATGTAGCTGTCATGGGTGTCATGGGTAGTGCCATGTGTTGGGCTGCTGATGTCCTCCTGCAAGGTTGTGGTTAATTCCATGATGGCATGAGGGGTGAATCTGAAGATGCGAGACACCTCAGAATCACTCATGCCATAGATGTCTATGCATGTGTGATATATCCTCTCCCGTGAAGAGTGAAGAGTGAGGGGCTTGTATCAGATAAGAATATTGTATTAGATTAGATTAAATTGTAAAGTTTATATAAGCAAATAAAAAAAATAAAAAAACATCTCCCGTGCCCTCCTTAGTGCCCTCCTCAGTGCCCTCATCCTTCTTTGTTCATCTAAAGTCAGTAGTATAGCAATGCGCGACGATGCCCCTGGCATGTTGGCATACAGATTGTTGTGCAACACGTGTGACTGCTGAGCTCCTCACTAACAGTGTTGCTTTATCTAACATGTAGACTTTTTTTCTCTTTTTAGACCAGCTTTTATATGGTCTAATTTTAGACTGGACATTTTGCTGTTGCGCACACTGCGTAGCCTGCGCTGCCCTAACGTTCTTTTGTGGATCCCCGTAAGTCCCTCATTAGCATATTTGACTAGCAAATCAATGGTCTGTCTAGCGCAGTTTTGCGCGGACGGATGCGCCTGTCTAACGAAATTACGACGGACAAAAAAAAGTAGATTTCTTGCGTATCTCGTTTTGGGGATGCCGTGCATCGAAACGCACGCACACATTTAGACTTACGCACGCGCATCTCCTGTTGCGCAGGCGTAATCGCTCTGTGAATCTGGGCCAACGTTTTTATTGACGTGATTCCTCTCAAGCCTGCCTTGCATACACACGATTGTGATAAATAATGCTCGGGCAAAGCGCGGTGACATACAACACGTACGACGGCACTATAAAGGGGAAGTTCCATTCGAATGGTGCCACCCTTTGGGCTGATTTTACAAATTTCCCTTCTCATAACTTGCTTCTGAGCATGCACATTTTTTTCCCCCGTCGTTAAAGCGTACACACGACTGTTTTTCACAATGAGAAAAATCACTACGAGAAAAACGACGAGAAAAAATAGAGCAGGTTTTAAATTTTTAATGGCCATTTTTCTCGTCGAGAAAAATGCTCTGGAGCCTACACACGATCGTTTTTAACGACCAATTTAAAAAATTGCATTTTTCTCGTCATGAAAAACGGTCCTGTGTACGCGGCATTAGAGTTTTTTTTAATGCTCTCTGTGTCCTGATTGAGAGATTTCCCCATATGGGCATACCCTACTTTTGTACTTCCTTTCCCCTTTCACTGAAATTGAGGAAAATTGTCTGATAATAACATCAATATAAATACATTTTTGAGTTGAGGATGGCAAAATTCCCCATTTATGACTTGATACGTGCCTGGATGTGATTGGGCTTGTTTCTAGCCAAGCTCAGAATTGCATATGCTGCTTAACCTCTTATTAACAGACAAAACAGTAGAGAAGGTGAAAGTCATTCAGACAAATGTAAGAATGCGCTGCCATTCTGAATTTTGAAGATTATTTTTCTTCTGCTAAAACGGTTGTGTTCCAAGCTTGCAGCATTATGATTAAATGCATTATGAATTAACGATGATTCATTTAAGATGGTAATTGTAAAATCTGGCTTTTTTGCACACTGGCATTTCCCGTTGCACCTGGCATGGCAGTTTCTTTTTGTATTGGAAAACAGGTCTCACCTGGCACTGAGAACAACAGCTCCATATCGGTTCTTCTGCAGAAAGTTCATGGAATGCATGAACACATGATACAAATTTAATAAATTGGGTTGCAGTTCAGTGAGCACAATAAGGCTTCATTCACACATAGCCGGCTCCGTCGCAGTCCGTTCCGACGGAGTCCGCCTGTGTCTGCCAGCTCAGCGGGAGATCAGTTCGCAGATCTCCGCTGAGCCGACGGATGACAAGCTCCTCTCTGCTCACTGAGCGGGGAGGAGCTTGTCGAGCCCCGCTGTCCTCTATGGAGCGACCTGATGAAAACGGACAGCATGTCCGTTTTCATCAGATCTTTCCCGATCCGATCCGCATGGACGGATGGGGACGTGAGCCCCATACGTTTGTTTTTAGCGGATCGGATCAGGTCGGATGTCAGCGGACATGTCTCCGCTGACATCCGACGCTCCATAGGGGTGCATGGAGCGCCCGTTCAGGTCCGCCTGAAAAACTGACAGACGGACCTGAACGGATCCATGTGTGAACGAGGCCTAAGTATTTGATCCTGAAGTAAAACATGACTTAGTACTTGGTGGAGAAACCCTTGTTGGCAAGCACAGAGATATGACGATTCTTGTAGTTACTAACCAGGTTTTCACACATCTCAGGAGGGATTTTGATCCACTCTTCTTTACAGATCTTTTTTAAATCCCCAAGGTTTCTTGCCTGTCTCTTGGCAACCCAAATTTTCATCTCCCTCCATACAGGTCCGGACACTGGCTGGGCTATTCCATGATGTTAATGTGCTTCTTCTTGAGCCACTCCTTTGTTGCATTGGCGGTTTAACCCAAAGGTCATTGTCATGCTGGAAGACCCATCCACAACCCATTTTCAGTGTTCTGGTTGAGGGAAGAAGATTCTCATCCAAGTATTTACAATTCATGGTCCTGTCCGTCTGCCCCTCAGTGCAGCAAAGTCGGCATTTACCTTTAGCAGAGAAACCCCAAAACATAATGTTTCAATCTCTGTGCTTAACTGTAGGGATGATGTTGTTAGGGTCATAGTCAGTATTTTTCTTCCTCCAAACATGACGAGTCAAGTTAACGCCAGATGAGCTCAATTTTGGTCTCATCTGACCACATCACTTTCTCCCAATCATTCTCTAAATCATTTAATGTTCATTGGCAAACCTCAGACAGGCCTGTACATGTGCCTTCTTGAGGAGGGGAGACCTTGCAGGCCCTGCAGGATTTCAATCCATGGTGGCGTATTGTGTTACCAATGGTTTGTTTGGTGACTGTGGTCCCAACTGCCTTGAGATCATTCACAAGCTCCTGTAGTTCTGGGCTGTTCCCTCACTTTTCTCAAGATCATTCTTAGTACATGAGGCAAAGTCTTGCATGGAGCCTCAGACCGAGAGCGATAGATGGTTATTTTGTATTTATTCCATTTGCGAATAATCGCTCCAATAGTTGTCTCCTTCTCACCCAGATACTTGCTGATGGTCTTGTAACCCATTCCAGCTTTAGGAGTGTTTCTATGGGAATGTTTGACCATTCTTCCAGAAGCACATTTGTGATGTCAGGCACTGATGTGGATGAGAAGGCATGGCTTGCAGTCTACACTATAATTCATCCCAAAGATGTTCTATCAGATTGGGGTCAGAGCTGTGTGCAGGCCAGTCATGTTCCTCCAACCCAAACTCGCTCATCCATATCCCTATGGACCTTTCATTGTGCACTGGTCCAAATAATTGTGTCATTTTGTGGAGGGGGATTATGGTGTGGGGTTGTTTTTCAGGGTTGGGATTGGCCCCTTCATTCCAGTGAAGGGAACTCTTAAGGCATCAGCATACCAAGACATTTTGGATAATTTCATGCTCCCCACTCTGTGGGAACAGTTTGGGGACAACCCCTTCCTGTTCCAACATGACTGCGCACCAGTGCACAAAGTCCATAAAGACATAGATGAGCAAGTTTGGGGTGAGTGAGTGAGTGAATAACTTGTATAGCGCTAAATCGCCTCAAGGCGCTTTCCATCCGGCGTCGTCCTAATCCTTCAGAAGAGGTGGGTCTTGAGTTTTTTCCTGAAGGCCCGAAGGTTTTCTTCCTTGCGGATGTCTGTTGGTAGAGCGTTCCATAGCTGTGGTCCTTGGACTGCAAATCTTCGTTCTCCCTTTGACTTGTAGTTGTATTTGGGGATGTAGAGGAGGTTTTGGTTAGATGATCGGAGAGTGCGATGGGTTCTGTAGTGATTTATTTTCTCGCATAAGTATTGAGGCGCTTTTCCTTGTGTGCATTTGTGGGTGAGGCAGAGGGTCTTGAATGTGATCCGATCCTTTACTGTTAGCCAATGAAGTGGGGGAACTTGACTGGCCTGCAGTCCTAATCTCAACCCGATAGAACAGCTTTGGGATAAATTACAGTGGAGACTATAAGCCAAGCCTTCTCGTCCATATCAGTGCCTGTCTTCATAAATGCGCTTCTGGAAGAATAGTAAAACATTCCCATAAGACTGGGATGCCATTAAAGTTCATCTGCGTGTAAAGGCAGGTGTCCCAATACTTTTGGTTATAATGTGTATGTACAACAGCAGAAGAGATTTGGCAAAAGAGGAGACCCTACCCTACTGGTATTTTTTTTTTACTTCTGCTTAAAGGAGCTGTAAAGGAAAACATTTTTTTGCTGAAATGACTGTTTACAGGGTATAGAGACATAATAGTTAACTGATTGCTTTTAAAAATGATTAAAAATAGATAAAAATCAATCATATAATGTACCTGAAGTTTCTAGTTTCATTTTGCATGTTGTTTCCTGCTTCTGTGATGTACAGAGCCACAGAGCCAATACATGGCAGTGATGGTTTGGAAAACGAAACTGATTGGTGCTGAGGGGTTTTAGACACACTGTAATCACACCTCCTTGATTAGTGACCACAGAGAGAAAGCTCCCAGTACTGTGGTTATCAGGAAACAGACAACCAGGAAGTGTGGAGATCAGAGAAGAATTACAGCAACTTGAGAGCAAAAACAAACAACGAGGACATGAAAACAGCACTGCATTAAGGTAAAGGTATTAAGATTAAAAAAAATATATATTTACAAACCCTTTAAGCTTAGCATACTACTGTGTAATTCCAGACAAAGAACAGCCAGAGCTCTAAACCTTATGGCTGGCTGAATGGCAGAAACCTAGATCTGCGGATTTGTCTCTAAATTTACACATTTTACATATTTTTTACAGAAAGACAATCTTATAGCACAAAACCTCAGTCAGTGTCTGTCTAGTTGTATGGGTGTTTCAGATTTGTGGATGAGGTTCTTTTTCTTTGGCGCCTGTTGATATTATGTTATCGTTTCGGTCCCAGAATCCTGTGCTGTCATTCTATATATGGCTGCCATCTCAGTGCATCCCCTGGGCTCTGCGCTCTGCATAGTCTGTCTTCTTTCTGTCCATCATCTCTGTTTTCTTCCATGGTTCTCATGGGCACTGCGCTCAGTTTATACTGACCCCCTGATATCGGGATCTTTTCACTCTTTGCCACAGTCCTCTGTGCTATTTTGAGTTATGCTGTCACACTCTAATATATCTCTTGTTCTTTCGGAATTGTTCTTGCACCCGTCTGCCCATCCTTTCCTCTGCTTTCTCTCCGTTCTTGGATCATCATTGTTTATCAAGTGCATCTTCATATTGCTGCTGTGTTATTTGTCTCTGATGTCCTCTCATATGCATGTAGTCTTTG
The DNA here is from genome assembly GCA_029574335.1 of Rana kukunoris. Taxonomy (NCBI): domain Eukaryota; kingdom Metazoa; phylum Chordata; class Amphibia; order Anura; family Ranidae; genus Rana; species Rana kukunoris. Next base: position 47,827,080 of record CM056059.1, on the reverse strand, counting down.
CCCTCCCTTCGTTTCCTGTACGCCAAGTTATTTCTCTCTCTCTCTCTCTCTCTTTTCATACCATTTAATAGTGAACAGTCACCTGAGGCATGGCCTCTCCGTCATTCCTATCCATATTTTAATCTGTGCTGCCTGGAGCCCCACCCATGTGATGAATGATAAATTGGCACTGCGGTAGCCCGGCCTGCCATGGAACAGGCTCCAAGAGAACCTGCACACAATTAGCTAAATGAATGTCCTAATTGCCCTTGCTGGCTGAAATAGCAAGGAGACTCCGGGCATGTTCTGCATAAGGGAAACCAGCTGAGTGCAGAAACGTGCCAGCCTATGGCCTGCTCATGTATGTCTGATTGCTGAGAACATCAAGAGTTATTGATCGTTCAGCAAAAGTCATGGAGAGAAACTTGTTTACTATTTCTCATTGGAGCATCTTCAGAAGAGCTTCTACCTTACTGTTCTTCTTGTAATTACTGATTTCAAATTTACTTTCGACAATTTGTTTCTTTAGAGTGCTGCTATATAAGCTGAGTGAAGGTCATGACTGCCAAAAGCCATCTGGTTAAGGTTGATCCCCTGTTGGGTTTTTGATATTTCTATGACCATAAGGCCCTGAACACACGAGAAGACATGTCCGATGAAAACGATCCTGGGATATTTTGGTCTGATGTGTGTACACACCATCAGACCAAAATCCCCGTGGACAGATAACGCGGTGACGTGACGGTGATGTGACGGTGACGCGGCGACGTGCGCAAACAAGGAAGTACAATGCTTCCACACATGCGTCGAATCAGTTCGACGCATGCGCGGGATTTCGGTCCGCTGGTTAGGCGTACTAACCAGCGTACATGTCCGACAGGCAGGTTTCCAGCGGACAAGTTTCTAAGCATGCTTAGAAACTTTTGTCCACTGGAAACCTGTCCGCTAGGCCGTACACACAATCGGACATGTCCGCGGAAACTCGTCTGCGGACCAGTTTCAGCGCACATGTCTCCTCGTGTGTACGCGGCCTAAGAGGGAGATTCCCTTCCACACATTGTTAGTTATGCTGAACTTCATTTGGATGGATCCTGAGTAGTACTGTCATTGATCTCTGCTGGATATTATATGTATACCCAAGGAGAATTTAGCAAAGACTGCAGCTGATGTCACCTAAATGGTGGGCAAATTGAATTTTACAGGAAATACAAAAAATCACTTAGAGTGTGCATTGTGGCAACTTGCCTTCAGTCCTGTGCAGCTAAAATGATTAGATTGTTTTCTCCTGAGTCTGAGATGATGCATACAACCGACTTCGAAATGATCATATTAATTTCACATCACATGCCCCAACCCCCAAGTCTCACAATCACATATCAGAAACCCCCCTTCCTTCATAGTCAATTCACTACATCAAAGTCCTCCCTTAATGTCAGGCTGCGTACACACGATCAGACCGGTCCGATGAAACTGGTCTGAAGACCAGTTTCATCGGACCAAATTGATCGTGTGTACGGCCCATCAGACCGTTGTCCGTCAGACCAAAGTTCTAAAACTTGCTTTAAAATCTGTCCGACCGACACCTGTCCATCGGACCAAAACGATGGTTAGTACACAAAAGCATTGGACCAAAAACCCGCGCATGCTCAGAATCAAGTCGACGCATGCTTGGAAGCATTGAACTTTGTTTTTTCAGCACGTCGTTGTGTTCTACGTCAACGCGTTCTGGCCCGATGGGATTTTGGACTGATGGTGTGTACGCACATCAGACCATCAGACCACTTCAGCAGTGGTCCAATGAAAACGGTCCGTCGGACCAGTCTCATCGGACCGGTCTGATCGTGTGTACGTGGCCTCAGAGTTCCTGTTCACTTTAGGGTGAGTTCCTATCACATCAGAGATCCCCCTTTACGTCACAGTCCCCCAGTCACATAAAAAGCCTCCTATCACATCAGAAGCCCCCTCGCCCTCCCTTCAGGATCTTAGGCTTTGTACACAAGACCGGGTTTCTCGGCAAAAAACAGCAAGAAAACTGCTTCTTGCCAAGATTCCCATTCGTGTGTACAAGGCATTCAGATTTCTCGTCTGGAATCCAGGCAAGAATCTCGACGAGAAAATAAGAGAACCTGCTCTCTTTTTTCTCATTGAGATTCTCGTATGCGTGTTTCCAGACGAGAAACCCGAGAGTGTGTATACTTACCTGTTGTCGTGGAAACCCATGCATGCTCGAAATTACTTTGACGCATGCGTGGTAGCTTCCACGGCATAGGTAGGGTGAAGCAAGATGGCGGTGACGACATTGAATGTGACGAGGGCATGCTCGTCGTACGCGATGACGTCACAGCGTTCTTTCCTTTCAAGAGAACCGCGGTTCTTTTGAAATGAAAGTCAGTACACTCGGGCGGCAAGTGATTCTTGCCAAGAATCTCGTCAGAGAAAACAACAGGTTTTTCCTGACGAGATTCTCGTTGTGTGTACGAGGCCTCAGGGTTTGGCAGCATGGCAGAAGGTTGGAGGTGGAGCCTGTCTGGAAGGAGGTGCACCTCCATCTTCTCCTGAATACTGGGGCCAGCCCTACATTTCACCTGCTGTGAATGGTGTGGGCAGGCCATGGCAACAAATGATGCCATGCATCCTGGCCATAGAGCTTCATTGGTTTTTATGGTGCTGTCCACACTGTGCCAATGCATGATGCCGATCCAGTACAAACTGTGTCTCATGCTTGCAGCACCTCAGTTAAAAAATGTTCTACAGTACATTCTGTATACCTGTTCCTTCATTATTATTTTAGACAGTTGTACCTTTCCTTTTGACTTTGGATACTCTAAGCATTTACCTGTATTATCTTTCTATTTATTTACTTATTGGCTCCACTTGGTTCCTTCATTTATGTTTTTCTCTCCGCATTGCTTTCTTTCCTTCCTGCTCTTTACTCCTGCCTCCCTCTCACGCTCTCCATGTCAGTGCTTTCAATGGCAGGCAGCAGGTTATTAAGCTGCGTAGCCCCCTCACCTGCCTCGTAATCTGTATTGATGGAATCAAGGACATTATCTCCTTAGTGGGAGCTGGGCCAGGCTTATTGCTTTCAGCGTGTTGTGCTGGAAGAACAGGCCAGCTCCATTTATCACTCCCGTCTGCTCTAGACCCATACATCCCAAACTGTCATATGCACAGGTACACACCAAGACCTTTAAAGGCGGGGGAAGCCTGGGCACATCAGCGCTCTCTGGTGACTTGAGGGAGACACTGCAGTGCAGGCGACATTGGGCATACTGTCTAAATATTAGTAGGGCAAAGAGTAGCAGGCCTTGTTAATCAAACCACAGTTATTTACCACTGCCTGCATTGCCTTATCAGTACCTGCTTACATAAATAAGAGGATATACCATATATATATATATATATATATATATATATATAAACAAATGCAAGCGTCCTGATTGGAGAGAAGTTACTAAACTCTTCCATTCTTTATGGGTTATCTATGAATGCAGGCATAAGTGTAGTGACTGTGCAAAGTCTTCTAACCTGCCTTACCTTTTTCTTCTTATACTAAACCAGACGGTTGCTGTAGTTAGTGGGATATACTGTAGAAGAGCCTCCGTGTATTCTGCTTCCTGCAAGGATCCAACTCAGGGCGCTAAGGCAACTCTCACCTTGCTTCATTGTAACAGCTACTTTGAATGTCAGGTAGTGAGGACAGGAATGTAAACCTATACGGTTCCTGTGATATTTGCTTCTGAGCATGTGAAATCCCTTATGAACACCTTATCACTGGAGCTAAAGAACAAGGATGCAGAAATAAATTATATAATGTTGTATATATTCTGCTATATCTACCCTGTGCCAAAAACTGATATTAAAATGGAAAAGTTTCTTTAAGGGGAATGTGTCATGATTTTGCACATATTGGCCCGGATTCACAAAGCACTTACGCCGACATATCTCCAGATACGCCGCGTAAGTACAAATATGCGTCGTCGTATCTATGCGCCTGACCCACAAACTAAGATACGCCTAAAAACAGACTTCATCCCACCAACGTAACTTGCCTACGCCAGCGTAGAGTGAACGCATATTTACGCTGGACGCATGTGGCTTTCCCATTGATTTTCTATTCAAATATGCAAATTAGTGAGATACGCCGATTCACAAGCGTACTTGTGCCCGGTGCATGCTTTACGCGGTTTGCGTAAGTTTTACGTTCGGCGTAAAGTTATTCCCCATAGATGAGGCGCAACCCATGCAAAGGTATGGACCAGGGAACACAAGCCTACGTATTTTACGTTGGATGTCTGTGAATGTGGGTCTGGCTGGGCGTAGGTTACGTTCACGGCGTACACAGTGATCCGTCGTATCTTAGGCAGTTGTTCCGACTTGGTTGTACGCATGCACACGGGGATACGTCCATGTCCCGACACATACGCAGTTCATTTTAAGTACTTGTCTGGCATGCGGACCATCATTTGCATGGGGTTACGCTTCATTAACATGGATCACGCCCACTTCCAGCCCACTTCCACCTACTTCCACTTACGCCGGCTTACGCCTACGAAATATATGCTACGCCGACGCAGAGTTGGGAGCATTTGTTTGTGAATTTCATGCTTGCCTCTCCGCGCTGCGCCGGCGTAGCGTAAAAGAGATACGCTACGGCGGCATAAATATGCGCCGATGTATGTGAATCCGGGCCATTCTCTTTATGTATTTTAATACAGCATTTCATACAATACATCTATACGGCAATTCCAATTGTTTTACTCCTAACATCTTCTTTACGTTGTGTTAATTACTCTCAAGAGCAATACAAAGACAAAAAATGTTTAAGTTCTCTTTCATCTGTCTCCTCATTTGTCATATTAACCTCTATTTTATAATGGTATGCTTTAATACTAAATCTTTGTAATGTTTTCATTAACCTGGGCCCCTCCCTGGTTATTATTATTATTATACAGGATTTACAGTGCAGAAAATAAGTATTTGAACACCCTGCTATTTTGCAAGTTCTCCCACTTGGAAATCATGGAGGGGTCTGAAATTGTCATCGTAGGTGCATGTCCACTGTGAGAGACATAATCAAAAAAAAAATTCCAGAAATCACAATGTATGATTTTTTTAACTATTTATTTGTATGATACAGCTGCAAATAAGTATTTGAACACCTGAGAAAATCAATGTTAATATTTGTACAGTAGCCTTTGTTTGCAATTACAGAGGTCAAACGTTTCTTGTAGTTTTTCACCAGGTTTGCACACACTGGAGGAGGGATTTTGGCCCACTCCTCCACACAGATCTTCTCTAGATCAGTCAGGTTTCTGGGCTGTCGCTGAGAAACACGGAGTTTGAGCTCCCTCCAAAGATTCTCTATTGGGTTTAGGTCTGGAGACTGGCTAGGCCACGCCAGAACCTTGATATGCTTCTTACAGAGCCACTCCTTGGTTATCCTGGCTGTGTGCTTCGGGTCATTGTCATGTTGGAAGACCCAGCCTCGACCCATCTTCAAAGCTCTAACTGAGGGAAGGAGGTTGTTGCCCAAAATCTCGCAATACATGGCCCGGTCATCCTCTCCTTAATACAGTGCAGTCGCCCTGTCCCATTTGCAGAAAAACACCCCCAAAACATGATGCTACCACCCCCATGCTTCACAGTAGGGATGGTGTTCTTGGGATGGTACTCATCATTCTTCTTCCTCCAAACACGGTTAGTGGAATTATGACCAAAAAGTTCTATTTTGGTCTCATCTGACCACATGACTTTCTCCCATGACTCCTCTGGATCATCCAAATGGTCATTGGCAAACTTAAGACGGGCCTTGACATGTGCTGGTTTAAGCAGGGGAACCTTCCGTGCCATGCATGATTTCAAACCATGACGTCTTAGTGTATTACCAACAGTAACCTTGGAAACGGTGGTCCCAGCTCTTTTCAGGTCATTGACCAGCTCCTCCCGTGTAGTCCTGGGCTGATTTCTCACCTTTCTTAGGATCATTGAGACCCCACGAGGTGAGATTTTGCATGGAGCCCCAGTCCGAGGGAGATTGACAGTCATGTTTAGCTTCTTCCATTTTCTAATGATTGCTCCAACAGTGGACCTTTTTTCACCAAGCTGCTTGGCAATTTCCCCGTAGCCCTTTCCAGCCTTGTGGAGGTGTACAATTTTGTCTCTAGTGTCTTTGGACAGCTCTTTGGTCTTGGCCATGTTAGTAGTTGGATTCTTACTGATTGTATGGGGTGGACAGGTGTCTTTATGCAGCTAATGACCTCAAACAGGTGCATCTAATTTAGGATAATAAATGGAGTGGAGGTGGACATTTTAAAGGCAGACTAACAGGTCTTTGAGGGTCAGAATTCTAGCTGATAGACAGGTGTTCAAATACTTCTTTGCAGCTGTATCATACAAATAAATAGTTAAATAATCATAAATTGTGATTTCTGGAATTTTTTTTTTGGATTATGTCTCTCACAGTGGACATGCACCTACGATGACAATTTCAGACCCCTCCATGATTTCCAAGTGGGAGAACTTGCAAAATATCAGGGTGTTCAAATACTTATTTTCTGCACTGTATATAGCGCCAACAGTTTGCGCAGCACTTTACAACATCACGGAAGACAGTACAGTTACAATACAATTCAATACAGGAAGGATCAAAGGGCCCTGCTCGTTACAGTCTCGAAGGGAGGGTTAAGTGGAACAAAGGATAGTAGATGTGGGGGATGATCAGATGGACAAAATGAAAATACAGTTGTTAGGTGTGGGTAGGATAGGCTTCTCTGAAGAGAAGGGTTTTCAGGGATCCTCTAAAAGCTAATAGAGAAGGATATAGATGGACAGATTGGGGTAAGGAGTTCCATAGGCTTGGAGAGGCTCTGAAAAAGTCCTGGAGACGAGCATGGGAGGAGGTGATGAGAGAGCTTGAGAGCAGGAGGTCTTAAGAAGAACAAAGAGAATGATTAGGTTGGTATTTAGAGACTAGGTCAGTGATGTAGCTGGGGGCAGAGTTGTGGATGTTTTTTTAGGTAGTTGTTAGTATTTTGAATTTAATTTGTTGGGTGAGCGGAAGCCAGTGGAGGGATTGGCAGAGAGGAGTAGCAGAGACAGAGTGGGTTGGTAAGGTGGATGAGTCTGGCAGCAGCATTCATGATGGACTGAAGGGGGGATAGAGTATGCCCAGGTAAGCCAATGAGGAGGGAGTTGTAGTAATTGAGGCGAGAGATGACCAGGGAGTGAATTAGGAGTTTTGTTGTGTCATTGGTTAGAAAGGGGCGTATTTTGGAGATATTGCGGAGGTTATGTTGCGGTTATCCCCCTTCCAAGAAAGTAACGCCCTAAAAATTCAGGCTGAGAACAGAACAGAAAAGAAAAGGAAAGAAAAAAAAGAAGAGAAAAAAACAAACAAACAATCCCCACCTCACCCCGTCCTCTCCCAGTACCCCCCTCCTATCCCGTACGCTCCCTGTATATGACATAGGGAGCCCCAGATTTGTCAATATTTGTCCTCCTTCTCCCTTATACTCATGGTAAGGCTTTCCATTCTAGATTTTTAAATCTGCAACTTTCAAGTACAACATGACCTAATCTAACTTCCTTTTATAAAATAATAAATAATGTTATAAAATAATAAAAATAAAGTAAGATGTCAGTTCCAGGCTAATCAGCTGCAGATGGGGCATTTCCCACCCCGTAGCTGCATGTGCACAAAGGGGATGGGATGTTTGTGAGATCATTGACCTAATATGGCTCCAGGGTCAATGCAGCTGATTGGTCCAGCACTGACGGCTTACTTTTGGGTTTGGCCAAACATGGGCTTGGACTGTACCCAAGCATAAACCAAGCTTATCCCAAATAATAACTATTATAGCAGCTGAAGCCTTTGGAGTTGTACACTATAGGGCTTCTGGTGAAATACCAAATAGACTTGATATTATGTAATTTTACTGGTGATTTTTGACTCGATGGAAGCCCTTATAAATAATTCAGGTGAATCTAGCGTGCCAGTGTAATAAAAATAAGAGATAGGCAGCATGCATCTGAACTGATTGTATTGCAGGCACGCGTTGTGTTTGTTTGATATGTGTCCGATTTTAAATGGCTGACCTGGCAACTCCACATACAAATTCATAGCAGCCGAAGCACCGGCGCCTGTTTATATACACGTTATCGTCGTTCCCGCCAGAGGCACTGAAATAATTAACCATACAATATGTTATAAGGAGAATGAATTTATGGGCATGGTGGAAAGCTGTGAATGCAGGCTTTCTATGTTGTGGATGTGATGGTATTACTTGTATGACACCAGATTATATTGATGTGTTTGTGTTTCCATGCATGGTTTATACTTTATCCCTGACGGATTGTAGACGTCAACACCTGCCCATCATCTTCAGACATCCCGTACCCCATCTCTCTCACTCACATCCCGCCTCTGCCGTGCCCACTTCATCCTTAACTCGGAAAGCTGCACGCAGTTCAATCCCATTTGGTTATGAACTTGCCTGGTCTTGGGCGCCGGAGATGGATTGCTTTCTGGAGGTTCTGACAGGTGTAATTGTTAAAAGCCTCGTCTGTTCTTGTTTGCACAAAATACATTTTGCCCGACTGTAGGACTTACCTGCTAATCTGCCTTCTCTCCCCATCACTCGATTCTTTGCATGGCACTAAACAAATCCCCTGTTATTTGACCAGATGGTGGAAAATCCATTCTTGTGATAAGTTGCTGCTAGTTTGCATTTAAATTACCTGCGAAAATAGAGCAATTTACTACCCTGCCTCAAAGCATCTCCCTGCTCCTCTCGTCCTCCCCTTTTTCACCCTTCCAGCTCCACCGCTTCTGACTAATTATTTAAATTCTGCCCTGCTGGCTAACCCCCTCATCAGTCAGTGCTGGATTAACAGGGGCACTTCATGAGTTTGGTTACTGTTTGAAAATAGACAGATTTATTTGTGTACATAACTCTATTGTTCGTGCCCAGTGAAGGAAGTTTGCAGTCTAGTAGACATTTGCATCGTTCAAGTTTTGCTGCTGTTCATTTTATGCTGATTTCACTGCTGGAACGCTCTTGGTTTTTGCTTTCTAGCAGACCTGGTAAGTATAGTGTTAATTTACAAGTGTTTCTAAGATTCAAAGGCCTGCGCAGGCACATATTGGCTCAAGCTGGCCATACACTGAACAATTTCATCCAGTTCTTGATAAACAGGCCAAAATTTGCAATGTACGTGTCCCTGCCAGCACTCTCCCACCGACAGGCTTCAATCAAAAAACAAAAGAGGCGCACGTAAAATTGTCGGTCACACAGTGGCTACATCCAGTCAGATGTTTGAGTGCTCTCATACCCACCGGTGCCGGCTGTCACAATACAATAGTCGTCAGAGGAATTCGTCCATCTGCACTGTTAGCGTCGATGGTGGAATCTGTTAAGAAGTCTTCCATTCAGTCTGCTGGCTAAACGAAAGAAATTTGTGAGTGTATGGCCAGCTTTACTCTACTGGGCAGAAAGCAATGTGAAAAGTGCAGTATCCTGTAGCAATTACCCATTGTTCAGCTAAATAGCTAAATGTACAAAGAAAACCAATCAAATTTTAGCTAATCATATTACACAGCACTTTACACATAAAATATTATTAATATTCATGATGTTTATAGTTCCAACAGTTTGCACAGCACTTTACAACATAAAGGAAGACAGTACAGCAGCAATACAATTTATTAGATGAGGGTTTGGAGAACCCTGCTTACAATGTAATAGGAAAGGGCAAGTAGAACAAAAGGTAATAACTGTGAGCGATGAACTGATGGGAGAAATAAAAGATTTAGTTGTTAGCTGAAGGCAGGATATGTTTCCCTGAAGAGTTTTCATGGATCGCCTAAATGTGGATAGTCTAGGAGATAGCCAGACAGATTGGGGTAAGGAGTTCTAGAGGATGGTAGTAGCTCTGGAGAAGTTCTGGAGATGAGCATAGGGGGAGGGGAAAATGGAGCTAGAGAGCAGGAGGTCATGAGAGAAGAGGAAAGGACCGTTTTGGGTGATATATTGAGACAAGATTGGTGATATAGCTTGGGGAACAGTTGTAGATGGCTCTGTATGTTATTGTTAATACTTTAAATTGTGTTCATTGGGCAATTGGAAGCCAGTGGAGGGATTGGCAGAGAGGTGTGGCAGACACTGTGCGGTTGGTAAGGTGGATGAGTCTGGCAGGAACACTCACGATAGACTGAAGGGGGGTTAGCCTGTGTAGAGGTAGGCCTATGAGGAGGGAGTTACAATAGCCAAGGCGAGAGATAACAAAGGAATGAATGAATGGGTTGCTTAGTGGTTTCATCAGTTAAAAGGAGTGTATTTTGGAGATGTTACAAAGATAAAGTCTACAAGTTTTGGACAGTAATTGGATTTGTGGCTGAACGGACAGGTCAGAGTCCATGATTACACCTAGTACCCTGAGGAGGGACTGATGTTGTATTATTAATATTGATGGAGAAGTCAAGGGAGAGGTGGAGAGGACAGGTGGGAGGGAATATTTTATGAGCTCAGTTTTGGAAAGATTGAGTTTGAAGAAGTGATGTGACATCCATGTCAGTTAATAAGTTAGTAATGCAAGAGGAGAATAACGGGGTGAAGTGGAGAGTAGAGAGATATATTTTGGTGTCATTAGCATAGAGATGATATTGGAAGTCGTGGGAGTTTATCAAGTGACCAATCTAGGAGGTGTGCATGGAGAACTGGAGGCGTCTGAGGACAGAACCTTGGGGGATCCCTAGAGAAATAGGAGTGGAGAGGAGGAGACAGAGTTTCAGACAACACTAAAGAAACGCTGTGATTGATAGGAGGAGAACTAGGAAAGAGCAGAGACTTGTAGACCAAGAGAGTGGAGTATTTTGTGGAGGAGTGGGTGGTCAACAGTATCAAAAGCAACAGAAAGGTCGAGTGGTATGAGCTTGGAGTAATGGCCATTGGTTTTAGCAATTCGTAAATTAATAGTGGAGTGTAGTGAATAAAGCCAGACTCTAGAGTCTAGTGAGTGAAGGCCAGACTGTAAGGGGTCCAGAAGGTTGTTGTCAGTGAGGTAGGAGCTCAGACGGTTGTAGACTAGAAGAGCTGAATGGGAGCAAGGAGATGGGTCTTAAGTTGTTCAGACTAGTGGGTTCCAGTGAGGGCTTTTTAAGTATGGGAGTGATCAGCGCATGCCTTGGAGGGGAGTGGAAGGTGCCAGTAGAGGAGAGATTGAAGATGTGAGTAAAATAGCCTAAGATAGAGCAAGAGGGTGACCGTAGTAGTTGTGAGGGAACAGGGTCCAGCAGACAGATGGTTAGGTGGGCTTCTGAGAAAGGTTTGGCTACCTCTTTTGTAGTAACAAGGTCAAAAGAGGAAAGTCAATAACATATTTGCAAGGCTTTACTAAACAAGTAGTGTAGTCTTTTTTTTTTTTCTTTTTTTTTAGCTTCTGACCCATCATTCATGATTAGAAGGCATAGGATAGACTTTATTATTTGAACTCTAAACCTGAGTGGTCACCTGGTTTTTACATAGGAACAGCGTTGTGTATTTCTGTTCAGATTTAGGCCTCAATCGCAAGGCTGTGCATGGGCATACACCAAGATTGGGTGTATTTTTTGTGGCACATAAGACATGTGGAAGCGATCAGCCATGCCAGCAAGCCTGTACAAATCAATGACAGGTGCCTGAGGCTGTTTGAATGTAATCGTACAGCAAGTGGTTACAGGTACTTAGAGACAGATGAGTGGCCTTGGACGTTACCCGTCTCACATGTTCTCATTTGTCCCTAACCACATGCAACCACTTGATGTGTGAATACATGTGAACAGCCGCCTGTCTTTGATTTGTATAGGTTTCTTGGTCTTGTCTGATCACATCCACCTGTGCTACACAGTGCAAAAATGGCTGCCTGTCATGCTGATCTAGTGGCTTCAACACTTATGCTGCATACACACGATCTGGCTTTTGCCCGGCCAAAAGCACATCGGAATTCCATCAGAGTAAAATAGAACATGTTCTATATTTAAACTCCGATGGAATTCATCGGAATTTCCCATGGAAAAATTCTGTCTGACTTTTTCCATCGGAAATTCTGATCGTGTGTACGGGGCTTAACTGTAGTACTGGCTTGGCAGATCAAGTGTTTTGCATTATTATGGCGTCCTAACTGCCAGATAACTTATTTGATGGACAGTCAGCAATGGAAGCCCCTGTATTTCTCTCCATACAAGTTTCCTGTGTCATGATTTTCCTAATCAGCGTTAAATTTTGTGATGGTACAGATTGGTTGTTTGCCAGTTATGACAGAAGAGCTGTCTTTAAAAAAAATAAAAAATGATGTTTATTTTTTTAGAACAGTAACGTGTTGAAGATCATAGGCTGTCTGATGAGCTGTGTAGTGTTTTATATTCACTTTAGCTACTTGCTGAGTGGAATTTTCACTTGTAGTTCAGAGAGCAAGGCAGGAATGTAAAGGTAATAAGTAGGGTTCAGTTGGTACGTTGTTTGTTTGATTTGGTATGAGTTCATTTGAGCCCAAAGAGAACCTGTATGACCCATGAGGTGAAGCAAAGCTTTGGTGTTACTGAAAGTGCTGCCGAAGCATCCCAATACATCCTGAGTGATGTGGCATAGTGAAAGTAGACACAGCTTTACGCACATTGTAGCAGCGCTGTATCCTGGCCTAGGCCAACAAGGCCCAGGCCTAGGGCAGCACTTTGCAGGGGGGCAGCACGGAAAGAGTCTCCGCCGGCTTGCTCTACACTGTTAGTGTAGCACCAGTCTTATGGGGTGGACTGGGCTGAGAGGCAAATTAGTCTAGCGCCCCCATAAAGCAGCAAATTAGAGGCAAATTAGTGTAGCGCCCCCATAAAGCAGCAAATTAGAGGCAAATTAGTCTAGCGCCCCCATAAAGCGGCCGCACAGCTTCCGGTATGTAGGCGGCCGTCATTCTGCAACTGTGGGAGGGGGGGTGCTGCTTTTAATTTTGACTGTCCTATTATCCTGGACCACCAACCTTCCTCACTGTGCTATGTTTTCTGCTGCACCATTGGCATGGTTATATCTTCTTAGACCTCTCCATAAAATTATCAGAAAGTTGTGCTTAAAGTAGAACTATAGGCAACACTTTGGATAGAGTAAAGGAGGGTTATAGCCCCAGTCAGTATATTTTTTACCATCCCTGTCCCATTGCAGAAATGTTTCTTCATTTCCTGCCCCATAGCCAAACAGGAAGTGAGAGGAAATCTATGCAAATTAAGGGAATCCATTGCCCCCACCTCCCCAGGCCCTCAGAACTAGTGTCCTCGCTCAAAAATTTCAGGGCGGGTCTTAAACAGAAAGGGGTGTGGTCTTGACAGGAAGTGGTGGGTCATTTTTAAATTAGGGGGGTGCACAAGTTTAGTCAGGCCTAGGGCAGAACACAACCTAAATACACCCCTGCATTGTAGTAATTGTTGGCTGAGTAACCTATCAGCAATATTGACTGCTCCCACGTAGGGGCATGCTTATACAAGAACCTTTACCTTTATATGCAAATAATGCAGATTTAATAATCTTACATTATCAAACCTAAACTTCTGTGGAATCCTTCCATGTAGGCAGTACATACATATATTTAGTGCTTGTTCTGCCCACTATAAGTTTATGATTCATATTAAAAACACGTAGGCTTAGAAAATGGTTTTCACAGGTCTGCACTAGGCAGCAGTGTTCGAAGGTTTTATATAGGGTTCTTTCTTCATTATTTTAGGTATGTAAAGTCTTTAAATGTAAAGTCAATTTTTGAGACTAGTTGGGACCCATTCCATTTTACTGCTTACACGTGTCCCACGCCGGTCAAATACTAGGATGAAACCTTTCTACCTGCAGTGATACATTGTACAACGATCATGGTGGAAAGAAGAGGAGACTGCAGCAAGATTTGTGGCATCTATGGGTAGAACTGCATCACACAGGCCAACAGAGAGCTGCTCTACCATTAGACAACATACAGCTCATCTATTCTACAATTTAGGGCGCTTCAGAACACGCCGTTTAAGGCTATTTATCAAAACCTCTACAAATGATTGTTTCTGCCAGGATTCGTGTAAACCTTCCATTCACTGTCATTATACTGACACTTAGGGGGTTATTTACTAAAACCAGACTGTGCAAAATCTGGTGCAGCTGTGCATAGAAACCAATCAGCTTCCAGGTTTTGTTGACAAAGCTTAATTGAACAAGCTGACGTTAGAAGCTGATTGGCTATCATGCACAGCACCAGATTCTGAGTGCTCCAGTTTAGGAAATATCATCCTCAGTGTTTTGTAAAATTACAAGATATCATTTTAAAACCCTCCTGTTTTTTTCACCTTAATGCATCCTATGCATTAAAGGGGTGGTTCCCCTAAAAAGAAACTTTTAACATTGCCTGTGTCTTGTTAATAACATTTAGAATCGGCTGGTAGTTTAAAAAAAAAACACCCGTACATACCATTTTCGGCATGTACTCTCACCGCCGCTTCCGGGTCTGGCAGCCGGGGACAGGCATCCGATCGACGCATACAGCGCGTCACGAGATGCCGAAAGAAGCCGAACGTTGGTGCGGCTCTATACGGCGCATGCGCACCAACGTTCGGCTTCTTTCGGCACCTCGTGACGCGCTGTATGCGTCGATCGGATGCCTGTGTATGAAGCAGGCCCTCCCATCCCCGGCCGCCAGACCCGGAAGCGGCGGTGAGAGTACATGCCGAAAATGGTATGTACGGGTGTTTTTTTTTTAAACTACCAGCCGATTCTAAATGTTATTAACAAGACACAGGCAATGTTAAAAGTTTCTTTTTAGGGGAACCTCCCCTTTAAGGTTCTGTTCTTGGACCCCTCCTATTTTCAATCTACACCTCCTCCCTGGGTCAGCTGACGACACTCAAATCTATTTCTCTACCCCTCAACTCCCCCCTTTATTCTCCTCACGTATCACTAATTTACTATCAGATATATCAGTTTGGATGTCGCACCACTTCCTCAAACTCAATCTATCCAAAACGGAACTAATCATTTTCCCTCCCCACGTGTCTCTTCCCCTGATCTCTCTGTCAAAATTGATGGCACAACTATCAGCCCGTCCCCACATGTCAAGGTCCTAGGTGTAGTCCTGGACTCTGAACTGTCCTTTAAACCTCACGTTCAATCACTGTCCAAATCTTGCCGCCTCAACCTTCGCAACATCTCCAAAATACGCCCCTTTCTGACCAATGACACAACAAAACCATTATTTACTCCCTGGCCATCTCTCGCCTCGATTACTGCAACTCCCTTCTCACTGGCTTACCGCTGCATACTCTATCCCCCCTTCAGTCCATCATGAACGCTGCTGCCCGACTCATCCACCTTACCAACCGCTCTGTCTCTGCTGGTCCTCTCTGCCAATCCCTCCACTGGCTTCCGCTCACCCAACAAATTAAATTCAAAATATTAACAATTATCTACAAAGCCATACACAACTCTGCCCCCAGCTACATCAATGATCTAGTCTCTTAATACCAACCTAATCGTTCTCTTCGTTCTTCTCAAGACCTCCTACTCTCTAGCTCTCTCATCACCTGCTCCCATGCTCGTCTCCAGGACTTTTCCAGAGCTTCTCCAAGACTATGGAACTCCTTACCCCAATCTATCTGTCTATCTCCCTCTCTATTAGCTTTTAGAGGATCCCTGAAAACCCTCCTCTTCAGAGAAGCCTACCCTTCCCACACTGAGCAATGGTATTTTTCATTTGAGTCCATCTGATCATCCCCCACAGCTACTACCCTTTGTTCCACTTGACCCTCCCTTCTAGATTGTAAGCTCTTTTGAGCAGGGCCCTCTGATCCCTCCTGTATTGATTTGTATTGTGAATGTACTGTCTTCCCTGATGTAAAGCGCTGTGCAAACTGTTGGTGCTATTCGTAAATTCGTAAATAAAAATAAAAATAATGACAGCGACAATTCTGCAACTGAGCAAATTTCAGTGATTTTGAGTTGATTTTGAGTTGATTACATTATTGAATACTTTTTATTATATTTATTTTATCATTTGTTATAATCATTTATAATATTATAATTTATAATTTTGTTTTTAAAAAAAATTCATACCCGGGATGCCTACTAGACTCTTGTTTGGTCAGATTTAAGTAAGTTATTCCTAAGAATTACAGGCCTACAATATAAAACGCCAAATTTCCTTGCAAATAATGGTACCGCTTTCAGCACCTAAAATCTAAAATAATCGTACCGCCAGGGAGGTTAATAGCTTCCTTTACCTTAATGCAGTGCTGTTTTCATGTCCTCATTGTCCGTTTTTGCTCTCAAGTTGCTGTAATTCTTCTCTGATCTCCACACTTCCTGGTTGCCTGTTTTCTTATAACCACAGTCCTGGGAGCTTTCCATCACTGCCCTGTATTGGCTCTGTGGCTCTGTACAGCAGAGACAGGAATCAACATGCACAAACGAAACTAGAAACTGCAGGTACATTATAGGATTGATTTTTATCTATTTTTAATCGTTTTTAAAAGGAATCAGCTAACTATTATGTCTCTATACCCTGTAAACAGTCATTTCAGCATACATTTTTTTAAGCCTCGTACACGATCGGATATCTGGTGGAATCTAATCCGATGGACTTTCATCAGTCTTGCCTACACACCATCAGACAAATCCAACTGTGCCAAAACGCGGTGACGTAAAACAATATGACGTGCTGAAAAAAATTCTGTTCAATGCTTCCGAGCATGCGTTGACTTGATTCTGAGCATGCGTGGATTTTTGACCGATGGACCTACACACAGACGATCGTTTTTTTCTATAGTTTTTTTATCCATAGGAAAATTTTAAAACATGTTTTTTTTTTTCACCAATGGAAAACAAACCGATGGGGCCCACACACGATCGGTTTGTCCGATGAAAACAGTCCATCGGTCTGCTTTCATCAGACAAACCGATCGTGTGTACAGGGCTTTACACTTAATATTCACTTAATAAACTACATGCGCTGCGACATAAAGCTTTATTTGACACGAATAAGACATCAGGTCCGATTATTCTTATCCCTCCACAACCGCCAATCAAAGCTTATCTGGTCCAATGTGTTAATACAGCTGAATGTGGCAGAAAGTTTTCCAATGGCGCCTCTCTCATGACCAATTGGATATTATTCTTGAGGATTTTTTCTTGTGTGCCAGGTTCTTCCTGTGCTGCAAAGCAATTTATGGTTCTTAGGATTGTAGCGGTGTAATGAACGCACTGTCCCGGGAGCACAGTTACATGGCCCAGGTGTTACACGTGTAGGGGATTTGAAAGGTGTGTTATGTATAAATTGCCTGTCAGTTTTTTCCTTCCAGTCTTGTAATGAAATGATGAGCGGTAATTTGCATAATCCTTTAAGAAGTCAAATTATGCTGTCATGTTGCAGAGTTAACATGCTAGTGAGGCGCTTGGAGCCTCAAACCTAATTAGAATGTACCTTGCAGGACACTCACATTCACAAACCTAGTGTCTTCTCCTTTTCTTCTGTGCCATTCTTCTTGGTGTTCCAGTCCAGAAACAATAAACCTGTCAACTTTCACATCACTGCTTGTTTAAGGGCAGTGATGAGTTTGTGGATGTTGGGAGTAAAGTTCCATTTATTCTCATTGCTAATCGTATTATAGAAAAAAAAGCAGCAACTTCATTGTTCTCATAATTTGTACATTTATAGCTTTATTAACCACTTAACGCCCGCCGCACGACTATGTACATCCACAGAATGGCACGTACAGGCAGATAGGCGTACATGTATGTCCTTGCCTTCTAGTGGGTCGGGGGTCCGATCGGGACCTCCTCCGCTGCATGCGGCGGGTGGCTTACCTGTGGGAGCGATCCGTGCTGAGGGGGTGGCTGTTCGATTTTGTCCGCCCCCTCGTGATCGCTCCCAGCCAATCCAGCAACCCCCCGCCGTGTCACTTCCTCTGCCTGTGTAATGTAAGCACTGGCAGAGGAAGTTATGTGAGCTCTCCTCTCTGCGGTATTTTCAATCTGCCGAGAGGAGAGAAGACTCACAGTAAGTTGCACTAACACTACACTGACACCACACACATAGGCACACTTAACCCCTTCCGATCACCCCCCCAGCCCCGTCACACTATCACTGATTGCAGTGATCATATATTTACTGATCACTGCATTTAGTGTCAGTGTGACAGTTAGTGTGACAGGCAGTTAGTGTTAGGTCCAGGGTAGCCCCGTACCCCCCCTAATAAAGGTTTAACCCCTTGATCACCGCCCTAGTTAACCCTTTCACCCCCTATTACCAGCGTCACTAAGCGATCATTTTTCTGATCGCTGTATTAGTGTTGCTGTTGCCGCTAGGTAGCGATTTTTTTTTTTATTGCGATTTTTTTTTTACTAAAGACATGTGGCTGAATACATTTTGGCCTAAATGTTTGACTAAAATTGAGTTTATTTGATTTTTCTTATAACAAAAAGTAAAAAATATTGTTTTTTTTTTCAAAAATGTCGCTCTATTTTTGTTTATAGCGCAAAAAATAAAAAACGCAGAGGCAATCAAATACCATCAAAAGAAAGCTCTATTTGTGGGAAGAAAAGGACGCAAATTTTGTTTGGGAGCCACGTCGCACGACCGCGCAATTGTCTGTTAAAGCGACGCAGTGCCGAATTGTAAAAACTCCTTTGGGCATTTAGCAGCATATTGGTCCAGGGCTTAAGTGGTTAAAAGATGACGGATCTAATGTATGTGGGACTCCATCAGACTCTGCCCGCTGAGGCTAGTTCGGGTATTGTTTTCTTCTTAAGTCTGCAGCAAGCCTCCCCCACTCCTCTTCATAGGCTAAGCACAAATAGTTGCATAATGTTACCATTCATGTTTAGGGAGCGAGCATCAATGCCAAAGGGCGGTCGCATCATGCCTACATGTCTATGGCAACGTAAATATAATGCCAAATTTATTTAGCACTTCACAGGAAACCCTGAACTGGTATTCAACTCAAGGACATTGTATGTGCAATGCATTGTTACTTTAGATAATTATATTTGCACTTTTGAGACCTCTGGCATGTGCATCTTAACTGTATCAAGAGGTTATGTAGCTCAGATCACTCTTTTCATTGTGAGACAGAAAACATTTGGATGAATGCAGATTTCTATAGAAAATATATAGAAAATATTTCACATTCTTACTCTCTCTCTCGCTTGCACTGAATTCTTCACTTTCTTCTTTTACTCATGTCTCCCTTTTTATGGTCCTGTGTTTGTTTTGAATACCTTCTGTCCATATTTCAACTATATTTAAACCTTGTCAATGGCCAGACGGAGTCTAGAATATCATTAAAGTGTTACTAAACCCACAATGGTAAAATCAGTCTGTATATGCAGTAAAGCATGCTTGTTATGCTCTTCTCTGATCCTCCCCTACTTTTACTGTCCCCAATCCATCTGCTGATAGTACAGAGCCCTAGGAGGCACATGCTCAGCTTGATGTGTATTGTTAGAGTTTTTTTTATTTTATTGGGAGGGCACAGGGCCAATCAGCACTGCCAAATAGAGCGTCGGGGTCATGCAGGTTCATAGGACTGTCAGAGGAGAATGAAAACCCCTCATGCAAGCTTTAACCAGTGCTCGGTCTGGATACTGATAGAAGTCACAAGACTGCTATAACTGCTGATGAGATATATCTATCAATATCTATCTATATATATATATCAATATATAGCTATAGCATATATTTTGGGGCAATCTACACTGCCATGTGCTGCAGAACATCCTCAGTGGGCAACAACCAGGAGGAGGCAGCCGTTTCCCTCATGACGCAAGAAGAGAAGGTGGCATTACAGCAGGACTGTGCTGTATTCACTGGGTGTAGGAAGCGATTAGTTGGTGGAGGTGATGGTGCAGGAGGGTGAATGTCTGAAGTTCAGCTTTGGCTTTGAAGTTGCATATCCAAATGAGATCCGTGGGACCAGTCTTGTGCTTATAGAAAAGGGAGGGTCTTCGAAACTTTAAGAAGAAACCCATCGATTTAATGGTTTCCCAAAACAGTGATATTCAAAGCATGCTGTGATCTTTAACTGTCATAGTTCCTTCTTCTCTCAACCAAACTGTGAAGCCATCAAATGGCCACTGTCATAACTTATCAAATGAGCAGGACCATGACAACTGAACATCAGACAGAGGCTAGGAGGACAGTTTCCTTGACTGTATAGGATAGGAGGGTGTAGTTTTGCTTTGAAGCGGAGTTCCACCCAAAAATGGAACTTCCGCTTTTTGGAACCCCCTCCGGTGTCACATTTGGCACCTTTCAGGGGGAGGGGGGTGCAGATACTTGTCAAAGACAAGTATTTGCACCCACTTCAGGGCACATCTACTACCCTTTGTTCCACTTGACCCTCCCTTATAGACTGTAAGCTCTAACGAGCAGGGCCCTCTGATGCTTCCTGTATTGAATTGTATTGTAACTGTACTGTCTTCCCTGATGTTGTAAAGCACTGCTTAAACTGTTGGCGCTATAAAAATCCTGTATAATAATAATAATAGACTCCCGTTCTGGGAAACACGCTGTTCCCAGGAGAGAGGGGGGACCAGTTACGTTGCGCCGTGCGAATCGAGCATGCGCAGTAGGGAACCAGGCAGTGAAGCCGCTTCCTGATTCCCTCACCAAGGATGCCGGCAGCAGCATCAGAGGGACGAGCGATTGCTCGGCTTCGGCTGCCGACAGGTGCACTATAAGTAGCTGCTGACTTTAAAAAAAAAAAATTGGGTGCACCTCCGCTTTAACTAGGATTGTCTCCATTATGATCCTCGAAAAATAAGCTAGTGAGCACCTGCAGTAATATTAGTTGTAACATTTGTAATGTATTGCAGTGTTTGAATATTAGTTGGATTGAGTGAAATTTGCAGTTATACTTACTGATTAGGGCTGCAACTAACGATTATTTTCATAATCGTTTAGTTGGCTGATTATTGTTTCGATTAATCGGATAATAGCCTTAAAAAAAAAAATTTAATTTTCAAAATTTTTTGGGCCAATTTGTTGTTGGGCAGATTACAAAACACAAATTACCACATTACATGCTTTTCTGCAGCTTCTCCATTGAAGTATATTGAACCAAAAAAATTAATAAAAAATAGCACCGTTTTGCGTTAAAAAGTCCTTGCCCTTTCCAAATACGCAGCAGCTAAAAAAAAAAATCATGGATGTGAACGTGTCCCATAGGAAAACATGTAACTGAACAGTAGTGTGTTTGTGCAAAAAGGTGTGACCCCGGCCTGAGATGTTTAGTAACATAATGGGGTTAAAAAAACAAAATTAGTACAAAAAGAGCAAATAATCGCTACTGTAAGGGGTTCATTTTTTTACTGTGGGACAGTGAAAGTAATATTTACAGTAGCGATTTGCTTTTTTGTACTATAAAATGCTAATTTTAGTTTTTTTAACCCCATTATGTTACTGGCCGATTCATCGATTATGAAAATTGTAATCGATTAATTTCATAATCAATTAGTTGTTTCGGCCCTATTACTGATGCCTTATTATTAGCCTTATTGTTTCCTACAATCACTGGATACAAAAGGCGATCCATAAAAATGTACAATTTAGAGGAGTTATACAATCTATCTATAAATATATATCTATAGTATATATTTAGAAAACAGAAACATAGCTTGGCTTGTAATATATACATATATATAAAACTATAGGAAGAAAATGGCAGAGTAGTTTAACGCAGCCAGTCAAATGCCTCCTTTTATTGTTTGTGTTCTAATCTTCACTGGAAAGAAGACATCTGGAACCTGCATCCTGCTGGCAACAGCCCCGTTTTCTTTCCTTCAGTTATTTATGCAGAGCTGTGAAAGAGTAAAATGGCTTCTTTCTTGTTTGTTGCACAGATCGGCCTTAGGATTTTATTAATCCATTATAAGTTTCAGGAAGCTCACATGACTTCATGTACAACAAGTATTCTATGGAGAATGTATAATAACCGACACCTTCCAATCAGCATCTTCTTTTTTCTAGTACCATCCTGAAAAATAAATTCAATTATTGGTTGCTACTTGGAAAAAACCATTTTCAGTCACAAGGGCCCATAATACAGAATTAAATAATATTATTTTGTGAGTTGAATGCAGGCTTTGTGGATTTGATAGTCATGGATGACAATATACGACTTTCTCTTTAAAGTGTATGTAATCTCTAAGAGCCTTTTCACACTGGGACCATGCCGCATTAGCTAGTTTTAGTGGCGCTTTACTGGCATTTTAGAGGTAATTTTCAGCCACTAGAAGGGTGCTTTAAGGGTTAAAACGCTCCTAAACCACCCCAAAGATGCTGCTTGCAGGTCCTTTTGTAATGTCCCGCAAGTGCACTACCCCAGTGTGAAAGCACTCAGGCTTTCACACTGCGGTGGCATGGGAGGTGTTTTTCAGGCGCTATTTTTAGCGCTAAAATTCCTCAAAGTGTGAAAGGGGTCTAACAATGAACTTTCATTATTTTCTCCCTTCTAGTCTGTTTAAGCTGAACTCTATCCTTCTTTCAGTGTTGCAAAGTTGTACATGCTTCTCTCCTATACTTTAATATGATTTCACACTGTGATTTTCTGACAGTGTGCATTAGAAGCTGCAGCAAGTCAGATAAAGGGCACACCTCATTTCCTGACTGGATCAAATCCAGCATATGACATCAGCAGGACTCGTTCCGATGCGTTTCGTCTAAAGAGATATCACCTCAGATGATGTCTCTTTAGACGAAACACGTAGGGACGAACCCTGCTGATTTAATTGTGTTACCCACAAACCTCAATATTAAGCGCTTGATCCACTTTCCAAATGTGAGTGTTTCCAATTTTCTTTTAATACATTTTTACGTTTAATGGATTTCACACTATGGGGAGTATTTTTTTGGTCATGCCATTTTGAATACTTGAGAGGATTTGGTGTGACGAGTTGACTACTACTGAGGACTTCTTCTCTGGGGCATCTCTTGACCAATTCGATTGTTTTACAACTTGATCTGGAGCCCAGATGTGGAGGTCTCATATTTTGGTGGTTGCACCATAAGTCTTGTTGACTCACTGAGCATAGTATGCCCATTTGAGTCCTCTCACCCGGTAAGCCTCCTCACTAACCGGTGTTGAGTCTATTATCTTGTCTTCACTTTAACATTTATGTCACATGGAATCCCACTTATATTTACACCATTTGTTTTCACCGTCCATTCAAAGAATGTTTAGGCTCCATGCACACTGAAGCTGATAAACTGCAGTTTATTGGCGTTTTGGCTTTTTTTTTTAAAGCCCATAAACTGAACTCTATGTTAGCCTATGTGCCCATGCACACCTGGACGTTTTTAAGTGTTAATGAGCTTTGGAGTTTATTGTCTTTTTTCTGAACGCCTGAAATTTGCGTTCAAAGTGCTGTTTTTCGGCGGGAAAACCGCAAAAAAACGCAAAACGCTCAAAAACACCGAAAAACGCCGGCGCCAGCGTTTTTGAGCGTTTTTTTATCCATTGAAAAAAAAAAAGCTACGCTGAAAAACGCTGATTAAAGCTATTGCAAAAACGCTAAAAAACGTTGCAAGGCACCCTGCAAAGCTACTGGCGTTTTTTTATAGCTTTTATCAGCTTCAGTGTGCATGGAGCCTTAAGTTTTTAAACAAGTTTTAAAACAACCTTTATATGATGGCACATGGACATTAGTTTGGGTGTGAATTTCACATCTCTTTTTCATTAGTATCAGTTTTTGTGGTCATTGCACAGTGTACATTAGTTTGTATATATACTGTATTTTCATTCTTTGAGCACTGCACAAAAATTTTACTTTTCACATATTAGAATACGTTTTTTTATCAACCCACAGAGTGGTACTGTGGATACAAAAAGATAAAAAGGTGCCGCGATCTGGAACTTGAAATAGAAATTTAAAAATTGAACCCCAATTTTTACATATGCCTTGATTTCCACTTGTCTTAGGCCTCATACACAAGACCAAGGAACTCGTCGTAAAAGACACATTGTTTTCCTCAACGAGTTCCTTGTTAGGCGTGTCGAGAATCTTGACAAGCTGTCTTTGCGTACACACTGTCAAGACCAAAACTCGTAGTTCTCAAACGCGGTGACTTCAACACGTATAACGGCAGGGGAAGTTCGATTCCACTGGCACAACCCTTGGGGCTGCTTTTGCTAATCTCATGTTACTGCGTGTTAAGTAAAAGTTTGGTAAGAGACGATTTGCACTTTTCAGTCTGCTACAGTGTGACAAATGTGCTATCTCCATTACAAAGCTACTTTTACCGTAGGTGCGCGGGGTTTCCAAGCAAACACACCAACGTGTTTCTCGTCGAAAACCAGCCCGACGAGGAACACGACGAGGAAATTGAGACTCCTGACGAGGAAAAAGAGAACTTGTTCTCTTTTTTTCTCGTCGAGTTCCTCAACAGTTTTCTCGATGAAAAACATACACACGACCATTTTCCTTGGCAAAAAAGCTCTCCCACCAAGTTTCTTGATGGAATCTGTCGATGAAAACGGTCGTGTGTACGAGGCCTAAGTGTTGTGCTGGCTGCTTTTAGATATATGTAATTTTTCTACTAGTGATAATCGTAACTAAATCAACTTGGTACAATCAGCCTGCCTACACATGGTTCGTATCTCGATTAAAGGGGTTGTAAAGGTAAATGTTTTTTCAACTTAATGCATCCTAAGCATTAAGGTGAAAAAACATCCGCTGGTACCGGCCCCCGTTTTACTTACCTGACCGTTCGAAACTCACGGGCGCGTCCACGTCATCCTCTTCGGTTCCCAGCCTGGCCGTTGATTGGCTAGGCTGGGCAGATTGATAGCAGCGCAGCGATTGGCTGGCACTGCTGTCAATCACAGCGGATGATGCGGCTATGGCCGCCGCTGTATCACGGGAGCGCGCTCGGAAAAGCTTTCCACCCTGCGAGCTCGCATTAAGGTGGAATGCTTTTGCGAGCAGGACCTGAGACAGCCGCCGAGGGACCCCAGAAGACAGGGTTAGAGGACACTCTGTGCAAAACGAGCTGCACAGTGGAGGTAAGTATAACATGTTTGTTATTTTAAAAAAATGAAAAATTTGACTTTAGTGTTCCTTTAACTTCTACTTTGCTGGCCGAGATTCGGAATGTCCATGGACTGCCTAAAGAAGATTGCCTTGCACATTGAAAATGAACAGTTTATTTGCTGTTTGTAAATCAAGCTCATGGTGTCTGCCATTAACATGTTTGGTTGCTAATGTCCTCTGAGTATTGTCACATGCTTGTTATGTGTCTGAGCGAACTCTTGCACACATATGGCGTGTCTTGCATTAATTAACTAATGCGCATGCTTATTGTGTAGTTTTTCACAGAGTATAAATAGACAGGCATGCATTCATTATGGGCAAGTGTACCGTGCAGCGGATTGTCTGACACCATGGGGGCTGATTTACCAAGCCTGTGCGCCAAGACTCATGGTGCACAAGCAGGAGTAAACCTGTTTTTGACATTTACCAAAGAAACACGCTGCTAGTGCAGCGTGTTTCCTCATTTACTAAAGTGCCTAATGCGCCCAGAAGAGGGCGCACAGCACGCCAGTACAGAGCTGGCGTGCGGCATTTAGTTATGTAAACATCGGGGATTCGGGCGGGAGTTTATGAGGGGAGGGAGGGGGGTGATGCAGGGGAAGTGTAGTGACATGTGTTTCAACTTGTGTGGCGGGCCGATTTGAAAGGGAAAGTGACTTTTGGGACCCGATCCCCGGGCGCTTGCAAAGTACGCTAGAACCTCGGAAGGTTCACTTGCATACTGGGCATGCGCAGAGGGAAAAATCGGAGCTCACCGCGCGCCTCTTCAGAACGCCGGGAAATCCTTGGTAAATACCAGGCGGCGTAGCAGTGTTTGCACTGCCTGGAGCGGCGTACGGCAAGCTCCGAGCTGTTCTCGGGCTGCGCTGACACTGAAGGGGAACTCCGCGCCAAATTTCAAATGTGAAACCGGCGCGGCTTCCCCCCCAGGGGTACAATAGGCTCTCCGGCTTGGTCCGGAACGTGAGGGGTTAACCCACGCCAAAATCGGCGTGGGGTTCCCCCCCAGATCCGTACCAAGCCCTCATCCCAGGCATGCAGTCTGGCCGGACAGGAATGGGGGTGGGGACGAGCGAGCGGCCCCCCCCCTCCTGAGCCGTACCAGACCACATGCCCTCGACATGGGGGAGTGTGTGCTTTGGGGGAGGGGGGCGCTGCCCCCCCACCCCAAAGCACTCTTGTCCCCATGTCGAACGGGACAAGAGCCTCTTCCCGACAACCCTAGCCATTGGTTGTCGGGGTATGCGGGCGGGAGCCAATCAGAATCTGGGAGCCCCGTTTAATAATGTGGCCCCCAGATTTCGGGCCCCCACCCTATGTGAATGAGTATGGGGTACATCGTACCCCTACCCATTCACCTGGTGAAGGTGGTTTGAACTTTGAGGGTCTTCTGCCGCCGCCCCCTTCGAATTTTTCGGCCTGGACGGGGGTCGCACATCCCATCCAGGACTTGGACGTGGCGGGCTTCTCGTCGCTGTCTTCTGCCGCTGCCCCCTTCACCACGAAGCTCCGTGCTTGTTTGATGAGGGCAGCGGGCTTCCGTCGTCTTCTCCGGGGCGAGGGTCGTACATCCCACCCCGGATTTCCTCGCCGGCTTCTGCCTGGCTCCTACTGGGGGCCAGGCCTTCTTTTGCCGTCTTCCGCCGGAGGGCGCCACTCTCCGGGCTTCTCGACGTTGTCTTCCGCCGCGGGGGCCAGGCCTTCTTCTTTGCCGCCCCCTTCGATTTTTTCGGCCTGGACGGGGGTCGCACATCCCATCCAGGACTTGGACGTGGCGGGCTTCTCGTCGCCGTCTTCTGCCGCTGCCCCCTTCACCACGAAGCTCCGTGCTTGTTTGATGAGGGCAGCGGGCTTCCGTCGTCTTCTCCGGGGCGAGGGTCGTACATCCCACCCCGGATTTCGTCGCCGTCTTCTGCCGCTGCCCCCTTCACCACGAAGCTCCGTGCTTGTTTGATGAGGGCAGCGGGCTTCCGTCGCAGTCTTCCGCCGCGGGGTGACACTCGCGGGCTTCTTCTTCCATTCGATGTTGACACGGCGAGGTCCGGCGCTGAAATGCCTTCTGAGCGGCGGGCAAGGACTTATATTGGCATTGGGCGTGGGCGTGGTTATGCCAACATGTGACCTTAACCCATGTGACAGTGATGTCACGTCACATCACTGTCACATGGGTTAAGGTCACATGTTGGCATAACCACGCCCACGCCCAATGCCAATATAAGTCCTTGCCCGCCGCTCAGAAGGCATTTCAGCGCCGGACCTCGCCGTGTCAACATCGAATGGAAGAAGAAGCCCGCGAGTGTCACCCCGCGGCGGAAGACTGCGACGGAAGCCCGCTGCCCTCATCAAACAAGCACGGAGCTTCGTGGTGAAGGGGGCAGCGGCAGAAGACGGCGACGAAATCCGGGGTGGGATGTACGACCCTCGCCCCGGAGAAGACGACGGAAGCCCGCTGCCCTCATCAAACAAGCACGGAGCTTCGTGGTGAAGGGGGCAGCGGCAGAAGACGGCGACGAGAAGCCCGCCACGTCCAAGTCCTGGATGGGATGTGCGACCCCCGTCCAGGCCGAAAAAATCGAAGGGGGCGGCAAAGAAGAAGGCCTGGCCCCCGCGGCGGAAGACAACGTCGAGAAGCCCGGAGAGTGGCGCCCTCCGGCGGAAGACGGCAAAAGAAGGCCTGGCCCCCAGTAGGAGCCAGGCAGAAGCCGGCGAGGAAATCCGGGGTGGGATGTACGACCCTCGCCCCGGAGAAGACGACGGAAGCCCGCTGCCCTCATCAAACAAGCACGGAGCTTCGTGGTGAAGGGGGCAGCGGCAGAAAACGGCGACGAGAAGCCCGCCACGTCCAAGTCCTGGATGGGATGTGCGACCCCCGTCCAGGCCGAAAAAATCGAAGGGGGCGGCAAAGAAGAAGGCCTGGCCCCCGCGGCGGAAGACAACGTCGAGAAGCCCGGAGAGTGGCGCCCTCCGGCGGAAGACGGCAAAAGAAGCCCTGGCCTCGTGCGGAGCCAGGCAGAAGCGGAGGAGCCCGAGGTGGGGCGACACCCCCGTTGTTCTCCGCTGTTTTCGGCCGGCCCCCCCCGGATGTAAAAGAGCTTCATTTTGGGGTGGGGGCACAGTCGAGCATGGCGGAGAGCATGGGTGGGTGTTTCCCCCCCCCGGCAGAAGACGGCTAGAAGACCGAGGAGTGGCGACGCCCCCGTTGTTCTCCGCCATTCCCGCCGCCCCCCCCCGGATGTAAAAGAGCTTTGTTTGGGGTAGGGGGCCTGGCCGACCATGGCGGAGAGCATCGGTGGGGGTCTCTCTCCCCGGCGGAAGGCGGCGGCGAAGACCGGGGGGGGGGTAGGTGTACCCCCCCGGCGGAAGGCGGCGGCGAAGACCGGTGCGGGGCTGGAGCCCCCCCGGCAGAAAACGTCTGGAAGACCGAGGGGCTCCGCCCCCGTTGTTCTCTGCTTCTTTCGGCCGGCCCCCCCCGGATCTGAAAGAGCTTATTTTGGGGTGGGGGCCTGGCTGGACATGGCGGAGATCATCGGTGGGTGTCCCCCCCCGGCAGAAGACGGCGAAGCCCGGGGCCCAATGGGCTGGTGGTGGGGGGTCCCGGCAGAAGACCCCCGGAGCTGACTAATAAATTATTTTTTTCTGTGTGTTTTTTTTTGTTTACACTTTTCCACCCGGTGAATGGGTAGGGGTACGATGTACCCCATACTCATTCACATAGGGTGGGGGGCCAGAATCTGGGGGCCCCCTTAATATAGGGGGCTCTCAGATTCTGATAAGCCCCCCGCCCGCATACCCCGACAACCAACGGCCAGGGTTGTCGGGAAGAGGCTCTTGTCCCTTTCGACATGGGGACAAGAGTGCTTTGGGGTGGGGGGGCAGTGCCCCCCTCCCCCACAGCACACACTCCCCCATGTCGAGGGCATGTGGTCTGGTACGGCTCAGGAGGGGGGGGGGCGCTCGCTCGTCCCCACCCCCATTCCTGTCCGGCCAGACTGCGTGCCTGGGAGAAGGGTTTGGTCTGGATCTGAGGGGGAACCCCACGCCGTTTTTTGGCGTGGGTTTAACCCCTTATGTTCCAGATCAAATCTAAGAGCCTGTTGTGCACCAGAAGGGGGAACCCCACGCCGTTTTTTTTTTGTAATTTGGGGTGGAGTTCCCCTTTATCCCGGTCCTGTCAGGGGGGGGGGGGGAATGCCTGCTCGTCTGTCCCTACAATGTATGAACAGCGATCTGTCATTTCCCCTACACAGTCCCACCCCCTTTACAGTTAGAACACACCCAGGTAACATAATCAACCCCTTCCGCGCCCCTAGTGTTAACCCCTTCCCTGCCAGTGTCATTTTTATAGTAAGCAATGCATTGATATACCATTGCTCGCTACAAAAATGCCAAATCTCACAAAAATGTGTCCGCCACAATGTCGCATTAGACAGAAAAAACAAATGATAGCCACCATTACTAGTAAAACAAAAAATTATTCAAAAAAAACCCATAAGACCAACCCCTACTTAGAACTTTTGCCCAAACCAATCAAACGCTTATTGTGATTTTTTGCAACCAAAAATATGTCCAAGAATACTTATCGGCCTAAACTGAGGGCAAACATTTTTTGAATATATTTTGGGGGAGATTTATTATAGCAAACCGTAAAAAAGATGTTTTTTTAGTTACCAAATTGTCGCTATATTTTTGGGTCAAGCAAAAATATGAAAAAACGCAGAGGTGATCAAATACCACCAACAAAAATAAAAAAAAATAATTTTTAGGGGGGGGGGGGGAGGATGAGGACGCCCAATTTTTTGGGGGGCCACGTCGCACAACCACGCAATTGTCAGTCAAAATGACGCAGTGTTGAAATGCAAAAAATGGCCCCGTCAGTGACCAGTAATATGCTCTGGGGCTCAAGTGGTTACAAATTAAGAATACACTAAAGTTAGCCCAATTTATGGCCATAATGTGAAAGATGATGTTACACCGAGTAAATAGATACCCAACATGTTACACTTTAATATTGCACACACTCATGGAATGGCGCCAAACTTCAGTACTTGAAAAAACCCATAGGCAACGCTTTTTTATGTGTTTCAGGTTACCAGTTTAGATTTACAGAGGAGCTCTAGTGCTACAAGTATTGCTCTCGCTCTAACGTACGCTATGATACCTCACATGTGGGGTTTGAACGGGGGTTCAATATGTGGGCGGGGCTTACACATTTAAGGCCCGCCCCCATATATGGAAACATTCTTCAAACCACACATGTGAGGTATCATAGCGTGCGTAACAGCAAGAGGAATATTTATAGCACTAGACCTCATCTGTAAATCTAAACTGGTAACCGGAAACAATAAAAATGCTGCTTGTTCCCTTCTGACTGCGAGCTACTAGGGACAGGGGCGTTTAAATTATTACTATTTAGGTTTGTTACGTAAAAATTCTATAAGACCTCCCGTTCAGCTTGTAAAGCATCACTTCATGGGGACCAAAAAAAAATTTAACACCTCTAATGCTTTCATCCGCCATTGCAGATTTGATTCTGGTACTGCATTTCGAGTGAACTGGGCATGCTCGAACAGTTAGAAAAAGAAGTTGGAAGTTTCATCCTGAAAATGACTTGCATCTTTCTGAGCATGCTCAGAAAGCTCTTTTTTTGGCTTAGTAATTTAAGGACATCCTTAACAGGTGTAAGCAGTTCCAAGTGCACACAAACTAGAGGCTGACATTTCTTCATGTGTTTCCAATTGGTTCATTAGCACACATGTTATAAAAAGCGTGGATACTGCACGTGTCAGCTGCCCCTCAGAGGGGGCAGATTTGCTGGCTGGAAGGAATGGCGGAGTGAAACAGAGATGTTTTGGAGCAAGTTTTGTATTTTTTGATGTTTTCTCTGCTACATAATTTTGCTAAATGTTTCTCAAGATGTTAATGACTAATGTTTTAATCCTGTGGGTCTATCCTGTTATTTCAAAAGCATGATTTATTTTCCAATGACTGTGAAATAAACGTTGGTCTTTTTTGTTTTTAGGTGTTTGTATATATTTTTGGTGTGTTTATTTGTAATTTTTTTTTTGCTTTCCTTGTTTTGTGGACCAATAAAATTACTTTCAAATTTTGAAGTTTGTTTTGTGATATTTTTTTCATGCTATGGATTTCAACCGCTGCAGCTGAACTAGTTTGGGCCTAAACCATCAAGTGTGATTTGTCTCTAAGATCTTTCCTGGTGTGTATGCATGAAATGTTTAGTCACCAGAAAAGGAAGGACAAAGCGGTAAGTAATGTTTCCTAGAACTGATGTCCAGACTGACTTTTTAAAGCACATGTGCAAGATGTAGGAAAAGCTGCAAACAGGGCCTGTTGGAGGGGGGGGGGGGGTGGTGTGTTTTTTTTGGACAGGCTTGAAGTGCTGATTTACAGCGCTGTGCTTGAAACTAGCACAAGACAATCCTATTCTAATTGTGGGTTGTTTGAGGGAAGCCAATTGAGTGTTAGAACCCCTGCTAGTGTTTTTAGGTTGGGCTTTGTGTCCCTTTTCCTAAAATTGGCTTCACTTCCTGTCACACAGCTGAACAGGAAGTGAGGTTAAAACCCTACCAATGGTCTTTTCTTCGGGGCACAGGTCAATCTAACTAGTGTCACCATTAAGCAAATTGCACTGCAGTGTACACCCCAAATGATTGGTTACTTTGGGGTTTAGTAAAGGCAAAGGCGCTCTGCAGTAGAAGCGTAGGCAATGAAAATCAGAAGGGAAGCACTGATGGTTTTTACTTCCAATCCCGCCAAGTTTTGAGTTTTCTTCCTTGCTTGTCCACTTGTAGTGCAAAGTGGATTTGCCTTTAGTAAATGGACCCCAAAGTCCAAGATTCCTACTAATTTGGGGTGTACACAGCAAAATGCCATTTCCAAAATGGGAAACTATTTATATTGATCTGTGTGTCCCCAACAAAACATTACTCAGGTGTTTCCCTCACTTCCTGTTTGGCTGTGTGGCAGGAAGTGAATGAATTAAGTAGAAAGTGACAACATTTGTGAGGTGTCTTTACCCTATCAGGGGTGCAGGCATCCCCAAAACAAACATGAAAATAGTTGATTTAACATTGGGTGGTGTTTGTGGGGGTCCCTAACACACATTCATACATATTAGCAACGCTGGATCGTGGCCTATTGGCATGGTTATATTTTCTTAAGCCTCTCAATAAAATGATCTGAAATTTGGGGTTAAACTGGAACAATAATCATCACTTTTATTTTTTGGATTTCTTTCATTTTGGATAGAGTTGGTGGGGGGGGGGGGGGGTTAGAAGCTCTGTCAGTTTATTTTGTATTATCCCTGTCCGTTTGGGGAGATTGGCCTTCACTTCCTGCCCCATAGCCAAACAGGAAGTGATCGAAAAAGTAGGCAAATTAAGGGCCCCCCCAAGTCCCCCCCCACAGAACTTGTGTGTGTCCCCTGAAAATTCCTGGGTGGGTCATAAAAAAACAGGGTGTGGCCTTGACAGGAAGGGTGGGTCATTTTTCTATTAGGGGGGTGCCAAAATTTGGTCAGGCCTAGGGAAGCACAAAACCTAAATATCCTACTGCATATTAGGGCTTATTTAGACAGGATCCAATTTACAGCATGTTTTTAGATTGTGGGAGGAAACCCGCACAGGGAGAACATGCAAACTCCAGGCAGATAGTGTCACGGGTGGGATTCGAACCAGCAACCCTTTTGCTGCTAGGTGAACATGCTACACACTACGCTACTGTGCTGAACGAACATGATTGCAGCTGAAAGCATGAGATGTTTTTTTTTTTACCAATTCCATGATTTCCAGCCTGGAGGACAGATGTGGGGTCTAATTGACCCCGCCTTTCTCTATAAAGAGGACCTGTCACACACTAGTCCTATTACAAGGGATGTTTACATTCCTTGTAATAGGAAGAAAAGTGAAAAATAATACAAACAAAGGGACAAACAAGTGCAAAAAATAAAATATTAAGTAAAAAAATAAAATAACAAAGGAATTTAAATGCTCCTGTCCCTAGTAGCTCGCACTCAGAAGCGAACACGCATGCAAGTCCCACACACATATGTAAACATCCTTCAAACCCCACATGTGAGGTATCATAGCGTGCGTTAGAGCGAGAGCAATAATGTTAGCACTAGACCTCCTCTGTAACTCAAAAGTGGTAACCTGAGAAAAAAAGTCAAGCGTTGCCTATGGAGATTTTTAATAACGAAGTTTAGCGCCATTCCATGAGTGTGCGCAATATGAAAGCGTGACAAGTTAGGTATCTATTTACTCGGTGTAACATCATCTTTTACCTTATCCCTAAAAATTGGCCTAGCTTTACTGCTTTCTTATTTTGTCATTCATGAAACAGGTTTTTTTTTGGAAAGCCAAAAAAAAAAAAAAACGTTAGAACATTTTTGGCACAAATACTGTTGGAAATGTGTCCGAAAAAATGGCCGCCACTTTATTCCCTAGGGTGTTTGTTAATAAAATATATATAATGTTTGGGGGTCCTGAGTAAGTTTCAAGGAAGAAAATATAATTGTTACATGAAGGAGAGAAGTGCCAGAATAGGCGCGGTATGGAAGTGGTTAAAGTGCACCAATAAAAGTGAAAAATTCCTTGAAATTTCGTACCATGGGGGGGGGGGAGGCAATTAGGGGCGCCATCAGGAATTATGGGGCCCCTTACACAGCTTCAGGCATGGGCCCCCTGGAGCAGAGAATAGGGGGGGGGGGGTGCCGCCTGATATTAAGAAGGGGGGGGGGCTGCCGCAATTTGATAAGCGGGGGGTTCCTTTACTAAAAAATACATATAGAAAAATATATATTAAAAAGGGTGGTAGCCATCCGGGGGCCCTGGGGACCACTGGGCCCTTTAATAAAAAGAAACTTCTGGGCTCTTTAATGAAAAATAAATTACAATATCTACATATATAAAATAATAAAAAAGGGGGTTGCCTTGGGAGCTCTGGGCCCTTTAATAAAAAATAACTACCAAAAATCTAAAAAAAAAATAACATTGGGTGGGAGCTGTGGTGGCTCAACGTGAATGGCACTGCGCTGACAAGCCGTTCACCTCTGCAGCCAAGGGTTCGGATCCCGGTCTCGGCTACATATGAATTGAGTTTGGTGGTGTCAGCCCGGCTCCCGGTGGGTGTGCTATGCAAGGTACGCCTGTGCTTAGTATGCCCACCCCCCCCCCCAAAAAAAAACACCACACTTGCACACACTTTGGCCATGAGGTCTCCTAAAATAAAGGGAGGCGAAGGACCTACAGGGCTGGCTGGGTGGGCTACACTCCTTCATAGGGGGAGTCCCTCTGTCCCATCGGGCTCCCAAGTGTAGCAGGTGGGGTGAGTGGGAGGCCCCCCTCACACCCACCATTGCCACCGGGGCCATGGAGAAGGATGGCGATTGCAAGTCCAGCTCCTCTCTCTCTCGACTTCACGCACAAAATACACTTTAAAAAAGAAATTAAAGTAAAAAGTAACAAACCTGGGGAAAATGTTTATAACATTTTTAGAAGCAAAAAGGTTGTCATCTGGGGCCCTCTGGGAGCTTTCAAAATTATATTATATATATATATGTTTAAAAAATAACCAAAAAATATATCATATGTTTTTTTTTTTTTTTTTTTTGTAAAGGTGGGGGGTTGTCATCTGGAGCCCTGGGATCTCCGGGCCACTGGGGACCAGGCCACTGGGGACCTCCAGACCCCTAAACCAAAACATTGGCCCTTTAATAACAAACAAATTTGGGGGGTTGCCACCCGGGGCCCTGGGGACCTCCAGACTGCAAAAAAATATTAAATTCCAAAAATTGGCCCTTTAATAAAAAATCCTACAAAAACCAACTAACAAATATATATACAAAAAAAAAAAGAGGGGGGTTACCATCTGGGGCGCTGGGGGGCCTCCAGGCATCTGGGCACCTCCGGACCCCCGGGCCCCTTACAGGTGTACAGGGCCGCCATCATGAATTTTGGGGCCCCTTACACAGCTTCAGGCATGGGCCCCCTGGAGCAGAGAACCGGGGGGGGGGGGTGCTGCCGTATGAAATTGAGAAGCGGGGGGGGGGGTGGTGCCGCAAATTGAGGAGCGGGGGGGCCCTTTACAAAAATTTTGACAGAAATAAGAAATAAAGAAAAATATATATAAAAAAGGGGGGTAGCCATCCGGGGCCCTGGGGACCTCTGTGCTCTTTATCAAATAAAAATACAAAAGAGAGAAAATACATATATATATATTTTTTAAATATAACATTTATCGAAAAAAAGTTAAAAAACAAGGGGGTAGCCTTCCAGGGCCCTGGGGACCTCTGGGCCCTTTCCTTAAAAAAAAAAAAAAACAAATATATTTAAAAAAATATATATTTTTTTTTAAATATATATATTTTATTTAAAAAAAAGGGCTTGCCATCTGGGGCCCTTAGTGGCCTCCGGGCCCCTGGGGACCTTCGGAGCCCTTAAACAAAAAAAAAAAAAAAAAATAGTTTTTTTTGTTTTAGGGTGGTTCCCATCCGGGCCCCTGGGGGCCCCTGGGGACCCCCGGGCGGTGTAATGCCTGTACCCCCCTAATGGCGGCCCTGCAGGTGTACTGCCTGTACCCCCCTGATGGCGGCCCTGGGTGTAATGTCAGCATGTGAAAAAATGACATTCTGAAGGAAAAAAGCCATTTAAAACTGACTCGCGGCTATAATGAATTGTCAGCTCTTGGAATTTGCAGGAGAATTCATTCATTAAAAACACCAAAAAAAAAGCGTGGGGGTCCCCCCAAATTCAATAACCAGACCCTTTAGGTCTGGTATGGATATTAAGGGGAACCCCGCCATCAATTTTTAAAAAAAATGACGTGGGGTTCCCCCCAAATATCCATAACCAGACCCTTCAGGTCTGGTGTGGAATTTAAGGGGAACTCCACTCCAACTAAAAAAAAAAATGGCGTGGAGTCCCCCCTAAAATCCACACCAGACCCCTTATCCGAGCACGTTGACCTGGCCGGCCGCAGAAAAGAGGGGGGGACAGAGCGCGGCCCCCCCCCTCTCCTGAACCGCACCAGGCCACATGCCCTCAACATTGGGAGGGTGTTTTGGGGTGCCCCCCAAAACACCTTGTCCCCATGTTGATGAGGACAAGGGTCTCTTCCCCACAACCCTTGCCCGGTGGTTGTGGGGGTCTGCGGGCAGGAGGCTTATCGAAATCTGGAAGACCCCTTTAACAAAGGGGCCCCCCAGATCCCGGCCCCCCCCCTGTGTGAAATGGTAATGGGGTACCTTGTACCTCTACCATTTCACGAGAAAAAAAATGTAAAGGGTTAAAAAACGACAAGAGCCGGTTTTTGACAAGTCCTTTATTATCTTCTTTCTTCTTTCCTTCGGGTTTCTTCTTCCTCCTCCTTCTTCTTCCTCTGCTTCTGTCTTGGGTCTTCTATTCCCGCATCTTGCCCGGCGTGTTCTTCCATCTTCTTCCGCTGTCCTTCTCGTCCGCATCTTCTCCTTCTTCTTCGCCGGAGGCGCCGCTTCCAATTGAAATCCCCGCTGTCTGCCGGACCACGCCCCCCCCCTCTGACGCCTCGGGCAAGCTCTTAGGAGTGTGCTGCAAGTGCGTCAGAGGGGGGCGTGGTCACATGTCAGAGGGCGGCCAATTCAATTTGAAGCTCGTGCGCGGCTTTTTCTTTGCCAGAGTCGCCGCTTCCAATTGAATTGCCCGCTTTCTGGAACATGTGACCACGCCCCCCTCTGACGCACTGGCACCACACGGGGACTTTCCTAAGAGCTTGCCCGTGGCGTCAGAGGGGGGGCGTGGTCCGGCAGACAGCGGGGATTTCAATTGGAAGCGGCCGCTCCGGCGAAGAAGAAGAAGAAGGAGAAGATGCGGACGAGAAGGACAGCGGAAGAAGATGGAAGAACACGCCGGGCAAGATGCGGGAATAGAAGACCCAAGACAGAAGCAGAGGAAGAAGAAGGAGGAGGAGGAAGAAACCCGAAGGAAAGAAGAAAGAAGATAATAAAGGACTTGTCAAAAACCGGCTCTTGTCTTTTTTAACCCTTTACATTTTTTTTCTCGTGAAATGGTAGAGGTACAAGGTACCCCATTACCATTTCACACAGGGGGGGGGCCGGGATCTGGGGGGCCCCTTTGTTAAAGGGGTCTTCCAGATTTCGATAAGCCTCCTGCCCGCAGACCCCCACAACCACCGGGCAAGGGTTGTGGGGAAGAGACCCTTGTCCTCATCAACATGGGGACAAGGTGTTTTGGGGGGCACCCCAAAACACCCTCCCAATGTTGAGGGCATGTGGCCTGGTGCGGTTCAGGAGAGGGGGGGGGCCGCGCTCTGTCCCCCCCTCTTTTCTGCGGCCGGCCAGGTCAACGTGCTCGGATAAGGGGTCTGGTGTGGATTTTAGGGGGGACTCCACGCCATTTTTTTTTTTTGGGGTGGAGTTCCCCTTAAATTCCACACCAGACCCGAAGGGTCTGGTTATGGATATTTGGGGGGAACCCCACGTCATTTTTTTAATAAATTGACGGCGGGGTTCCCCTTAATATCCATATCAGACCTAAAGGGTCTGGTTATTGAATTTGGGGGGACCCCACGCTTTTTGATTTTGTTTTTTTTATGAATGAATTATCCTGCAATTTCCAGGAGCTGACAATTCATTATTGCCGCGAGTCAGTTTTAAATGGCTTTTTTTTTATTATTTGTTTTTTTCAGAATGTCATTTTGTGCAAAGACATATTTCTAACCGCAGGAAAAGTGCGCTTTATTCACCTGCTGACATTCCCCCCCCCCCCCCCCATGGTACGAAATTAAAAAAAAAATATTCAAATGACGTGGGGGTCCCCCCAAATATCCATAACCAGACCCTTCGGGTCTGGTGTGGAATTTAAGGGGAACTCCACCCCAAATTAAAAAAAAAATGGCGTGGAGTCCCCCCTAAAATCCACACCAGACCCCTTATCCGAGCACGTTGACCTGGCCGGCCGCAGAAAAGAGGGGGGGACAGAGCGCGGCCCCCCCCCTCTCCTGAACCGCACCAGGCCACATGCCCTCAACATTGGGAGGGTGTTTTGGGGTGCCCCCCAAAACACCTTGTCCCCATGTTGATGAGGACAAGGGTCTCTTCCCCACAACCCTTGCCCGGTGGTTGTGGGGGTCTGCGGGCAGGAGGCTTATCGAAATCTGGAAGACCCCTTTAACAAAGGGGCCCCCCAGATCCCGCCCCCCCCCTGTGTGAAATGGTAATGGGGTACCTTGTACCTCTACCATTTCACGAGTAAAAAAAAGTGTCAGTGTAAAAAAAGACAAGAGCCGGTTTTTGACAAGTCCTTTATTATCTTCTTTCTTCTTTCCTTCGGGTTTCTTCTTCCTCCTCCTTCTTCTTCCTCTGCTTCTGTCTTGGGTCTTCTATTCCCGCATCTTGACTGGCGTGTTCTTCCATCTTCTGTTCCTCCCGCTGTCCTTCTCGTCCGCATCTTCTCCTTCTTCTTCTTCTTCGCCGGAGCGGCCGCTTCCAATTGAAATCCCCGCTGTCTGCCGGACCACGCCCCCCCCTCTGACGCCACGGGCAAGCTCTTAGGAGTGTGCTGCAAGTGCGTCAGAGGGGGGCGTGGTCACATGTCAGAGGGCGGCCAATTCAATTTGAAGCTCGTGCGCGGCTTTTTCTTTGCCAGAGTCGCCGCTTCCAATTGAATTGCCCGCTTTCTGGAACATGTGACCACGCCCCCCTCTGACGCACTGGCACCACACGGGGACTTTCCTAAGAGCTTGCCCGTGGCGTCAGAGGGGGGGGCGTGGTCCGGCAGAAAGCGGGGATTTCAATTGGAAGCGGCCGCTCCGGCGAAGAAGAAGAAGGAGAAGATGCGGACGAGAAGGACAGCGGGAGGAACAGAAGATGGAAGAACACGCCGGGCAAGATGCGGGAATAGAAGACCCAAGACAGAAGCAGAGGAAGAAGAAGGAGGAGGAAGAAGAAACCCGAAGAAAAGAAGAAAGAAGATAATAAAGGACTTGTCAAAAACCGGCTCTTGTCTTTTTTAACCCTTTACATTTTTTTTCTCGTGAAATGGTAGAGGTACAAGGTACCCCATTACCATTTCACACAGGGGGGGGGCCGGGATCTGGGGGGCCCCTTTGTTAAAGGGGTCTTCCAGATTTCGATAAGCCTCCTGCCCGCAGACCCCCACAACCACCGGGCAAGGGTTGTGGGGAAGAGACCCTTGTCCTCATCAACATGGGGACAAGGTGTTTTGGGGGGCACCCCAAAACACCCTCCCAATGTTGAGGGCATGTGGCCTGGTGCGGTTCAGGAGAGGGGGGGGGCCGCGCTCTGTCCCCCCCTCTTTTCTGCGGCCGGCCAGGTCAACGTGCTCGGATAAGGGGTCTGGTGTGGATTTTAGGGGGGACTCCACGCCATTTTTTTTTTAATTTGGAGTGGAGTTCCCCTTAAATTCCACACCAGACCCGAAGGGTCTGGTTATGGATATTTGGGGGGAACCCCACGTCATTTTTTTTTTAAATTGACGGCGGGGTTCCCCTTAATATCCATACCAGACCTAAAGGGTCTGGTTATTGAATTTGGGGGGACCCCCACGCTTTTTTTTTCCTTTTTTTAATGAATGAATTCTCCTGCAATTGCCGGGAGCCGACAATTCATTATAGCCGCGAGTCAGTTTTAAATGGCTTTTTTCCTTTGAAAAATGACATTTTGTGCAGAGACATTTCTAACCACGGGAAACATGCGCTTTTTCACATGCTGACATTAGAGACCCCCATAGTACGAAATTTAAAGGAAAATTACACTTTTATTATTGCACTTTTAGCATTATTAAAATCACTGCTCCCGAAAAAACGGCCGTTTTAAAAAATAAAAAAAGCATTGGTACATGTCCCCTGGGGCAGGACTGAGGTCCCCAAACACTTTTTAGGACAAAACTTGCAGATTAGCCTTTAAAATTCACTATTAAGATTTCCCCCATAGACTTATACAGGGAGTTCGGCGGCGGCTTTAGTTATCAATCACATCGCGCTGCTGCTGCCGCCGGTTCATGCGCCTAATTAGGGCTTCATCCAGCGCACTAATTAAGGCATGTACCGGCGCAGCGCAGAGTCATTAGTAAATCAGCCCCCATGTCTCCCCGATTCCAGGTAGAATAAAGTAAGTTGGTTGAACAGGAAGACAAGGAATACTTCGCTATCCAAAATGTATTTTCCTTGACTTATTTTTTGGTAGAGGAATGTAGAGACATCAAAGGCCTGGCAGATGGAAAGCTGGAGTCTGGCCAAATCTGTCACTGCAATGCAAAGTGTCACCCTGTAATGGCTTCTTGGATGCTTTTCTTTCTGTAGTTAACACTCCCTCCTCCCTCTCCTAGCTCTAAAAACACAATGTAATGGGCAGTGTATAATCGGAGCCACCACTGATCAAAATGTTAACCCTTTCTGTGTGACAAGTAACTGGGAGGGTGCCAAGTAAGGCAACGTAGACATCTTTGTCAGATAAGGAACACCACCTTCCAGACAGGTAATATTCTGAAAACAGGCCAGGAGGAAGTTTCTTCTATTTTTCAAGGCTTCATCCGTCTTGGTATATGTTGTATCTTAGGTACCATAGGTTTCCACATAGGGCCAGATTCAGGTAGAGTTAGGCTGGAGTATCAGTGATACGCCAGCATACAGTAGGTGACTGGGATATTGTGTCAATCTCGCTCCCTTTCTCGGCGAGATTGACCACCTACGAGCCCCATCGCGGGAGCCAGCGCCGAGCTGGCTTGCCGCGATGGAGAGCGAGCGCGTCATAGAAGCGACGGGGATCCGACGCGGATTCCCGCCAATTCTACACGTGGGCGGAGTTATGAATCCTGAAGGAGAAATCCCCGCCGGATTTTTAAAGAAAAATCCGGCATGGGTTCCCCCCTCAGGAGCATAACGGGCCCTTAGGTCGGTTACGGGTTGTAAGGAGACCCCCTACGCCGAAAAAACGGCGTGGGGGTCCCCCCACAATCCATAACAGACCCGTATCCAAAGCACGCCGGCCGGCCGGTCAGGAAGGGAGTGGGGGCGAGCGAGCGCCCCCCCCCTCCTGAGCCGTACCGGGCAGCATGCCCTCAACATGGGGGGGTCAGGTGCTCTGGGGTAGGGGGCGCACTGCGGCCCCCCACCCCAGAGCACCCTGTCCCCATGTTGATGAGGACAGGGCCCCTTCCCGACAACCCTGGCCGTTGGTTGTCGGGGTATGCGGGCGGGAGGCTTATCGGAATCTGGAAGCCCCCTTTAATAAGGGGGCCCCCAGATACCGGCCCCCCACCCTAAGTGAATGAGTATGGGGTACATTGTACCCCTACCCATTCACCTGCAAAACAAAAGTTTAAACACAAATAAACCACACAGTGTATTGAAATATTTTATTAGTTGGCCGCCGGGGGGGGGTGTGTATGATCGCTTTTAGAAAAGCGCCCCCCTCCGGCGGGCTTCTGTGGGGGGGTGGGTGCCGCCGTCTGGTTCTTTTCCGCCGCCGGGGGGGGCGCTTTGATAAAAGCGCCCACCACCCGGCGGGCTTCTTTCGACGTCTTCGGCGGCTGGGGGGTCTTCTCCCACTCTCCGGGGTCTTCTCCCGCTCTCCGGGGGTCTTCTCCGCTCTCCGGGGGTCTTCTCCGCTGTCCGGGGGTCTTCTTCTTCTTCAGGACTCGCCGCCGCTATCTTCGTGTGTTAGCTCAATTACTAGCGGCGGCGGTCCCCTCTTCTGCGACGTCGGCGTCTTCTTCTTCTTCTTCTCCTTCTTCTGCTGTCCAGATGTTGACGCGACGCTTCCTCCCGCTGTTATGCCCGGCGCGCGGCTCGCAGCGAAATATATAGGCCTGTCTTGTGACGTCGCAGTCCCATCATGCTCCGGTAGGTATCACGTGGTACCTACCGGAGCATGATGGGACTGCGACGTCACAAGACAGGCCTATATATTTCGCTGCGAGCCGCGCGCCGGGCATAACAGCGGGAGGAAGCGTCGCGTCAACATCTGGACAGCAGAAGAAGGAGAAGAAGAAGAAGAAGACGCCGACGTCGCAGAAGAGGGGACCGCCGCCGCTAGTAATTGAGCTAACACACGAAGATAGCGGCGGCGAGTCCTGAAGAAGAAGAAGACCCCCGGACAGCGGAGAAGACCCCCGGAGAGCGGAGAAGACCCCCGGAGAGCGGGAGAAGACCCCGGAGAGTGGGAGAAGACCCCCCAGCCGCCGAAGACGTCGAAAGAAGCCCGCCGGGTGGTGGGCGCTTTTATCAAAGCGCCCCCCCCGGCGGCGGAAAAGAACCAGACGGCGGCACCCACCCCCCCACAGAAGCCCGCCGGAGGGGGGCGCTTTTCTAAAAGCGATCATACACACCCCCCCCCGGCGGCCAACTAATAAAATATTTCAATACACTGTGTGGTTTATTTGTGTTTAAACTTTTGTTTTGCAGGTGAATGGGTAGGGGTACAATGTACCCCATACTCATTCACTTAGGGTGGGGGGCCGGTATCTGGGGGCCCCCTTATTAAAGGGGGCTTCCAGATTCCGATAAGCCTCCCGCCCGCATACCCCGACAACCAACGGCCAGGGTTGT
Organism: Rana kukunoris; assembly: GCA_029574335.1. Taxonomy (NCBI): domain Eukaryota; kingdom Metazoa; phylum Chordata; class Amphibia; order Anura; family Ranidae; genus Rana; species Rana kukunoris. The sequence goes on along the minus strand of CM056059.1, from coordinate 47,784,445 downwards.
CGGGAAGGGGCCCTGTCCTCATCAACATGGGGACAGGGTGCTCTGGGGTGGGGGGCCGCAGTGCGCCCCCTACCCCAGAGCACCTGACCCCCCCATGTTGAGGGCATGCTGCCCGGTACGGCTCAGGAGGGGGGGGGCGCTCGCTCGCCCCCACTCCCTTCCTGACCGGCCGGCCGGCGTGCTTTGGATACGGGTCTGTTATGGATTGTGGGGGGACCCCCACGCCGTTTTTTCGGCGTAGGGGGTCTCCTTACAACCCGTAACCGACCTAAGGGCCCGTTATGCTCCTGAGGGGGGAACCCATGCCGGATTTTTCTTTAAAAATCCGGCGGGGATTTCTCCTTCAGGATTCATAACTCCGCCCACGTGTAGAATTGGCGGGAATCCGCGTCGGATCCCCGTCGCTTCTATGACGCGCTCGCTGGAATGTACTTTTACTATTCCAGCGAGTGCGAGATGTCGGCAGCCTGTCGCCGAGATTCAGCGCGATGCTGGCGTGCTGAAAACACATTCTCGGCGGCAGGCACTGTAACTCTCACTTTGAGCCGGCTTATCTGTTTTCTGTAAGCAGAAAACAAGATAAGCCGGGTTTGAGTTCCTTTACGAGCGGCGTAATTGTATTTCGCCGTCGTATCGGAACTGCAATTTTAAAAATGGAGCTCGGGGCGTTCCCGCTGATTAACGCCGAGAATATTTTAATCAGCGAGAGACGGAAATTCACGATCGTACGCGGGCCCGACGCAGTGACTTTCCGACGTTTCCGTAAGCGATACGCGGCGTAAAGAAAAACATGCCCCCTAGGTGGAGTATCCTATGTTTAGTATGGCCGTCGTCATCGCGTCGAATTTAAAAATGTTAGCGTCGTTTGCGTAAAACGTCCGTGAATGGGGATTGACGTCATTGACGATCACTGACAGAATTTGGAGCATGCGCACTGACAGTCGACTCATGCGCAGTACGTTCGCCGCGGGATCGCGCCTAGTTTAAATAATACACGCCCCCTATTCGCCCAATTTGAATTCCGCCGGCTCATTTTCGCTACGCCACCGCAACTTTAGGAGCAAGTGCTATGTGAATAACAGTACTTGCTCCTAAAGTTTTGGCGGAGTAACGTAAATGACTAACGTTACTCCGAAATAAAGAACCGCTGTCCTACCTGAATCTGGCCCATAGACGCTATCGAGGGTCTCAAACCTCCAGCTGTTGCGAAATGACAAGTCCCATCGTGCCTCTGCCTGTGGGAGTCATGCTTGTACCTGTCAGCCTTGCAATGCCTCAAGGGCTGCCAGTTTGAGACCCCTGCGCTAAATGAATGATTTTCAACAGGCAAGTAAAAAACAATAAGGGTAAGCAAATGTTTCAATCGCACATATCAACCTGCCAGCTTTCCGTTTAATGGAATTAGATCAATAAAATATAAATTCTGATTGGCTATAAGTTCACATATATTGCCTTAGTAAATAAACTTGTAATAGCATGTAATCTTAGTGGGCTTGATTGGTAAATTCACTTTGCAATATAATTTTCCTTTAGCCTAGCAAAAAAGGTGAAACTTTGGTAACTTCCAACATGCAATCACGTGCAAGAAAAAATGTTTATTTTTTTGTTTTTAACTTTCCTTGCATATGATTGGGTATTCCTTGCAAAGTGAATTTTCATTCACTAGGCTGAGCGAAAATTTATTTTCCAATCCCCAGCCCCCCCTAATACTTATCTTAACCACCTTCTCGATCCAGCGATGTCCATCAGAGCCTTTCCCTGTATTCAAGTTGGAAGAATAATCCCCATCATTGATGTCAGTAGGAAGAATAGTGTCCCATCATTGGTGTCAGTAGGAAGAATAGTGCCCCGTTGGTGTCAGTGGGACGAATAGCGCCCAATCATTGGTATCAGTGGTAAGCATAGCGTTCCATCATTGGTATTTGTTGGAAGAATAGTGCCCCATTGTTTCCTAATCCCCAGCCACCCCTAATACTTACCTTAACCCCCTTCTCAATCCAGCATTGTCCATTAGAGCCTTGCTCTGTATTCAAGTTGGAAGAATAATCCCCATCATTGGTGTCAGTAGGAAGAATAGTGCCATGACTAAGCACTAAAAATATAGTGTGAAACATGACGGTTATACAGTTTGTGGCTGTATGTAGATGTACTTTGCTGTATTTTATTGAATAAAGACAACTTTTTCAAGAAGTTCCCTGGAGTGCGGCTATCCAAATTTTGCTTTGTTCCTTCCACTGCTACGTACACTGCCAGCACCCTGGTGTTCCGAAGATTCCTTGATTGAGTGTTTGCAGCACCCACCTGGAGCGGTGATTATCTTCTTCCTAGGAAGAATAGTGCCCCGTTGGTGTCAGTGGGACGAAAAGTGCCCAATCATTTGTATTTCCCAGTAACACGCCGGGTGCACGCGCGTGCCCCCGGCAGCGTGCGCGCCCCCTAGCGGCTTTAAATGACAGGACGTCATATCATATCCTGTCAGAACAACAGGGTATTCCGCCCGCCGTCATTTGATGGCGTGCGGTACCCTAGTGGTTAATATAATTTACAGGATTTTATTTATTGGTACAGAACATAATGAAAAAAAATCTATGCGTTCCCTTTAGGTTGTTTGACCATTTGGGGTAAAATATGACAATTTCTTACATTCCAACACTTCCTTAGGTCTATGGCCAGCCTAGGCGATTGAGTTACTTTTTATGATGCAGTTACCTATTTATTGGGTTATCTTCGTTACCCAGAGATTTATCAAGTCCCTTCTGAACTCCTTAGTCGTTAGCGGATAAGAAGATACGTTTGTACTGTGCAGTGGGCTTTACTGCGCTACATCGTCATGTACTTTGCATTTGCTCATGCTTTTCCTGCATAGTGGTAAGGGAAGAGGGGGCCTTCCCCTATCCATATGAGCAAGCCAGCTGTGGTGAAACGTGTCAAGAAAGGTTGGTCCCCGGGTGGAGAAGTTTTTTTTAAAAATAACGAATAAATACAGCAAGAGGAGCTAAGAGTAGAGTGTGGCTGATACATTTTTTTCATACTTCTGATGGGAAGTGGAGACGGATTACAGTGGCCTTCACCCAGATTGTCCATGCCACGAGGGGTCAAGTCTTGAGCCCAACTGTGGATTTATGTGGTGAAGGGGTGTTTTAGATCAGGAGGACATTGATAATGGTTGTAGTGTTGTTGATTTGTTTGTTAAAAGACTTTATAGCCCCGTACACACGATCGGAATTTCCGATGGAAAAAGTCTGACTACATGCTCCTCTGGTCCCTTCCCCTTTGCCTTCTTTTGGATCAGGCTGTGGGATTTCCATAGGAAATTCCGACCGTGTGTATGCGCCATCGGAGAAAGTCCATCGGAAATTCTGATGTATTCCATCCGAGTTTAAATATAGAACATGTTCTATTTTGCTCCGATGGAATTTCGTCGGAATTCCGATGTGCCTTTGGCCGGGCAAAAGCCTGATCTTGTGTGAGCGGCACATGAGGCTTCATAGAACATAGAATAATCGCTAGGTAAGTGCATAGGTGGTTTCAGGTGAGGTTGAGTGCTGTCCATAGATATTACAAATATAGTCCTTGGTCCATGCTATGCTATGTTTTTCTAAAAGCATATAATTTACAAAGTGGTATTTTGATGCTTTGCGCAAAACTCCATAAACTATAATATGAGTCCGATACTCTAGTTGTATGGTGCGAGTTTTATATCAAACTTGCATGCAGGTATCTGGAAAATTAACAATGTTCATTAAACGTAAGATCAGATATCACGTTTCTGGAAAAATAGAGTGGAGTGAGTTTTCATAACGAGGTTCTAGTCTTTAATACATTTCCTCTATAGATAAGAAAATTGATGGTGATCTGTTGGATGAGGAGAAACCAAGAGCCCACCTAGCACTTAGGGGGTTAAAACCCAGATAGGTCCTTAACCTGCAGAAAAAATTCAGCTCACAAAGCAGAGCGACGGGAAGCCTAGAGAAAGAGAGTCGACAGGAGATCAAACCCATCAGAGCACCTGAACATCTCGCCCGACGTGCTGCTAAAAACACAGAGCTGCCAATTGCAAGCAATTGATTCCATTTTCTGGCGCAGGAAGGAGGGAGGATGAACAAGGCCTGGGGAGGCACAGGAACCTGACGCTGTTTATCCGAGAGCATGATGTGTGCGCGTGTCTCTCTCCTCAAAACATAATCGCACAATTTCTCCAACTCCCCAGGATAACAATGCTGCTTTGCTAGATGGGCGGGGGAAGGGGGATAACGGATCCCTGCTTTCCCAATAATCTATCTTGTCACCTAGTAGAGAGTGCCGGCATGACACTGAAAAGTAACAGAAAGTAGCTTAATGGTATCAGCCTTATACAAATGTGGTTGCTCTGAAAGTCTATGTTTTTATTATTTGGTTGTTTCTTGTTAACAATTAGCATTTTGATATTTATTATTTTAGCAATGAGAAAAGCAACAAGGTAGAACTCCAAATCCACTATATCAGGGGTGTCAAACTCAATTTTATCGTGGGCCGCATCAACATTATGATTGCCCTCCAAAGGGCCGGCTGTATCTGTAAGATTAGATGGCCAGCCCATCCCCTCCCTTTACATTAGATGTCAAGAGCCACCCCACCATCAGACGTTGAGTCCCCTACTCTCCCTTACATCACAGTGTTACAACCCCCCCCCCCCATTTCATGCTGGGAAGAAGCTGGATACATTGCTTGAAAGCAGAAAGTATGGGTCTGGAGCTCTCCGGCAGTTGCTGGAGAGGTGCAAGGGCCACGTGAAATGGCCTGAAGGGCCGGATTTGGCCCGTGGGCCTTGTGTTTGACACCTGTGCACTAAAGTATGGAGATCAAGGCACAGATGTTTTCAACCTTTAACCACTTTATCTATGCCAAGGTGTAGTAAAGGAGCTAAGAATGGAAGAAATGCCCCAAGCCTCCTTTTATCCTTAATCACATACCCTGCCCTAAATAGCATGAATATAAGGCCTTAAATCGGCATTCCTGTGTTTAGCTTTTCTAAATCCAGAAGAAGGGGTAGGGGAAAACTTCTCAGATCACTTTTTCCTGTGTTCAGATGTTCCTGCTCTAACCTCTTCCTGCCCCCACCCCTGGCATCCCTTTAAGTCAGCTATTAGGCCCTGGGGGCAGGAAGGTCAGCCTGATCACATGACCACTGTGATTGGCTGTCACAGTGGTCCTCTGATCAGTAAATCGTTCCTGCTGGCTCTCTGTCTTTACAAAAGTCCAGGTGCTGCTTTGACAGCGTGGCCCCTGTGCTGGGGCATGCAGTTAGAACACAGAAATCTCTATTATCTACCACATGGGCACATATTTGCGGCGTGTAGGCATTAATGCCCACCCTTCGTTTCACTGCACGTATGTGTTACTTGGACAGCAAGAGGTGGTTAAGCAGCTTTAGACACGTTTATGTCAGTTTGGGTTTCTTCAGCTCTGCAAAACCAGCACTAAACGGACCAAGAATACAAAAACAAATCTTGATTTGTTAAACCTACCGAAACATTAAAGGGTAAGTTTACCGTTGTTCACTTTTTTTTTCCTTCTAACTTTCAGCTCCCCTATGCACCAATATGGCATTCATGTACTTTTTTTGCAAATATATTAAAGCTTTCGATTAAATCTAAAGACACTTCCTTTTCTTGTCCTAATCCACGTTTCCAGACATTTCCATTGGTAATGTCTTCTTCCTGATCAGACTTTAGGTCATCATAACACAGGAAGGAGTTGACCAGCTGACCTCATTAGCACATACCCTGCATCATCTACCCACCCATTTCCAGGTGCATATTTTTTTAAATTAAATGCAGTCAATCAGTGATCACCCTTCTCACTAAATATACAATCAGATTGCATAGTGTATGGCCATCTTTATACAAGTACATAGGAGGGAGTGGACAGAAACACTCAGCTGTCAAGTCCTGTTCACATCTCTGCATAGCAGGAACTCGCATTCCCATATGGGTTTTTTTTTCAGCGAGGAGGGAGGCGTTTTGGAGCATTTTCACTCATTACACATAGGGCAGCCCATTCACCTCAATGTGCTGCCCTACACTCAGCAATCTCCAAAAGAAGCTTCAGAACTATTTTTTAGAGTGGAGCTTGGTGTGTTTTTTACTGCAATTTTTTGGTGCAGCGTCTTTCTGAAATACAAGGAAATGCAGATATGTGAATAATTGTTCTTGTGTTATTCCACCAATTTAGCTTTCGGGCCCCATTCACATCTAACATAGGTTTCGTTTTTTCTGTAACACGCATAGGGCAGCCCGTTGATTTCAATTGGCTGCACTACATGTGGTTATTGGGACATGTTGACATTTTGTGGGTTCCTTAGTGTGTGTTTTGCAGCATTTGCCCCTCGTTTTCTCACATGGCAAAATGTGTGCTTGCTTCTGTGTTTGGTGTGCTGTTAACAATAAATGGCTCTGAAAGTGCCACTAGTAATTTTTTGTGTATAAACATGGCCATACACTGTGCAGTCTGATTGTATATTGTGTTTTTAGTGAAAAGGGTGATCACTGAATGATTTCATTTTATTTAAAAAAAAACATGCACCTGGGAATGGGCGGGTAGATGATGCAGGGTGTGTGCTAATGAAGTCAGCTGGTCAACTCCTTCCTGTTTCATGACCTAAAGTCTGATCAGGAAGAAGACATTACTAATGGAAACATCTGGAAACATGGATTAGGACAAGAAAAGTAAGTGACCGTAGATTTAATGGAAAGCTTATATATTTTTTCAAAAAAAGCACACGAATGCTATATTGGTGCATAGGGAAGCTGGAATTTAGGAGGAAAAAAAAGTGTACAAAGGTGAACTTACCCTTTAAGTGAATTATTCGCAATGTCTGGTGTACAAATTTGCATAGAAGACCATGGGTAGCATTTAGATCCGTTTAAGAATGTTTGCTTTGTAGACCTATACCGTCTGTTTCTGACACTAGTGTTCAGTGGGCTTAAATCTCTAGCACTCACACCATGGTACTGGCTGGCTGTGTATACTGGGTTTGATGTCCCTCTCTCACTGGAACACAGTAAGCTGTTTATGCATAACATTCCGTCTCGGGGGTTCCTATGTGTATGAAGGTGTAATCTTCCTATGAGCAGCATGAGTCAGGACCCTTCTTCCCTCCTGATTATTCAACGACCTTATCCAGCCTTGAACTCTAATATTATAAAGAAGCAATAATTAAAGAGAAATGTATTTTTATATTATTACCTTCTTTATATGTTCTGGCTGCCTTTGTTTTCTTTTTTTTTCAAGTCAGACCTCTGGCCGCATTACCTTATGCCTCTAGGGATATGTAATGTGTGTTGCTTCAGAAATGGAGGAGACTTCCAGGTGCAGACGGGCCCTAACATATAAGGTTTGTTTTTTTATTTTCTAAATAGGTTCCTTTAAGCTAGTGCATTGTTGGTTCACTTACCTTTTCCTTCGATTTCGCCTTCTAAATGTTTTTTTCTTTGTTTTCTTTGTCTGAATTTCTCACTTCCTGTTCCTCCTCAGTAAGCTGTTCTGGCTGACTAACCCCCAGCCAGATGATGGGGGCAAGCTTACTGAGGAGGAACAGGAAGTAAGGAATTCAGACAAAGAAAAAAAACAATTAGAAGGGAAATCGAAGGAAAGGGTAAGTGAACCAACAATGCACTAGCTTAACAGAACCTATTTATAAAATAAAAAACTAACCCCTTTAAACAAAAAAAGAATCTTAGGTTCCCACTGGGGTTGCAATGAAAGTCCACTTTTTCTGACACCAAACTAGCCAGAATTCTGTTTGTTAGCTGCACTTCGCAGGCCATGCTCGATTTGGCTTTAGACGAGTGCCAGACTTCACAGGAGCTCCAAAGTCTCTTTCTTTCTGTCTGATGAGGGAAACCGGTAAATTGAAGGAAAGAGATATAATGTAGGAAAACCATAGCATAAAACCACAAGCTGCTTAGTGTTTACAGTCATATTTTACATTATCACATTGAATTGAACTGTTTAGGAATTCTAGATTCATTATTCTCACTTCCCGTCCGTATTCTAACCTGTCTCTGCTGTCATGTATAACCTTAGTGAATAGGTAACATGTTCCCTTCCATTCCCGACTTCTTCAAATATGTGTATTCCTATTCATTTCATCATGCATTGTCTCCAATGCCTTGTTTAATCTGCCTCTATCATTGTATAAATCTGCTTTTCATTATTGCATTCGATCGCGTTACACCTGACCGGCCACACATTAAAGAAAGCCATCATAAAATGCTTGTATGTTTTTAAGTATGAAATACTTGAATATGTTTTTCTCCAAGGTCAGTACATGATTATTTTGTATCATTTGCAGTATGTACTGTACATGATTAAACCATTTTCTGTTGGTTATATTTTTGGAATTGGTGTTATAAATTCGATCTGTAGTTTTGCCGCCCCTCTCAGCAATGATTTTTGGCTTTTTAGGATATATACAAGAATATAGCAATTTGAATGTCTACTTTCTCTTGTCAGAACTTTAGCTTTTATGATATGAAGTCTGAAATTAGGATAAATTATGTCAGTGGGCTGATCATTCCTTCTAGACCCCAAACTTTTGGGAGTATTTAACAATCTGATGATGTTCATCTTACTACTTATTTTTGTAGCTAAAAAGGTTATTGCTCTTTATTGGCTATCCACTAATGAATGAAAAATGGCGGAGAACGGTAAAATCTACCTTATTCTTTAAAATGCAGATTGCTAGATTTATAATATTTGCCAGAATTTCAATTCCAAGAGATGCTCCCTTAACCACTTAAGACCCGGACCAATACGCTGGCAAATGACCCAAGGGGTTTTTGCGATTCGGCACTGCGTCGCTTTAACAGACAATTGCGCGGTCGTGCGACGTGGCTCCCAAACAAAATTTGCGTCCTTTTTTTCCCACAAATAGAGCTTTCTTTTGGTGGTATTTGATCGCCTCTGCGATTTTTATTTTTTGCGCTATATACAAAAATAGAGCGACATTTTTGAAAAAAAATCAATATTTTTTACTTTTTGTTATAATAAAAAAACAATAAACTAAATTTTAGTCAAACATTTAGGCCAAAATTTATTTAGCCACATGTCTTTAGTAAAAAAAAAATCGCATTAAAAAAAAATTAGCTACCTAGCGGGAACAGCGACACTAATACAGCGATCAGAAAAATGATTGCTTAGTGATGCTGGCAATAGGGAGTGAAAGGGTTAACTAGGGCAGTGATCAAGGGGTTAAAACTTTATTGGGGGGGGGTGGGGGGGCTACCCTGACACTAACACTGACTGACTGTCACACTGTCTGTCACACTGACACTAAATACAGTAATCATACATGTATGATTACTGCATTCAGTGACACTGTGACAGGGGGGAGGGGGGGCGATCGCGGGGGTTAAATGTGTTTGTGTGTGTAAGTGTGCTGTTAGTGCAGACTTACTTGTAGTGTTGTGATCTCTCCTCAGCGGCGCTTGAAACAAACGCCGAGGGAGAGATCACGTCGCTTCCTCCTTCCTGTGTTTACACAGGAGGAGGAAGTGACAGGGCGGGCGGGCGCGCGCATTGGCTGGGAGCGATCCGGAGGGGGCGGGTGAAAACGGATAGCCGCCCCCACTTGTCGGATCGCTCCTGCAGCCGCGCGGACCGCCGCATGTACGGGGGGGGGGGGTCCGATCGGACCCCCGATCCCCACCAAGGCACCAACGTATATATACGTTGATGTGCCTGTCGGTGCCATTCTGCCGACGTAAATGTACATGCGGCGGTCCTTAAGTGGTTAATGTGATTGTAAATGCTATTTTAATTATTATTATAATTTTTTTTAAAACATTCATGTGCAATGGAATTGCACAGAGCTGCCCCGATCCTCATCTTCCTGGGAATCCTCCCGGTGCTCTTGGCTCCTCCTTTTCTTGGTGTGCCACCATAGGAAACCGCTTCCTATGGTGGCACATCTACAGGCTTGCACCCAAGTCACACTGCCTGAATCTATAGACACAGAGAGCGTGGCTCAGCTCTGCCCCCTTGCTTTCTCATCACAGGATTTGACTGACAGTAGCAGGAGCCAATGGCCTTGGGAAAGCCAGTGAAAGTGGATAGAATGGAGAGGACCGCAATGGGCACAGTGTTGGATCGAGCAAGAACTAAGAACTTCGGGGGGTGGGGTGCCTATTGCTAGCTAAGCATTTTTTTTTACCTGAAAGGAATGCATTAAGGTAAACAAGGTTTATGCTTTAGAACCACTTTTTTTAAATAGATCGAGGAAGTGAAATCTTTGTCAGGTTTTTATTGCTGCCTGTGTTCCCGCTGGGGTGATCACTCTCTATATTTATCCTGATAACTATTGCCACAAGTAGAGAAAGTAATGGGAAATCAATATTTTAGAAATGTAACAGGAACAGAAGGTTAGGGGAAATCTGGAGACACCTGTTCTATTGTCAACTCTGAGATGAGATTTCCCTTTGATTTGGAGAGAATTCTTATACCTTTCTGATGTGTCTCTGGGGGCAGGAAGTGAAGTGAAATCTCCCCAAGGAAACATAAACAGGAAAAGAGAAAAAAAACAGACCTGGGTTTTCATCATTACCTACTCTAGTAGGTCATGCGCACAGGAGCGTTTATCTTTACATTGTAAACAGATTGGCATATTTTTTGCCTGGGAGCCCCGGGTGCTATGCACAGCTACCCATAGACATGAAAGGTTGTAGGCGGCTTTGACCAGGTATACGTCATCACTAGTATAAAGTGGCACATGTGCGCAGACATAAGTCAAGAAAAGTAGACTGTTTGCGTTTGGGGTCTTACGTCTGTATACACGCACCAGGTTACGCAAGTGGCAGCACTTCCTTCAGTCATGAGAATAAAGTGTCACCAGCACACCAGGATCTCCAAAATTGGGTCCAAAACTTTGATCACATAGTATCAAAAAATATAAGCAACGTTTCAGAGACACGCAGGACCCCTTCATCATGAAGGGGAAACTTTGCTTTTATTTTTTGATACTATGTGATTAAAGTTTTGGACCCAATTTTGGAGATCCTGGTGTGCTGGTGTCACTTACTTCTCATGACTGATCTGCACATGCACAGGATGGTAAACAATGTTTTTCAAGATGGTGCCACAGAAACTGACCAGTGGCAGCCAACACTGGACTTTGTGGACTAGTAATTATTATTTTTTTCCTAATGATTATTATTTAGGGATGAGGATCAGAAAGCTTACATTTCAATTTACTTTGGTTGGGTGAAACTCCCCTTTACGCAGTGTGTTCAAGAAGTGCCATGCTGTCAAATAATAATAATCAAGATATCGGTCATCCGGTATCTAAACCAAGAGAGAATGTCAAGCAGTGGAAAATAACAGCATATTCGGGGCTTATGTACACTGTGGCATCCCTACCGCTACCCATAGACATGAATGGGTATAGAAGGCTGTATCCAGGTATGCGCTGCCACTTGCGTAACCTGGTGCGTGTATACAGACATATCTGCACATGCACAAGATGGTAAATTCAATAAATAAATCCAATTTATACAGCAGTTCCTTTAGCATTTTCTGATGTTAACATTGTGCTAGAATTATCTCTGTACTATATTGACTGTATTGCAGCATAGCAATGAAACTGCTGTATACTTTTGATTGAAATTACGATGAATGTTGCAGCTATTTAGGTGTAATTTTAATAAAGTTTGCTTATGGATTTTCAAAAAATTTCACACCTAATTTTAGTTTTAAATTTGACTTTGCATTAAAAATTCCATTGATATATTTAGAAGTATATCATTAGAAGCATCCAATCAGGAAGCATAAAACTTTCTGCTTGCTTAAAGTATTATATTGCCGTTCTCTCCACACCGCCAGAGTTCATTTTAATTTTTAGTAATCAGACAGCGGCTAAATATAATGTATAGGCTATCTTCAGCGGGCCTATGAGGAAGGCTTGCTAGAACATGGCTGGCTGGATTTGTTACTAATGATGGCAGCCTTGTCTTTTACACTGCGCAGAACAGACATAAGGCGATGAGAGTGTCAGGGGCACCGAATGGGTCCTCTAAAGCCTCGTACACACGATCAGTCCATTCGATGAGAACGGTTCGAAGGTTAACCGATGAAGCTGACTGATGGTCTGATGTGCCTACACACCATCGGTTAAAAAAACGATCGTGTTAGAACGCGGTGACGTAAAACACAACGACGTGCTGAAAAAAATGAAGTTTAATGCTTCCAAGCATGCGTAGACTTGATTGTGAGCATGTGCGGCTTTTTAACCGATGGTCGTGCCTACTAACGATTCGGTTAGGCGTCCATCGGTTAAATTATAAAGCGAGTTGGCTTTTTTTTAACCAAAGGTTAAATAACCGATGGGGCCTACACACGATTGGTTTTGACCAATAAAAACGGTCTTCAGACTGTTGTCCTCTGGTTAACCTATCGTGTGTACGGGGCCTAAGACACAGGAGTATTCTGCACTGACTTGGCAGTTTGGGGTGGAGTACTTAGCAGGACATATTGTTTGTCTGAATTTACAAATTATTAATATACTCTACATTTAAGTGCTTTTTTGCCTAACTGTGGTCATAGGTGCAAGGTCTGCTTTAATAGGCTCCAACAGCCAACAATATTTAAATGGGAAAGAATTAGACTTATTTAATAAGGCAGTGCAAAGAGCAAAGATAATTTGCAAAGTGCAATGACCCAAAACAATCATTCAGATTTCAAATTTCATTAGTGTGCCGTAGTCAGACCAGACAAAGATGATACTGATTAGCCGCTATTAGATTCCATAGTTTAAACATTGCTTTAACCTTACCACATATACCAATGTATGTGTCTATGTGCATTCTGAATCACAGGGGTTAGAAAACATCCATTCTGCCTGGGCTGCTGCTTAAGTTCATTGAACCCTGCTGCTCACCCAGCACTGCCTGTGCACATGTTTTTTTTATAAAGGTGAACTTGCTTTCAAATAAGTGCAATAAATGCTGCAAGTTGCCCTGTCGAAATGTCAATCAAACTTCAGTAAATTGAACTCTATAGCACAGCCCATGTACAGATTCATGTAGTGGGATGGGCAAAGTTTGATAGGGAAGACTAGTTCCCCATCAGTTTTGCCTTACTTTTGACTGACAGCATATGTCAGTGGGCTGAATCTTAGCCATTATTCAGTCCAATAGCAGCTTTGGATCAGCCCATTGACATCTGCTGTCAGTCAAAATGATGGCTGACCTGGTGGGGAACTAGTCTTTCAGTTCCCCATCAGACTCTATCCACCTAATAGGCACTGCTACTATCTCTTTACTCCATCTGAGTTGATCTTAATTACCACCAGTTTCCTAATCTGCAAACTGGCGGTAAGTTCTTAAAAATGTGATGCTGCAATAGTAAATAGGGTCTTAAAGTGGAGTTTCCATCCCAATTAGTTTTTTTCATTATTGTGCTCATTAGACCTAAAAAAGAAAAAAAACGTTTTTTTTTTTACTCATCCGGAAATGCCTGTTGCTATGCGGCCCCACAAAATTTGGAATCACCTAGGATTCTGACATCATCTCCCTCTAATGCTCCTGGGAAATGTGTGTCATCATTTCCCAGGATGCAGTGCGCTGTCCAATTATCACTCCCCATCCAAGACTTCCAGGAAGTAAGTGCTTATGGGCTTCACAGTGCCCACAAGCAAAATGACAACCGTGTGGACCTAGTTTTCTAAACTATCTTTTTTTAATAACTATGCGGAGCGGCGGCGGATTGTAAAATAGTAAGTGACCGCATTTATATTATAAAAACGCATGATGAAAGGGCATACATTTAAAAAATGCTAATTGTGGTTGGAACCCCGCTTTAAGGTTCATGACATGAATGACATGAATTTGTTGCATGCTTTGGTAATGTTACCAAAACTGATGCAAATGCTATCCTAAATTAGGGCTAATCACGTGTCTTCCTCTACTGTCAGAATTTTTAATGCTTTATTGAATTCCCCAGACTGTCTTTAAGCTTCTGAACATGCATTATGCTATGTAGTTATGTGGGAAAACAATAGGCAGAATACAATAAAGTGGCTGTGCCACTTTTTTAGCGCTAATCTCTCTTGTTAATGTGTTGCGCCAAATGAATGTAGCATATGCAGCACTTTTGGTTCTGACAGCAGCTCATGCACCAAGTTCAGGTAGATCTAAAATGCAAGACTTTTACATTGTGGTGCAATGAATGCAGCAAATTCAAAATAAAATACCGATAGTTCATTTTTGATGTATGTTAATCAAGCCCTGAAACAGATTGCTTTGTCTCGGAGTAAGTCATGCATGCTGCAGATTAGCTACACCCTCGAGCCTGGCACATAGTAATAATGCCTTTTAGACATTCTATTGTGGAGTATATTCACTGCTAAGGCACATTAGGTGGCCTCCCCAACTCCCGAGTGCCTTGCCTTTCTACTGTAAATGTAATACCTACTGTATGCTGTCCTCTTTCACCAGATACGTCTTTTACCTTTGTTCATTTGCTTATTCCATACCTATCTGATGTTGTAAGACTCTATTGGTATTCTATAATCTTTTAAATATATAAAACAGTTCTAAGAAAAAAAATACTGATAGTTTGGATATAAAAAAGTAGAGCTAATTTGGCATACAGAGAGAGAAAAATTGCTGCACACAGATTTAGCGAAAGTGTCTAAAAGTGGGGAAGAACGTGCCAAAATCAAGAACAAGTTTTGGCACAGGCTGCACCACTTTTAGAACACATGAGAGACACTTTTGCAAAATCTGTCTTCACTAGTCTTTATGAATTCCAGGGACTGATGTTCTGTTTTTTATTATCTGGTATGGCATGAAGCTGGGAGATGGTGTGTGAGGTTGACTGACTTTTGACATAAAGTGAATCTGATATTTGTTCTTGCCATAGCAACACGTTCAGTTAACTGCAATCTACCACCGCTACCACACATTGCTACTTACTGTTCCTTTGCTCTTCCTCCACTCTGCTGTTGAGAGAAATGGCTTAAAGGGTCACTAAAGGAAAAAAAAATGTTGGCCTGAAATGACTGTTTACAGGGTATAGAGACATAATAGTTAACTGATTCCTTTTAAAAATGATTAAAAATAGATAAAAATCAATCATATAATCAACCTACAGTTCTAGTTTTGTTTTTGCTGTTGTTTCCTGTCTCTCTGGTGTACAGAGCCAGAGAGCCAATAGAGGGCAGTGATGGTTTGTCTAAAACCCCTCAGCCCAATCTAGTTTCAGTTTACACACAGTTATCACACCTCCTTGATTAGTGACCACAGTGAGAAAGCTCACAGCACTGTGGTTATAAGGAAACAGACAACCAGGAAGTGTCCAGAACAGAGCAGAATTACAGCAACATCAAAGCAAAAAAAATGAACAATGGGGACATGAAAACAGCACTGCAGTAAGGTAAAGGAAGCTATTTAGCTAAAAAAAAAATTCCTTTAGTGAACCTTTAGGCCAGCCATAGACGTGTAGATTTCTTTAGTACCATCTGCAGTCCGATGGGAAGAAATCTTAACCCATTCCTCCATTCATGCTCACAGCACAGATGGATGAATTACCTCTGCCAGCTGTCAGAATACCCAAACAGTGCTTGCATTTGATTGGATGTTCTGACATGCTCCTTCCACAAATGTCAATTGAGAAGAGTGATGCCAGGAGGGCGATACACTGCTTATAGAGGTAGTTAATGTCCAAAAAGGTAAAACAAATTATAATTTTCCTCCTGCAAGGTAATGTGATAATGTGCTAGTATGCATCACATACTAGCACAATATGAAGGACCTTCCTAAAAACAAAGCCATCTTCACCTGGTCTTCCTTCCATGGGCTGAGCCGCAATGACGCAGGAGTCATGGCTATGGCACAAAGCTCTGAAGAAACTGCACGGGTAGCTGCCAAACTAGTGAAACTCTCCTAAAGACCCTTTTCACACATACGGATCTTGTGAGAATCCGTACCTTTCTCAACCGCTTGTTCAGCGGGGACCGCTCCGTTGATCCACGCTGAGCCGGCAGATGACAGGGCTGTCCCTGCACGATCTCCGCTCTCCTCTATGGGGGGATCGGATGAACACAGACCGTCTGTCCGTGTTCACCCGATCCGATTCTCAGACGAATGGAAAAATAGGATTTTCCTCCGTCTACAGGATCGGACCATAGCAGGCACCTGCTATCCCATAGGGATACATGTATGTCTGTATTTCATCCGAAAATGGAAAGATAAAATATGGACATACTGGGCCAGATTCAGATACATTTTCGTATCTTTATGGCAGCGTGGCGTATCTTCTTTGCGCTATGCCGCCGCAACTTAGAGAGCAAGTGCTGTATTCACAAAGCACTTGCTCCCTAAGTTACTGTGGCGTAGCGTAGATGGGCCGGCATATGTCCGCGTAATTCAAAGTAGGTGGAAGGTGGGCGTGATACATGTTAATGAACTGTGTCCCCATGTAAATGAGGTGCCGAAGGAACGGCGCATGCGCCGTCCGTGGACGTGTCCCAGTGCGCATGCTCCAAAATCACGTCACAAATACTCAATGCTTTCGTCGTAAATGTCACTTACGCACAGCCCTATTCACGTACGACTTACGCAAACGACGTAAACTACATACAATTCGACGCTGTTCCAACGTCCATACTTAACATTGCCTGCGCCTCATATAGCAAGGGTAACTTTACGCCGGTCATACGCCTTACGTAAATAACGTAAATCAATGAGCCGGGCGCACGTACGTTCGTGAATCGGCGTATCCAGCTCATTTACATATTTTTAATGGGAACGTCTAATGCGTTCAGTGTAATGTAAAGAAATCCACATAGGTGGAATATAAATATTTCATTGTTGTAATCCTGAATATCCCAGCTCTTTCATGAACTCAGTCTTGATAGGTTCTTTTTAATATCCGCAGAATATGAATTTGGGAGTAGTAGTTTTTAATTGCCCATTGTTTTTTCCCCCCTTTTGTTCCTCCAGCAGACAAATATGAAAACATCTTCCAGATAACTTTTCTAATTCTTTGTTTCTTTCCTACTTTGTGTCCTCACTTCCTCCTCTTCACAAGACGGCAATGAGCTGTTTTCCATGCAGATCACAAGAACTTATTATAGAAAAAAAAGGTTTTATCCTAATCTTCTCAGATAAGGTTCTCGGAGGTCTACTAATGTCACTATGTGAGAGGGGATTAGCAGCCAGATTAATTTAGGTTTTGTCTTGTTTGTTAAGGATACAATACATAGTTTTAGAAATCGGTGAGGATAGCAAGAAAAATCTAAGAGAGAAATCAGTATACTATCTTATATTTAATATAGACAGTCTTCTCCTTAAAGAAATACATGAGCGCCTCATTTATGATTGTGCTTTTTTTTTTTCTCACCTTTCAGTTTATCATCTGAGAAAAAAAGAGATTTTAATTAATCTCCTAATTAACACTCTTATGCACCTGGCATCGAAGCTGTAATTAGCACTGGTGCTAAAAAGCACAAATAATTTTAAAGGTGTCATAAAAACATGAAATTAAAAATGTAGCGTCACTGCACTTAATAACCATTGTGCTTTTATGTAAAGTCAGAGGCTTTTAACGAGGAACTTAGGATCTCCTAAGGGTTAACTTTGCTTTTAACACCCTTTTACCTCTTTTGCTGAGTTATGCTCAATTACCTTACTTATGTGTCCAGCAAATCCATCATTGTCCTACCAGGTCCCACACCACCATCTCTTTTACTTATGTCACCGGGAGCCAGTTGTGTCTTTTGGGTCCTTAATGAAGTGCTTCCGGGATGCTTCCCCCTCAAGCCACTGAGTGGGAGCCAATGTCTCCTGGGATATCTACTGTCGATATCCCAGGAGGTTGCTTGTCTTAGCGAGAATGGGAGCAGGGGGTGAAGTGGAGTAGAAATCCTTAAAAAACATATAAGGTAAAAAAAAACGTCTTGGCTGACCTGACGAAGGTTGCAATTCCACAAAATCACTTTTTGTTGCTTTAACCACTTAAGGACCGCCGCATGTACATTTACGTCGGCAGAATGGCACCGACAGGCACATCAACGTATATATACGTTGGTGCCTTGGGGGGGATCGGGGTTCCGATCGGACCCCCCCCCGTACATGCGGCGGTCCGCGCGGCTGCAGGAGCGATCCGACAAGTGGGGGCGGCTATCCGTTTTCACCCGCCCCCTCCGGATCGCTCCCAGCCAATGCGCGCGCCTGCCTGACCTGTCACTTCCTCCTCCTGTGTAAACACAGGAAGGAGGAAGCGACGTGATCTCTCCCTCGGCGTTTGTTTCAAGCGCCGCTGAGGAGAGATCACTACAGAACAAGTAAGTCCTGCACCAAACAGCACACTGACACACACACAAACACATTTAACCCCCGCGATCGCCCCCCCCCCTGTCACAGTGTCACTGAATGCAGTAATCATACATGTATGATTACTGTATTTAGTGTCAGTGTGACAGACAGTGTGACAGTCAGTCAGTGTTAGTGTCAGGGTAGCCCCCCCCCACCCCCCCCAATAAAGTTTTAACCCCTTGATCACTGCCCTAGTTAACCCTTTCACTCCCTATTGCCAGCGTCACTAAGCGATCATTTTTCTGATCGCTGTATTAGTGTCGCTGTTCCCGCTAGGTAGCTAATTTTTTTTTAATGCGATTTTTTTTTTTACTAAAGACATGTGGCTAAATACATTTTGGCCTAAATGTTTGACTAAAATTTAGTTTATTGGTTTTTTATTATAACAAAAAGTAAAAAATATTGATTTTTTTTCAAAAATGTCGCTCTATTTTTGTATATAGCGCAAAAAATAAAAATCGCAGAGGCGATCAAATACCACCAAAAGAAAGCTCTATTTGTGGGAAAAAAAAGGACGCAAATTTTGTTTGGGAGCCACGTCGCACGACCGCGCAATTGTCTGTTAAAGCGACGCAGTGCCGAATCGCAAAAACCCCTTGGGTCATTTGCCAGCGTATTGGTCCGGGTCTTAAGTGGTTAAAGCAGATGGCCCCTTAAAAAAAATATTAAAAGCCAGCAGCTACAAATACTGCAGCTGCTGACTTTTAATATTAGGACACTTACCTGTCCTGGAGTTCAGCGGCGTCCACAGCAGAGGACGAGCGATCGCTCGTCACCCTGCTGCTCCCCCCTCCATCCACGGTGATGGAACCAGGAAGTGAAGCGCTCCGGAAGTGGGTGCAAATACCTGTCTTTAGACAGGTATCTGCACCCCCCTCCCCCCTGAAAGGTGTCAAATGTGACACCGGAGGGGGGGGGGGGGGTTGAGGGTGGAGATCCGCTTTAAGTATATGCTTATCAGGGACTTCATTTTCCAGTGTCAAGTTTGACATACATATATTGATCAGGTTCCTGGGCCAACCCAGAATTGGGAACTGATCCCTCTGATCATTAAAAAAAATCTGTCAGGGTCAGAATACAGGAATTTTTGATGTTAACTTGCTCTTAAAAGTGCAGGTCATAGATCCTGGATAAAATGGGTTTGCTGCAAAGGGGGCAGTAGTGTTTAATATTAGTTTAAGGGTTAGGTTAGTTGGGTGTTGGGGTCTAGAACCAGTGGCGACTGGTTCTCCTTTTTTTTGGGGAGGAGGCAAACAATCCACACACCACCCCTCCACACCCTGTTTGGTCAGTCCATCAGTCAAACCCGCCTACAACTACCCCCTCTTCGGTCAGTCGGCCCATCAGTCAGACACTCCAACCCCCACCCTCTGTCACTCAGTAGATCCCAAATGCTAAATCTGTTCTTGGTACAGGCCTAATGCAGGTACATTAGTAGTCAGTGTGCAGGGATGGTCAATGCCATAAAGGATCTGGCACAATAGGATTCTGCTTTGCTGCAGAGGTAAGAATTATGGATGGGGGTTTAAGTAGAGATAGGAAGGAGGGTTAAAGGTGTTATGATTTAGAACCTTTCACACTGCGAGTGCCGACCGTTAGCTCTATACTGCCGCTCATTTTAGCGGCGCTTTAGCACTGTTTAAGTGGGGCTTTTCGGGCCGCTAGCATGGCACTTTTAACCCCAAAGAAGGTGTTTAAAGCGTCTGTGTTTCAGCACTTCCGAATCACTTTTCAGGCTCTTTGGAAGCTCTGCCCATTCATTTCAATGGGCAGGGCGTTTTGGGAGCGCTCTATACAGCACTTCCAAACTGCCCCAAAGATGCTGCTTGCAGGACTTTTCTTAATGTTCCTCAAGCACAACTGCCCCAGTGTGAAAAGACACACTGAAATGAATAGAAAGCAGTTTTCAGGCGCTATTTAGAGGCTATTTTTAGCGCTAAAACACCGGAAAAACCGCCTCAGTGTGAAAGTGCTCTCAAGGCTAAAGTTTCCTTTAAATAAAAACTACCCTGATTAAAGTCAGCTGCCGTTGCAGACCTCTTTTAAAAATGCTGCTTGCCTGGCTGTTATGCTGATCCAAACACCTTAGTACTTCCAGAGTCACCACAACAATTTTGCAGGTAAGGAGTTGTTCTTTACTCACTTCACTTACTGCATGCTTGTTCCTCAAAGTACTGAGGTCAGAAACAGCCTTTTTTTAATTCGACTCCAAATGACAGCATCCAAATTTCTCTGGATTTCCCTTATGTCTCATTTCCACTTGCATTGCCAAACCTGTAATCCTTTAATGGACATTTCTAAACACATATAAACACAGGCAATGACTTTTCAATTGCGTAATTAAAACACAGTGTTTAACTGCATTTAGGTTAGTTTTTAGTTGCATATAGGGTTGCCACCTCATCCCTTTAAAACAAAACACATATTAATTACTAATTTATTGCAGATAAGGGCCCTTTCACACTAGCGGACGAACGGTCCGCTAATTACAAGTCCGTTAACGGACTTGTAATGGGCCCCTATGGGAGCGGATCCGTTAGCGGATGATGCATCCGCTAACGTCCGCAAGATCCACATCCGTTTTTTCAGATGGAAGAATGTCCTATTTTTCTTCCGTCCGGTGGAACGGTTTGGACACAAACGGACAGACGGTCCGTTTCCATCCGGTTCCCCATAGGGGATAGCGGAGGAGAGACAGGGCGGTTCCTGCATAGTGTGCGGGGACCGCCCTGTCCGCCCGACAGCTCAACGGAGACCCCCCGCTGAGCCGAACGGACACACGGAGCGGACCGCAAAACGGACCGCTCCGTGTGAAAGGGCCCTAAGGCACCAAGTGAATTTAATTATCACCTTAATCAGCCACAGAACCTGTGTAATTAATATGTGTTGTGTTTTAAAGGGATGAAGTGGTAACCCTAGTTGCATAATTTAACTGTGTGCATCCAGTGTCGGATTAAAAACTCTAAACACATGTAATTGTGACTAAACACACTTTTCTAGTAACAACATGGCAGCAAACTACAGCACATGAAGGCAAGTCATAGATTAATCCACCATGGATGGGAAAGAAGAAAATCACTAGATTCCTCCATAAGCACAGTCATTGTTGATGAGGGAAGGCGCTTCCGCAGCTTGAATTGTATTCTGCCATTGGGGGGGGGGGGGGCGGGCACGGGGAGCCTTCCCAGCTGGCAGAATGCAATGATTTCTAAAAGACTGGTTGTGCCTAAGTTGATCGATGGATACATGGATTAAAATTTGGCTGATACCTGTGGAACCGGTTCAATCCATGTATTAGCCATAAATGGATCAAACTTCAGCTGGTTCAGAAGGGATCAGCCATGGATTGGCACCAGGAAGGAAAAATTACAGTAAATATTTGATATGATTTTCCATTTTGAAGCAAGAAAACCTAAACACAATAAAAGTGATATGGAGAGTTTAAAGAATGTTAATTCTTCTCAGATAACACCTAGAAAATGTAGTCTTTTATAAACTACATTTGTAATGAATTTACAAAAATATTCAAATTGTAGGCACATTATGGAAATTGCACCTAATTCTGAGGATGTTACTGTTCATTGAAGACTTTGTTGGCATCTAGGCAATTTACAAAATCAGACCAGCAACTCTCTAAAGGCCTCAATAACTTGGCAGATTTTTAATCGCTTATCTTGAGATTAACCTCTCTTGTTAGCAGTCACCTTGTTTGCAGAACTTTGATTTTGGTGTTCTGCAATTCATACAATTCTCTGAAAGCTAAACAATCCTAGAATATGGGATGAATGAAAATCTTCTGTGTAGTCTCAGCTGATTTTTTTTGTACTAGTTATTTTTTTGTACTAGAAATTTGGTAAATATTAATCATTAATCTCTTCTTATTGAATGAATCATTTTAGAAATGCTGCGATGGCAGCTCTAATTAAGAACATTTATGTTAAATCCCACCGTAAAAGTTGCATAGGTTCCTCTCCTTTTATAACACACAGAAAAGCCAGGCCATTCAGGCATTTTATTCCAGGAGGAATGAGCAGCGAGAGAGCGGGAAAAGGGTAAGAACAGGCTGTATGCATGCTTCATTAAATTTGCCTCAAATAAATGGAGGTAGGGTGGAGCCTAGATGTCTCTGCTGATGTCTGCCAATAGCTCAGGGCTTCTGTCAGGCTCCCATCTCCTCCCTGGAGCAGGGGTCATGGTTCAGAGAGGGTAAGCAATTCAATTTTACTTTTTTTCTGCCCCACAGCATCTTGCCGTGACCCTGTGGTATTGTCTTCTGGTGGCTGCGTACCTCGGAGACTCACCATAATCCTTTCAAACCCTTCTGTTCTAGATGTGAGCTTGAAGGCAATTTCACACAATTCCCTGTGGCAGTGAAGGGGTTAGCTTTCTCCTCTGATGATCACAGTTGTGATATAGTGTTAGGCTGAAAGAAATTTCAAATACTGCTAACCAATCATTTGACGCTTTATATAAAACAGCAGAAAACATTCATTTATTGATCGTCCAAACTTGTACCTTGTATTTTCCACCTTATAACAGATTTTTACACACAGGAATCCAACCTTAAGAATTGCTTGTCTGTCTCATCCTTCTGTGTGTGTCTGTCTGTCTCATCCTTCTGTGTGTGTCTGTCTGTCTCATCCTTCTGTGTGTGTATGTGTGTCTCATCCACTTGCTAAATGTCCCTCTTCTTCGTCCCTTTGCTGTGTCCTTCTTTTTCATTTTTGGAGATCCTGGTGCGCTGGTAACATTACTTTCTCTTCTTTTTCATCCCTCGGCTAAATGTTCATTTTCCTTATCCCCCTACTAGAAGTCCATCTTCCTTATTCCTCTGTTGAATATCCATTTGCCCCATCCCTCTTCTAAATGCTTATCTTCTTCATCCCTCTTCTGAATGTCCATCCTCCTCATCCCTCTACTAAATGTCCATCATCCTCATCCCTCTACTAAATGTCCATCCTCCTCATCCCTCTACTAAATGTCCATCATCCTCATCCCTCTACTAAATGTCCATCCTCCTCATCCCTCTACTAAATGTCCATCATCCTCATCCCTCTACTAAATGTCCATCATCCTCATCCCTCTTCTAAATGTCCATGCTCCTCATCCCTCTTCTGAATGTCCATCCTCCTCATCCCTCTACTAAATGTCCATCCTCATCATCCCTCTTCTGAATGTCCATCCTCCTCATCCCTCTACTAAATGTCCATCCTCCTCATCCCTCTACTAAATGTCCATCCTCCTCATCCCTCTACTGAATGTCCATCCTCCTCATCCCTCTTCTGAATGTCCATCCTCCTCATCCCTCTACTAAATGTCCATCCTCCTCATCCCTCTACTGAATGTTCATCCTCCTCATCCCTCTACTAAATGTCCATCCTCCTCATCCCCCTACTGAATGTTCATCCTCCTTATCCCTCTTCTGAATGTCCATCCTCCTCATCCCTCTACTAAATGTCCATCCTCCTCATCCCTCTACTGAATGTCCATCCTCCTCATCCCTCTACTGAATGTCCATCCTCCTCATCCCTCTACTGAATGTCCATCCTCCTCATCCCTCTACTAAATGTCCATCCTCCTCATCCCTCTACTGAATGTCCAACCTCCTCATCCCTCTACTGAATGTCCAACCTCCTCATCCCTCTACTGAATGTCCATCCTCCTCATCCCTCTACTGAATGTCCATCCTCCTCATCCCTCTACTGAATGTCCATCCTCCTCATCCCTCTTCTGAATGTCCATCCTCATCCCTCTACTGAATGTCCATCCTCCTCATCCCTCTTCTGAATGTCCATCCTCATCCCTCTACCGAATGTCTATCCTCCTCATCTCTCTACTGAATGTCCATCCTCCTCATCCCTCTTCTGAATGTCCATCCTCCTCATCCCTCTACTGAATGTCCATCCTCCTCATCCCTTTGCTAAATGTCTATCATCTTCATCCCTCTGCTGAATGTCCATCTTCCTCACCCCTTTACTAAATCTCTATCTTTCTCATTCTTCTGCTAGATGTCCTTTATTCCTCTGCTAAATGTCCATCCTCCACAGTCCCACTTCTTTATCCCACTATTAAATGCCCATATTTCTCATCCCTCTTCTACATGTCCATCTTCCTCATCTCTGCTAAGACTACATCTTCCTCATCCCTCTGTTAAATGACCATCTTCCTCATCCCTCTGTTAAACTACTATCTTCCTCATCCCTCTGTTAAATGTCCATCTTCCTCATCCCTCTGCTAAGTGTCCATCTTCCTCAACCCTATCCTGAGTGTCTGCCTCATCGGTCTGCTATATTTCTATCTTCCTCATCCCTCTGCTGCTTATCTGTTTGCCTTGTCTCACTGCTAAAAGTCTATTTTCCTCATCCCAGAGCTGAATATCAGTTTGCCTGATCCCTCTTACTGAGTCTTTCTGCCTCATCCCTTTGCTGAATAACTATCTACTTCATCCCTGTGCTAAGTGTCTTCCTCATCCCAGAGCTGAAAATCTGTCTGCTTCATCCCTCTGCAAAGTGTCTATCTACCTCGTCCTTCTACTGAGTGTCTATGTGCCTCATCCCTGAGCTGAGTTCCTGCCATAGAAGTTAGACTTTTGTCTGTGAGCCTCATGACTTGGCTTAGTGTCAGAATCTTTCCTTAGCCTAGTATCTGTATAACTACTATCATGTATATTCTAATCAATCAGTAGATACGTCTACAGTTTAACTTGTTATATTGTGCTTTAATAAATGGCTGTGCTTTAACCACTTAAGGGTGTTTTTCAGATTTAGTGTTTACGAGACTAAAACATTTTTTTTTGCTAGAAAATTACTTAAAACCCCCAAACATTATATATATTTTTTTCTAACACCCTAGAGAATAAAATGGCAGTCATTGCAATACTTTTTGTTACACCGTATTTGCGCAGCGGTCTTACAAGCGCACTTTTTTTGGAAAAAATTCACTTTTTTGAATTAAAAAATAAGACAACAATAAATTTGGCCCAATTTGTTTACATATTGTGAAAGATAATGTTACGCCGAGTAAAATGATACCCAACATGTCACTCTTAAAAATTGCACCCGCTCGTGGCATGGCGTCAAACTTTTACCCTTAAAAATCTCAATAGGCGACGTTTAAAAAATTCTTTAGGTTGCATTTTTTGAGATACAGAGGAGGTCTAGGGCTAAAATTATTGCTCTCGCTTTAACGATCGCGGCGATACCTCATTTGTGTGGTTTGAACGCCGTTTTCATATGCGGGCACTACTCGCGTATGCGTTCGCTTCTGCGCGCGAGCTCGTCGGGACGGTTTCGGATTTATTTTTATTTATTTTATCATTTTTAACACTTAACCACTTGCCCCTGGCCTCATTGTAAAAAAACGTCATGTTTTGAAAGATGGATATCTCGGTAGCGGCAAGCAGCTGCTGCCACAACCGAGATATCCATCTCTTCTGTGGGCGGTTCTGTTAATGATAACGGCGGTCTCCGTGACGGATTCGCCGCGAGATCGCCGTTATCGGTGGCGGGAGAGGGCCCCCCTCCCGCCGCTCTCGGGTCCGTTCGGCTCCTCAGTGGGGATATGAGTGAGGGAAAAATCGCCCCCACCCGTCCCCAGAGCTCTGCTGGGCGGAAGTGACGTCAAAACGTCAGTCCCGCCCAGCGTCTTAAAGAGACATTTTTTTTATGTTATTTGAAAAAATGACATTTTAAATTATTTTATTTTTTTTTGCATTTAAGCCTAAATATGAGATGTGAGGTCTTTTTGAACCCAGATCTCATATTTAAGAGGACCTGTCATGCTTTTAAAAAAAAAGTGCGCTTGTAAGACCGCTGCGCAAATACGGTGTGACAAAAAGTATTGCAATGACTGACATTTTATTCTCTAGGGTGTTAGAAAAAAATATATATAATGTTTGGGGGGTTTAAGTAATTTTCTAGCAAAAAAAACTGTTTTAGTTTTGTAAACACCGAATCTGAAAAACAGGCTTGGTGGGCAAGTGGTTAAATTAAAAAATAAATAAATAATTATCACTTTTATTCCTATTACAAGGAATGTAAACATCCCTTGTAATAGAAAAAAGCATGACAGGTCCTCTTAAATATGAGATCTGGGGTCAAAAAGACCTCAGATCTCATATTTAGGCTTAAATGAAAAAAAAAAGAAAAAAAGAAAAAATGGTAAACAAAGAAATTGTCTCTTTAAGACGATGGGCGGGACTGACGTTTTGATGTCACTTCCGCCCAGCAGAGCTATGGGGATGGGTGAGGGACATTTTTCCCTCACTCGCATCCCCGGACAGCAGACCTGATTGCATCCGCCGCTACCGACGGCAACGGTAAGCGGCGGAGGGCGCGGGAGAGCGGCGGGAGGGGGATAACGGCGATCTCGCGGCAAATCCGCCACGGAGACCGCCGTTATCATTGACAGAACCACCCACTGTAGAGATGGATATCTCGGTTGTGGTAGCAGCTGCTGCCGTTACCGAGATATCCATCTTTAAAAAAAGGACGTATA
This sequence comes from Rana kukunoris, assembly GCA_029574335.1. Lineage (NCBI taxonomy): Eukaryota > Metazoa > Chordata > Amphibia > Anura > Ranidae > Rana > Rana kukunoris. The sequence continues at coordinate 47,757,596 of CM056059.1, read as the reverse complement.
TATACAGTGGGCGGTCGTTAAGTGGTTAAATGGCAAGCGTTTAAAAAAAAAATTTAATGGAAATCAATTTGGTAAATATGTTTACTTAATTTTCATAAAAGGGGACAATTTTCAACACAAGGTTTACAGTTTACTGTGCCAAAATCTCATCTTTATGACCACAACCCCTGGAGCAACCATCACTGTCGTCATATTCATTCGATGATGTAGCACACTTGGGTTGGATCAGAGCGCACTCTCTGCGACCCGATCCCACTCTATTTTGAAGACTATTAGAGCCTCTTTCTTTAATCAGGTTCTTTAAAAAAAAAAAAACCTGGCCACCCTAATTCATGCGACCAGTGACCTGAAAGGGGCCGAAAGCATTAATAGGGAGTGTCCGCGGCGGCAATGGATAGATTAATGCTGTGCATATAAGGGAGTGGCGAGGAGAGAGGGGACGGCGCCCCTAATGGATGGGCCGCCACTGAGTGGTGGATATGTTGTACATATTAGTTAAAGCATAATTTAGTGTGTGTGTGTGTGTATAAATGTAGTGCTTTGTGTAACTGTTCAGGTCCTGGTCCTCTTCCAAAATTTGTTACAACATAGAATAAAAATTGATTCATTTTGAATTTAATACCATTAATCTACACAAAATTGCCCGTACTGTGCAAAAGATAGAAACAAAGTTTTACAATTTAAATACCAATACCAAACTGCAGCCTTGATTACAAAAAGTGCTGCCTGTGAAAATCCTAAATAAAAGGTAGCATAACCAGTTACCTTTAATGCTGGTTCACACAGGGGCAACCCAACTTACAGAGCAACTTTGCAAGGCGACTTCAGCACGACTTGGAGCAACTTACAATGCGACTTAAAGTTGTCTCCGGGACAGGCAACTTTGGCTGTGGCCAATCACAGAATAATCAGCTCTGTGGGAGGGAGGGGTTTACTATTTTCTTTTCCTTTAAAGTTGCTTCAGTTAAGACAGTGATCCGAATTTGGAGGCAACTTCCATTGAAATCAATGGGTACAAGTTGCCTACTAGTCGCCTTGAAGTAGTACAGGAACCTTTTCTGAAGTCGGAGCGACTTCAGTAGTGTACATTAAGACGGCTCCATTCACTTCAATTGAATTTCTCATGTTGCGCGACTTGGGGCGACACAAGTTGGATCCCAAGTCGCAGTAGTGTGAACCGGCACTTAGAAGTCACATAATTAGGTGAATGGAGTCCACCTGTGAAATGATAGTGTCACGTGATCTCTAAATAAATACACCTGTTCCTGGAAGGCCCCAGAGTTTGTTAGAAAGAACGTCAAATCAAATTGCGTTTGAAGACCAAGTAGCTATAAAAATAATTGTGAACTAAAGTTTATTTAGAGCCTCAGTTTTGGGGTTTTAAAAAATATGCATAGCCACTGTAAAATAAAAATGAAAAAATATGACACAAATGGGACTCCACCAAAGACCAGTGACTGTGTAAGAAGGGGAAATGTCATAGAAGCAGCAACAAGACCAAAGGGCATGCTGCATTTTACTGTACCTCCCTGCTATGTGGAATGAACGAGGGCACATAGCAAAATACTGTTTTGTATGTGCCCTTGTGGTGATCAGTGTTGATCCATTGCAGAAAAACACAGGTCACCACACATGGTGTGAACGGGCCTTAAGGAGCTGAAGAGATCCACAGCTGTCATGGAATAAACCATCATTTGGTTTATTATCCTTCGGGCTTTATGGAAAAGTGACAATAGGAAAGCCTGCATTGATAGATCCAGCAATGTTGCATGATTGTCACAGCTACCCAGGACTTCACTCCTCATTGGCTGAGACAGCAGTGCGGTGCTATTGACTCCCGCTGCTGTCAATCAAACTCAGTCAGCCAATGAGTAGAGGAAGGGGGCAGGGCTGGTCCACGGCTCCATATCTGAATGGACACAGGAAGCCACGGCTCGGCTCGAGTGCCTTTATAGCAAGCTTCTTGCTGTGGGGGCACTCAACAGGACGGAGGGGCCAGGATGATATTTTTAATTTTATTGATATTTATTTTATATATATATATGTATATATATATATATATATATATATATATATATATATATTATGGTTGAACTAGATGGACTTGGGTCTTTTTTCAACCTGACTAACTATGTAACTATGAGAGCCGGAGAGAGACCCCAGGAGGATCCAGTTTGCTCTGTGCAAAACCACTGCATAGAACAGGTAAGTATAAGATGTTTGTTATTTTTAGCCCAAAAAAACAACTAGATTTTAGTATTACTTTAAAAGAGAAGTATGTTTTTATTTTTTCCTTATCATACTTACCTCGGTAGATGCAGCATCACACTGATGCTACATCTGTCCGCCAGTGCCTCTGCACTGAGAACTAAGCCACCGAACACCAACAATGGCTCGGTTCTCACTCCTCCCCGAGCAGAGCGATTCTGACTGTCAGTCAGCTTCGCTTCAGCTCTACTTCTCAGCGCTCACTGGAGTGCTGAGCCGTGGAGGGATGGGGAGCGGCCTTCTCAGTGTCTCGCTGAGATGCTGAGACTGTCATCAATCAAGGCAGCTGGCGGATCCCGACTTGAAAGTTGTGATGACGCACTGCCCCGACTGATGGCAGTGACGTTAGTGAAGTCCGCTCTCTGCTGAAAATGGGTCACAGGAGTGCAAAACAAATTTCACTCCTGTGACCCAGAGGAGAAGACCAGCCTAAACAGCTCAGGCTGGACTTCTCCTTTAAGTCTAGTACATGTGTTTTTGAATATATTATATGTTAGATAGATACAATTTAGAGACGTAAGTGCTTGTACCTTCGGAGAATTTTAATAGCTGGGGATAGGTGGGGGAGCTCCAGGGGGTGTAAAGTGGTGTCCTGGCCGCTATGTGGACAGTATTGGTTTGCCATGGAGGATGTATCAGGCTTCTAGATGGGAAGAGTCAAAGCCTGGTGGAATGTGTTTGTCTATCCAGGGCTGCCATACTTTCGTGTACTTAGGGATCCTATTTTGCAAAAGTTTATTTTATGTTTTCTAAAATTATATTTTTACCTGCATTCCCAATTGACCATTATATTATTATATATATTCTCTAGGGTGCACCTAACATGTGGACTGCATTTGGTGCTGCATTTCACATGGTGTGTTTAGAATTAAGCCTTGTACACACGACCAGTTTTCCCGGCAGGAAAACTGCCAGGAGAGCTTTTGGCCGGGAAAACCGTCCGTTTGTATGCTTCCTCAAAGTTTTCCCGACAGGAAAACTGCCAGGAATCCCGGCGGGAAAATAGAGAACCTACTCTCTATTTTACCACCTGGATTCCCGGCGGTTTTAAACCCGGCAGTTTTCCTATGGGGAAACACTGTGAGGGAGCATACACACGGCCGGGATTCCCAACCAAAGCTCTCTCCGCAGTTTTCCCGACGGGAAAATCTCTCGTGTGTATACGGTGAAAGTTACCAAGCAGGTTCTCGGTTTTCCCGTCGGGATTCCCGGCAGACTTTATACCGCCGGGAATCCCGGTCGTGTGTACAGGGCTTTACACTCTAAAAAAAAGGTATCTATCTATCTATCTATCTATCTATCTATCTATCTATCTATCTATCTATCTATCTATCTATCTATCTATCTATCTATCTAGCATGTACTGTACCACCGCTCTATGTAGAAGAAATCCCTATGTTATATATGACTAGTGACAGGCTTAGGGTCAGTAAAATTCCTGTAATTCACTGTGGAATTGAAGTTGATTCCAGGAGGAGGGAGGAAAAAAAATAAAGAAAAGTAATAAAGTGTGCTGCTTCTAACACGCTCCAGGGCTCTGAAACACTTTGACACATTGAAATATAAACTGCATTTGTCATATCTATCGTTGGCCAATCATGTCCAACAGCAATCAAATGACAGTGAAGTTGCTAGCAGCTGATTCTGTACCTGCTACATCTTTTGTTTTGGGTAACCTACCCTGCAGAGGGCTGCATAACCTATGTAGTTTTTTTTTATATATAGAATCATTTTTTATTTTATTATACGGTTTTTTACCTTACTTGCTGCTGAATATTGTCCTATGTTGGTTACTGATAAAACCAGAAAAGGTGTAGTGAAAGTGACTCTATTTATTGTCTGGGATCCTTAGATTGTTGAGATTTTGTATTCCCTATGAACCAATCAACTTTATATTAAGTGAACCTGTCTACAAGATTATCTTTGAGCTTGGATTCAGACCTTTTTTGTATAGATTTGACAGAATCCATCCAGAAACTTAGTGGGAGAGCTTTTTTGACGAGGAAAACGGTTGTGTGTATGTTCTTCATTGAGAAAACTGTTGAGGAACTCGACGAGAAAAAATCAGAACAAGTTCCTCGTCGGGCTGATTTTCCTACGAGAAACACGTTCGTGTGTATGCTTAGAAACCCGCGCATGCTCAGAATAAAGTATGAGACGGGAGCGCACCTTCCGTAAAAGTAGGGTTTGTAATGGAGATAGCACATTCGTCACGCTGTAACAGACTGAAAAGTGCAAATCGTCTCCTACCAAACTTTTACTTAACACGCAGTAACATGAGATTAGCAAAAGCAGCCCCAATGGTTGTGCCAGTGGAATCGAACTTCCCCTGCCGTCGTATGTGTTGAAGTCACCACGTTTGAGAACAATGAGATTTGGTCTTGACAGTGTGTACGAAAAGAAAGCTTGTCAAGTTTCTCAACAAGCCTAACAAGGAACTCGTCGAGAAAAACGATGTTTCATTTACGACGAGTTCCTTGGTTGTGTGTACGAGGCCTGAGAGTGATAACACCAAATATATCACACCTGCTCCCCATTCACACCTGAGACCTTGTAACACTAATGAGTCACAGTGAATACAGGGAGGGAAAATGACTAATTGGACCCAATATCGACATTTGGGGTTGGAGAAACAGCAGCACATTGATCTTCCTAGTAAATAGCTGTGCAGGACGGGCGTCAACACAAGTCTGATCACTGATCACTGGAGGACAGTCAGTCTCCCAGAGCTCCCAGCACAGCCAGAAAACTGAGCATGCTGGGATATCTGAGCTTTAATCACCAGGTATTTCACACAAAGGAAGCAATACAAAGAGAACAGGATATTTTTTTAACACAAGTACATGGAACAACAGGCACATATTAGTAATATATTCTTTATACACCGTGCCACAAGCTGCTAGGAATCTGGGGGATCCAAGGTGCTCTCCATTGCCCAAAGTACATTGACTTGGTGAAGCTTCTGGCAGAGTATAATTACTGTCACAGATATCTTTCATAAGAAAAACAAACTTTCTCATCTTGCCTTTGTATGAAACACCCTGCTAAGAAGTATTACGCTAAACTGTATGAGGCCATCCATAGCTAGTAGGAGCCTATGCTGCCTAATACAAACGTTTCAGCAAGAGCCTTAGAAGCAGAGTGAGTATTTTCCAAGCCGGTAATTAATTGTTCATAAATATTCATATCTGCCTAGATGATGGAAACTTCATGCAGATGTGCAAGAACATAAACAAAGAATATTAATATACACTTGCAAGTATGGCCATGCATGAGCAGGTCTCTTCCAGGAGACAGATGCAACATGCCTATGGTGCAGAGATGTTTGTGGGGGAAAACGAGAACAATCTCTGAGAAACCTCAGAGCTTTGCAAGGCAATAACAGAACTCTACATGGGACAGTGAGCCTTCCAAGGCCCCCAACACGGCCCAGTGAGCAAAAGCACATTGGTGTAGTCAGTCGCTTTACATTGCAGGTAATATCAGCAATTGCTCTGAATCTCTCTATCTGAAGACAATTAGAATCATTTTTGCCTTTGTGGTCACCTTTTCTAAAATAATAACGTAGTTTTCATATTTTTACTATATAAGGTTAACCGATGAAGCTGACTGATGGTCTAAAGTGCCTACACACCATCAGTTAAAAAAACGACCGTGTTAGAACGCGGTGACGTAAAACACAACGACGTGCTGAAAAAAATGAAGTTCAATGCTTCCAAGCATGCGTCGACTTGATTCTGAGCATGTGTGGATTTTTAACCGATGGTCTTGCCTACTAACGATCGGTTTTGACCTATCGTTAGGTATCTATCGGTTACATTTTAAAGCAAGTTGGCTTTTTTTTTAACCAAAAGTTAAATAACCTATGGGGCCTACACACGATCGGTTTTGACTGATATAAACGGTCCATCAGACCGTTATCCTCTGGCTATCCTATCGTGTGTATGAGGCCTTAGCCTTTTCTTAGACAGTGAGAGCACAGTCTACAAGAGAAGGGATAAAACATTGACCACATAAACAGACAGGGGGCAGTCACTGCCTCCAGCACAAAACCAAAAATATATTACACTTTTTTTTCTTAAATATATAAAGATGAGGTTGTGACCAATATGTCAAGTCTTAACCACTAGACCTTCAGAAGGCGGGGGGTGTCCTACGGACGGTCATCCAGCACTTACCTTATCTAGGTTCTGGGTGGTCAGCGCTCCCACGGGCCGCAGGTGGGCATCTCCTCCCTCCTCCTCCTAGGCATCAAATAGGATTGTCTGTCCTTTCAACCAATCAAGAGACAGGTCTCAGAAGGAGTAGGAGGATCAGTATGAGAATAGCGAATATTCATTACACAACTGGGTGGGCTCGGAGCACAGTGCTCTGCACCCCCCGTGCCCACCCTATTTTGAAGCCTATTAGAACACCCCCCATTGGAATCCATGCATCGTATGGCTGTATACTGATTTTACCCTATATTTCATATTTACCTTAATATATATTTTTTTAATTTTGTCTTTCCTAGTCTTGACCATAATAAATAAAGAAAGATGCAAACAAATCAATTCCTTTAAATAGCATCTTGGCATAAACTATTCATTAATATAGTAGACGGTGAGAAAAGTTTGCGGAAGTTAGACTGTGAATGATCCTGTTTTTGTCTTCCAGCACAGGGTTAATGTCTTGGCTGAATGTCTTTGAAGAAGCGAGAGGAGGGGGAGAGGGCTGAGATTCTCCTGTGCATCTCCCCTACATCCTGCCCTCACACCCCAGCTAAGGGAAAGTAATAGAAGAGTATTGATCTCCGCCTGTTAATGAATTGCTCAGCTTTTGAGAATTGCATTCTTAATCACCCCCCTCCTCCTCTCCAACAATCTCCGATGTCACACTGGAGGCCTGTAAACAGAGTGAGAACATCTCTCGTACCAAAAACATTAACACAACTGCGTTCAACACGCTCATTTCTAAACTCTCTTTTTTATGTTTGTTTTCGTACATATGCACCGAGCGAATACATTCAACAAGCAATATTTAACCTAGAAAGCTAAAATGTATTGTATAAAAACTGCCATTACCTAATGTCCAATCATGCGCTCATTCTGTACATACATATTTATATGTACAAGAATGTCGGCATAATCCCGCAACATTTTTAGTGTTCTTTTACACATTAATATACAGTAAAAGTTGATGATGTTTGACATAGTATTCTGACGGAAGCTGATGCTAGGTAACAATTGTGAATTTCTTCACTTTGACTATCATGGTGTTGTTCATGTGGCCAGCTAATTGCTGCATACTTTTCTGAAAATATAGCTGCAGACAGCATAGTAGCCCTATAAATGGCACTCAAAATATATTGTGTTGATGGTATGCTAAATCTACATTCCAAACCCACATTGAAATTCCCTAGAGCAGGGCTCAAAATGTCAAGTCCTGAGCTACTAGCCAGGCCTCAAGGGTTACTTTATCCGTGCTCAACAATGCAGCCTACCTGTGTCCATCAATGCTGCTTCACCTGTGTGCATCAATGCTGCCTCACCTGTGTTCATCAATGCAGCCTGCCCATGTCCATCAATGCAGCCTGCCCATGCCCACCAATGCAGCTTGCCTGTGCCCACCAATGCAGCCTGCCTGTGTCCACCAATGCAGCCTGTGCCCACCAATGCAGCCTGCCTGGGGAAGAGAGGAGAGCAACAGGAGAGCCACCCGGATGATCAGAGCATGAGGAACACAGCGATATCAGCTTCCATTTTATTTTTTGCCAAATAACAGTTTTTATTTCTTAAAAGTGCAATACAAGACATAGCAGCATTCCAAAATCAGCTTCCATTTTAATTGCTGTTTGCTGCCTCATACAGCTCCGCTTCCTTGCCGGGGTAACTTTGATAGACAGATCACCCTTCCCGGGATTGGATGGGTGATCTGTTAATCAAAGTTTCCAGCCAGGGGGCGAGCTGTTTGTGACAGCGAGTGCAGGGAACATACAGCAATTTAAACAAAAGCTGTTATCGCTGTGTTCCCTGTGCTCTGATCATTCTGGCGGCTCTCCTCTCTCTTCTCCTCTGCGATCGCTGGGAGAAGGACTCCCATTTAACCCTGCCTGCCAGCGGTGCTTGCCCCCCTCTCCCAGTCAGCCCTTTCTCGCCAGCCCTCAAATTCCACTCGTAAAATGCGAGCAGGTGAGTGGAATTTTTGAGGGCTGCCCTAGAGTATTAGAGGGTTAAACCCCTATCAGATTATTTTTAGTTGTCTTTGTTCTACTAGGGAGACTTACCACTTTTGTGACTTGAGCTCCCCTTTAAATGCTGACATATATCTACCCACATTTTGTAATGCCTGAAGGTGAATGAACTTATCTGCGCAGTATCTGATCTTCCCCAGATTTTCTGATCATAAATTAAAGAGGAGTGCAGTTGTATCTGTACTAAGTTAATTAAGTTACCCGTAACAAATAGAACACAGAAAACACACAAAAATATGGCAACCTACAATAATAATAAAACTAGCACAGCATAAAATTGCACATGGAGATCATACAGGCACTTACAGGAGTCATTAAATTGGGTTATCTGTAAAATATCACTTTAATAACCTCAAACAGTCGTCAGTAGGAATGGAATGGAGACTGACATACTTGTTCCAAAAGAGATTCAGTTATGAAGTTTGAGAAGTGAAACTGTTCTCATTAATCAGTAAAACTGTATTTTTCACAGGACGTTTGAGTGAGAACAATTTGGCAAGCTATAATAAATACTGTAACTTGAAACAAAACCTTTTAAACAGTTTTGAAAAGTGGCAGATTAATTTTTTTCACATGATTAATTCTCAAGCGGTCGTAGGAGGAGTTCATTATCTTTTTTTATCTTCTTTTCATTTCACAATTACTAGAAATGTCATTTCAGCCGTCGAGTACAATGGACATCACATGTCTATACGAGCAATATTCAAATGACACCATCAGCAGTGTTCATGAAAATCAGCCTTTATCTAGACCACGTCAGATTTCTTCCGTCTTGCCCTGATGTTGATCTCATTTGATGAATTGCAGCCTGATTGTTAGTGCAGTTCTCACCTCTGCCTGATAATGGAATCCCTTCTAGAATAAAGTGAGCGTGTCCATGCTTTAGCTTCTTACCATGATGGACATCTGCGTTACCAATTAACCATCGGAGACTTTACATATATACATCGACCACAAACTTCTTATGTTTGGACTGTGTTCAAAATCCATTCTCCATTTCATTGCCTCTTCTTTCCTGGTAGAGTCTATTTGGACTTTGTTCTGTTGAACAATCACGTCAGTGCCAAAAGGGTATACAGTACATTGTGGTAAATTGTGAATGGACACAATATGCTACCCCTGATTGAAAGTGTCATTAAACCAAAATCATAAACAGTCAATGCATGCTACATTACATTAGGGTTTATTTACTAGAGCTGGAGAGTGCAAAACCAGGCTCAATTCTGCATGGAAAACCAATCAGTTTCCAGGTTTTATTGCCAATGTTAAATTGAACAACCTGAGGTTAGAAGCACAGCTGCAACTGATTCTGAGTGTGCCAGTTTTAGTAAATCTACCCCATTGTGTCCAGTCTCACTTTGCCACTACAGCATTTTCTGTAGATTGCAAAAGCCTGGTAGATCCTGCTGTTCATTGTTCCTCCTTCTTTGTCTATGTCCCCGCTACAGCCTCAGATTGTGTAGACCAGCCATTGCCACATCTACTTAGCATGCTCCAGTTTCAGTTCCCTTCTATTCTGTTAATTTCTTATTTTCTTTAATCTGCGCAGTTTACGTGACTATAGAGTCACACATGTGGGTGTACAAACATTGGTAAGTGTCACTCCTTTCCCTCCCCCTCCCTCCGTGACCTTGTATTGCTAAAAACTATGTTGGCAGGATATAAGATGTTGATGAGAAAGGCTTCACCTCCCTGTTAATCTCAGCACATACACACATTAGAAACAGGCTGGAGGGGCATGACACAGCCTGTGATTGACAGACCCTTCTCTAGATTTCTTTACAGTGTGAAAGATATTGTCAGTCAACTTAAAATTCTCTTACACCATGCTATTGCCAAATAATAAACATTTGCTTTGATATATATGTTTGTATATATAGGTTTGTTATAAACTTTAAAACACTTTGGGCCAGATTCAGGTAGGACAGCGGTTCTTTATTTCGGAGTAACGTAAGTCATTTACGTTACTCCGCCGAAACTTTAGGAGCAAGTACTGTTATTCACATAGCACTTGCTCCTAAAGTTGCGGCGGCGTAGCGAAAATGAGCCGGCGGAATTTAAATTGGGCGGGTAGGGGGCGTGTATTATTTAAACTAGGCGCGATCCCACGGCGAACGTACTGCGCATGCGTCGACTGTCAGTGCGCATGCTCCAAATTCTGTCAGTGAACGTCAATGACGTCAATCCCCATTCACGGACGTTTTACGCAAACGACGCTAACATTTTTAAATTCGACGCGATGACGACGGCCATACTTAACATAGGATACTCCACCTAGGGGGCATGTTTTTCTTTACGCCGCGTATCGCTTACGGAAACGTCGGAAAGTCACTGCGTCGGGCCCGCGTACGATCGTGAATTTCCGTCTCTCGCTGATTAACATATTCTCGGCGTTAATCAGCGGGAACGCCCCGAGCGCCATTTTTAAAATTGCAGTTCTGATACTACGGCGAAATACGCCGTTGTGTCGTATAAATTACGCCACTCGTATAGGAACTCCAACCCGGCGTTTCTTGTTTTCAGCTTACAGAAAACAGAAACGCCAGCTCAAAGTGAGAGTTATGCTGGCGTATCACTGATACTCCAGCCTAACTCTACCTGAATCTCTCCCTTTATTGCTATTAATTATTTATTTTGATTCTCTATATTAGAAATCTTTTTTTTGTGTCATGTGATCTGCACAATACCAATCAGTGCTGTGTAGACACAGATTCATAGCCCAGACGTCCTTTGCTGCTATATAGAGCATATGTCATCAGAGTAGTAGAAACAGCAATGATAAAAAAAGGTATAAGATGCTTTTTATATTAAATTAAAATACAGTGGCCTGATCTTATGCATTAATTGGCGGTATAATGCTATTAAACATTGCATGCTTAGTATCACTTTAATGGTTTTCTTTGAACAAATTTATCTTTCATCCAGCTCAGTTGCCTTTATACGACACACGAACATCTGGCCTTGACAATAATTTTCATAGTGCAATTGACAGAGCTGTCCTCATTACTGTTTTGGAATTGGCTGTGTCAGAGGACAGTACACCTAAGAAGCCACTAAATAGTAAGTTCTGTTGGTTTTACTATAGAAATAACTTTCTATAACTTTCAAGGGATGACGTGCACGGACGTGCACGTGTTTTGGACATTACATTTGGCTGTAGAAAAATATATTTTGTATTTGGTTAAAGAAATACTTTAAAGCAACAGTAGAAACAGTCATATAATAACTATTTAGCTTACAAACAACTTACTAGTACATAATCAATAAAGAAAATATGCTGCAGTCCACCCACCATGTTCTCAGCTATTCTCACCTCTGGGTCCTGCTGTCTTACCTTGTAAAGCGCAAAAAAAAAGTGAAGCCAGACATATCAGACACCTCTGCTCTTCCCTTGCATTCCTATACATTTACGTATAGAAGACATGAAGACCCATTCCCTCTACATTGATTGATTACTTTTTATTGAACTATATGTTAGTCTACACCTTCTTGCCTTCCTTTGAAAGGTGTCAATGCTTTCTGCATATTTCAGGGGAGGTGTATTAGAGATGGAACTAGGGGCTTAGCTTCTGACTTTTAAATTAAAGGGGTTGCAAAGGTACAGTTTTGTTTTACTAAATAGCTTCCTTTACCTTAGTGCAGTCTTCCTTCACTTACCTCATCCTTCCATTTTGCTTTTAAATGTCCTTATTTCTTCTGAGAAATCCTCACTTCCTGTTCTTCTGTCTGTAACTCCACACAGTAATGCGAGGCGTCCTCCCTTTGAATATCGGAGAGTCAGGACGCTCTCTACGTTGCAGATAGAGAAAGAAGCTGTGTGTGAGTGGGCGTCCTGACTCTCCTGTAGTCCAAGGAAGGGGGCGAGCATGACACTCCACACCAGGGAGAAAGCCTTGCATTACTGTGTGGAGTTACAGACAGAAGAACAGGAAGTGAGGATTTATCATATGAAATAAGGACATTTAAAAGCAAAATGGAAGGATGAGGTAAGTGAAGGGGACTGCACTAAGGTAAAGGAAGCTATTTAGGGAAAAAATATTGTACCTTTACAACCCCTTTAAGTCGAAATTTGCTTATCAATATCAACATGTTTAGTCTGCTGAGGCAGTACATTTTAGAAAAGGAAGCATGACTAAAAGGATCATTGTATGAGGTGTACGTCATTGTGAAATAGAAACGTTCTCTTTAAATCAGTCAATGACCTGATTTTATGAAAAGGAATTCTGATGATTAATTAGAGCACTTGACTGCCTGTCTATAAAGACCGCTGTGTAAATCACAGAGCAAGTGCCAGTCCGATGGACCACAGAGTTAAAAAGATAATTTTTCTACAGATGAGTAGCAAAGTTTATTTTTAAAGACTAAGTTCATCTTTTGCATAAAAGTAGTAAATACAGCAACATTGATTTTTTGATCAATATGCATGTACCACTTTTTTGCATTAAAGCCTCCAGAGTACAGGCTTAAGTAATGTTTGCCCTAGCCTCAGGTCCATACGTTGGTAAGGACATGGGCTGGGCTGGACTAAAAGAAAATGATGAAGAGGGATCACAGACAGTTTCTTTGCCATTGGGGCAAATGAGACATGTAGTAATTTAAAGGGAGCGATCCCAATGAGTTGATGATCTGGCTTTGCGGCCAAAGCCATGCAGTTTTGGTTTGGGGGTATGTATTTTACCATACTTCATGTAACACCCTAAATATGATTATATCATGATACATGGGGTCCAAATCCTGGCCTTCAAGCCTTAATCACAAGCCTTCTTATATTTGTTGCACAAAAATACACAGCCAGTGGATGCAAACAAACATAGAGCTAGAGTGTGCATTTGCTATGCAGATAAGGTCTTGGACAGATAGGAATCCAAGAGCCCAGCGGGACAAGACAACAAACTGAACCACCCTTCTTAATAGCAAACTGCAGATAATGCTGTAGGCTTTTTATGTTGGTTATAAAGAATATTTAATTAATAGAATAGTTCATTAAGGTTAATTTCAATAACCAACAAAAAAAAAAATTAAATGTTATTTAATGTTGGGAGCGTTCCCTATTACTACTTAGGAGAGCATGAGCCATCAAGCAACAATCTCTGATGCAAGCAGGTTTTTTGTCACACAGGCATAGGTTTGCCTAGTTTAAAAAAATATGAATAATAACATCTGGGGTAGACTGTTAGGCCCCTTTCACATGAGCGGACCGTTCGTCCGCTTATTACAAGTCCGTTTACGGACTTGTAATGGGCCCCTATGGGATCGCGTCCATTAGCGGATGATGCATCCGCTAACGTCCGCCTAAGATCCGCGTCCGTCTGGATCCGTTTTTCAGACGGAAGAAAACCCTATTTTTCTTCCGTCCGGCGGATCGGATCGGATGCAAACGGACAGATGGTCCGTTTTCATCCGATTCCCCATGTGTGAAAGAGGCCTTACAGAAAGGTGTCAAACTGGGAGAACAAAAGGAAAAATGACTTGGAAAAAATTCCAGCCCTCGTTTTTTGTATGCTACCAAGCTTCTTCCAGTAAAGCCATAAACTGTTGGAGCTCAGTGAAGTTTTTCACTATCAATAAAGCAGCTTTGATAGATGCAGTGATTCTACCTGAAGAACACTCAACTATATGCTTTATATCAATAGGATTTAAGTTTGTTGAGACTGCTGAGTTTGATGTCCACTCACTAGTCCATTCCCATGAATGGGAGATAACTTATGCCTCGTACACACGTACGGGATTTCCGACGGGAAAACTTCCTATCGGAAATCCCGAGGGGAAAGCCGATAACCTGCCCGGTTCAGTCTTTCCTCTACACACGGCCAGTTTTCAGACAGGAAAACTGTGATGGAGCTTTGGCCGGGAATCCCGGCTGTGTGCATGCTCCATTGCAGTTTTTCGCATAGGAAAACCTCTGGATTTCCCAGCGGGAAAAAAGAGAACTGATTCTCTTTTGTTTGTATAGTTTTCCCATCGGAAAAAAGCCAAAAGCTCTCCTCGCAGTTTTCTCATCGGGAAAACTGATTGTGTGTACGAGGCTTTAGAAGAGGCCCTGCTGGCCCCAGTCTGGCACCTGCTGATGTGGTTAAAAACTAGCCGATAGTCTATTATTCCTTTGCTTTAAAATTCAGTATAAGGCCTCATGCACATTGAGCTTAAACACTCAAAAACCTAAACAAGTCTAAACACCTGGGCAAAACGCAGTTTTATGTGTGTTTTTTAAGCATATTTTCTCCTGCAAGGAGAAAATGCGTTCAGAGGAGCTAAGCAAGCATAGTATAAATGAGCACTAATGGAGCACTGTTATAAGATCATTTTAACTGCAACTGGTGAAAAGCGGAGTTCCCCACCTAAACTGCTTTTACAGATGCTATGAGTCACTCCCAAATACCCAACTGTATGTCCTAGATACACTCCTAGGCCCAGATTCAGATAGAATTAGACTATCGTAGAGTATCAGAAATACACTACGCCGCCGTTTTTTACCTGGCTCTACGTGGAATCCAGGTAGATTTTGTCCAGTAAATGACGGCGGCGTAGTGTATTTCTCCCGTCGCAAATCTGCGCGAGTAGGGGGCGTGAATCATTTAAAATAGGCGCGTTCCCGCGGCGATCGAAGCATGCTCCATTCGCAAATTTCCCACCGTATGCGCGAAAACGTCGTTACGTCATTTTTTCTTGAAGCGTCGTTTACGGAGATTCCTATTCCCGAACGGTTGTAAAAAAAAAAATTAAATTCGACGCGGGAACGACGGCCATACTTAACATGGGCTACCACCGTTAGACCAGCAAAAACTGTCTAACAGTACGTATTATTGCAGACCGCTGCTGGATGTAAAAACTCAGTCACTCGACCAAACTCCTCCCACCCAACATAGATGTACGAAGACGTAAGCCTCTCGGATCGAAGCCCGAAGCCGCCGTATCATGGTTTGAAATTACTCCTGTCTAACACCAGTTAGACAGGCGTAATTGCTCTGTGAATCTGGGCCACAGTCTGCAATATATGGAGATTTTTCTCTGGTCAACTATAGATAGTATTTTTTTGCTAATTTAAGATTTTTCTCTGCCTTTTACAACAATCTTTAAGTTTATTGGTTTTCAGTATTTGTAAAGAAACGTCTCTGGAAGTAAGAACATTAGTATAAATGTTATAACTGTTAAATTAGTCAGCTTCTAGCGAGGAGATCCTTTTTAGAAATTTGAACAACTCATTTAGCTTGATGAAAATTTTGGTTGACATTTGAGGACCTGAAATAATTTGTGTAAGGGGCAAGAACCCTGGCTTGGATTAATGGGCAAGCTTGCTTCTAGGGCCATTCAAGTGCATTTGAGAGACTTACACTTTTCATTGATAGGTGCATTCAACCTGTCTTGACCATCCTTCTCACCTGCAGTTGTCTTCCTTCTACGCTACATCAACCCATTTCAATCTGTTTTCACATTGACATAGGCAGTGGGCAGTTCTGACACAAAGTAGAGTTTGCTGACAAAGATCATTTGAAACATTGATATTGGATATTTCATTAAATTAAGGAAGTATATTCCTGTATGTGTCCACACATGCTCTACAAACTCCAGACCAAGTTCATTGTTTGCACGAGCTCAGATATACCTCACCTAAATCAGAACATCTTCTCCATCCATTTTATCAGATTAATAATAAGTATGGGTAGGGAACAGCACCCAATGACATACGAAGAAGGTGACAAATCCTTTCCCTTTTCAGAGTGGCTTGTGCTTCAGCACATTCTGCCCCTGACCTCTACAGCAATCAAAGGGTTAGCAAGCTGCGGGAGAAAGCGAAATAAGATGTTAAATGGCTTCCCGCAATTTGCAATAAGATATGTACATGTGTATATATAACATGTGCCTTGGTTTCTGCTTTTTACCTGGCTGATCCAAATTATAGCTTAATTAGAGACAATCTTTGGAAATGGATTCATGGTAATAAACAGATTGAACTGAGGAATCGGCGCAGTAAAAAGTTCAAAATTAATAAGTGGCAGATGTGGGAGCGTAATTTGTATTTGAACAAACACACTCTGATGGCTGGGGAGTTTTTGTAATTATTATTTTTTTTAATTTACATATCTAAACTTTTAAGTGGAATTCTAATCATACCTTCGTGCACGTCTGCATAAGAAGAGCTGCCTATTCCCAGCAGCTGTGTGCCTGGGCTGCTGTGTGCGCTGAGCTGTGTCTGCGCTCCCTGTGTGCCCTGAGCCGGAATTTTTGCAAGTTTTTCTTTGGCCTTTTCTCCTCTGATCTGCTGTCAGCACTGTTGCCTAAACCCTTGCTCTGTTTTAACCTATTAGGATAGGGCCGCATGATACAAGCTTTGTGCCAAGACAAATTTCCAAGTTTCGCTGTAACAAAATTAAAATAGTCATCGGCACGCGTTTAGGATTTGCTCTCACAGGTGGGTAACCAGGATTGTAAATGTGGTCATGTTCATGACACGCGAAAAATGTTCAATGGAGCACGGACAGAGCTGCCATTGTGAAGATTTACTACAGATAGTTTTTGTTTAGCCAACGCTTTATTTTTCTATGTCAGGAGAAAGTTTGTTTTTGTATTTTTTAATGCAGCGTGCTTTGTTTAATAGTACTAGAGTAGTAGTAAAACCTCAACTTTGATTGTAGCACAGGCCAATCAATGATTTCTTTCCAAGAAGTACAGAAAGATGCACACTACTGTTTGTTTACAGCAACATACGCTGTCTTTCTCCTTGTAGCCTTGTATTTGAACTTCTAGTAAGGAAGTGCTTCCGATATATATCTAAGGTTAGTCAGTCATCTGATTAGTCCCATCAGTCATTGCGCTTCTCCATCATTGATGAAATTTGCCCAAGGTGAGAATGTGGCCGCCACTTGGGAGTCACTGTCAATCACGTTCAATGAGAGGAGGAGCAGAGGTGTGTCTGTTCTCCTCTCCAGTGCCCAGATACAAAGGCAGCATATACATATTGGAATGTAGTCCTGTTTCTGGGAGTGTGCACACAAGGGTGGCTCCATAAGACTCAAGGGAAAGGAGCCAGATTGCATAGGTAGTGCAGGAACGAAATTCGCTAGATTGGGGAATCCCTCCCCCAAAGCTATTGTATTTTCTTGGTGGGGCACAAGGAGCCATTTCTGCCAGGAAAACACACAGTGATTATAGCCACTGGCAAAACCTGACATCCAGGTTGTACCAAAGTTGAGTGATTAATCAACTTGAATACAATCAGCCTGTCCATACATGGTTCAGATCTCAGCCACTTCCTGCAGAACCAGCTGAGATTTAAACTGTCAATGTCCGGCTTGGAAATAGGGAGCAACCAGATAAAATTTGAGGAAATTAAAGGTATGATGCATGAAGAAGAGGCATACTATGTAAATGAAAAAAAATGAAGGTTTGATGTCCTTTCAAATTTCCACTTGTGTTGGATATAAGAGGGTTCCTTATCTACCCCAGACTAGGCTCATGGAACAATTATTAACTTACCATTCAGCATAAATTATACAGCCTTTCATCTCACAAAAATAATTCCTAACTTGGAAAACTTGACCTAGCATGAGCTGCAAGGTTCCTTTCTATGCTTATGAAGTTAGCAGTTGTTTGTTTATATCCTTAGCGGCTTAGCCTAATCTCACCAACCGGGGCAATTCAGACTGGGCAAAAATACACAAGTATTGATTACCATAAGTGAAAACTGCATGTCAAGAGGATCAGCAGACCTTTAGAGATGGATAGCTACAACTTGTACACACATTTCAACTTTTCCTGTAAAAGTCAAGCTTCATCCTAACGCTTCAATGTCTTGAGCATTCCCTTAATGTAGAACTATATGCAAAACTTTTTTTTTTTTCATTTTTGGGCAGAGCATGGGAGGGTTAACATTCCTATGAGATTTTTTTCACAAACTATGTCCTAATGCAGAGATTTCCTTTCACTTCCTGTGCTATAGCCAAACAGGAAGTGAGAGGAAATCCCTTCAAATTAGGGGAATTCCTTGGGGACCTCTAGCTCACCAGAACTAGTATCCCCATTGGAAGATTTCCCCTCTATTACTTTTCTGGGGACAACCCACAATTTGGGATTTTCTTTTACTTTCACTTTTAATGATAATAGTAAACAGGACAAATAGAGAGGGTGAATCTCCTTGATGTGGCACAGATGGCAATAAATATGACAGGTGTTCTTATCCCTCTGCACTCCATCCAAAACTAAAAGAAAAAGTTTTGCTTTTAGTTATACTTTAAGTACCGGTTCACACTACCGCGACATGAGAAATTTAATTAAAGTGAATGGAGCCATCTTAATGTACACTACTTAAGTCGTTCCGACTTCAGAAAAGGTTCCTGTACTACTTCAAGGGGACTTCTAGGCAACTTGTACCCATAGATTTCAATGTAATTTGCCTCCAAGTCGGATCTCTTAACTAGAGCAACTTTACAGGAAGAGAAAATCGTTTACTCAGTCAAACCCCTCCCTCCCACAGAGCTGATTATTCTGTGATTGGCAACAGCCAAAGTCACCTGTCCCGGAGGCAAATTTAAGTCACGTTGTAAGTTGCTCCAAGTTGTGCTGAAGTCCCGCTGAAGTTGCCTTGCAAAGTCGCACTGTAAGTCGGGTTGCCCCGGTGTGAACCGGCACTAAGTCCTTTAAACAAAAAGTTACTAAAACAATGTAAACAAAGACAGCTCAATTATAATACCACCAGTGCCTCAGTACTAGCCGATCTTCTCCCTATTGAGTGCAACATCCGCCACTGGAATCTCCAGCATCTGACACTTTTTTAAGAATCTGCAGTGCGAATATCTCAAGCATTCACAGAGCCGTCACAAATAATCCCTGTATTTTGCTAATATGTTTCCTATTATCAGCTCCATCTAGGGGCTATAATGCAGTATTTTCCTGATTCAGGCATTGCAAGTATTGCATAGAACATAAGTGTATTAGACCAAATATTCTGATTATTCTTGACAGCTGTGCAAATGATTGGGACAACTTTTTTTATTAACAGATTTCTGGGTACGTTGTGTCCTTGCTGTGCACTGGAGGTCCTCTGTCTCTAATGTCACCAATGTGTCCCTTCAGAGCTGTAGGGAAACGCATAACTCGACTTTCAAATGCTGTCTTTGTAAACATTTATTTTCCAGCCACACCATCTCTTTAATATGGCAGATGGCCTAATGGACAAATATGGAATGAGAAGCTGAGGCCAAGCTTGTGTTTTAAAGGAAACGTCCAGATTTGCATTTCATTTTAGCAGCCAATGTCTCTGGGTCTACTGGTTGTTTTGACATGTGGTTTTTCACTGCGGATAACCTACGTTTATGTATTTTGTATAATATGCTCAGCTTGGATTGTGTGGATTAGTGTCAGGTTTTTCTTAAATGAGAGATTTTATACCACCAGAATACATAGGTTGTTCTCACATAGCATGCACAGAGCACAGCTAACACAGTAGCAATCCTTACAGCAGCTGTGATGCTTGGTGGAGGGGTAGAAAGAGTCAATGCTGTGCACATAATTTGAGATACTGAGATAATTGCAAGCTGCATCATTACTGTCACTGGCCTGCCTGGACAAGACCAGGGAAGAGACTACACAGTATGCATACCCACTCCACTGACCAGGCCTTACCTTATTATTGGCTTTTTTTTGCATACATTAGGAGTGTAGTTTACACAATGCGGAATAGACTTTTCATTACAATAACCTCCTATTTTAAAGCCCTATTCCAGGCTAAAACGATTTTTTCACTAAACCTCCCTCCCACCCACCTCTAACCCATGCAACTAGGCATTTTTCCCTTGTGAGGGCAAATATATTCACCTAAAGTGACTATGCTCACCTCCTCTCTAACGTTACAAAGTCTGCGAGTGGTCCCGCACTGGAATCTTCTCCCTGGCTCCTTCTGTGCGTGTCTTTGGGAAACTTCATTGACTGGCGTGGGATGACATAACTTGTGCATGCTCAGTGGTCAGTCATCCTGACATACAGGAACTATGCTGAAGATGTGAACTGAGCTGTGCATGCGCAGGAGTTAGTCATTCCAGTATATAAGGATTGAGCCGGCAATGTAAACTGAGCTGTGCATGCGCAGGAGTTAGTCCCCGGCATACAAGGATTGTACCGGCGATGTAAACTGAGCTGTGCATGCGCAGGAGTCAGTCATCCTGCCACACACTGATTGTATTAGCAATATAAACTGAGCTGTGCTTGCACAGAAGTCAGTCCCCAGCATACTTTTTAAAGCCAGCAGCTACAAATACTGCAGCTGCTGACTTTTATATATAAAATATTAGGACACTTACCTGTCCAGGGCACTCAAAGCCGATCTGTCCCTCGGCTCTTGGGTGCTGCCTCCGCCATCTATGGTAAGAGAATCAGGAAGTGAAGCCTACTGCGGCGATCTATGCCTGGAAATAGGAGCAAATACCTGTAAACAGGTATCTGCTACCCCCTCCATCATCCCCCCTGAAAGGTGCCAAATGTGACAGCGGAGGGGTGGAAGATTCCAAAAAACAGAAGTTCCATTTTTGGGTGGAACTTCGCTTTAATCTCCCAATAAGGAAAGGTTTCTTCACAGTAAGGCCGCGGTTAAACCGATTAAAAGGGTCTGATGGACCGTTTTCATCGGACCAAACCGATCATGTGTGGGCGCCATC
The DNA here is from genome assembly GCA_029574335.1 of Rana kukunoris. Lineage (NCBI taxonomy): Eukaryota > Metazoa > Chordata > Amphibia > Anura > Ranidae > Rana > Rana kukunoris. The sequence goes on along the minus strand of CM056059.1, from coordinate 47,736,449 downwards.
GGTTAGTTATTTATCGGTTAAAAAAAAGTCAACTTGTTTTAAATTTAACCGATGGATTCCTAACCGTTAGTAGGTACGTCCATCGGTTAAAAATCCATGCATGCTCAGAATCAAGTCGACGCATGCTTGAAAGCATTGAACTTAATTTTTTTCAGCACGCCGTGTTTTACGTCACCGCGTTCTGACCCGATCGTTTTTTTTAACCGATGGTGTGTAGGCACGACGGACCATCAGTCAGCTTCATCGGTTATCCGATGAAAACGGTCCATCAGACCGTTATCATCGGAGGGACTGATCGTGTGTACGCGGCATTAGAGCTGTGAAAATGGGGAATAGAATCTGGTTCTGGCCAGCTCAGTAGATTGCTTTAAAAAATGCCTGGATTTTTTTCCTAAATGTACATACTATAACTGAGTACTGACATTTATAGGTAAAGTTGATCCAAGGAATATCCGATTGCCTTTCGGGGATCAGAAAGGAATATTTTTCTCTGCTGGACCAAATTGGATTATGCTTTGCTGGGGTTTTTCACCTTCCACTGGATCATAGGATTGTGTATATGGGATTTTTTTTTTTTTTATTGTTTAAACTTGACAGACTTGTCTTTTTTCAACATGACTAACTATGCAACTATGTAACCTTCCAATAGTCCATTTCAGTCAGAGCTCTTAATACAAATTTGTTCAGAAAATTCACATGGTCCTGAGGAAGCAGGAGTTCTTGCAAAACGCGTAGACCACTTGTGAAGCTATCTGTGGATCCTTGAAAGTGACAAAGCTCTGAACTACTTAGTCAAATTTCTTCCCCTTTTGCTTTAGACATATTCGTATGGAAATAACATTTAAAAAAAAATTGGTATTGTTTTTATGTGAAATAGAATAAAAAAAACGGTGTATTTTCTATATATATATATATATGTAAGTAGTTTGCATTGTATAACCTTTTCGAGGAATGTGCATGGTGGGAATGTGGATGGTTATACGTCTCTGTTGCCCCCCTCTCTCCTATGTATTTTTTCATACTGAGGGGGGTCAGGTCTGAATGAGAAGATCCAGTGTTGGGTGACTTTACTTTAATGACAGGCTTTTTGGTAGGACATAGAAATAGTGATCACGCATAATGTTTTTTTTTTTTGTCCTTGCTGTAGCTTACATTTAAATACAGTGACACACATAGTGCTACCATTTAGCCATTTTGGCCAGATGAAGGTTAAAGTCTGTATATCTTTGCATTAAAACATTGTACTGTATAGCAGAGAAGTGCTTTCATTTCTCTGCAATGGACACTGTCATAAAAAATGTCTCTTGTTGTTTAAACAAATTAACTTTATTGATTTTGCAATCCATAATTACTTTACCTCTGCTTAATGAGTTCTTTTTATGGAGCTTTATCGTCACACGCCGCCATCCGCACTTCCAGAGAAGGTGTCCCCACTAAATCAACCTCGTTACTGCGGGCCATGTGTGTCACATGACATCAGATGTCTCTCTTCACCTCTGGACAAGATTGCCACGTTCTTAAATCAGCCGGCCTCTTAAGGCCCGAACACACAATCCAATTTTATGGCCATAATTGTTTGATGGAAGTGTTGTGTCGGATAATCCGACCATGTGTATGCTCCATCAGACAATTGTTGGCTGAATTAACGACAACAAATGTTGGCTGTTCATGCTCACCAACTGTCTGACAATAAATCTTTTACGTCGGTTTAGTCCGTACAACTAAAATCGAAAGTACAAACAAGCACTCTTGGAACCAATGCTAAACATTAGACAACAATAGCAGAAGTTGCCCAAAGGGTGGCGGTAAAGAACTGAAAAAAACATGTGGTTTGGTGAATGTTGGCTGAAAATGTTGTGCCGTGTATGCAGAACAAGTTCATGGCCAATGCCCTTCGGACCAAAATCCATGGAAAAGTCCGATGGAAGTCTGATCGTATGTACGAGGCTTTACAGTCAACAGTTCTTCCATCACATTGTGGCTTTCAATGAAAATATTTACAATATAGTGATGTCCTGGTACACAAAATCAGTTGCACAATGAAAAGTGGAGGTGCTCGTAAGCATTGAACTCCATGTTCTCGGCTCGTCGTAGTGTTGTATGTCACCGAGATCTTTTGTGCGTATGCAAGCCAAGCTTGAGCGGAATTTCCAAGGTTTTTCCGACTGAATATCTGAACGTGTGTACGCGACATTAGATAAAATCTGCATTTTAGCTCTGGGGCAAAGAAAATAAAGGGTAATGGGGAACACTGTGGATCGGGGAGGTTGATCAATTCTTAAACAACATTGTTGAAGAGACCCTGTCATTTGACAATTAATTTCACAAAAATCTTCCACTAATATTATATGTGCAGTTAATGTATTCTGTGCATGTAACCCCCATCTTGGGTAGACATCCAGGAGCCTCAAGACTGTTGCTTGGCACCATCTTAATGAGGAGCTCCAGGCTCCTGCAGATTTTTTTTTTAAAGTCAAATACTGTAGCTGCTGACTTTTAATATTAGGACACTTACCTGTCCAGGAATCCAGCGGTGTCTTCAAAAGAGCCAACTTTTCAACCAGCTATCAGGTACTGCCTTTGCCATCTCCACTAAGGGAAAATGGTTGTCTTGTGGCTTCACAGCCGGTTCCCTACTGCACTCTGCAAATGGGTCGGCTGCGGGGAAAAAGGAGGAAGGAGGAGGGCCGAAATTCCAACTGAGTTTGCCATGGAAGAGAGTACTTGTCAAAACCAGGTACCCGCTCTCCCCCAAAAGGTGCCAAATGTGGCATCAGAGGGGCAGAGGAAAGCAGACAAGCAGAGCTTCCCTTTTTGGGTGGAGCTCCGCTTTAAATATGGTATCAGCAAGCTCAGCAGGCTTACAGCTGTCACTCAAGTGATCATCTTTAGTATTTCCCTAACTCCTTCCCTCGAAGCTACATAAAGATTTTTTTAGGGCAGGGTGAAGGAGCTGGGCAGCACAGAGAGTAAGTAAACACTCAAGGAAAGGCTATGACCTGCAAGGGTGGGTGGCTGTACTAGGGCGTTAACTAATCAATTTTTTTTAGCCAGTTCAGAGTCACATTGCCACTGAATTAAAATAATTTGGCAAAACGCTGCAAGTACACATTTTAAATTATATTCCAGTGCTTTTACCTGCAGTTCTTTACGTCGGTGACAGGGTCTCTTTAACCACTTCCATACCAGGCACTTACGCACCTTCCCGCCCAAGCCAATTTTGAATGACAATTGCGCGGTCATGCTGCACTGTACTCAAACCAAATTGCCGTCCTTTTTTCCCCACAAATAGAGCTTTCTTTTGGTGGTATTTGATCGCCTCTGCGGTTTTTATTTTTTGCGCAACAACTAATAAAAGACTGAAAATTTAGAAAAAAAAAAATAATTTTTATTTTTTTCTGTTAACTTTTTTGTAAATAAGTATGTTTTCTCTTTCAATTACGGGCACTTATATGGCGGCACTGATGGGCACTGATGAGGTAGTACTGATGGGCACCGATGAGGTGGCACTGATGGGCACTGATAGGCGGCGCTGGTATGCGGCACTGATGGGCACTCATAGGTGGCACTGATGGGCACTACTAGGTGGCACTGATGGGCACTCATAGGCGGCACTGATGGGCACTCATAGGCGGCACTGATGGGCACTCATGGGCAGCACTGGGAACTCATAGGCGGCACAGAATGGCACTCATGGGTGGCACTTATGGGTGGCACTGATGGGTACTTATGGGTGGCACAGATGGGCACTGATAGGTGGGCACTGGGCATGGATTGGCACTGAAGGACACTGTGGGGTGGCACTGATGCACTTTGAGGGGTGGCACTGATGTATATGTTGCCAGTCAGTGCCCATGTGTGGGCACTGACTGGCTTCTTTCTTTTTTTTTAACCTGATTTTTTTTTTTTTTTGCCCTGCCAGTGTGGGCATCCCTGGTGGTCTAGTGTGGGCATACAAGGGGGGGCTGCGCTGATAAACAATCAGCGCGAACCCCCCCTGTCAGGAGAGCCGCTGATCGGCTCTCCTCTACTCGCGTCTGTCAGACGCGAGTGAGGAAGAGCCGTCGGCGGCTCTTCCTGTTTACATGGTGATCAGCCGTGATTGGACACGGCTGATGACGTGGTAGTGAGTCTCCGCCGGAGACTCGTTACCGAGATCGGTGATGCAGGGTGTCAGACTGACACCCCGCATCAGCGATCGCTGCGCTGCGCGCGCGGCATGAAATCATGCTAGACGTTTGAGAACGTCTAGTCACGATTTCATAACCACTTCCCGGCCGTAAATCTGCTATTGGCCGGGCGGGAAGTGGTTAAGAGTCATCACTTGCATGGAAATTGCTGCAGCAATCTCTTTATATACAGAAAGACGAGAGTAGTTTGGGCACTGAGGTTTTATATGTTTAAGGTTTTTAGAAAAGCCCAGCCTGGATTTGGCTGTTAATGTTGCGGTCTGTGTTCACACACTAGCGCTCCTGATCTGAAGGCCAGACAGGGAGAGCGGTGCTGCCAGCCCCTGGTTTTTCAGACAACCTATGCCGCAGATTTAATCAAATCTGGGCCCCGGAGGAGCTGGGTTTCCGTCCGGCCACCTGTCTGCCACACAAAATGTTTCACAGGACAGATGGGAAGGTGACAGAACTGTCCTTGGACAAAGAAACTGTATCAACCGAGACAAGAGATTCATGTAAATTCTACACCATTTCACACACATCCATTGCTATGAAGAAATATATCATGTACAATTGTGTACATTACTTTCATTTTACAATATATGGAGATTAAATTAACATGAAGGAGCAAAAGGTGTTTCCAGATCACTAGATTGCTTATAATAAGGATTGTATAAGGCCGCAAACACACGATCGGTCAAAACCGATGAAAACGGACTGAATGACCGTTTTATCTGTCCAAACCGATCGTGTGTGGGCCCCGTCGATTAGTTATGCTTCGGTCAAATAAAGAGAACTTGCTATAAAATTTGACCGATGGACGCCTGACCGATGGGTCAAAACCGATCGTTAGTATGCAAAAGCATCGGTTAAAAGGCCGCGCATGCTCAGAATCAAGTCGATGCATGCTTGGAAGCATTGAACTTTTTTTTTTTCAGCACGTCGTTGTGTTAAAACACGGAAACGTCACTGCGTTCTAACACAATCCTTTTTTTAACCGATGGTGTGTAGGCACATCAGACCATTAGTCAGCTTCATCGGTTAACCGATGAAAACTGTCCTTAGGACCGTTCTCATCGGATGGACTGATCGTGTGTACGCAGCCTTAGACTGCAGCATTAACGCTGTGCAATCCTACAAAACTGAAACTTTGAGTATGTATGTTCCCTGAATGCATTTTTTTTTTTAATTGACAATTTTTATTGAAATTTTTCCTTAACCACTTAAGCCCCGGACCAATATGCTGCTAAATGCCCAGAGGCATTTTTTACAATTCGGCACTGCATCGCTTTAACAGACAATTGCGCGGTCGTGCGATGTGGCTCCCAAACAAAATTTGCGTCCTTTTCTTCCTACAAATAGAGCTTTCTTTTGATGGTATTTGATTGTCTCTGCGATATTTATTTTTTTGCAATATAAACGGAAAAAGACTGACATTTAAAAAAAAAAAATTATATTTTCTACATTTTGTTATAAGAAAAATCGAATAAACTAAATTTTAGTCAAACATTTAGGCCAAAATGTATTCAGCCACATGTCTTTAGTAAAAAAAAAACTAGCTACCTAGCGGCAACAGTGATAGTGTCAGAAAACCGATCGCTTAGTGACACTGGCAATAGGGGGTGAAAGGATTAACTAGGGCGGTGATCAAGGGGTTAAAACTTTATTAGGGGGGTAGGGGGCTACCCTGGACCTAACACTAACTGCCTGTCACACTAACTGTCACACTGACACTAAATGCAGTGATCAGTAAATATATGATCACTGCATTCAGTGACACTGTGACAGCGGCCTGGGGGGGTGATCGGGGGGGTTTTATGTGCTTATGTGTACTGTGTTAGTGTAGTGTAGTGTTGGTGCAAACTCACTGTGTGATGTCTTCTCTTCTCAGCGGCGGTTGAAAAGACCGCCATGAGGAGAGATTACATCACTTCCCCCACAGGCAGTGGGCGGGGAGTGCACGGATTGGCTGGGAGCGATCGCGAGGGGGTGGCTAGAAACGAATAGCCGCCCCCTCATCCCGGTTCGCTCCTGCAGCCACGGGGACCGCCGCAAGTACCGGGGGGGTCCGATCAGACCCACGTCTAGGCAGGGACGTACAGGTACGCCAATGTGCCTGTCCGTGCCATTCTGCCGACGTAAATGTACATGCGGCGGTCCTTAAGGAGTTAATGTACAACAGAGTAATTAGAAAAAGCAACAAACACTTATCACATTTTCACTGAATGGTACATTTAAGCATCCAATTTCAAAAACCAAGACAATGTACTGTACATACTTAGGAGTTAAGCAGAGCTAACTGACCACGGGTGTAGCTGACCATCACACATTATGTATGGCTATTATACAGGATATAGGACAATTAGAAGGTGAACAACATTCGCATTGGATTCCAAACAATTAGTCATTTATTGTACTTTGGTGCCGCAGATTGTCTCACTTATACAGTATATGTAAATAAACAGCAGATCAAACCACTGTAAACCCTGCTTGCAGAGGGACTGTTTGTTTGGTGCATGAGAGAGGATGCGGCTCAGAACCGGCAGCAGGCAGAAGATGACCCTGGGCCTCGTATTTCCCAGTCTGGCCCATGGAATGCTAGCAGCCGACGCTTACTTGGCTATTATGGTGGCATGTTTGGCTCCTGCCAGCTCTTTAACTGGGGACTGGTGCTAATTTCAGGGCTAATTCCAAGACGTTCCACTTCAGTGACTATAGCAGGTGGCTGAGTCTGATGGAGCAGAGAGAAGAGGAGGGGGCTGGGAGAGAAAATTACCCTGCTCGGAAAGGAATTCTCTGATTCAATTGACTGATTATTCTGTCAGATAATATGGGTAGTGAGGACAGGGAACGCAGCCTTACCAGAGAGACACAGAAACACAGAATGGACTTACTGGGAAAGCTCAAGTACAAATACACAGGCGCTTATTTTTGGTCCCACGAAGGCTTCCACACAGACAGGTCAATCACTGTTTTGGGAGACAACAATGGCGTGTGTGCTGATAAAAAGTATCTTCTGCACATTTCATACTTGGATTTGTTGTCAGACAAAAAATTATGAATTATCAACATTAAAAAAATGATGCTTTAAAATTATTTATATATAAAATATATATACCGTATTTATCTGCGTATAACACGCACCCTAACTTTAAGAGGGAAGTTTCAGGGAAAAAACTTTCCACAGCCCCCTTCGTATAACACGCAGGCACAGTTTACCCTCTATTTTCAGGGTAAAAAACTGAGGGCTTCGGGCTTCGATCCGACAGGTTTACGTCTTCGTACGCCTTCGGATCGTAGGTGCAATATTTCTGCGCCCGCTGGGTGGAGTTTGCGTAGTTTTCCGCGTCGGGTATGCAAATTAGCTTTTTACGATCCACGAAGGTACGAGGCGGCCGTCGCATTCTCTTACGTCATCGCTAGTCGGCTTTTTCCGGCGTATAGTTAAAGCTGCTATTATCCGGTCTATAGTTAGACTTGCCATGTTAAGTATGGCCGTCGCTCCCGCATCGAAATTTCAATTTTTTTTTAAGTTTTGCGTAAGTTGTCCATGAATAGGAATGTACGTAATTTACGCTAGTAAAAAAAAACGTTTCGACGTAATTTCACGCAATGCACGGCGGGAAATTTCTGAACAGAGCATGCGCAGTTCGATCGCCGCGGGGACGCGCTTCATTTAAATGATTCACGCCCCCGATTTGAATTCCGCCGCCAGAAATACACTACGCCTCCGTAACTTACGGCGCGAAATCTTCCAGGATTCGACTTAGAGCCAGGTAAGATACGGCGGCGTAGTGTATCTCTGATACACTGCGCCGGGGCAATTGTATGTGAATCTGGCCCAGTATATATACTGTGTTATATATATAGTTATTGATTAATTGATTAGAAGTTCATTGAGAAGGTAGCATGTATAAAGAGTAAATGATGCCCCAAGGTCCACTAAAAATGTGGTCTATGCAGTAGTTTTTGTGCATTGTGTATTATGTGTGACAGGCAGTTTGTAAAGACAAATATCGATGAGCCCGAATCTTAATGTACTGTGATCACAACATGATGATATCCTTTAGTGTTTGTTCTGTTATACTGTATCTGTGTCTTAAAGCGGAAGTTCACCCAAAAGGCACTTATTTACACCCCCCACCCCCTTGCCATGCTGGTACGTCGTTTTGTCAGCTACCCATTCCCAACTCTGGCTAGATCACCACAGCGATCCGAGTCTAAGTTAACCCCCTCCTTCCCCCGCAGTCTTCTGGGACACATCAAAGGTCCCAGAAGACTGCGGGCCATTCACAAACCACACCGTACAGTCGCAAGGCTTTACTGCCAGTTATCCTTAGTCAAGATGCCGGCGTCTGGACCCAAAGTTAATTGATGAATCAGGTTGTGAGGACAAGGCGCGGTCATTGGACAGCCAAGTGTCCCTTTATTCAAAGTCAGTAGCTACAGTATTTATAGCTTTTTTTTGGGGGGGGGGACTGTAGCTCCTCCTTAAGTACAATGAATATAAACCTAAAGCTCAAGTCTGTGCAAAAATGAAACTTAAATAGTACATTGTGCAGCAATTACCTTCCTTAGCTTTGATTCCAAACACCTCGTCCTATACCCCTCTGCAGGGTAATGGATCAAAGTCACAGTTTCCTCTTTAAGCCAAGCTGATTTCCTGCCCTGACGACCAGACATTTTTCCCTACTTGTAATCGTCATGGGCACTGGTCCCTTCACCGTCCCCCAGAGTTCTCCTGCCTCTGAAGCTTATGAGAGGGGACCCAGCCACTGGAAGTTCTGCCTCCACCAATAGGAGGTGTCCACATCATCCAAGCAGTGATATGGACACCCAAAGAAGGACAGCAGTAAAGTAAAGAGATAAAGAAAAAAGGATTGTCATGTGACAGCGGCTTCAGGTAAATAATATAGGCATTTGGATATTTTTTTTCATACCAGCAGTTAGCGTGGGACTGATATCCAAACAAGTTAGTGAGTTGGACTTTAAAAGGTACTTCCTGAGAGTTGTCTTATTCAGTTAGGCCATGCAGAGAGCAACGCTAGCATTTCTAGTTATAATAACCACAGCACCCAATCAGATGTCGCTTTAGTCAATTAGTGCACTTTTTTAGGTTTCTTTTTACCTTCATAACTATTATTATGGAGAGGAATGGACACGAAATTTTTCAAGGGCCGGTCTGTATGATAAACAAATGCAGTTTTCACTAGAACATCTACACTCCAATTCATCCCCACAGTTCCAACTATACGCAGATCTTTGAAGGGCTTGATCAAATCAGACAGATAATTACATGCATGGAGACATACCAAACAACCAAATCAGAATGATCAAATTGTTCTAAATCATTATATGCATCAAGGACACAAAACAATATGATTAGTCTGCCTTTGTGTCAAATGATAGCATGAGGTTTAGTATGTACACACATGAAGAGCCCAGCAGTGAGGTATGGAGGCAATTGCCCTTCAAGCCACACTGGTTTTTATAAACATGGGCAATGAGAAATTTCGATGGTTTCCATTAGTTCTGCGTGTATCAAGTCAATACAGCTGTGTAAGGCCCAAGCAAGTAGTAACAAGTCATTATTTAGATTATAATTTCATCGGGGCAGGAAACCATCCCAATCCAGCAGGTTGATGACACTGCTAATCCATTCTGGCTAGCTGCTTTTCTCTACAGTAGTCTGTAAGCATAGCTAAAGCTTCTGTAGGATGGTATCTTCAGCTATAACTGGCACTGGACAGAGTTTGTCAGTCTTCCAGACACTACACTTCTATTACAGACATTATACGACCTTAATATATGCCTGTACCCACACTGTAAACCTTGTCAGATGGATTTTTGTCATAGTGCCTGTAAGTTTTTGGCCCCTGGTAGCCTGAATGCACCTCTCCTTTCTGTCCTTCTAGTCCAAGCACAACTGAAAAGACAGTGGTGACACCTGTATAAAACTTTGTCAGGCTAGCAAATAGCATGATTTCCAGTCTGATCATTAATCTATAGCAGGGGTATTGAATAACATTTTATGGAGGTCCGATCAGTAAAATTTTCTTCCAGCAGTGTTCTGAATCCCAAGACTCCTTTACATCACAGCTCCCCCTTATATCACAATCCCGTTCTTATATCAGTGTCCTCAGTCCTCCGCACATCACAGTCCCCCACTTCACTTCACAGTTTGCAGGGTGGTCCTAGCCACCAGTCACCTGCTTGTTAATATGAAAAGTTAACAGCCAGCAGCTCCTGCTCCTGTCCAATGCAGAGATGTGCCTCCTGAAGTCAACTTATTACTTGCCCTCAGCCTATTACCTGCCCCCCCCCCAATGCAGAGTTATGCCTCCTGCACCCGCCATATTACCATCTTGCCTCCTAAAATATAGAGAATGACAGCGGCTGAGGCTGGGGAGCAGTGGCTCCTAAATGTTGCAACAGCAGGTCCGAACGGGACACTGGCTCAGTCTGGATCTGGACCATGATCCACCATTTATTGATGCCTGATATAGTAAGACTGCTGACCAGTGTGCATGCTTCATTTCAGCTTGGTGGCTACTGTGTTATACCCCTTTCACACTGAGGAGTTTTTTTAAAAATAGCGCTGCTATACCGCCTGAAAAACTCCTGCACTGCATACTCAATGTGAAACCCGAGGGCTTTCACACTGAGGCGATGCGCTGGCGGGAGAGAAAAAAATCTCCTGCTAGCAGCATCTTTGGAGCGGTGAGAAGAGCGGCGTGTATACCGCTCCTTCACCGCTCCTTCCCATTTAAAACAATGGGAGACCGCGGCAATACCGCCCGCAATGCGCCTCTGCAAAGGCGCATTGTGGGCGGTAATAACCCGTATCGGCCGTTAGCGGGGGTTAATACCGCACCGCTAGCGGCCGAATCCCGTGGCAAATCCGACGGTATATCGCCGCTATTTTTAGAGGCGCTATACCGCCACCATGCCTCCCAACCCAGTGTGAAAGGGGCCTTACTGGTGCTATTGTTTATTGACTTGCCACATGTTAGTTTGTAGTTGAACTTGTTTGATGGCTGATGTATAGTATTAGTTGTAATGTGTGGATAAGGTGTCCATTGTATTACAGTGGGACATGCATGTTCCAACTGGACTGTGTGCAGCTGCTTGAAATATGATTAGTTGGTATGGGTTATTCCACATTGCTAGTTGCCCTGGTTAATTTACTTGTTGAACTGATCATAAATGGATCAAAATTCATCCGGTTCAGTAGGGATCACTCCTGCTTAACATAAATTGGTCTAGAAATCAAATTGTGCCAAGTTGGAAACTTTTTCTCAATCAGCAGCTGCAGCCAAAAAGTTGCACCCGCGATCAGTGTAATTTCTTACAATTATGAGTTCCTGCTGTCAGGATACAATGTTTTAGAACAGATGATTACACCATTCACCTTGATTGTGTGGATGGAGGAATCCATTCTATTTTTTTCTCGATCAGCCCACTGGCTAAATGAAAAAAAAGTGATCTATCAATGGCCAGCTTTAGTTTACAGATCACTGGAGAGAACTTGTATATTATTTTAAGTTTCAAACTTTTTAGCAACATTTTTAGAAATAAGCAAAAATATCCACGTTCATAAATCAATATAGGGTTGTTAGTGGATGCATATGTGCATCCTTCAGGTTGAATATACAGGATATCGTTATATAGCGTGCGTGTGTAGGAGATTTAATGTCAGGGTCATTCTCTCATCTCGCACTCTTTCCTCAGGATAGAGTTATTCTCTACTGGCCTTTTCCACCCTCACCCCGCAGCCAACACATCTGAAAATACATATGCATAAGAACTATTTGCATATGCTAATCCATGCACGGCTCAGTGTATTTGCATAGGTGTGAGTTCCCGGCAGTGATATGGGCTAGGAGGGGGTGCAGTACAAGGTGCTCGCCAAGTCTTGCTGACGGCTGCCGTCAGAAACCTCTTAACTGCATTATCCAGTATGTGTTACATTGAATAACCTGCAACATCATATTTGCAGATACCTTTATGTGTCATGCTTCAAATATATAAAATTCATGGACAGCCATTGTAATATGTTTTCTTACCGTGAAAATGTCAAAAGCCTTTCTAACGGAGGCAAAAAGTGTGCCGAAGAGACGCATACGAATGGCTGCTAATCAGACACATTACGATGTGCAAAACAAACATAATTCCCCTGTGTGGTGAATGAACACACCATACTTTGTCAGGCCAAATTGTAGGGAACTAAATAGAAGCTGTGCACACCTAAAACAGCCATGTCATTCAAATTCGTACTATACAAATCAATAGGATATATTAGCTTTATACAGTAAGTCACTGTTCTAACAGAAATTCCTTCTTAGTCCCCAAGGCAATCTGGGGCCTCTCCGAATCAAGATTTTACTATGTATTGATTATGATTAGTATATTTACGTACTTCTTTTAAGACGTTTTCTGAATCCAGATGTCATGAAAGTCTTTCTCTCATTTTCACAGCTTATACAGTAAAGAATCCTTTTCATATACAGGGGTAAATCCTCTTTTCTTACAATCAGGAGTGCATTTGTGTCCTCTATATTAACTTTATAGGGAACATACTGAACTTACTGTACACAATATATTTACACAAGGGGATCATATTATCCTTAAAAGAAAAGTTTGGGATTTAAAAATAAATAAATATTATTACTCACATTTGTCCCCCACCCTCTGCGGTGAGAACTGAGTGATTAAATACCACTGATCTCTCATTTATTCCCCTCTGCTCTGAACAGAGAGTCTGTCAGTCACCGGCTTTTTGCTCTCCCCCAATGCTCCCCAGTGGGCTGGGCTGTGGAGGGGGTGAGAGGGGCTTGCTCAGGCTCTTAGTAGATTGATTGGATTGAGATTTGGAGAATTTGGAAGCCAAGTCAACACCTCAAACCCATTGTGTTCCTGAAATCATTCTTGAATTCACAGAACAGGCTACCTTCTTCCATTGCTCCGTGGTCCAGTTGTGATGCTCATGTGCCTATTGTAGGCGCTTTTGGCTGTGGACACAGGTCAGCATGGGCACTCAGACTGGTCTGTGGCTACTCAACCCCATACACAACACACTGTTATAAAATGTGTGTTCTGACATCTTTCTGTTGGAATAAGCATTGATATTTTCAGCAAGTTGAGCTACACTAGTTCTTCTATTAGAACATCCCACAAGAGCTGCAATTTTGGAATAGCTCTGACCCAGTCGTCTAGCCATTAGTATTTGGCCCCTGTCAAAGTCATTTAGATCATTACACTTGCCTATCAGCTTAAGAGACAACATGTTCACTTGCTCCCTAATAAATCAAACCCACTTTCAGATGCCATTGTATTGAGATATTAAGTGAATAACATTGAAGATCAATGTTATTCACTTTACCTGTCAGTGGTCATATTGATATGGCTGTGTATTTGACCAGTTCTCCTCTGAATCATTCAGATGTTCATTAGCAAACTTCATACGGGCCTGAACATGTGCTTTCTTAAGCTGGGGGACCTTGCGGGCACTGCAGGATTTTAGTCCTTCACAATTGTTTTCGTTATCGCTAACGGACCATCTAGGCTCTGAAGAAAGGGGTGCGCCCCAGAAACTTTCCTTTTTTTCTGTAGCCGCATGAACACCTATTGTTCTGAGGAGGGCTGCAAGACTCTAAACCAGTGGTTCTCAACCTGGGGGTCGGGACCCCTTCGGGGGTCAAATGATGATTTGCCAGGGGTCACCAAATCCTGGGCTGTTCCTGAAGCCCACACCACTCTCCCAGTCTTTTTGCAACCACCCAGCCGGTGCTGTCCCTGGAGCCTGTGGCCACCCAGCTGGGCTGTTGCTGGAGCCTGCGACCGCCCACTCAGCCTCTTCGCAGCCGCCCATTCAGTTCACGGCATGGTTGAGGGACACAGACTAGAGGTCAGCCAACTGGTGAAGGATGTGAAGTGGGAGGGGCTGGAGGAGACCTCAGATTGTGGCATAGGTGAGAGAGATAAAAGGGAAAGAAAGGAGAGCAAAGAGAGAGTGGTACATCCTAAAATGTACCATAAGGTTTTTTAATACTGTACAAGTGGAAGGGACTCAGGGAGCACTAAATATCCGTGGGTTAGGGGTGGAAAATCCTTGTCTTGCCTTGGGTGCTGACAACCCACGCTACGGAAATAATTTTACTGTTAGGGGTCCCCACAACTTGGGAAATTTTATCAAGGGGTCACGGCACTAGAAGGTTGATAACCACTGCTCTAGACCTTGCCTTAAGATTGGACTACACTACCCGTGTTTAGCGAAAACACCAGAGTGCAGGAGAATTTTGTTTTATTGTCTATGCTGGGATTGATCATTCCATTCAGTTCTAGTGAAAAGAAAGTTGGAGTTCAGCTCAAGGAGATGTTTTTAGGGAGACTGATGAAGATGATTTTCTACTTAATTTACTTTTAGTATAATCCTAGTTTTCTTATGTTAGCTGTATGGCTATGTTTATTATGTCAGGAAGCAGGAATGCCTCAATTTTCAGTTCACATTTGTGCATTGGATTCTGCAAATTAGAAATGCAAACACATTGGCACATTGACATGATTTTTTATAAATCTTGTTTGCCATGTTACTGTAGGCCGCCTGTAGACATAGTTTGCAGACGTTGCCTGTCATTCGCGGTATATTTGCTTATATGATCTGCTCCCAAACAAGGCCCTTTATGACAAATTTTGCTGGTTATGCTGCAGAAAAGTTATATTTGAGTGTTCAGCTTTTGAATGTTGCTCATGCATATGCATAGCATATACTGGCTGATTTAAGCATTGTTTGGCTGAAAGAAATGCTCATATTTAGAGGCATTCGCGTATTAGTCTCCTGCAGAATGCCACAGATAGCAAGGCAAAGCAGCGCACATTATATTGTATTAAAATAAATTTACTATCAACCCTCAGTATGCATTTAATGTTTTTATAGATACATATTATAAATTGTCATCAGTAGCTTGTTATATAAAACAGTTTGCTTAAAGCAGACCGGTGCTTTGACCATTGGGCCAGTCAGCAATGGTACATAGGAAGTCCACAGCCCCTTGTGTGCTTTATACACCCCTGGCAGTTTCATGGAGTGATGGGGGAATAAAAGAAAGGGAAGGTGTCAAATGTTTAAACTGAGAAAAATTTAAGAGAAAATAGGGTAATTTTGAAATTGAGGGCGGCACCATGTCTCCAAAATGTTGGGGCAGGGCAACAAAAAGCTGGCACCGTAAGTGGTAATAACAAGGAAGAGCTGGAAGAACATTTTGCAACTAATTAGGTTAATGAGCAACAGGGTAGTAACATGATTGGGTATACAATGAGCATCCTAAAGAGTCAGTGCCTCAGAATAAAGATGGGCAGAGGTTTAAGAATATGTGAAAAACTGTGTCTAAAAATTGTTGGACAATTTCAGAATAATGTTCCTCAACCTAAAATTGCAAAGACATCAAATATATTATTATCTACAGTACATAATATCATCAGAAGATTCCAAACATCTGGATGAATCTCTGTGCACAAGTGACAAGGTTGAAACACAATAGTAAGGAATTGCAATACAAATAGGCATAATTCTGTGAAGGACATCACTGCATAGGTTCAAAAATACTTCCAAAAATCACTGTCTGAAATTTGACATTCTTTTTGGAAACCATGGGTATCACGTTCTCCAGACTAAAGAGAAGATGAACCTTCCAGGCTTGTTATCAGAGATTAGTTCAAAAGTCTACATCTGTGATGGTCCGGGGTGTATTAGTGCATACGGAATGGGCAGCTTGCACATCAAGAAAGGCACCATCAATGCTCAAAGATATACCCAGGTTTTAGAATAGGACAACATTCCTCTCGTAAAACTCCAGCAACTGATCTCCTTAGCTCCCAAACATTTACACACATGTTGTTAAAAGAAGAGGGGATGGTACACCATGGTAAAACATGGCCTTGTTCCAACTTCTTTTTCAATTATAGTTGTACTTTGCCAGCTTTTTGTGGCACTGTCCTGAAAGACGTTGCTGCCATCAATTTTAAAATGACCTTATTATTTTCTTAAAATGCTGCATTTTTTATTTTTTATTGTGAATAAAATATGAGTTATCAGATTTGCAAATTATTGCATTCTTTTTTTTTTATGTATATTTTACACAGCCTCCCTAGCTTTTTTGGAATTAGGGTTGTAAATATTAGAAGCGTGTCATTCCCTGCATTTCCAGAACACGCTCCTACTTATCGTATTTATTAATTTCCAAGATTCCTGGGACCTCCAGGTCCACAGAATCCCTGCCAGGACCTCCAGTATCCCTGCCTGTGCTTCTAATAGCACTCTCAGAATTTCTGCCAGTGCTGCTTGCAAAATCCCTGCCAGGACTTCTTGAGTTCCTTGAAACGGCACTGGGAATGTCCTCTGACCCAGAGAAGTATTTAAACATCTGCCTTGGAAGTGGTTGGCGCTGTGTCTTTTTACCAGCTACCCTCCTTTGAGTAAAAAAGCTATACTATACCCTGAGGGCCACAACCTGGTGCCAACACACAGCAAAACCCTTCTCCACCATGAGGTTCTTATCCTATACTATACCCTTGGTGGGGCAATCCTGAAGAGTGCAATCTGGTACCAGCACACATGAAAACCTTTCATTACCATCAAGAGCTCTGATGAAAACTGGCAAGTGCTTAAGTCCTGTGCCTTGGGTGAGCCTCCGTCACCCACTAGGCTAGGGGGGTGTTTCCAGAACAGTATATGCTTCTGTGGAGGTCTGAATTAAAGTTTATCTGTTGGTTGGGCAAAGCAGAAGTAATTTACATAATCAACAATTAGCCTCCTTTGCGTTGACATAATTTTGTGTCAAGTTGCTTAGAATAGAAACAAAGTCATCTATTTAAGCCTACAGGCATATAAAACAATTGCAACAAAAAAGAGAAACTCAGAACCAAATTTCCCATTTTACCATTTAGGTGTCTAAGGTAGCACAAGTTTAATGTACCAATATTAAGTCACAGATGTCAAATGATCTACACAAATTTGAGATTTCGTCATGTGTAGACACTAAACACCGGGATGTTGATTACCTGTTGTTCTTATAAATTTCCTATATGGTTTTTAGGACAGAGAAGACCCTATCGGTCTCTTCTGCCATAAGACCTCCTCCTGCCTGTCAGCTCTCATGTTACCTGAGCCGTGAATGCCCAGCTCAACAAACATGTTTAGTACCCAA
Source organism: Rana kukunoris (assembly GCA_029574335.1). NCBI lineage: Eukaryota > Metazoa > Chordata > Amphibia > Anura > Ranidae > Rana > Rana kukunoris. The sequence continues at coordinate 47,719,075 of CM056059.1, read as the reverse complement.
TCTGTCTGTGGTGGTGTGCCTCCTCCCATATGCAAATTACATCACCACAGCCCGGCCATTTAATAGGCCAAACAGGTGGAAGCCCGGAAGACCAGGTGAAGATGAAAGAACCCAAACACTGACATTGCAGCACTGGAGGGCCCACTTTAGTAGGTAACTCATGGTGTGCTGTGATGTGAGTTGCATATGTATTAGCACATTATGGCTTAAACCACCTGGGTACCCCAGATTCACTACTACTTTTTGATATTGACTGTTGACTGGACTTTCTTGTATGTGTGAGATATTAATGGGTGTTCCACTATCCCAGTAGGCATATGGTTCCTGTTCTAAGGGAATAGGATACACTGGTGCATTTAGGCATTGCCTGGATGAGGAGGGCCTGGCTTGCTCCCTGTATACCAGTGTTTCTCAACTCCAGTCCTCAAGGCCCCCCAACAGGTCAGGTTTTCAGGATTTCCATTATTTTGCACAGGTGATTTGATCAGTTTCACTGCCTTAGTAATTACCACAGCCTTTTCATCTGAGGGAAATCCTAAAAACATGACCTGTTGGGGGGGCTTGAGGACTGGAGTTGAGAAACACTACTGTATACCTTTCAAATCTTAATTTAAAATTTTCAATGGATTCTACCTGTAAAGCGTATCTAGCATGTCACTATCTATTCTTGCCACATAAGAACAGAACTTTAAAAGTGTATAATATACAGTTATAGGAAAACAAGGAAAAGTTGAATAAGAAGTAACAGGCATGGCCTATAAACAGAAATGATGCATGTTTTAAAGTCACATTATTACTACAGTGATTGCTGCTGTCTTCTAGGTCCAGTGCTGAATGTCTGCACATCTGCATACTGAACACAAGAGATCACCTGCTCAGTATGGGCATCATTCAGTGAACATGTGGTGTCACTGCCCCACCTCATTCAATCAGGGAACACTTTGTGTTCATTGAGAACACCCAAAGTGTTCCCTACATGGCACCTATCCCAAGTGAGTCACCTCCTGTGTTCCCATGGCAAGGGACCCAGAAGCTAGTGGAGATCACTGTAGTAGCAGTGCTTAACACAGTTTTTTTCCAGCTTCCACGGGGATCCCACTGGTATGACCCATACATACTTACATTGGTCCAAGCTGTAAAAATTGCCATACCTTTTTTTTATCCTAAATTGTTACAAGTATATAGAATCAACTTCTGTAATAAAGACCACCTAAATGTTGTCAGCCAGCTATCCAGTGAAAACTAAGAAATACCATTTGTGGTGGCAGTCACAATACATCACAATACAATTGTATCATTCTAAAGCTTGGTAAACATCAATATTTTAAAATAAGCCAAAGTCACTTTTTAAAAATGGTTGCATTTAATTAATAAGATAAATAATACATCTATGAGTTACCACTGAATCACATCGTATTACATTTTCCTAGACAAATCTGGGAGAACATATATAAAGGTGCTTCAAATTTGAGTAGATATAACAAACAATTAAGGTATTAATATTGTACTCTAAGATTTTCATTCATTTGTGATCTTCGTATATTCTGTTCTCTAATAGGAACTTAAGAATTACAGTGTCAATCTCACATATACAATTCTTTGGATAATAACCATGATCAAAGAATATTGGATGTATTCATGTAAAGTGATTCACTTCTCTTCCAGTGTGTGAGCAAAAACTTCAAATACACAACTGTTCACACACAGAAATCAAAGTACTTAATGAAAAGACAGATTTATCCTTGGTAGACAGTTGTATTTTAAAATGACAGATGAGGCAATTATATTATGGGATAGATCAGAAGTATGAATTGTATAGTATTAAGTTCAGGCTTGTCAAGTCCACAGTTAGGTTCAAATCAAACCAGGTTCAAGTTCAAGCTCAACTTTCCGATAAAGTTTTTCTATTGTGTTCTAGAGTAGAAAGTAGTTGTAGCTTTTGTCTGGGTTTTATTACTGTATATAGGGAAGCTTCCCCTTAGTATTTATCAGGATTTTTTTTTTGTAGTCTGGGGAAGAGTTAGAACTTAAAAATATGTTTTTTAGTGCTGTCTGTGCCTTCCTATCCCAATGACAACCTCTTCCCCCTTTCTTGTTCAGGAGAGAGAAAATCTCCACTATGTCTTCACTGACATAAAATATATAAAAAGATTTAACTTTTCTCTGCTCTACCCAAATCTAAAAGAAAAAGGGGCTCCGCAAATTCAAGAATCAGTTGCAATTCAGGATATATAGGGTACAAGCTTAAAGCGGAGTTCCACCCAAAAATGGAACTTCCGCTAATCCCACTCCTCACCCCCTTACATGCCACATTTGGCATGTCATTTTTTTTGGGGGGGAGTGGGGGCTTCAGGAGAAGTGGGACTTCCTGTCCCACTTCCTCCTTCCGCCGAGGGGCTGGTTAGGCGATTAAGCTTAATCGCCTACAGCAGCCCCTCCCTGTAGGCGATCGCATGGGACACATGACAGGTCCCATGTGATCGCCTGCCCAATCAGCGGCGGGCCGCACCGTTCGCACATGCGCAGTGCCGCTCGCGCATGCACAATGGGTGCCCGGCCGTGAAGCCGAAGGCTGTCACGGCCGGGTGCCCACAGTTGTGATGAGGACGCCGGCCGGGGAGGGGGGGGACAGGAGCGGAGACCCAGTCGGCGCGTCGCTGGAATGCTGGAGCAGGTAAGTGTCTCTTTATTAAAAGCCAGCAGCTACACTTTTTGTAGCTGCTGACTTTTAATAAACACAAATATTGGCTGGAACACCTCTTTAAGCCACGTACACGTGGGCTGAATGTCAGGTGTCATTGGCCGGGTTCTATAAAAACATTATACTTGTGATTGATGTACTGTAGTATTTCTGTTAAATAATAAAAAAAAAAAAAAAGTTTTTTTTAAGCTAGTGAGTAGTTTAATCCTCTAGCATTCATTAGACATATCTTACATAAAGCACACAATTGGTCTCTGTGTCTTTATATCTAGAAAGATGGATGAGCTTTCTTCAGTTGGGCTCTAGAATACAAGGGACAAAAAGTTGGAGCTGGATTCTGTAGAGCCGATTAGGTGCATGTGAAGAGTACCAGACAAAAACTACAGACATCCACCCTAAGGTCTTACGATTCCAGGCAGGAGCAGTATTGAGTCCCTTAGAGGGACTCTACCTTTCAGCTTAGGGATTCTCTGTTGGTCGTGGCTCCATATTTACAGCCTCTGCTTTCCAGTTTGGCATGGACTGAAGGTAGTAAATATCTTGTGTTTCATTGATTTCAAGCTGTTGTGGAATTCTTTGTAATACAGGTACTCCTCACTTAACGACCAGGTTCCATTCCAATGACTAGGTCATCAAATGAATTGGTTGTTAAACGAGTCACGAGAAATCAATATTTTAAGCATTCTTAGCTACTGTACTTTAGTGTACTGTATTGTGAAAAAAGGTCTAAACACAAAACTCCAGCTCAATAAAGTTGTTTAAATTTGCATGAGTACAGAACACAAATGAAAATTCTGTACGGTACTGTACAATGATGTACAGCGCGTCATTCAGGTGGGGAGAGCTGGTCGTAAGTCCGAGCAGTCATTAAACAGGTAAGTCGTTAAACAAGGAGTATCTGTACAGAAAACCTGGAAGAGATTGCCGTAGTTATGATGAATAAGCATTATAATTTATACTTCCATCAGCTAAGGACTTTGGCCCAGATTCACAGAGCAATTACGCCTGTCTAACTGGTGTTAGACAGGAGTAATTTCAAATTTCGCACGCCGTATCACTAGTTTGAATCCTCAAACCATGATACGGCGGCTTCGGGCTTCGATCCGAGAGGCTTACGTCTTCGTAAGCCTTCGGATCTACACTGCGATATTTTTGCGGCCGCTGGGAGGAGTTCGCGTCGTTTTCATGCGTCGGGATATGCAAATGAGGTTTTACGGCGATCCACGAAGATACGAGCGGTCTTCGCAATCGCTTTCGTCTATTTTTTTATACGTACTGTTAGACTAGCTTTTTGCTGGTCTAACGGTGCGTAGCCCATGTTAAGTATGGCCGTCGTTCACGCGTCGAATTTAAAAAATTTTTTTTTTTTTTTTACGTAACTCGTTCGGGAATTGGAATCTCCGTAAACGACGCTACTCAAGAAAAAATTGCACGGCGGGAAATTTGCGAATGGAGCATGCGCAGTTCGATCGCCGCGGGAACGCGCCTATTTTAAATGATTCACGCCCCCTACTCGCGCAGATGGATTGCGACGGGAGAAATACACTACTCCGCCGTCGTTTACTGGACAAAATCTACCTGGATTCCACGTAGAGCCAGGTAAAAAACGGCGGCGTAGTGTATTTCTGATACTCTACGATAGTCTAATTCTATCTGAATCTGGGCCTTTGTGTTCTTTTAGCGGAACATATTTGACAGCATGTTTACCAGTTACTTTATTTTTCTGGTGACTGATTTTCACTAATAAATGGCAAACTAATTTTGAGTGATCCTATGCAATACATATATTGTGTAGATTCTATTTTGAAATTATATGGATTAATATTTTCCTTATTTCTATCCAATTATATAGTGTGGGCAAAAATAATTATGTGATCCAATGCAGATTTTGCAAGTTTCCAGAAAAAAAAATCCAGAATCCAGAAAAAACATATAAAACAAATGCTATAAATTAAGTTGCAGTTCAGTGAGTAAAATAAATATTTGATCCCCAAGCAAAACATGACTTAGTATTTGGTGGAGAAACCCTTGTTGGCAAGCACAGAGGAAAGACGTATCTTGTAGTTGGTGACCAGGTTTCCACACATTTTAGGAGGGATTTTGGTCCACTCTTCTTTACAGATCTTCTCTTAAATCCTTAAGGTTTCTTAACAACTCAAAGTTTTAGCTCCCTCCATACATTTTCTATAGGAATAAGGTCTGGAGACTGACTAGACTACTCCATGACCTTAATGTGCCTCTTTTTGAACAACTCTTTTGTTGTCTTGGCAGTATGGGTCATTGTCATGCTGGACGACCAATCTTCAGTGTTCTGAGGCCGAGGGAAGAAGGTTCTCATGCAAGGTTTTACAATACATGGCCCTGTCCATTGGTCCCTCAATGTAGCAAAGTCGGCCTGTACCTTTAGCAGAGAAACAGCCCCAAAGCATCATGTTTCCTTTTATGTGCTTAACTGTAGGGATGGTGTTCTTAGAGTCATAGTCAGCATTGTTTGGAGGAAGAAAATGCTGACTATGACTCTAAGAACACCACCCCTGCAGTCAAGCATGGAGGAGGAAACATGATGCTTTGGGGCTGTTTCTCTGCTAAAGGTAAAGACCAACCTTGCCACATTAATAGGGCCAATAGATTTGGCCATGTATTGTAAAACCTTGGATGAGAACCTTCTCCCCCCCAGCCAGAACACTAAAGATGGGTCATGGATGGGTCTTCCAGCATGACAATGACCCAAAACATACCGCTAAGCTAACAAAGGAGCAGCTCAAGAAAACATTAATTGTATTAAAAATGCATGGAGGGAGTAGAGCGTTTGAGTTGCCAAGCAACAGTCACAAAACCGTAAGGATTTAGGGAAGATCTGTAAAGAATAGTGGACCAAAATCCCTCCATAGATGTGTGCAAACCTGGTTATTAACCACAAGAAACGTCTTACTTCTGTGCTTGCCAACAAGGGTTTCCTCGACCAAGTACAAGTCATATTTTGCTTGGTGATCAAATACTTATTTTACTCACTGAACTACAACTCAATTTATAATTTTTTTATCATGAGTTTTTTCTGGATTAGTTGATTTTCTGTCTCTATCCTTTAAAATACACCTATGATAAAAATGATAGACCCTTCATTTCTTTGTAAGTGGGAAAAATTTGTAGGGGATCCAATGCTTATTTTTTCCCACTGTATGCTGGGATGTTTGCAACAAAATATCAAGCTTAACATGTTTTTGGATAAAACTCTTGCAAGTGAGATTTTTTCCATTATCATTTGATCATCCAGATGATAACAGTTAGATGGCCTTCATTACAGAGGTTTGTCTGTAATATATTTAATAAATAATGTTACCACATTCATCATTCTTATTTAGTCGTCATGCCTGATTCCCTTTTTTTTGCTGTGATTAAAATTAATTTACAATATTTAGGAGCACTGTCATAGTTTGAGGTGCTTGGTATTAATTTACAAATAGTAACTTCAGAAACATATTTTTTTAATTTGACAGTCCCTTGTGCTTCTTTTGATAGAACTATTCTAATCCATGTAGTGTAGTTGGTGCATGGGGCCAAGGGAACCAAAGGCTATGTGTGTTCAAGCCCAACGATGCCAAGCCAGCCCTATGCAAATCAAGAGCCTAATGAATGGCAGGAAAAGATCTGTTTTAAATTCCTCCATGACTTGTGCAGGGGACCTCATTATGAAATGGGAATTCTTCTGTAATTAAAGCAGCCTTGAAGTAAATAACCCATTTAGGTATTTTGTAATATTGAAAGAACACAGTCTTGTCATTCATTTATTCATTGTCAAGGCTGTTCTGTTACCCAAAAGACTATTTATAACTTTTATTTATCATTAAAAAAAAAAGAGCAGTGCACTTACTTTATTACTGTATCATGGCAACCTTCGAAACAGCATTAGCTTAGAACAGGTCCATAATAAACATAACACTTTGTAGGCCTGTGTATTTTTCTTTGACACCCCGTGTTTCACAAACCTTTTTTTATTTCCTGTGGTAATTGTCTGACGGAATGGCTGATGATTAAGGGGTTGTCTAAAAAAGACAGTCAACAACCCAACTAGAGTCCTTGCATCAAAGACTTGCAAAGTCTTTCCGGGTCAAACTGAACTCCACTAAACACCAGTTATATTTTGTTTGATATTCCATTGTCATTTCAGAAAGCATGTTGCCTTCTGTGAAAAAAAATGTTGTGTATAGGATCTCAACATATGAACAAATGTAAAAAAAAAAAAATTGTTTAGAGGCAAGCTTTCCTTAGTAAAATATTTAGGAACGCAGTTACATTTTTATGTATGGTTTGTCTTAAAAAATTCTACCGACTGTCCCAGGTAAAGTCTTCTATATCAGCTCCCAGCTAAGACCTTAGTGGTCTCAGGGCTGTCTTAATGAGAGGGCCCCTGCAAAGCAGCTAGTCCTTGAGAATGCACTTCCCCGAAATTGGGGGGCCCATGATGGCACTGAGAGTGATAGATACACAGGGGAGGTAGTCTGCCTCATACCTACTTGATGTCTGTTTACCTGCACTGTCATCATTGTAGGGGCCCTAGAGCATTACTTTGCCCAGGGGGCCATGGTGTTATTAAGATGGCCCTGAGTGGTCTGTGTGCTGATTTATACTTATGGTGCTTGGGAAGTTAGAAATGATAGCCAGACCTTTTCCCAGATAAGTTTGTTAATAGAAACCTGTACAGGAACAAGCTGCAAATTGTAGAACTTTTCTTCTAAACACTACTTTGAAAATCACTGATCTGGAACAAGTCAAAACTTCCTAACCCAACTATGGATTTTTGTGATAAGAGCACAAATTAAACAAGGTGTTTTATGTAAGGCCACGTACACACGATCGAACATGTCCGCTGAAACAGGTTTCCAGCGGACAAAAGTTTTAAAACATGCTTTAAAACTTGTCCGCTGGAAACCTGTCCGTCGGACATGTCCGCTGGTTAGTACGCCTGCATCGAATGGATTCGATGCATGCGTGGAAGCATTTTACTCCCTGGTTTGCGGACGTCGCGGCATCAATGTCACCGCCATGTCACCGCGCTGTCTGTCCACAGAGATTTTGGTTTGATGGTGTGTACACACCATCAGACCAAAAGATCCTCGGAGACATGTCCGATAAAAACGGTCCGCGGACCGTTTTCATCGGACATGTCTCCTCGTGTGTACGCGGCCTAAAACAAATGTCACAGCCATTTGGTGGCGAGCAAGTTGGATTTTTTTTTATAAAGCAAGGGAAACCAGATGTAACGTGAACCCTAAGCATAGGATTGCCAGAGGTAGTAATAACTTTCAGATAATGCGATTTCTTCAATGGGGACAGCTATGTAAGGATCCATGGACACTAGAGTTTTTTTTAACTCCTAGAAGCTGTTATTAGCATGTTTTTCTGCTCCTAGAAGCTAAATAGTGTTATCATATGTGTCCATGCACACTACCTTAGGCTATTAGTGTTTTCTGCGCTTCAGTGTCTGGGACAAAACATTTTTTTGTAGAGTTTCTTGGAGCTTTTATACAGTAGAAACGCTCCTAACGCTCCTAAATGCTTTTTTTTTTTTAAAAAGGAACGGCAAAAATGCTAACAAAAATCTAATCCTCCTAAATGCTTTTAAACTCTACTAAAACGCTGCTACAAAAAAGCTATTACCGGTGTTTTTTTAACTCAGTTTCCTCAATTGAGCAAAAACAATATATATATATATATATTTGTTGTAGTTATATTTTGATGCTGCTACCTGAAAGGAAATGATTAAAGTCAGCATTATTTTTTTTTACATTTTTTGGTCTTGAACAAGCACTTCTTTAATGAAATGTAATTTATGGAAATGTAATAGATAATCCAGTTATGTATTGCTTACCAAATAATAATCCAAACAAATCCCACTCTTTTCGATGGAGTGATAGTTAACACTCGGCGAAAGATTCCTGATTATCCAGCTGACAGCTAGTGAAAATCTAGCAGCAGAATATGTCTACTCTTAAAAACTACTGGTGTAAGAATGGATCTGGCTAGTAATGGAGAGGCTGTCCTCTGTGTCTCACTTTCTTCTCAATATATTCCAGAGCCAGTAATAAGGATTATTTAGGGTTTAGGCCGGATACAGGAGCAGAATACATTACAATAGTGTGCACACTGGGGATTAATATGAGAAGACTCCAGGCTGCTTTTGATGACTTTGCACTCATAATGCCAGAGAAATTCTTTGAAACACAGAAGACATAGGGATTATGAGGGCGTTGAGGCATTACAACAGGAGCCGCAACCCGACAACTGACACTACAAGCCCCACAATGCAGCAGTGTACTTGTTCTTAGAGCAGCATTGAAAAGTGTATGATAATCAATCAGTTATTTATTAGTACATCGCTAACTGATTTGTGATGTGGATCTTTTCCTTAAAAAGCACTATATGGCAAGTGTGATTTCAGATACATTTTGCTAACAATACAAAATGTCTTTATGATTGTTTTATGACAGTTGACAGATTGGGTCTCCATTCAAAAGTAGGCAGATTTAGCAATACCACCAGCTCCATCCAGAGCCTATTTGGGGCCAATTGGTGGCAGGGTAGTGTTAGATGTTTTGTGTTTGTTGATGTATGCTCCTTTGTGTCTTTTTGGAAACCCCACTCACCTTACAGATATCAGGACAAGACAGGAAGTGAGGGAAAATTTCCACATCGTTTGAAGCAGCCATGCAGTTGAGGCTGCACAACTGCTTAACACAGGCATACACTCAGGGCCAGATTCACGTACATTGGCGCATATTTTGACCGGAGTAGCGCACCTCCTTTACGTTAGACCGGCGCAATCTAGAGGCGCAAGTACCGTATCCACGTAGTATTTGCGCACAAATTTGCGCCGTGCAACCTAATTTCCGAGGCGTAAGGCGGAGTAATTCAAATTGGGAAGGACGTGGGCGTGTTCCATTTAAATGAGCCATGACCCCATGCAAATGAAGGGCCGGCCGGATTGCGCATGCGCACATGAAGCAGACCATGGTCAGCACCTCTCTACGCATGTTCACAACTCGGCACGGTGCAATCAGTGAGATTGTAACTAGGCACGGTCAACTTAGTGAGCTACGCAGAGAGCTTAAATAGACAGAGACAAATGCCCTTCCTTTGCAAAAGTACATCCATTTGTATCCCTTCCTATACAGCAAGGTGCTTTTGTTCTGTTGTTTGTTAGCGTTTGTTGGTTTGCGACATGTCTTTGAGATATTTTGTGACTGTTTTGGAGAGAGATTTTTGTCTTTTCTGTGTTTACTTTGCTGTTTTTTTTTTTTTATTATATATTTTTGCTGGTCATTTTTTTTTTGGCTGGGCATTTTTTAATTTTACATTTTTTATTTTTCTGTTTGTGAATGATTTAGGAATGTGGGGGTGACATTCCTGCCGGAAAAGGGGTGTCACCCTCATTTGTGGTGGAGAAGAGATCCCCAGGTCCGTGTGAATGGTGTATGAATGTACATTGACATAATTGGAGCTGTGGCATGGCGTTGCTGCTCACAAGTCCTGCATGGTGGGCTTGTGCTAATCCAATGTGATGAGGATGTGATGTGTGTGTGCTAGGGACCACAGTGGTGTGCATGCATGCATTGTCATTGTGCCATGATTAATGTGTGTGTTTAACGTGCAAATATGCCTAATGTGAGCTGTCCCCTGGCTGCTCTTCCCTCAGAAGACGGGGTAGCCTCGGTTAGGGGGGGATTGTCTGGTTCAGGGGTCAGGTCATCACGTATGTCAATCTCCAGGCCCTTTCTAACTAATTGTTTTATCTAGGCTGGCCATGGACACTGGAGAGGGCCTGGACATGCAGGTGCTCTCCAACCACCCTGGCCTACTTCCCCTCCTAGTGTTTCTGACTGTATTTTGGTATTGGCAAGAGTCTGGGGTGGTTCTCTGCAGGTATATCAGGCCATACAATTTGAGGGGAAATATAATAGTGTTCGGGCAAGGTTGTAGAAACTGTGGTTGTTGTTTCTGCAGGTGCCTTAAATACATTAAATTGTCTGGGATTTGGAAGCTATGGGTAACATGATCACTGGGGACAAAATTATTATTTAGCAGGTTCCAACACTAAAACAATCTTATATTAATAGCACAATACACACATTTCATGTGATCCACTCTGGTTCTGACAAAAGCACACTACTTTAAATAATGTTCCAGAGAAGCTATGCATTAGCCTTCCTGAATGAACATAATACCAAAATAAATTCTTCATATCGGTAAGGGTCTTTTTGTGTGTTTTTTTTTTTTTTAATTTTTCGAAAACTCTGTGAAAGCAGTTAATTAGTATAGAAGGACTAATTGGGGGATATTTACTTAAACCGGAGTATGCAAAATCTGGTCCAGCGTTGCGTAGAAACCAATCAGCTTCCAGGTTTTACTGTCAAAGCTTAATTGAACAAGCTAAAGTTAGAAGCTGATTGGCTACCATGTACTAAATCTTCCCCCATTATGTTCATAGATCTGGAGGGGTTTTTGCTTTAAAAGCTATATGGACTCATTTAGAGATGGTGTACTAAAGGAACTGGTATACCGACCTACTTGTGTTTCTCTTACCTTCTTAGAAATTCTGAAATAATATATTAGCTTAAAGTGATTGCAAACAATCACCTTGTAAAACAACCCATTAAGTTTAAAATAGAAATTATAGACAAACATTTTTTGCAAAGATATAAAAATACATTATAAATACATTTTTTCCCCTTTTTTTTTTATAATTGATCACATTCCCTATGTTTTCAGCTGCATAAGAGCTAGGGGAGGAGAAGCAGCAGTACACTGAGCTTCACAGTAAATGGCTATGCAACAGAGCCATGTCAGGACAAGTCTGATCATTGGAGGAGAGCATACTGAGTTCCCAGCATAGCTAGAGAACTGACCATTGTGTGCACTCCTACTTAGCGTGGTCAGCAGAGGAACTGACAGGAACACCAAAGATTCCACACAAAGCAATACAAAGAGAATGAGATACTTCCTCTTACAAGTGAAATATGAAGTGTTGGGGTAACAAACGCTTTAATAATATTAGGTAACTGACAAAAAAATTAGAAGAAGACTGGACACATATTATGTAGGTTCACACAGTAATCAGCTTAGCAGTTCATCAAGAACTGACACCCCATACTTTTTTGGAAGAAAGGGTATCATATGGCTCTGTCCATCCTTGGGAGTTTTTCTCTTTCTCTTGTTGATAACTTGTTGATGGTTCCTGAGATGGTGGTTGAGCTTTAATTGCCTAAGCTAATGACGCTATTTCTAAAACTCCTTAGGTGGATAGAGATTTAAATAAATGGAGAATAAACAATGTTTAGTGAAAGCCACCAGCATATACAAACTTCGGCTAAGTTACAAAAAATAATAAATGCACACATATTAATTCATAAAGAAAGTGTATTTATTCCTTTTTTTTGCAAAAAAGTGCCAGGGAAGCCTTGCAACCGATGATCGGTGGATCATGGGTGCAATGTTCTTGTTCCTGCAGACTCTTTCTGAAGCTGCTTATGAGTCCTTCTCCCACCGTGACAGACAAAACACTGACCAAGCTTCATGTTACACCCTAAATATGCATTTATCATGAAAAATGCTTAGAAAGTTGAGGTTTAAAGGAACACTAAAGTTAAAAAAAATGTTTTGGTAAAATAACAAACATGTTATACTTACCTCCACTGTGCAGCTCGTTTTGCACAGAGTGTCCCCCGAACCCTTTTTTCTGGGGTCCCTCGGCGGCTGTCTCGGCTCCTCTTCACAAGAGCTTTCCACCTTCATGCGAGCGAGCTCGCATGGTGGAAAGCTTTTGCGGGTGCGCTCCCGTGATTCAGCGACTGTATCACTCGGCCCCACCCCCCGGCGTGCCGCATCATAGGATGTGATTGACAGCAGTGCCAGCCAATGGCTGTGCTGCTATCAATTCGTCCAGCCTAGCCAATCAATGGCCAGGCTTGGAACCAAAGAGGATCACGGGGACGCGTGCAGGACTTTCGAGGGGGGAGGTAAGTAAAATGGGGGTTCGGGGGGGGCGGTACCGTCGGATGTTTTTTCACCTTAATGCATAGGATGCATTAAGGTGAAAAAACATTTACCTTTATAACCCCTTTAAGTCTTTAAAATGTGTTTGGTTCCACATTAGAACCATACTAGGTAATTTAATGAAATTGTGATGATGCAGTGTGATTTATTAGTATTTAATGCTACAATAAAGTGCCCCAAAAGTACAAGAGTATGAAGTCCTTATTTGTAGGAAGTCTGTTTACTAGAGGTTTGGATAGAGAGAAGTAGCTTCATAGCTACATACATATAACCTGCATTTTGCCTCTCCTGCCTTATGTATGTCATTTGTTTTTCTCTCATGGCAGGGGAGCCTCCAGGCCTATCAGCGCATGTACCGTCCCCTGTCCTCCAGACCTCAACCTAAGGTACCTCATCATTATTTATTGTGGGGAAGAATGTAACATTTAAGTTTGTGGCACCCACTTACACCAGAGATTTAACTTACAATTACATTAAAAAAGGTTGACAATTAACTAGAAAAAAGAGCCCCTGAAGGAAGGCATGGATTTTAATAATTATGTAACTATTATATTTAGAAGGGGTAAGGCTGCAGTAGAATCGAACATGGAGGCTATGTTTAGAATTTACAGAAAGCCAAAAGTATGTTTCAGAAACAGGAAAGAATGTGGCTGAGCAGTGTACTGTAAGGCCGCGTACACACGATCAGACCGGTCCGATGAATCTGGTCTTAAGACTAGTTTCAATCGGACCGGTCTGATCATGTGTACGTGGCCTTACACAAACGTCTAGATGCAATGAACAGGATATATTGTGGCTAATATTAAGGAATATTTTATCAGTAAGCTGTAGGACAAGGACTAAGTTTAAGCAGTAGAATGAATCTTAGTAATTGATGTAGCATGGGTGCAAATATGCTCAGGTCTATAGAGACAAAGGTAATCAGAGGATAGCAGTTTAAGGAAAGGTATTTGTTTTGTTTTTACCTTCTAACTTTTACTATTTTCCCCCAAAAAGAAATAGAATTTTACAGTGTTTTTTCGTCTTAACTAAACTAGGTAGATATCACAACTGTTAGGCCGCGTACACACGATCGAACATGTCCGCTGAAACTGGTCCGCAGACCAGTTTCAGCGGACATGTTCGATCGTGTGTACGGCCTATCGGACCGTTTTCCAGCGGACCAAAGTTTCAAAACATGCTTTGAAACCTGTCCGCTGGAAACCTGTCCGTCGGACAGGTTCGATGGTTAGTACACAAAATCATCGGACCAAAATCCTGCACATGCTCAGAATCAAGTCGGCGCATGCTTGGAAGCATTGAACTTCGTTTTTTCATCACGTCGTTGTGTTCTACGTCACCGCGTTCTGGTCTGAGGGGATTTTGCGTGGTCTGATGAAAACGGTCCGTCAGACATGTTTCATCGGACATGTCTGATCGTGTGTACGCGGCCTTACTGTGTAGAGAGAATTGTATCTATCTATGCAGCATATTATGCTGTGAGCAAGTCTACAGAGTAGATCTTCTACTACACAGCACATTGAATCTATGGCTAAATAGAAACACAAAAAACTCAATTTGCTGTATGCTTAGGGGTACTGAGAGGTTTGGGGTTGGAAGGGGTGGGTGGTCGAAATGTTTACATACCTTTTTTTTTTTTTTAAATAACATATCTTACATACACCCCACTGCTAAGAAATACAACTGTACAGTATAGACTATGTTGTTAATAATACTGTCGTTATTAAAGCAGAACTAAACTTGACAACTTAATGGTTTACCAAAACAGTTACATTCAAGGCATGCCGTGAATGATAACTGTCACATTTGCTTGTACTCTCAACTGAACTGTCAAGCTATCAAATGTCTGGTGTCATAACCGATCACATGTGCATCACCATTTCAATTGCAGATCAAACAGAGGCCAAGATAACGGCTTCCTTGGCTGTAAAGAATGGGAGGGTTTAGTTCCACTCTAAATGCCGCGTACACACGTTCAAAATTTCCAACAACAAATGTTCAATGGGAGCTTTTGGTTGGAAATTTTAACCCAAACATGTGTAGACAACAAAAATTTGAGAGCTGGTTCTCAAATTTTCCGACAACAAAATCCGTTCTCGTAAATTCCGATCGTGTGTGGACAATTCCGACGCACAAAATTCCATGCTCTGAATCAAGTACAAGACGGAATCGCTCGGTCTGGTAAAACTAGTGTTCGTAATGGAGATAGCACATTCGTCACGCTGTAGTGGACTGGAAAGCACAAGGCTGAAAAGCGCAAATCGTCTCTCACCAAACTTCTACTAACACGACTTGAACTTCCCTTTTCTAGTGCCGTCGTATGTGTTGTACATCACCGCGTTCTTGACGTTCGGAATTTCCGACAACATTTGTGTGACCGTGTGTATGCAAGACAAGTTTAAGCCAACATCCGTCGGAAATGTATCCATGGTTTTGTTGTCGGAATTTCCGATCGTCTGTACGCAGCATAAGAGGAATGTAATACACTGAAATTGAGTAACACTATTCTAGACAAATAAACAATAATACGTTCTCTTTAACATGTAGCAGCCCATTTAGTCAATGTCCACACTTACACCTTGGGCTTTGAACGGGCCATGAATGATCATGGCCAGTTCATTGCCCACCTTTTGGTTTTCTCATTGTCATGGCAATGCAGGGAAGGTGAGCAAGGTTTAACAACTTACAATCTTTCATAATTAATATATGTAATAGATTACTGTTATATATGTAATATAGTACATTTTGTTTTTGGCTCTGGCAATTCTTGACTTGAAAAAGCTTTGGCACCAAAATAAGTAAAAAAACATCCACTAAAGTATCCTTCAAATTCAACCTATCCCTAATTGCTAATCTAACACTTAACCTTAGCTTTGCCCCAAAAATTTACTTAGCCTAATCCTTGGAGTTACCCTTTACATTTTAACTTGTCATTTGACATTAACAGCATTCCTAACCCTTTATCTAACACTAAAGGACAGTTTACACCAATTGCATTCTGGGAAATGCACTTTCCAATGCATGGTTTCCGCACCCCACGTTAAAGCGCCACCCTTGTTAGATGTGCACATGTGCCAGTAATTGTTAAAGCAGAGTTCCACTCAAAAGTGGAAGCTCTGCTTATCTGCCTCCCCCCCCCCTCCGGTGCCATAAGTTTGCCCCCGCCGCTGTGCCATTCAGAAAGCACAGCATGATTTGCCCATACGCAATAGGTAACTGTCTGTAAAGCAGCAAGGCTTTACTGCCAGGTCCCCTTAGAAGGAATGGCGGGAGCAGCACCCGAGAGCCGATGGAAAAATTGTCTGGGGTGCTGACATTGCGGGATCCCTGGACAGGTAAGCGTCCTAAAATTAAAAGTCAGCAGCTACATTATCTGATTTCATTCTGAAGGAGGCTGGTCCTCCTCTTTATTGGCCCCCCAGAAGCATCTAACAAACATGCACATATTTTAAAGTCTCATTTGTCATACTTTTTGTGTTTTTCCCACACATTTGGCAGCCTAATAAAATGGCTGTGCAAACCGCACCGCTCAGGAACATGCAAAAATGCGCACAGGAACATGTGCGTTCCTGTGTGAACCAGCCCAATTTTAAAATGCCTCTAAGTGAATGTAGACTGGCAGCTCCTAAAGGAAATGTATAGTTTTTTTTTTTATAAAAAAAAACAGAGATCAGCTTGATGTTTAGAATCTTATCAGTGTCTGCTTCCTGCTATATAGTGCTATGCAATGGGATAGATTTACTTCACTTTGCAAGGAATTTTCTCCAAAGCTTAGTGAATGAGGTGAAGATTTGCTGGCTCCCATCATCCAGTTATATGCAATCAGGAATGCATTTTTTTTCCCGACACGTCATATTTCACTACATTCACTAAGCTCTGGGGAAAGTTCTCTTGCAATATGAACAGTCTATCTGCCTTTAGTAAATCGACCCCAGTTTTTGTGGTTTATTGCTCTTTCTCATAATGTACTGTATGTTTTATAAGTTGGCCAACTGATGCACTCTCAGTGTCACTGATATCGTGTATCAATGTTCAGGTTATGTTCAGACATGTGATTGGGGGGCAGTAAAAATGCACGGATGAGCTGCATTTTTAGTGCTCCCCAGCTTCCCTGCCCTTAAGTTGCAATGGCAGTGAAGGGAGGTATTTACATGCCACTGCCGCTGCCGCCGCCGCCATGCTTCACACCCACTGCAAAAACTATTCAACATGTCACCAAGCCTGCTTAATTGAACCCATTCAAGCATTTTTCATTACGGTTCACTTCACTGGGTATAGGTGAGGGTTTATATCCACTTTAATATGCACCCATTCAGCATTCTGTATACTATCCTTTCTATTTAAAGTGATACTAAAAGCTTTTGTTTTATTTAAAAAAAATATGTAATACTCACCTGTTCAGTGGTTTTACACAGTGCAGCCTTGATCCTTCTCTTATCGGGTTCCCTCCCCTTGCTGAGTGCCCCCATAGCAAGCCACTTGCTATGGGGGTACTTGTGAGTGCTCACTCCAGAGCCAACTCAGTGTGTCCATAAGACATAGCTCAGCCCCACCCCTTCTCTCTCCCCACTAAACAGACAGACCCAGGAGAGCTGCTGCTTTTGTGCACATCGCTGGATCGAGATAGGGCTCAAGTAAGTATAAAGGGGTGGGGGTGTGCTTGGGGAGGTTGCTGCACATAAAAGTTTTTTTTTACCTTCATGCATAGAATGCATGCGGGTAATAAATCTTAAGTCTATACAACCACTTTAATATTTTGAAGAAAAGTAAGTAATCTTTTGGTGCTAGGTTGGTACATAGAGGGTATGCCTTCAGGGGTAGAAGTGCCAAACCGGGCAGGGAAATATCACCATTTTGAGAAAGCTCCACAAAGTGTGAGTGTCAAGGAATGAGAAAGTGAAATTATGACAGTGTCAGTGAAGTCTAAATGACTGAGGGAAATTGAGAACATGAAGTGTCTTGGTGAAACAAAACTGTCAAATCAAAGAAAATAAAATTACACAGTGTAATTATCCAATATTTAATTGCTGCTTTACATTAGTGTTTCTTATGTAAAATGCTAATTTTAGAAATAGTTGTAATTACCTCTATAGTGACATCCATGGTGTAGCTGTGACAAGCTTCCATTCTGTTTTGTTTCCCTCTAAATTATAGGTTTGCTTTTGATTTACAGTCAAACATTGAGCTGCCAGCAAAGTCCTAGTAGCCACGTCTGGCATGAGTTCCTGGCACCAGCGCTACGCAGTGCTCTAGTTGTTTAAACTTGCTACTGGATATTACTACTCATGAGATGAGAGTGTTATTGGAAACAGCTAGAAACCAGTTGTAAATCTTGGTCCATTTTTTTTTGTTAATTAAGGCAGAAGATGTGGTTGAAAAGATGATAAACTAAATTCCAAGTAACACAGATGTTAAACCCATCTGGTAGCCACAAAGTAACATAGGTTTAAAAAAGACACAAGTCCATCTAGTTCAACCAAAAGAAAAAATAATCCTATACTAAAGCCCCGTACACAAGACTGGTTTTCCTGCCAGGAAAACTGCCATGAGAGCTTTTGGCTGGGAAAACCGGACGTGTGTATGCTTCCTAGCAGTATTCTCGCCAGGAAAACAGACGGGAACCCCGACGGGAAAATAGAGAACTTGCTCTCTATTTTCCCGTTGGGATTCCCGGGGGGCATTTTTGCAGCCAGATTTACTAATATTTTATGGGAAACACTGCGAGGCAGTGCCCATGGAGTATACTCACGGCCGGGATTCCCAGACAAAGCTTCATGGCAGTTTTCCTGTCGGGTTCTCGGCTTTCCCCTCGGTTTTCACAGTGGACTTTTTACTGCCGTGAAAACCGAGCGTGTACAGGGCTTCACAGTTGATCCAGAGGAAGGCAAAAAAAATAAACAATAAAGCATGGTCCAGTTTGCTCCAGCAGGCAAAAAATCCTTATTGATCCCCTGAAGGCAATTGGACATTTCCTGAATCAACATTCTCTGGTGTTATTACCTATACATGTTAATATCCAGTTATATTTCATGCATTTAGGAATGCATCCAGCTCCTTTTTAAAACAATCTAATGAGCTGGCCAGATCCAGTTCTTGAGTGTGGACGGCAGAGCGCCTGATACAAAAGCACCTGATACATTAGTCACCTAACTTGCTTTAAATTTAACCTATGGATTCCTAACCGATAGGTCAAAAATGATCGTTAGTAGACACGACCATCAGTTAAAAATCCACGCATGCTCAGAATCAAGTCGACGCATGCTTGGAAGCATTGAACTTCATTTTTTCAGCACGTCGTTGTGTTTTACGTTACCGCGTTCTGACACGATTGGTTATTTAACCGATGGTGTGTGGGCGCGCCGGACCATCAGTCAGCTTAATCGGTTAACTGATGACAACGGTCCTTCAGACCGTTCTCATCGGATGGACTGATAGTGTGTACGAGGCTTTAGGTTTACCAAAACCATATAATGTGAGTTTAACCCTTTTCACGCCGAGCGTACGCACATATGCGTCCTCGGGTTTCAGGGGTTATACCGGGATGATGCCTGCAGCTGCAGGCATCATCCCGGTACCGTTGTTTAGAGTCGGCGATTGGCTTTCCAAACATAACAACCGATGCGGCTAAAAGCCACTCGGTTGTTATGCCGGAGGAGCGGGAGGGGACATCCCCCCCTCCCGCCGCCTCTCGCCACTCTGACCGGGCCTTCCGTCCCACTGGGAGACCCGATCCTCGATCCGACACGTCCTGTGTGCATGCGCAGACTGAATGAAAGCCGTACACGGCTTTGATTCAGCCTGCAATGTGTAAACGTGGAAGCGACGTCATGACGTCACTTCCGGGTTTCTCGGCTGTCAATGGCGCCGGATTTAGAAAAGTAAACAGTATTCAGAATCGCCGTTTTCGGCGATCTGAATACTTTGAAGTGTAAAGGAGGGACCGGGGTCTTTTAGACCCCCGATCCCTCCATAAAGAGTACCTGTCACCACCTATTACTGTCACAAGGGATGTTTACATTCCTTGTGACAGCAATAAATGTAATCAAAATGTAAAAGAAAAAAAAACACAATTTAATATTATAAAAATAAATAAAATAAATAAGAAAAAAATAATAATAATTTTTTAAAGCGCCCCCCTCCCCGTGAGCTTGCGCAACAAAGAAAACGCATACGGATGTCGCGCCCGCTTATGAAAACAGTGTTCAAATCACACATGTCCTCTGTACCGCTAACCTGGTAACCGTAAAAAAAGTTTAAAGCGTCGCCTATGGAGGTTTTTAGGTACCGTGGTTTGACGCCATTCCACGAGTGCGTGCAATTATAAAGCGTGACATGCTTGGTATCTATTTACTCGGCGCAACTTCATCTTTCACATTATGCAAAAAAATTGGGCTAACTTTACTTTTTCATTTTTTTAAAATTCATTAAAGTTAATTTTTCCCAAAAAGTTGCATTTAAAACACCGCCGCACAAATACCGTGTGACATAAAATATTGCAACAATCGCCATTTTATTCTCTAGATTCTCTGATAAAAAATATATATATAATGTTTGGGGGTTCTAGGTAATTTTCTAGCAAAAAATACAGATTTTAACTTGTAAACAGCAAATGTTATAAATAGGCTTAGTCATGAAAGGCTTAAACCTAAACACTCAAATTGTATGCAATCAGGCAGGCCCCTGTACTACATAGTTGAAGGTAAATCTAATGGAAATTGAACAAGAAAATTGTATAATGTGTAGCCAGCTTTACAGTGACTGCTC
The DNA here is from genome assembly GCA_029574335.1 of Rana kukunoris. Lineage (NCBI taxonomy): Eukaryota > Metazoa > Chordata > Amphibia > Anura > Ranidae > Rana > Rana kukunoris. Next base: position 47,698,560 of record CM056059.1, on the reverse strand, counting down.
ATGCCCAGGAAAGGGGAAGGTCTATTCCCAAGTTACACATTGGATGTAGTTGATACTAAATAAGAGTTTAAAAAAGTATTTTAAGTGAATAGAATAGAACTTGCACCAGGTGCTTCTCTATATAAATCCAAGAACTTACCTTTTGGCGAGAGAACCTTATGTCGCTATCAGAGAGGTAGCAGCCTAGGACAAGAACAGGGTCTACCCATACCCATATACTTTGCTGCTTATCCGTCAGAACCAATTTTCACTTCTATCGGCCCAGCGCTACCCCACACACACAACTATTTATTGGTATTTATTAATACCATTATATACAATAAAGGGAATGCCATTTGTTTTGTTTTTTTATTCGTTTTTTTTATAAAATAACTTTTTTTTTTACTTTAATTGAATTGCCAAATTAAATGGTGTAGAACCCAAAATAATACTTTTTGTGGGTTTTGGATAGCGTACAGAAGGGTTAGAACCTAGGCTTTGATGGTTGTCTGTGGTCCAGACTGTTGAGTCATCTCACTACCGGTCCCATCGCTTCCGGAAATAGATGGGAATAGAAGAAGAATCTATAATCTTCTTATACTTTGCTGGCAAGTACATGTGTTGCTGTCTCCCCTTTGGAGAGGTATCTCCTCACCTTTATCCTGATTACACAAAAGAAGATGGAGAGGGATTGCAATTAAAACTAACAAATGTGATAATACTGTCTCACTGTATCCAAAACTGAAAAAAGTTTCAGTTCAATATAGCACATAGTGCTCAAACAGCATAATATGTCATTGTTTTGTTATCATGAAAATTTTAATGTCAGTTTTATAGCTCCTGTGTGTCCTCATTTTATACATTGCTGTGAAAGGTGGCGGTGGTATTATAAATCTTGGAATCAGCTTCTGTCTTCTGCCATATCAGTCTGTTATCACAGCAAAGGTGGCTAAATTCCTCATGGACATTATAAGTTGGGAAGTGTTCTATAGAAGATGTGTCCTGCTTACTTTAGAATGCTTACATACATTATTTGTCAAACTTTTCCCCCTTCAGCTGGCCATGCACAGCTCAAATTTCAATAGATTCCTGATGAATTGGCCAACATTTGAGCTGTGTGTGGGGCTGTTGGCGCCTCCCGGCCCAACAAGTTGGATTAAAAAAATTGAAGGTGTCGGGTAGAAAATTGCCGACCAAATAATGACTGCATCCTATCAGATGCTGTCACGGTTTTAATACTCAAGTACTTATGGGTGATGTAGCTGCTTGGTTACTATTAACATGGGAGATTCTATTAGATTACTCTTGTTTGCTCATGGGCAGAACAAGAGAAATCTATGCATGTGTCATTAGATTTAGTGGTAACTAGTGGCGGACGCTCCATTAGGAGGCACAGGGGCGCCGCCCCCCTAATCCATGTGCCTGGCCTGTAATCTACATGCAGGGCACCAGACGCATGGATTTCAATGGGTTTTTCTATTTCTTAGAAGCACATGATCAGAACCCAAGGCTCTAATTGGTTTAAAAAAGGGTGGGCTTGGGGCGCAGAGCACTGTGCCCTGAAACCACCCAGTTGTGTGACAATAGCGAATTAATATTCGCTATTGTCTTCCACATTCTCCTCCGAGCCAATGAGGAAGCAGGTCCTGAGACCCGATTGACCAGGGAGTCTTAGGACCCACTTCCTGTTCGGCTGGGAAGAGAAGCAATGGCCCCGGTGTTTTTTCACAATCAGCGACCCATCGCCAGCTGGAGCGAGAAGGTGGTAACCTCCTACATGCTGTGTTAGTTGGTAAAGCCAGTCATAGATGGTTTGAATCTTGGCCAGTTCAGCAGGGATCAGCTGAGAATCGATACATGTATAGGCAGGTTGATTGTAACCAAATCGAACGACTTGGGCACAATATTCTCTATTTTTCGAAAAATGTTCCTATCGGAAAATCCGCTCGCCTGTATGCAATTCCAATGGGCAAAAAAACATGCATGCTCAGAATCAAGCAGAAGAGCCAAACTGCCTATTGAACTTCATTGATCTCAGCTCATCATACGTCTTGTACGTCACCACGTTCTTAACGATTGGAATTTCATACAAGATTTGAGTGACCGTGTGTATGCAACACAAGTTTGAGCCAACATTCCGTCAGAAAAAAAAAACGGTTTTCTTGTTGAAATTTGCAATCGTGTGTACGCGGCATTAGAGTTCTGGACACCCTTATGCCGCATACACACGGTCGGAATTTCAGACAACAAATGTTCGAAGTGAGCTTGTTGTCGGAAAATCGGACCGTATGTATGCTCCATCAGGCATTTGCTGTCGGAATATTTACTTGATACATTCAGCCTGCCCATACAGATTCAAACTGTCTATAGCAGACCTTAGGGTGTGACTTTAGCCAAGGCTATTTCTCTTGTTTAGGGCAGAGAAGGGTAGGGTGTCTCTGTGGGGGATTTTTCATCATCTCCTTGAAAGGAAATAACTTTAAGGAAAATCTCTCTAATGGAGACCAGGACAATAATAAAAACAATTTCTTTGGTGGAGATTCACAGTAAAGCCTGCCTGAAACAGAAGGTATTCACATGTCTTATTCCATCACCCATATCCCAAAAATATTAAGATTATTCCCATTCCAGGAGAGTGGATGGAGCCAAGCAAATCATTGCCTTTCAGAACTGCTGGTGTATAGTATAAATATATGCCTCGTTTCCACTGAGCGGATTGATTCGGTACGCTATTTTGGGTGTTTCCATTATGAAAGTGTGCCATAAAACCGAACCGTACCGCACCATTCTGGGTCCTGCTTCAGATGTGGGGTCATAGAAAATGGAACGGTTCGGTTAGGTCGGAGCTACAATACATTCCACTGATTGGTAGACACGCTAGGCATTTTTTCTAAACCCTGTATGGCCCCTGACGGTCTGATTTGCAGTGGAAACGCTCACCAGAATAGACCGGACCATTTTAACTGTTCCAAACTGTACCGAACCGCTCCACTCAGTGGAAACGAGGCAATAGATTCATATTGTGGAACCATTTCTTCCAAACTGCCCCGGGCTGTTTCAGATTCTTTGGCCATCATCAGTGCAGTGTACGGTAACCATGGATTTTATAGAGTAGGGTTTGGGACCCAACATGACAGTATAGACATACAGGTTATGGCAGGCTCTACTCACTCTTCTAAAATGTTGAATGATCCTCTTATTTTTGGGGTATGGAATGAAACGTGTGAATGACAGCCATTTTAAGAAGGCTCTACTGTTATCGGTGCTAATTATAATAAGGGCCTTTTTGTTTCTTTAACCCCTTCTCATTATATCCTGTATATTGTCTCATTTGTCTCATTTGGTGGAAATATGTTCAGGACCTCTTTTATACTTTTATTGCTGATTGTCTTCGCGTGAAGACATTACTCCTAGTACCAGAAACTGCCGGGCAGCCATCTTGCTGCTCGCCGCATGCTGCCACCTACTGTCCAGCAGACCTGTTAGCAATCCCACATCATTGCATGGCCAGTTAACCTATCCCTATGCTATCTGAAATGTTTTCTTTGTCTGGAGTTACACTTAAATAATTTACCTGTTTCAACTTACATACATAATTAATTTAAAAATAAATCTGAAATATTTTCTTTGTCTTGAGTTACACGTAAATAATTTACCTGTTTCAACTTACATACATAATTAATTTAAAAATAAACCTACAAAACCTACCTTGTTGGTAACCCGGAGACTGCCTATATATGGTGTCCTTGGCTACCTTCTCATATTGACTGCCTTTAGGAAGGTATAAATGACCATGTAAAGAAGAGTTTAACCACCATGCTGTGCTCGCCCTTTACTCATTGACTGTAGAGGTCACAACGATCACAGTACAAGGCAAGACTATACAATTATTTAGCCAACACTCTGTTCCCAATGCTGTGATAGGGCAGACTAGGCTTTCTTTGGCATTGTGCCTGCACACTTTTCAATTCATGAAAACAAAAATGACGCAGAGAAGGATGTAAAGACCTCCTAGTCATGAAGATGTTAAACAAAATACAATGAATGCTTGAAGTTAACTGTGGATACTCCTATTGCTGGGAGGAACGTTGTTGCTGGATATCCCTGGAACACAAAGCTTCCATTTTGGGCAGCTCTCCTACTTCAATCTCCATATATAATGATGCCGTGTGCTTCGGCTGTCTGCAGAGACCTGCTTGCCAGGCTGTACTGTCAGGGGTACTGAAGCCTAGAAATTATTTTTCAAGCATAATAACTTTTGACGTCTCCATCTCTCAGATGTGGGAATACACTTTTTTTTCTCCAGCTAGATGAGTTTTAGAGCATGTATTTTTCATGTTTTATAACATGAGTAGGAGGAACACCCTCGCGTCAGTCTGCGGAGATACATGTAACGTGTCGTTGTCTGGTGCTCTATTGTAATCCAGCTGATTATGTCTCTGATGGGATGAATTCATCATGCTGGAAGGGACTCAAGTCACTTTAGTGAATCTTCCTTAAGGAATAGATTGTGAAAGATGAAAGGATTGTAAGACACATATGGTATTGGTTTTAATTGTCTTGACATACAGTATGTGGTCCCATATTGTCCAATGTGTGATTAGAGAATTGTAATATTTTACCTTTATTGGTAAATGTGTCTCAGTGTTTCCATAATTGTATCTAGATTTTTTGGTTGTTGTGTAAGTGCAGGGAAGTGCAACTTTATATATGTTGTGTATGTACTTTAGTTTTCTCATTATAGTAAGCTATAATCATAATGTAAGTGCATTGTAAATGGACTATTTACATTGTGGATTAGAAGAACATAATTATCTTGGCTCCATTAACACAGAAGATTGCTGGATAAGATGAGTGCTATATATACTCTGTCAAGTATTTGTATTGCAGAATTGAGAAACTTGTGTCTTCCCTTATGCATCTGAACTCCCAACTTCTTGCTGGGAGAAAAACTCCCAACCTCTTTCTTCAAGAGGAATAAGATCACCACTAATGATAAGACAGAACTTACTTATGATCTTACAGGTTCTTATAGACCAGGGGTCTATAGGAACCTCCAGTTGTTCAGGAACTACAATTGCCATCATGCCTAGTCATACCTGTAAATGTCAGAGTTTTACAATGCCTCATGGGACATCAGTGGCGGCTGGTGCTCAACATTTTGGGGGGGCGCAAACGAAAAAAAAAAAAAAGAAAAAAATTGCAGCCTCACTGTGCCCATCAAATACAGCCACTGTGCCATCAATTGTCACCACTGTGCCATGCCATCAAACACAGCCACTGTGCCATGCCATCTAACGCAGCCACTGTGCCATCAATTGTCACCACTGTGCTATGCCATCAAACGCAGCCACTGTGCCATCAATTGTCACCACTGTGCCATGCCATCAAATGCAGTCACTATGCCATCAATTCGCACCACTGTGCCATGCCATCAAATGCAGCCACTGTGCCATCAATTATCACCACTGTGCCATGCCGTCAAACGCAGCCACTGTGCCATCAATTGTCACCACTGTGCCATGCCATCAAACGCAGCCACTGTGCCATCAATTGTCACCACTGTGCCATGCCATCAAATGCAGCCACTGTGCCATCAATTGTCACCACTATGCCATGCCATCAAACGCAGCCACTGTGCCATCAATTATCACCACTGTGCCATGCCATCAAATGCAAAAATTGCAGCCACTGTGCTCATCAAATGCAGCCACTGTGCCATCAATTGTCACCACTGTGCCATGCCATCAAACACAGCCACTGTGCCATGCCATCTAACGCAGCCACTGTGCCATCAATTGTCACCACTGTGCCATGCCATCAAACGCAGCCACTGTGCCATCAATTATCACCACTGTGCCATGCCATCTAACGCAGCCACTGTGCCATCAATTGTCACCACTGTGCCATGCCATCAAACACAGCTACTGTGCCATCAATTGTCACCACTGTGCCATGCCATCAAACGCAGCCACTGTGCCATCAATTATCACCACTGTGCCATGCCATCTAACGCAGCCACTGTGCCATCAATTCGCACCACTGTGCCATGCCATCAAACGCAGCCACTGTGCCATCAATTATCACCACTGTGCCATGCCATCAAATGCAGTCACTATGCCATCAATTCGCACCACTGTGCCATGCCATCAAACGCAGCCACTGACCATTTCTGTTCAACTGCAGTGGATACACATGGATTGAAATGTGGAGAACAAGCAGAATTTCAATCTGTCTATGGCCCCCATTATATTCCTTCAGTAAACGATTAGTCACCCCACTCCTTTTGTATTGGAGATTAGCAAAGGCAGGCATGTTTAAAGTGCAGCCTGGATGGCAACCATTGCTTCTTCAAAAATACAAGAAAAAAATAAAATGCTGTCACCCCCAAGGACAGGAAAAGAAAACGAATGCAAACATATAAGAACTGGTAAACGGCAATATATTACATTTTTGAATTTGGGTTTAGATTTTAACGTGTTTTCATGTTTTTTAAATTTTAAGTCTCATCTTAGTATATTGAGCGCTCAGTGACCATAGAGATGGGGAGATATCTATTTTTGGTGGGCTAACCATGATAAAAGATCTCTGAAAAACGCTATTAGCCTGGCTGTCCGATGTCCCAATACCGTCTAAGTCACTAATCACGAAAGGCATGCAACAAGTAAAGTCAGAACACCTAATACTAGTTACAGGTCAGTGATGAAAAAAAAAATGTGCAGCTATTGGATCAGCAAGACAGCCAGACAACTAGCATGTTAAGAAGAGATCAGCAATGGTTACATGTGTATATCTTTCAGTACAGATTTCCTTTAACATAATAAATAGATGAATAACCTCACATAGGCAGTAATGAAGCTCGGAGATTATTCTTGCTGAATGAGTGGCCTGGCTATGCCGTGCTGCAAGCCAGCTGTACAGCCAGTTCTACAGGAATTAGTGAAGAACAATGTACACTTGAGTTGTATGAAGCTAGAATTTAATTTCAATGGCAAATGGGTTTTTCTCATTGGCTGCAATCCATTTGCTGAATTACTGCCAGCTCTCAGTACAGTCCGCACCAAGTCAGAATAAATTTTAGCACTTATTGCTCTTTCATTTCCCATTCTCATCTTCTCTGGTCTCCACACCTTCGTGGCCTTATGCTAGGGAAGGTCCAATAGTAAATGTGTGAAAAGCAAATCACGATGCTCTTACATGGAATTCAGTTATATAGTTGATGCTTCTGCAGGGCAAAATTCAGTTCAGGCTTTTTATGTGAATGTGGTCAGTTTAATGGGAACAAACTTAGCAGATGCTAGCATTTAAACCCTGTATTTATTCTTCATTACGTATCCTGATTCCTGACATTGCTGTCTATTCTCACAATAGAAAACACTATATCCACCCGGTGTCATATCTTCCAAATGATTTTCATGCAGCAATTGCCCAAGCAATAGCCATTAGTGGGAGAATCTTTAAGGCCTCTTTCACACGTGCGGACCGTATGTCCGCTTTTTCATCCATCCATTTGCGGATGAAAAAGGGACATACATTGGTCCCAATTAATTTGCGGGTGTCAGCGGATAAACATCCGCTGACACCCGTAATCGTCCGCCGCCGCAAACATCCGATTTTGCATACTGAAGAAAACCCTATTTTTTCTTCCGTCTGCAGAGCGGATCGGATAAACGTGGACATACGGTCCATGTTCATCCAATACCCCCATAGGGGAGAGCGGAGAAAAGACAGCGCGGTCCTTGCACAATGTGCGGGGACCGCCCTGTCATCCGCCGGCTCAGCGGGAATCTACGGAACGATCCCCGCTGAGCTTACGGAGCACACAGAGGCGGATCATTACGAATCCACCCCGTGTAAAAGAGGCCTTAATCAGTTTATGAACTTATACCAAGAATAAAGGACACAAAGATTTAAAAAAATTAAAGTATATATATATATATATTTTTATATACAGAGCTTTGCAGTACGGTGCTTGTCGAAAACCCTCTAAGCACAAAGAGTGGCCTCTGAAATCACAGCACACAAAGTAATAGTCCAACCTAGATAAAGAAAGGGTCTCAAACCCTGAACCCCCCCAGGGCCTCAAGTGTCCTGACTGGGACAAGACACTCTATGGTCTAAGCTGAAGCCAGGTGGACCCTGCTCCTTAAAGAGGAAGTAAACCCTCATGGGTTTTACTTCCTCTATCTTTACCTGCAGAGGTAAAGCATAATGGGCTACTATGCATTGCATAGTAGCCCATTATGTGACACTTACCTGCAGGAGAAGCCCGCGATGTCACCGTCTTCCACACTGGCAGCGAGCATCCATTTTTCACCCCCTCTTCCTCCAGGGCTTCGAACTCCGGCTCTCTGACTGGCCGGAGTCACGTGGGAGCCACCTTTCACAGCATGACCCCGGCTTGAAACGGCACAGCGTGCCCTTTCAAGGCGGCGCATGTGCCGTTGAAATCTTCGCTTGTGAAAATTGCAAATATCTCTGAGACAGTGTAGGTGTAAGTTGTCCCTGGGGGTTTACTTCCTCTTTAAGGACCTGCCAAAGCTGGTCCTGCAAGTACTTGTTGGGGCTGTGACGTGATGTGACCGAGTGCCCTTAAATGTGGCCTTAAAGTATAACTAAAGGCAATTTTTTGTTAGCTTTGGATAGAGTGGAGAAGAATTAGAACGCCTATAAGTTCAATTAGGCCAACACCTTCTCTATTTATCCTAGTGACTTATCACTGAGAGTGAAGGAGAATTACAAATTTTGGCTAATCACCAGAACATGAAGAGAGGGGTAATCCTCCAATGGGAATACTAGTTCTGGTGACAAGCAGGGATGTTGCTCACCTTCAAGGAATTTTCTCTCACTTCCTGCTGTAGCTTTGGGACAGGAAGTAGAAAGGGGACACTCCCAATTGGGAAATGGATGGCAAAACACTAACAAGGGTTATTTATAACCCTAGCTTACTCTATCCAAAATGAAAAAAACAGCATTTGGCTTTCAGACTACTGGCACGAAATGAATGATCACCCCTTAAAATATGAGTCACTCCACTCTGAGCTTACACAGGGCTGAGGATGATTTCTGCCCCCATTTTACAGCACAGAGCTAATCCCCTCCTCCAGTGCTGTCACATGGTGTAAGTTATATGCATCCCCTTCATTTGAAAGTAGCACCTATTTTTTTTTCTCTCCGACTGAACAGATTGGTGGGGGGCCAAGGAGATTGGGGTCTGTGCTGCTGGGAAGGGGGGCATTAATAGAAAACCCATTGCTATACTCTACATGGGAAAGAGCACAAGTTTGCTTTATTATATTCATGGAACATTTCTAACAAGGCAGGAAAAGCATGCTAAATCTTAGCAAGTCATCAAAACCTTATAGTACAATGATCCTAGAAAGCGTTGGAAGCACGTAATGGACAATCGGGGTAAAAGTGTAGTTTCCCTTAAAGGCTTTGCAGAATACAGGATAAATAAATGCACACATAAATCACCTTAAGCTTCACAGAAGCAGAGACGTTAGAAGAAGGGTGGCTGACACTGAAGTTTTTTTTTCTTAGCTTTTTTATACTGACAGGAAGAACAATTTAACCAAACACCAGGCCATCATTTTGCCAGTCAAGTGTGATATGGGTTGGTCGGGGGGAGACACACGCCTCTATGATTTTGAGGAAGAATTGCTGAAATTGCAGTAGTTAGGTTTAAATCAGCTGTAGGTCCCATCATTAGAGAGCACTGAGATTCTTTTATCCGTTGTAGGCGAAATAATGAATTCATAGATAAAATGCTCTTAACCCCAGAGGGGGTGTAACACATTAATATTGTTTGTATTGAGATTCTGTGAACAATACGCTTCTCCCTTGCAGAAAATGGTTTGACTCATGAAAATATTTCCCAGTGGAGGTGGTAAAGGGAGTGAAAAACTTCCTGCACAACCATACAAATGATCGTGTTGGCTTTTTTTTTATAATTGTATAGTGTATGAAGTGGAAAAAGATCATAACAGATAATTTTCGAGAACAAATATTATGCATTACTTTGCAGAGAGTACAAGCGTTATATACTCTTTTCTATACACAGTAGTGTATATGTGCATTGGATATGCTGTATGGATGGTCTTTTGTTCTGAGGCTGTTTTATTAATTAAAAACGAATGTTGATCATCGAGGGGATGTGCGTAAAATGTCCTGAAAACAACTTGCAGAGTGGCCCACTAAAGGCACGCTACCCAGGTGGTGGGACGAGGAGTCAAAAGACTTATGCCGCGTACACACGACCGTTTTTCGGGTTCTAAAAAACTATGGGGTAGATTCAGGATGGAGAGCCTATCTTTAAATTGGCCTAACGTATCTAATTTACGTTAGGCCGCCACAACTTTTTCAGGCAAGTGCTTTATTCATTAAGCACTTGCCTGTAAAGTTGAGGAGGCGCAGCATAAATCACCCGGCCGAATTCAAATTCGGCGGGTAGGGGGCGTGTATCATTTAAATGAAGCACGTCCCTGCTTTGAACGAACTGCGCATGCGCCAGCTGCGATTGGTTCCCAGCGCGCATGCTCCAAATCTCAACGTCAATTCGACGTGTAAACGACGTGAACGGCACTTACGCAAAGCCCTATTCGCCAACGTTTTACGTAAGTGACGGGAAAAAAGCGTCGGCACGCCATCCATACTTAACATTGCCTGCGCCTCATATAGCAGGAATAACAGTACAACGGTACTACGCTAACGCAAACGAAGTAATAGAATAGCGCCGGCCGGGCGTAAGTTCGGGAATCAGCGTATAGGCTCATTTACATATTTTAGACGGGAACGCCACCTAGCGGCCAGCCTAAAATATGAAAATAAGATTTAACGGCGTAAGAGACTTATGCCTGTTGGATCTTATGGAAATCTATGCTTAACTGATTCTATGAATCAGGAGCATAGATAGGATGGCCAGACGCTGAAATAAGACGGCTTATCTGGAGATAAGCCAGCTTATTTCTTTCCTGAATCTGCCCCAATGTTTTTAAGGGTCTAGAAAAAACTATTTTTTTTTCAACCCGATCATTAAAATGGCCTTGCCTACACACAACCGTGAACAAAAAATGCTCTAGCAAAGCGCAGTGATGTACAACACGTACGACGGCACTATTAAGGAGAAGTTCCATTCGGATGGCGCCACCCTTTGGGCTGCTTTAGCTGATTCCTTGTTAGTAAAAGACAATTTGCGCTTTTCTGTCTGTTACAGCGTGATGAACGTGCTTACTCCATTACGAACGCTATTTTTACCAGAACGAGCGCTCCCGTCTCATAACTTGCTTCTGGACGTTTTTTTCACGTCGTTAAAGGCCCACACAACCGTTTTTTACAACCTTAAAAACAACAACGTTAAAAACGACGTGAAAAAATAGAGCATGGTCGAAAAAAATGTTTGCCCATTTTTTAGAACCCGAAAAATGCTCTGAAGCCCACACACGATCGTTTTTAATGACATTAAAAAAAAACGTCATTTTTTTAGAACCCGAAAAACGGTCGTGTGTACGCGGCATTAGATTTAGAATGTATAGACTTCTGAATTACTTGTTAGGAATAGCAGTGCCATGTTTTGTGGTGAGTAGCTGCTTCTTTCAGATTGGGTGTAACACAAACCTGGGGAACAGCATCGAAAAGCGTTAGGACTCCCACTGCAACCTGACCAGATGCTCATAATACAGCATTTGTGTCTTCAATTTTATTCATCAATGTAATACTTTATTCTGAATGGCTCTCCTGTCTCCATACTGTTTCTTTTACTTGTTCTACTTTTCCATTGAAATTAACAAACCATATAGAGATAAACTTGAACACATCTGGTCTGTTTTAAATTTTCCCAGTAGAGCTAGACTGGGCCTAAACTGCATTCCGCGCATACGACTGGTCATGTATCTATAGTATAGCTTTGTTTTCACATCACCCTGCACCATATTGTCAAAAGTATTGGGACACCTGCCTTTACACGCACATTACATTTAACCACTTAAGCCCCGGACCAATATGCTGCTAAATGCCCAGAGGCGTTTTTACAATTCGGCACTGCGTCGCTTTAACAGAGAATTGCGCGGTCGTGCGACGTGGCTCCCAAACAAAATTTGCGTTTTTTTCTTCCCACAAATAGAGATTTATTTTGATGGTATTTGATTGCCTCTGCGATTTTTATTTTTTGCGCTATAATCAAAAATAGAGCGAAATTTTTGAAAAAAGATTTTTTACTTTTTGTTATAAGACAAATCGAATAAACTAAATTTTAGTCAAACATTTAGGCCAAAATGTATGTCCTTAGTAAAAAAAAATCGCAATAAAAAAAAAATTAGCTACCTAGCGGCAACAGCGACACTAATACAGCGATCAGAAAAACGATCGCTTAGTGACGCTGGCAATAGGGGGTGAAAGGGTTAACTAGGGCGGTGATCAAGGGGTTAAAACTTTATTAGGGGGGGTACGGGGCTACCCTGGACCTAACACTAACTGCCTGTCACACGAACTGTCACACTGACACTAAATGCAGTGATCAGTAAATATATGATCACTGCAATCAGTGACACTGTGATGGGGGGGTGATCGGAAGGGGTTAAGTGTGCCTATGTGTGTGGTGTCAGTGTAGTGTTGGTGCGACTTACTGTGATGTCCTTCTCTCCTCTCGGCGGATTGAAAATACCGCCGAGAGGAGAGCTAACATCACTTCCTCTGCCAGTGTTTACATTACACAGGCAGAGGAAGTGACACGGCGGAGGCTCAGGGGATTGGCTGGGAGCGATCACGAGGTGGCGGACAAATACGAACAGCCGCCCCCTTGTCCCGGATCGCTCCAGCAGGTAAGGCGCCCGTCGCACGCAGCGGAGGGGGTCCCGATCGGACCCCCGACCTGCAAGAAGGCAGGGACTTACATGTACGCCCATCTGCCTGTACGTGCCATTCTGTGGACGTACATAGTCGTGCGGCGGGCGTTAAGCGGTTAAAGGCATCCCAGTCTTAGTCTGCAGGGTTCAACATTGAGTTGGCTCACCCTCTGCCGCTCTAATTAACTTTCTTGGGAAGGATGCCCACAGGGTTTAAGAGTGTGAGTATAAGAATGTTTGATCATTCTTCAAGAAGCGCATTTGTGAGGTCAGGCACTGCTGTTGGCTCGCAGTGTCTGCTCTAATTCATGCCAAAAGTTGGGGTCAGGACTCTGCACAGGTCAGTCAAGTTCCTCCACCCCAAACTCGGTCATATATGTCTTTGTGGAGCTTGCTTTGTGCATTTGGTGGAGGGTAGATTATGGTGTGGGGTTGTATTTCAATGGTTGGGGATGGCCCCTTAGTTCCAGTGAAGGGAACTCTTAAGACCTTTGGACAATTTCCTGCTCCCAACTTTCTGGGAACAGTTTGGAGATGGCTCCTTCCTGTTCCAACATGACTGTGCACCAGTGCACAAAGCGATGTCCATAAAGACATGGATGAGCGAGTTTGGGGTGGAGGAACTGAACTGGCCTGACCTCAACCCGATAGAACATCTTTGGGATGAGTCAGAGCGGAGACTGCGAGCCAAATCTTCTCATCTACCATCAGTGCTTGGCCTCACAAATGCGCTTCTGGAAGAATGGTCAAACATTCCCATAGACAAACTTTTAAACCTTGTGGACAGCCTTCCCAGAAGAGTTGAAGCTGTTATAGCTGAAAAGGTGGGCCAACTCAATATTGAACCATATAGTCTAAGACTGGAATGCCATTAAAGTTCATGTGTGTAAAGGCAGGTGTCCCAATACTTTTGACAATATAGTGTATGTTGATCTGACAGAAACGTGGGACTGGACGGATCTGACAACGCACAGCATTGTGGTGGACTGAATGGTGTCAGCCCTACCCAGTTTTCTTTACTAAACTACACTCAACTCCTATCTTTTTCTTTGAATCATAGATACTAATTCTGTAGTCTCAAGGTCATAACTAGGAGAGCTAATTGGACTATTTGAGATAACGCAGGAATTGAGCCCAAAACACAATGAGTTGGATTTACGAAAGGCAAATATACGGTACTGTGCACTGCAAGTGCACTTGTTTCAGAGCTTAATAAATGAGATAAAGCATCACTTTGCAAAGAATACTCAATCACATGCAAGAAAAGTAAGAAAAAACTGCATTGTTGTATGCACATGATGGGATGATAGAAATTAGCAGATCTTCCCCTCATTTCAGTGCTTCCCCTCAAATCTAGAGCAACGGAAATGTAGTGCACAGTATACAGTATATCAACCTCCCTGCGTGTTTTTAATGCACCTCAGCTGCCTGTCAAAACTCGGCAATGCCCCCCAGATGACCACATACACTGGCTGCAAGGCTTTGCAACACGGCCCAAAAAAAGTAGGGCATGTTGTGTTCGCAAGGCAGTACCACTCGCCAACGTGCCCCATGGAAATGATTGGGTCATTCCAGCCACTGTGTCTAATGGATATGGTTACAGTGCAGTGAAGAGGGATTTCAGTGTGTAACCCCTTTTCAGACAGGTGCGCGGGAGGTGGCATATCTCCTCCTGATCATCTGCTAACCATTGATCCACTGTGGATCACAAGCTTTACCCATGGGGCCTATGGTAATCATTTCATGATCTTCTGATGATCTCAATATGTTTTTGTATAACTTAAAGGTTAAAATCTTAGAGCAGGGGTGCCCAACCAGTGGACCTGGGGCCACATGTGGACCGCGGAGCCCTCTGATGTGGCCCGCGCCCTCCTGCTCTGGGATGGAATAGAATAGAATAGAATACTATTATTAAAGGCAAGTTTATTACTAAAATCACAGCGTATATGGGCATATCTGTTCTACAGTGGTTACTGGGCTGCTTTCAAACTGATCCACAGGTGCAGAGCAGTACACCTGCGGGTTACCTGCACTGAGCCATAGGCCCCTTTCACACGGCCAGTCCGACCAAATTGGACCCTCCATTCACCTCTAAGGAGTAGCAGATGTAAATGGACTTATGTCCGTTTACAAACACCTACCTCAAATCCGATCCGCAAAGAAAAAAAGAGTGGGCTTTATAGAGTAGAGTGGGCTGCCATCCACGCGCTCCGCTCATTGTGGCCCGCGACTGATTACCAAGTCGCTTAGGTGGCCCTGGCTCTTCAAAAGGTTGGACACCCCTGCCTTAGAGCATGCAGAAAAATACATTTTATGGTGATTTTTTTACATCCAAAAAAGATTAGGATATGGGATTCACAAGAGTTAGAGGTAGCAGATACAAATCAAATTATAAACACTATGGGCCGGATTCACAGTCATCGGCGCATCTTTATGCCTCTGTAGCGTATCTTCTTTACGCTACGCCGGCACAACGTTGAGAGGCAAGTATGAAATTCACAAAGAAAATGCGCCCAACGTTGCGCCGGCGTAGCATATATTCGTCGTCGTAAGCCGACGTAAGTCAAAGTAGGTGGAAGTGGGCTGGAAGTGGGCATGATGCATGGTAATGAAGCGTGACCCCATGCAAATGATGGGCTGAGCGTCAAGTACTTAAAACGAACGGCGCATGCGCCTAACTTGGACGTATACCCGTGCGCATGCGTACAACCACGTCAAAATAACTGCCTAAGATACGTCGAATCACTGTCTACGACGTGAACGTAACCTACGCCCAGCCCTATTCACGTAGTACTATGTAAATGACGTAAAATACGATGTTCCCTGGTCCATACCTTTGCATGAGTTGCGCCTCCTATATGAGGAATAACTTTACGCCGGATGTAACCCTTGCGTCTCCCTATTTGCATCACAAATTAATGGGAGTACCAAATGCGTCCAGCGTAACTATGCGCCCACTATACGCCGGCATAGGCAAGTTACGTCGGTCGGATGAAGTCAGTTTTTTGGCATTTCTTAGTTCTATGGGTACGGCGCATATTTACACTTACGCAGCGTATATCGAGATACGTCGGAGTCCATTGGATGGATATTTTATATGTAATTCCACCACTGATTATACATCAGAGGACGTGTTGAATCCAAGAAATTGCCCCTCAATCTGTAGGGAATTCATCTCTTAGCTAGCTAATGGGGTGCATCACTCCTATTACCATTTTCGTTTCCTCTGCTTCAACTCATCTGGAAAGTAGAACAACTTATAGGCAAATTAGAAAACTATGCTTAGTGTTGAACAAATCTGTTGTATTTTTATAGGCTTAAGCAGGCCATACACGGTCGAATTTTGAACACATTTTTTCTTTCTAAATCAGAAAGTTTTTTTTTTTTTGTGATCCGATGACGCCACCATTGATTTTCGAAATTCGGCCGACAAAACCTTCATGTCGACGGGAATATTCGTTTCTCTCCGGGAATATTCTTTTCTTGCACATGCGCATTTGTTTTTCTATTACATTTCTCGCAGGATTTTTCAAAAAATTTCCAACATGTCGGATTTCTCAAATTTGTTTGCCGCACGAAAATCGGCTGTTGCTGCAGCCCACTAACGGTGCAAAATTCGTACGAAAATTCCTTGATACAATTTTCGAACGAAAATTATTTTGAAATTCGAACCGTGTATGGCCGCCTTTAATCTAATAATTTCTGGTTTCTGATCATTGTAACACATGATCCTAGGCCAGCATGTCCTGTAATTTTTTTGCGAAAACCTATCTTGACCTTGGTTGGTGCTTCTAACAGAACCTTTGACCTTAAAGGGTCACTAAAGGATTTTTTTTTTTAGCTAAATGGCTTCCTTTACCTTACGGCAGTCCTGGTTTCATGTCCTCAATGTTTGTTTTTGCTCTGATGTTGCTGTAATTCTTCTCTGTTCTGGACACTTCCTGGTCGTCTGTTTCCTGGAGCTTCTAGTTTCGTTTCCAAACCATCACTGCTCTATGGCTCTATATAGCACAGATGCAGGATAACATGCAAAAACTAAACTAGATGCGAAAACGAAACAAAAAAAACTACAGGTACATTATATGATTGATTTTTATCTATTTTTAATCGTTTTTAAAAGGAATCAGTTAACTTTTATGTCTCTATACCCTGTAAACAGTCATTTCAGCAAAAAAAAAAATGTTTTCCCTTACAACTCCTTTAATAAATGCAGTAATCCATTATAACCAGAATTCATCTTTTACTCCATAAGCTAAAATCTGATTGGTTTCTGTGGATTATTGCACTTTGGATGTCAGTAGTACACCTTATGCCTCGTTCACACGATCAGAATTTCCGATGGAAAAAGTCAGACAGAATTTTTTAATCGGATATTCCGATCTTCTGTGGGCCCCATCTGACTTTTTTCCATCGGAGTTTAGAAAGAGAACATGTTATCGGAAATTCCTATTGTCTGTGTGAAGCTTCGACGGAGAAAAAACCATGCATGCTCAGAACCAAGTCGACACATGTTCTCAAGTACTGAACTTCATTTTTCTCGGCTCGTCGTAGTGTTTTACGTCACCGCGTTTTACATCACCGCATTTTAGATGGTCGGAATTTGGTCTGTGTGTGTGCAAGACAGCTTGAATGGAATTCCGGCAAAAAATTCCATCGGATTTTACCCCATCGGAAAGTCTGGGCGGCCGGAATTTGGTATGACAGTGTGTATGCAAGACAGCTTGAACGGAATTTAGTTGGAAAATTACGCCTGAGTTGATCCCGTCGGAAATAAACGATGGTGTGTACAGGGCATTAGACTGCTTTGCTAATCTATCAGCATATTTTGGAATAGCTGTAATAAAGCAATCAATAGTTTTAATGGCTCACTGTATAAAGTTAGTGATATAGTTCTGGGTGAATCTGAACTGGCCATAAAATTGATCTGCACCGGCCATAAAATGCGCTATGCAAAGTATGGAAAAAATAATAATAAGCTGTTGTATTTGCTTGACGTGAAAGCTTACAATCCAGCGCGCCGGCTGAGAAGACACCTTAGCTGTTGTCAGGTCTGGCATAGTACAGATGCGTTCCTGTGCCCTGTGCTTTGTTGTTGCTGATTGGATTTGACGTGTGAGGTGGAGGAATGAGGGGGGGTATGTGACCTGAATGAGGGTCGCCCACCGCATCACGTGTCAGTAGAGTAATGTGACGTGACACCTCTATTCTGCCCGTCCTGTATCAAAGACTTGGCTAGTGATAATTGTGGCTATTTACCATATCTTTTTCTATTTGTCTGTTAGTAAATAGCTGATGGGGAATAAAGTGTGTCAAGACCTCCTTTTAGCAGGCATCTGCAGCCAAGGATTAGACGAAATTCTCCGACTCTGAAAGGGTTAATTTCGAAAAGGATGCACTTTTCTAAGAAATGGCTATTCAGTCTTAGGGGAGGAAACGGTTAATAGAAAGATAGATGTACAAAATGATAAGTGACCCAAATTGCCTAATAGTGTCCTTAAGGGGACTTTTTTTAGGTTTCCGATTCCCCCATATAGACTACATCAGAATTCCAAACACCCATCCCCCGTGGAGAGGTGTGCAGCTTTGAACGCTACAAGAAGTAAGGGGTTAAGCTGAGCCGCCTGCGGCTGTCAACATTAATTTCTCCTCGACTCTGTAAACATCAGGAACATAAAAGGCCAATTTCACAACTAAATATAGCAGCGTATTTTGGCCTGATATAAATGGCAGATCGCTGCTGTAGAACACGACAGGCTGAGTGTCCCAGTGATACACGGTGGGGAGAGAAATGTCGTCTACAGAGGCCTAAAGCACTTGGCAGAGCTGGATCATATGTGGGTGATAGACACTTATCTCAAATCCCAGGCAGATATAGGTGTACAACTTACATAATCTAACTATGTATATGGTAAAGTAGGGTGACCAGACATCCCCAGTTTCAGGGGACAGTCCCCTGATTGAGGACACTGTCCCCAGACCAAGTCTGTCCCTGGTTTTGTCCCCAGATTGGTTTTAATAAGGGGCAGGGGCAATTTCAAAGACAATCAGTGCAGAATGTAAATAAAAAAATTAGAATTACACACCCCCGCTCCACCGTGCCTACTAGCATAGGGGGGTTGTATTTTTCCCATTATCTGTGCCCCTTTCTGATGATCATGTGCTGGTCGGAGCGGAGGGAATATTTCTTCAGTTTTGGGCGCATGCCCATTCAGCTCCGCTCGCATGTTCTTCTGCCTTGGCCTTCCCTGGCGGAGTGATCTCCCTCCACTCCCCATCCAGTAGTAGCCAGGGCCCGAAGAGTAAAACTTAAAAAGGCTGTAAGCGGGCGGCGACGGGCAGAGAGTCGCTGATTGCCGCCATTACTAGTAAAGAAAAAATATGTCCCCAGATTTATTTTTAAAAATCTGGTCACCTTATGGTAAAGGTATCAGAAGAAGGGGTCTTCAGCACATATGTGTTGAAGTGTTATTAAACCCACAACCGTAAAATCAGTCTGCAATGCAATAAAGCATGGTGTTAATCCTCCGCATTGTTTAAAAAGGCTGTTTGATCCTGTCTTCTTTGATCCTCCCCTTCTTTTACTGTCGCCAATCCATCTGCTGATAGTACAGAGCCTTAGAGGCACTCTGCACATGCTCAGTGTGGTGTGTATTGCTAGAGAGTTTATTTTTTTTCTGGGAGGGTACATGTGATCAGCACAGGGCCAATCAGCATTGTCCAGACAGAGGGTCAGGGATCATACAGCCTCACAGGACAGTCGTCAGAGAATGAAAACTCCTCCTTCAAGCTTTAACCAGTGCTTGACTGGACACTGATAGAAGTCATACGACTGCTGATGAGAAAAGGTATTTAGCAGTTTATATTTACCAAAATTATTGAATTTCTGTGTACTGTGTGAGACCGGATATAGTGAATGCAGGGTCCTGGGTTTAGAAACACTTTAAGAGTAAGGCTGGCCATAGACAGAGCGATTTTCTTTCCTGCAACCAAGGAACCTCCCATGCAGCTATTGTGTTCACAATTGTGCTCTATAACAGCCGCTATCAATAATCACTTGTAAAATCAGTCAGACTGGTTGTACCCAAGTTGATTGATCGATAAACTTGGATACATTCAGCCTGCCTATACATGGTTTGAATCAGCAGGAACCAGCCAGAATTTGAACCATCTATAGACAGCTGGACTCTGATACATAGGGCCAGATTCAGGTAGATGGGCGAATCTTTAATCTGGAGTAACGTTTCTCATTTACGTTACTCCGCCGAAACTTTAGGAGCAAGTACTGTTATTCACAAAGCACTTGCTCCTAAAGTTGCGGCGGCGTAGCGAAAATGAGCCCGCGAAATTCAAATTGGGCGGGTAGGGGGCGTGTATTATTATAACTAGGCGCGATCCCACGTACTGCGCATGCGTCGACTGTCAGTGCGCATGCTCCAAATTCTGTCAGTGAACGTCAATGACGTCAATCCCCATTCACGGACGTTTTACGCAAACGACTCAATTTTTTTTTTTTTCAACGCGATGACGACGGCCATACTTAACATTGGATACTCCACTAGGGGGCTGCTTTATCTTTGCGCCGCGTATCTCTTACGGAAACGTCGGAAAGTCACTGCGTCGTGCCCGAATACGATCGTGAATTTCCGATTCCCGCTGATTAACATATTCTCGGCGTTAATCAGCGGGAACGCCCCGCGCGCCATTTTTAAAATTGAAGTTACGATACAACGGCGAAATACAATTACGCCGCTCGTATAGGAACTCCAACCCGGCGTTTCTTGTTTTCTGACTAGAGAAAACAGAAACGCCGGCTCAAAGTGAGAGTTAGGCTGGAGTATCACTGATACTCCAGCCTAACTCTACCTGAATCTGGCCCATACAGTGTAGAAATAAGTAGTTCCGACTACTGTACCATTAAATCTCTTAAGGTAATGGTCACGCACCATGCTGTCCAGCAAAAATGGCAGTTATGCCTCGTACACACGACCGAGAATCTCGTCGTAAAAGAAACGTTGCTTTCCTCGACGAGGTTCTTGTCAAGCTTTCCTTGCATACACACTGTTGAGACAAAATCTTTTGTTCTCAAACGCGGTGACGTACAACACGTACGATGGCACTATAAAGGAGAAGTTCGATTCCACTGGCGCCACCCTTGGGGCTGCTTTTGCTAATCTCATGTTACTGCGTGTTAAGTAAAAGTTTGGTGAGAGACGATTTGCGCTTTTCAGCCTGTTACAGCGTGACAAATGTGCTATCTCCATTACGAACGATACTTTTACCAAAGGTGCGCTCCCGTCTCATACTTTATTCTGAGCATGCGCAGGTTTCTAAGCATACACACGAACGTGTTTCTCTTCGTAAACCAGCCAGACGAGAAAATTGAGACTCCCGACGAGAAAAAAGAGAGCTTGTTCTCTTTTTTTCTCGTCGAGATCCACAACATTTTTCTCGACGGAAAGCATACACACAACCTTTTCCTCTGCAAAAAAGCTCTGCCACCAAGTTTCTTGATGGATTTTGCCGAGGAAAACGGTCGTGTGTACGGGGCTTTAAAGGGTCACTAAAGGAAAAAAATAGTTTTGCCGAAATGACTGTTTACAGGGTATAGAGACATAAAAGTTTACTGATTCCTTTTAAAAATGATTAAAAATGGATACAAATCAATCATATAATGTGCCTCTAGTTTCACTTTAGTTTTTAAACTGGTTTCATGTTTCTGTGAAGTAGAGAAGATACACAGAACAAAAACAAACAAATCCAGGGCAGTGTTTTGTTTTTAAAATGAATCTGATTGGTTCTGAGGAGTTTTAGACACACAGCTTAGACCACAGTGAAAAGTTGCCATGAGTTTTTTCATAAGGAGCCAGACAAGCAGGAAGTGTGGAGATCAGAGAAGTATTACAGCAACTTCAAAGCAAAAAACGGACGATGAGAACATGAAACCAGCACTGCATCAAGGTAAATGAAGCTATTTAGCTAAAAAAAACATTTTCCTTTAGTGACCCTTTAAGCCTACCATAGATAGTTTCAATCTCACCCGGTTCAGCAGGATCCAGCTGAGATTCGAACCATGTATGAGCAGGCTGAATATACCCATATCGATCAACTTGGGTACAACCAGCCCGCCAATTATTGCTAGTGGCTTCTATGGTTGTCTTTAGCTACAGGAAACCCCAGCAGCTTTTATTCAACCAGTAGGGGGCTGCAGAATAGATGAATGCACAGGACAACCACTCTCCTGCCTCATTGGCAACTTACATTATTGCATTTACATGGCTGATTTCTTTAAATCCTGGATAGGTACTTCTGGTACTTGTATGTAGAGAAGAAAACAATAAGCAGCCCTGGCCCAGAATACGTAGCAGCAATCTTTTTACTCTACAGTTCGTTCCACCAAATCAAGCTGAAGTCTTTTTGCATTGCCAGGAATCCTGCAGCTCTCTGTAGAGGACAGCGCCCTGAGTGACAGCATAGCTTGGGGAACATAAAGCTATTTTACAGGCCACTGGAGATCCTGTATCTGTTTACACATAGTATATTAGGCACTTTGCAGTAAAACAAAATTCTTTCAGAACATGAAGATAAGGCCATTTGGATTTGTGTCAGGGAAGAAAAATAAAATGCTCTGGAACCAACCAGGAATGTTGAATTAACAGTGCAAATCACCACATTGGTAATGCTACTGTCCTTACCCTCCCATACACTCCATGTCCAATGTCTGAAACATTTCAAAGTGTAGGGCTTATTCACACTTACAGTTGGGGGGTGGTAAAAGCCCCCCAGCCCCTACACCCTAGGGGCAGAAGGTGATACAATGCCTCCTCAATGCCTGTCATAACGTGGATCGCTCTATAAAGACCATTGCTAGTGTGAATGAGCCCGGAATCTATTATTCAGTATGTTTTGCAGCATATCTCACGATATTTAGTTTTTTGAAGCAATTCGTTTTTTTTGTGAATCTCTTGCAAAGCCTCTTACCTAAAGAGTTGCAATAAAATCGGGTATTGATGGATCGAATCTTGATTGGTAAAGCAGGAACTAGCCGAGATTAGAACCTATGGGCAGGTTGGTTGTATTCAAGTCAATCTGTTTATCAACTTGAGTTCAACCAGCCTGTTGGATTTTGCACACATGTTTACTGCTAGTGGCAAGAGCCGCTAGCAGCAATCATTGTGTTCTGCCAGCCGGGAAGGCTCCCTGCACCCCCCCAACCGAAAAAACACAATAGCGCAATTTTCTTTCCTTCCACTATTCCAATACAATCATCTATGACTTGCCTTGGTCACTGCTTTACAGTTAGCAGCAGTGTTGTCAGCCTACTGTGCATGCTCCTTCCGTTGGCCATTGGGATGTCTCATAGACTTGAAAGACAGCCCAGTGGCCAAAGAGGGCATACAGCAGACTGACAACATTTCTGCTAGTTGTGAGGAAGTGCTAGACGTGATGCCAAACATTCAGAAAAATAGATTTTAGGTTTAGTTACGCTTCTTTAAGATGGTGGTACTGTTCAGTGCAGCAGAGTTAGGTTCGTTGCTATATATTTTAGGGAGGGAGGCAAACTAACACCAAACACCCCCCCCCCCGTCCCGCGGGAGATGCAACAGAGTACTAAGACTTCCTGGCCAATTGGGTCACAGGGAAGAAAATTAGGAGAACAATATTAATTAGCTATTGTCACACAAGTGGGTGGGCTTGGGGCGCAGAGCACTGCGCCTCGAGACCACCCTTTTTTAAGCCAATTAGAGCCTTTTTTTTTTAAAACACAAAAAAGAACCATTGAAATCCATGCGTCCAGCGGCCCACATGTAGATAGGCGCCCCACATGTAGATCTAGCGCTCACTCTTGGTGTGATTTCTAAGGGGGTTAATATAGATATATATTTTTTGGTAATTATACTGGTAATGTTATGTTTAAGCACTATTTAATGGTGGTAGGGAGCAAGCAGCTGTACTAAAATGGTGCATATTTATATTTGTCTAGAATTCTGCTTTCAAGGGCCATGTGTTATTGGCATAGAGGTGGTTAATGGGAAGCGAGGCACTAAGATTTCCTCCAGAGTCCTAAGAAAGTCTCCTCTGCACTTGTTCTCCTGTTAGATGCCGCGAAAAGCTCAGCATGTTAGAACAAGCATTCCCATTACAGAGGCCAGGGTGGGGAGCGACGGGTGGTGCCTCTGATCGCTAGACATCGAAACACGAGAGGTGCATGGAGGCTTCAAAGCTCCAGAACTCCGTCCTTTGATGAATTTTTCATGGGGGAGTTGGGGGGGGTACTGAGCAGCCTCTCGTCTTGCAGGCCGGAGTAATTGATTAATAGAAGGTGTGCTCTGGAAAATCCATAACCTGGTGCACGTCTGACACTCTACATTGAAAGAGAGAGAAACATGGACTTTTACAGAAAATTAACCCTTAGCTATATCTGGCTCGTACTGGAAAAATGCAAATAGTTCAACATTTCTTATATATATGGGTCCTGCTGCTACTCAGATTGAACGGGATCAACCGCTTGTGAAGTTCAGCAATGCGTACATCATGTTGTGTATTGGACACATAAGGGAAAGTCAGAAGGCATGTCTGAATGCTGTAGAAGCTTCAGAAATGCTTCAGAAGCCACACTAAGCTTTCAATCATGAGGGATTATTAGGGGATAGTTCTTCCCATGTCACACATCTTCATTAGAGGGATCCTATCCTTCTACCCAATCCATCACAAGGATGTGATAGCAAAGACGTGAATGCTAAATTTCAAACGGAAATTTTTGTAGTAGGTCAGTTACCCAAAATCACTTGCATTAAATCAGAAAACAATCACAGGTCTGGCAAGTATCATGTAGTAGTAATTTATGAGCTTGCATGATTGCATCGTGCGATTAATAGCTACTGCATATTACTATATATGCTGGGGTCCTTCTGGGCACCTGTCGGTTCCAGCAAAGTGATGCACACCAGGCTCTAGGTTCCTTACTTGTACAGAGCAGTAGCTAAAGCTGGCTAAAGGGAAACCTCAGGGCCACCATCTGGGGCGTACAGGCATTACACCTGTAAGGGGCCCAAATGTTCCCAGGGGCCCGGCCACCCCCCTCCTCATCTCGCGGCTGAGAGGAGAGGATAAAACTTTTGTTTCTGTAGTAGTCCTCCCCCTCTCATGTCGCGGCCAGAGGAGAAAAAACACTTTCACTTTTCCACTTTCACCCGCCTACCCACTTCTCAATTCGTGGCAGCACCCCCCCCCCCCTCCCGATTCTCAATTCGCGGCAGCACCCCCCCATTCTCAATTTGCTGCAGCACACCCCCCCCCATTCTCTGCTCCAGAGAGACCATGCCTGAAGCTGTGTGAGTGGCCCCAACATTTTTAATGGCTGCCCTGTGAAACCTGCAGCATTCCCCTAGTTTTGGGGTCAGCAGGAGTGAAGGACATTGCAGATCTCGGTATCATGGAGGATATCAATGTAATTGTAGGTGCTGCTGATGCTTGCCTGTGCATGCCTGGGCCTGCTACACTGCAAAGAAGCCCCCGTTGGAGGCAAGAGTCCGGTCTGATAGCTGAATGCTTGGGAAATCGGGTGATGGGAAGAGAGTTCTTCCTCGTCGGGAGTCTCAATTTCCCTGTTTCCCTGGTTTTCGACGAGAAACGCGTTCGTGTGTATGCTTAGAAACCCGTGCATGCTCAGAATAAAGTATGAGACGGGAGTGCACCTTCGGTAAAAGTAGCGTTCGTAATGGATATAGCAAATTTGTCAGACTGAAAAGTGCAAATCGTCTCTTACCAAACTTTTACATAACACACAGTAACATGAGATTAGCAAAAGACGCCCCAAGGGTGGCGCCAGTGGAATCTAACTTCTCCTTTATAGTGCCGTCGTACGTGTTGAACGTCACCGCGTTTGAAAACGACGAGATTTTGTTTTGACAGTGTGTACGCAAAGAAAGGTTGACAAGATTCTCGACAAGCCTGACAAGGAACTCGTCGAGGAAAATGATGTTTCATTTACGACGGGTTTCTCGGTCGTGTGTACGAGTGTCGATTGCTGGTGCCGCACAGATCCTGAAAACTTTTCTCTACTGTCTGTCAGACTCAGTGCTGCTTCAGTGATCGCTTTTTTTTCATTGATTGCCAGATTGAAATTGCTTGTTGCAAGTTTGTATCCATTTTGATGGGTGTGTGCATTAATGTGAAATTCCAGACACTGACACTGTGTCTAAAAATGACTGCTCCAGGGACTTTTTATTACATTAAAAATTAGAATTAAAAATAAGCAGAGTTGTCTCTAATAAAAAATGACTAAAAACAACTTTGATTGTGATGAATATGAGTTTTAGATTTAAAGTGTGTTTATAGCCCAATTGCTTAGATAGATAGAGTAGGGATAGAGTCGAGTTGCTTAGATAGTTTACATAGAGTAGAGTGAATGTTTAGAATTGGTTTGGCAACACATTGTTTGAGATCTGCCTTTTGTTCACTGCCATGATGGGGCATGGAGCATTTTGGATTTACTAGGCCTTGGTCTCCCCAAGGTTGAGAACCACAGGTTTACACCATAGACAGCTAATTGTTCCATGTGTTTAGCGAGCATTTAATTACTAGCAATTCTAGGAGTACAGTTCAAATACTAAAAAGAGTACAAGTCAGACTGTAAATATATATTAAAAATTAATTTGTAATCAGAAAGGTGGTGTTATGCTTCATGCTCCATCTTGGGAGGATGAAGCAAGAGAATATGACTTTGTTCCTACATACATACCGTATATACTCGAGTGTAAGCCGAGGCCCTAATTTTACCACAAAAAAATGGGAAAACGTATTGACTCGAGTATAAGACTAGGGTGAGAATGCAGCAGCTACTGGAAGCGGAAAAGAGGGTCAACAATGCTCATTTGCAGCTTCACTGTGCCCTTTTGCACACCTCACTGTGCCCATTTGCACGCCTCACTATGCCCATTTGCAACCTCACTATGCCCATTTGCAACCTCACTGTGCCCATTTCCAACCTCATTGTGCCCATTCTCACTGTGCCCATTGCATCCTTACTATGCCCATTGCAGCCTTACTATGCCCATTGCAGCCTTACTGTGCCCGTTCTGACTGTGCCCATTGTAGCCTTACTGTGCACATTGCAGCTTTACTGTGCCCATTCTGACTGTGCCCATTGTAGCCTTACTGTGCACATTGCAGCTTTACTGTGCCCATTCTCACTGTGCCCATTGCAGCCTTACTTTGCCCATTGCAGCCTTACTGTGCCCATTCTCACTGTGCTCATTGTAGCCTTACTGTGCCCATTCTCACTGTGCCCGTTGTAGCCTTACTGTGCCCGTTCTCACTGTGCCCATTGCGGCCTCTGTGTACCTGTATTCTTGACAGGCTGCGGGCATCAATCTTTCAAAAGTCGTAGCTTCCCCCTGGTCCCATTCCATTCCGTGATAGTCATTGTACCTGTAGGGTCGCTCGCATCCATTTTTTAAAAGTCGCGGCTTCCTCCTGGTCCGTGATAGGCATTTGACACTGTGTTTCGCTACCGCCTGTCGCAAAGGTCCTCTCATCCCTCGGACTCAGTTTCCCAGCAGACACTGTGTTCAGTGTTCGGCCAATCACGGACCTACTTTTATCCTCGGACAAGAGGATGTCCATGATAGGTGGAACACTGAGCACTGTGTTCAGTGTTCCACCTATCATGGACGTCCTCTTGTCCGAGGATGAAAGAAGGTCCGTGATTGGCCGAACACTGAACACGGTGTCTGCTGGGAAAGTCCGAGGGATGAGAGAACCTCCGTGATAGGCGGAACACTGAACACAGTGTCTGCTGGGAAAGTCCGAGGATGAGAGGACCTCCGTGATAGGCGATAGCGGAACACACTGTCAAATGCCTATCATGGACCAGGAGGAAGCCGCGACTTTTGGAAAATGGATGCCCGCGATCCGATAGGTACACTGACTCGAGAATAAACCAAGGGGGGCAATTTCAGCCCTAAAAAAAGGGCTGAAAAACTCAGCTTATACTTGAGTATATATAGTACAAATTAAAAATAACCAAAAAAGGCAGCTCTGTTATTGTGAATACACCATTAAATATATGTTTTTTTAAATGTAAGCAGTATAAGCACCTGAATGTGACCTGGTATCTGCCTTTTGTAGTCCCTGTACAGCAGGGTTGGAGTGTGAGAGGAAGAAGCAGTACAAAGAGCCAATCAGTTCATATGCTGATAGAATTTGGCAGAGGAAAAAGTACTGTGGTAGTAATTGAAGGTGAAAATTGCAGAAAAATAATATTTTCTTATTTTAACTTCTAATGGGCTTTTATTTCATTTTGTGTTATTTGTTGTGCTTTAAATGAAAGAATCCGCTTGTGTATGTTGATGTCATTGTGCAGTTTATTTGTAAGAACACGGCCTTTACATTCTCAGTGTAATGGGTAAATATCAGTTGATAAATAGTGTAGTATCCTGAATGATGTTTTCTATTTTTCAGTTTACAAGCCCTGCGGAAAGAAAAGTCCAGGGACGCTGCCCGCTCCCGTCGTGGAAAGGAGAACTTTGAGTTTTACGAGCTTGCCAAACTACTCCCTCT
Source organism: Rana kukunoris (assembly GCA_029574335.1). Taxonomy (NCBI): domain Eukaryota; kingdom Metazoa; phylum Chordata; class Amphibia; order Anura; family Ranidae; genus Rana; species Rana kukunoris. The sequence continues at coordinate 47,670,178 of CM056059.1, read as the reverse complement.
GCCCGCGGCCATCACAAGTCAGCTAGACAAGGCATCCATCATCCGCCTGACCATCAGCTACTTAAAGATGAGAGACTTTGCCAACCAAGGAGACCCACCATGGAATCTACGTATGGAAGGCCCACCGCCCAACACTTCTGTCAAAGGTGTGTGCCCTCACTATGGTCACTCCTAGATTACTGCACTGCTCATCTCACTTCAGCAATTTAATATTTCTTATTAACCTCCCTGGCGGTCTTCCCGTGTGTGGCACGGGGTGAGATTTTCAAGCTACGATCGGTAACCCCGTGCCACACACGGACTTGCCTCGCTGGATGCAGAAAAAAGTTTACTTACCTTTTCTCTGCGATCCAGCGATGAATCCCCGCAGTACACGGCGGGCGGATGTCCGCCTGATGCTGTGTGTACCGCCGATTCCCTTCCCTGCGAGCGTCGCGACGTAGGGGGGGGAACGGCGCCAAATTTAAAAAAGTAAACAAACACTATACATACAGTACACTGTAATCTTATTGATTACAGTACTGTATGTAAAAAATACACCCCCCCCCATGTCCCTAGTGGTCTGCCCTGTACACTACATGTACTTTTATATAATAAAAACTGTTCTTTCTCCCTGCAAACTGTAGATTGCCCATAGCAACCAAAAGTGTCCCTTTATGGCAAAAATTGTTTTAGAGCAGCTAAAAAACAGCGATAATAAATCAGAATCACTTGCAGAATTTAGCGATAGCGATTTGTGGGGAAATTCGTCATAAAAAAAAAAAAAAATAATGACAGCAAAAATTCTGCAACTGAGCAAATTTCAGTGATTTTGATTTGATTACATTATTGAATAATTTTTACTATAATTATATTATTATTTGTTATAATTTTTTATAATTATTTATTATATTATAATTTTTAATAAGAAAAAAAAAAAAAAATCATACCCAGGATGCCTATTAGACTCTTGTTTGGATAGATTTCAGTGAGTTATTCCTAAGAATTACAAGCCTACAGTATAAAACGCCAAATTCCCTTGCAAATAATGGTACCGCTTTTAGCACCTAAAATCTGAAAGAATCATACCGCCAGGGAGGTTAATGATAAAATGTCTACGTAATGATAGTTATGACTGTGTGTTTGGCTCTGCAGGCAGGGCTTTGCTTTAAATGGGTAGTAAAGCGCAAAATGTTCCCCCTGCAAAGTGCAGTCCTCCTTCACTTACCCCATCCTTCCATTTTGCTTTTAAATGTCCTTATTTCTTCTGAGAAATGCTCACTTCCTGTTCTTCTGTCTGTAACTCACCACCGTAATCTGAGGCTTTCTCCCTGGTGTGGAGTGTCGTGCTCGCCCCCTCCCCTGTAATACAGGAGGGTCAGGACGCTCTCTACGTTGCAGATAGAGAATGTAGCTGTGTGTTAGTGGGCATCCTGACTCTCCTGCTCGCCTCCTTCCCCCTCAAGGGAGGGGGCAAGCACGACACTTCACACCAGGGAGAAAGCCTTGCATTACTGTGTGGAGTTACAGACAGAAGAACAGGAAGTGAGGATTTCTGAGAAGAAATAAGGACATTTAAAAGCAAAATGGAAGGATGAGGTAAGTGAAGGAGGACTGCACTAAGGTAAAGGAAGCTATTTAGGAAACATTTTTTTTACCTTTACAACCCCTATAAGAGCATAATGTGCTAGTATGCATTGAATACAGGCAACTTATGAAAGACTTGCCTTGAAACAAAGTCCCCCAAGCAGTGCACTGTCACCGCTGACAGGGCTTACATCTTCACCCGGTCTTCCTTCCAGGTCGTGGGCTCCGACAGTTTCAATGGTTGGGCCGCGATAACGTTACCCCTGCGCATGCGGCTGCGGCACAGCTTACATGCTGTCTATTAAGAGCGCAGTGTGCATGCTCCGGTGATGTCGCCGGCTGCTACTGTAGTAAATATCTCCTAAATGGTACACAGTTCGGAGTTATTCACTGTACCTACAGGAAAGCCTATAATATAGGTATAAATAAACAACTGGGGTTTACTTCCACTTTAAAGAAATTTGCTGTTGCTACATATTTTTATACAGATTCCTGAATGTTCAACCTCATGCACACGGGACATTTTTTCTGTTGCTTTTAGGGGCATTTGGCATTTTTTTTCCTGCCTCTCAACGACCCTGCATGTTAGTTTATGTGTTCATGCACACAGGTGTTTACGTGCAGAAAAAAAAAAAAACACAGCCAAGTTCATCCAGGAGCAGCAGAGTTTTGACATGAAAAACGCTTGACACGCCCAAATGCATGTAAACGTGTCTGAACGCGCCTAAGCGCTGGCAGCGTTTAGCACTTGAACATTACTTCATTTTAATGGCCAGAATACATTTTTATTCTGGCCAGTGAAATGAATTAGTCCCACGTGCTTGACGTGCCTAAACGCGTTACAAGAGTTTACAAGCATTAAGCGTTTTTTTTTCCCTGTCAAATCTTTGCTGCCAGGAGGAAAGGTGTCTAGGAGAGTTAGCAGAATATTCAGTAGAGCTGGGCGATTTTCTCCAAAAATAAAATCTGCAATTTTTTTAAAAAAAACTTGATTCGCGATCCGAATCTATTTTTTTTTTATGCAGGGACTTTTTTATGGACACCGCGCCGGTCCTAAAGGGCTGCGGGCAGGAGTTTTTAGGCGAGGCCACGGTTTCGGCCTAGTCTGCAGCGTCTGGCCTCGCGGACTAGGCCGAAAGCCACGACCTCACCTAAAATCTCCTGCCCGCAGCTCCTTAGGACCGGCGCGGTGTCAACTCCGGTCCTGGGGAGCTGCGGGCAGGATTTTTTGTGGCGAGGCCGCGGTGTCAGGCCTTGCGGACTAGGCTAAAGCCGCGGCCTCGCCTAAAAACTGCTGCCCACAGCTCCTCAGGGCCGGCACGGTGTCAGCGCCGTTCCTGGTGAACTTTTTTTTTTTTTTGCTGAAGATCTGAATCGATTCGACCTCTCAACTCGATTCTAGATTCAAAACGATTTTTTCCCCAGTATTCAGTGTGCATGATGTGCCAATAGCAGCGGCGCCTGAACCCTGAAATGTTTATTAAGGGTTTCCTACATGAACAAAAGTTGGAACGACTAGTTTGTTCTTACACTGCTAGAAATATTAGAATATATTATGAATGTAAAGGGGCACATATATACATTGTCTCTACATATCAGATTCAAGTTTCATGGCTGTAGAGGCAGCAGGTTACCCCTTGCTGGATTGTCATTTTTTTAGTGCTGACTGGGGTTTAGATTTAAAGTGGATGTAAAGCCACTCTCATCCTTTCTAAACTACTGCCATAGTGCTGATCTAGAAGGATATAGATGCCTCCTGCATGTATCCTCACCTGTCAAATGTCTCCCCTCTGTCTGTTATAAGAACTGAAAAACTAAAGATTCTGTGGGTGGGTCTGTTGTCCAGAGCTTGGTGGGTGGAGTCATGACATCAGTAGACTCCCCGCCCACCTCTACACTCCTCTTGTCAACATGCATTTTCTCCTGTGTATTTCTTACACTAAATTCTGCTATGATCACTAACATCCAGTCAAAACCCAGGAAAATCACCACGTGACTTCAGCATGCTCAATCATGCTGAGGTGTGGAGCAGCCAATCCTGGGAGAGAAAGAAGGAGGAGATCTGAAGTACACAGAATGTCTATCTCAGGCTGGTGCATGAGATATGTAAATCACCTGTCACTCACAGCAAGGGGGAAGAACTGACTTTATTTCTCTGTGTGTCAGTTTTTATCTTAAAGGGTCACAAAAGGAAAAAAAATTTTTTGGGCTGAAATGACTGTTTACAGTGTATAGAGACATAGTAGTTAACTGATTCCTTTTAAAAATGATTAAAAATCAATCATATAATCAACCTACAGTTCTAGTTTCGTTTTTGCTGTTATTTCCTGTCTCTCTGATGTACAGAGCCAGAGAGCCAATAGAGGGCAGTGATGGTTTGTCTAAAACCCCTCAGCACCAACCCAGTTTCAGTTTACACACAGTAATCACACCTCCTTGATAAGTGACCACAGTGAGAAAGCTCCCAGTACTGTGGTTATAAGGAAACAGATAACCAGGAAGTGTCCAGAACAGAGCAGGATTACAGCAACATCAAAGCATAAATGAACAATGAGGACATGAAAACAGCACCACAGTAAGGTAAAGGAAGCTATTTAGCTAAAAAAAAAATCATTTAGTGACCCTTCAATGTAAAACTATAAGAGGATTGCTCAGAGCTGGATTAACTCTTTGTGGCAAGACTGGGCACAGATGACATGAAATACTGTACTGTACAAGGTGCAAGCCTTAATTAAAAAACATTTTTTGGGGGTTTACATCCACTTTAAGGCAGAATAATTTTGACCAGTGTTCTCTTTAGAGTCTTCCCAGATACCTCTGCATTTCCTTCAGGCTTTATTACATTTATTGTGGCATTTTATTTATCAGACATCCATTTGGAACAGGTTGTTGGGCACTTTGTGCCACATGCGACACGAATGTTGATAACTGGCACACTGCATGTCTGCAAATGTTTGTTCAGCCCACAAAATGGCAGCATCCATTGGGGGAAAGCAATAGATCTACTTTAAACCACGGGACTTTGAGCATTCGTTATTGAAGAAACTGTCTACAAACAGCAGACTTGGAGTCCCTAACCATTTGGAGTGTGATAGGCTCTCATCACAGATTCCGCTTCTGTCGTTCTAGGCTCCATACTAGCTGACATTAAACGGTTCTTTGCTGTCGGGGTATGCACAATAAAAATGCATAGAGCTGTCAGCGATCATTCATTTAATCAGGCTGTGCAATGAGGTAAACAAAGATGGCAGATTAATGAGTCCGGTATGCTCAGTGACTGACAGAGCTGCAAACATAGGCTGTCTGTAAATTTAACCCTGTCCTGGCCAAATGCATATTTGTATATTATATCAAATCCCACAGTGCTTTCCCTCTGCTTTTAACGCAGAAATGTATTGCTGGGACTTATAATTCCATTTTGTAAAGTTCTGTTTTGGAACATTACATATTTGTTTATTGCAGTTGTATGTTTTCTTGTATAGTAATCTGTACCTGTGTCTGGTGCTTAAGATGCCAACATTTTGCCAGAAGCAGATGGGCCCTTTTTCATTATTATGTAACATGTCTTAAACATATCTAAACACAAAAATGGAATATCCTGCATATTACCAGTTAGAGACAGTGGCTGCAGTCGTTTTTTTAGTAAACTCTTTTTTGCCCTTATTTTCACTCGAGTATTCAGTCACTGGGGGTTGCGGAGGATCAGAGCAGTGGAGCGGAGCTTAGGACTTGATTATCAGTGTTGTCATAGCAACGGTTTACCCAGCATGCACCTCAGCAAGAAATACAGGAAGGAAAACGAACTGGGCTTCAAGTGCCCTCACATAACATGGATGCGGCCAGATACTGAGAAGGCGAAAATAAGGCAAGTGCGCATATGAATGAATGAATGAATGAAGAACTTGTATAGCGCAGCACATGCGAAGTAAATCGCCTCTGGGCGCTTGTTGTTCCTGTCTCCTTTGAGATCAAAAGAGATGAGTCTTAATCTTTCTCCTGAAGACTAAGTAGTTCTCCTCCAACCGAATGCTGGCTGGTAAGGCGTTCCATAGTCTGGGACCTTGGACAGCAAATCTCCTGTCTCCTTTGGACTTGTATCTGGCTTTCGGTATCTGAAGCCGATTTTGATTGATGGATCGTAGAATACGATTGGGATTGTAAATTTTTAATTTTTCGCATAGATAATGGGGAGCATTCCCATGGATACATCTATGCGTTAGACAGAGTGCTTTAAAAGTGATTCTGTCTTTAACTGGTAGCCAGTGAAGGGATCTCAACGAGGGTGAGATTGATTCCCAGGGTTTTTTCCCAGTCACAAGTCTGGCGGCCGTATTTTGAACGACTTGAAGACGAGCGATTTGGTACTTGGGGAGTCCGAGGTAAAGGGCATTTGCATAGTCCAATCTGGAGTTTACAATCGCTCCCACCACGACCGCTATGTCTTTCTTGGGAATAAAAGGGGTGAGTCTACGTAGTAGGCGCAGCAGATAGTGAGATCCGCTGACTACTGCCCCTATTTGTGCATCCATTGTCATGTAAGAGTCAAAGATGACCCCAAGACTTTTGACTTTGGCGCTAGGGGTGATGACTTTGCCCAGAATGGGCGGGGGGATCCAGGTTGTTATCGATTGATTGCTACGCTTGGCGTGAAACAGAAGAAGTTCTGTTTTCGCTCCGTTGAGTTTGAGATAACTCTTTGTCATCCAGTCCTCTATCAAAGAGAGGCATGTCTCTAGATTGAGGTGGTGATCCTTTTTGTTGCAAATGCGGAAGTACAGTTGCGTGTCGTCTGCGTAAGAGTGATATAGCAGTTTTTGGCTGCTGATGATTTCAAAAAGAGGACGCAGATAGATGTTGAATAACATCGGCGACAGGGGAGATCCCTGAGGGACCCCGCACGATAATGTGCGTTGTTCCGAAGTGAATGGTCCTAGCTTGACTATTTGCGATCGGTTTTCCAAAAAAGAGGAGAACCAAGATAGATCGCTTTCTGCGACTTTGGCTATTTTAGCCAGCCGAGTCAATAACAGCCTGTGATCAACTGTATCAAAGGCTGCGCTTAGGTCCAGCAGAACCAGAAGAGAAGATTCTCCTTCGTCTGCGGCCTCGAGAACGTCGTCCCATATCTTGAGCAATGCTGTTTCCGTCCCGTGTCCGGGACGGAATCCTGATTGCAATGGGTCGAGTAAGTTGTGAGTATCTAGATGCTGTTGCAGCTGCTGTACCACTGCTTTCTCCATTACCTTGGAGAGAACATTTAGGCCTGTTATGGGGCGCCAGTTAAGTGGATCCTTAGGATCCAGGGTGGCTTTCTTCAAGATGGGTTGAATGAAGCCCTCCTTCAGCTGGGAGGGCATTTTGCCCTCCCTGAAGGATTGGTTAATAAGCTGCGTGACAGGAGGTGCCAGGATGTCGGCGCATTCCTTCAGCAGTTTGGTGGGGATAATATCATTTGGCGCAGTGCTGTTGCGCAGAGTGCCAATGATATTTTTAGTGGTCTGAATGGAGATGGGTTCCAGCGTGAACTCACCAAACTGTGGTGAATTGCTGCCGGTGCTGTGTAAATGACTACGGGGGGGGCTGGGAGAGCAATTGTTCTGCTGAATGCTTTGCCGGATTGCCTCAATTTTGTTAATGAAGCAATCCGATAACTCATCGCAAAATTCTTGTGTATCCAAGTTGGGGGCTTCAAGACATCTTGGATTCATGGTCTGAGTGACCAGCTTGAAGAGTTCGCGGGGACGATTTAGGGCACCATTGATAGCCTCAGAAAAATAGTTTTTCTTGGCTTCGAAGATTTGCTTGTAGTATTTCCTGGTTATTGCCTTGTAGATCGAGAGGTTCTCATCTGAAGAGCTTCTTTTCCAGGCTGCTTCTGCCCTTCTACGCTCTTGCTTCAGTAACGCCAGCTGGTTGTTGAACCAGCCGGAGTTATTTTTCCTGATCTGGGTCTTTCGTTTTGGCGCTATCAAGTCAGCTGACTGCAATAGTGCTGTGTTTATGGCCTCTAGTATTGCTTCCGCTGTTTGGTGCGGCTGAATTGTGTTTATTTTTCCCCCTAACGTGGTTTTGAAGAGTTCCGAATGGAGCTTCTTCAGACATCTGGTCCAGTGTGTTGTCACTGGATTTGATGTTTTTGTTAAGGGGGGGAATTCGGAAATAATGAATTTAATTGCATGGTGATCTGTCCATGGCAATGGTTCATTTTCCAAGATTTTTATTTCCAGATCTTGTCTGAAAATAAGATCGAGCGTGTGACCTGAAACATGTGTGGGCCCACATACTAGTTGCTGTAGCCCTAATCCTTCCAGGTGGTCAATACAGGCGTCGGCAACAGGATCCTGAGAGCAATTTGCCCAGAGATTGAAGTCCCCGAGCAGCAAAAGGTGTTTGCTGTTAAGGGTATAAGTGGAGATAAACTCCGTCAATGATGTGAGTAGCTGCGATTTTGGCCCAGGTGGCCTATAGCAGAGAAGAATGTGGACGGTCTCCTGGGAGTTTGCTTGCAGTTGCAGGGTAAGGGTTTCCATAAATGGAAGAGGATTTTGAAGGACTGGTTTGGTGATCGCAAGATGAATCCTGTGGATCACCGCCAGGCCTCCACCTCTTTGCCCTATTCTGTTTTCCGTTATAATACGGTAGTTTTCTGGCACCAGTTCTCCTAGAATGGTGTTACAGTCGGCTGTAAGCCAGCTTTCTGTAATAAAAAGGCAGTCTAAATCATACTGTAGAATGAAATCATGGATTTCTGATCGGTGTTTTACTGCCGATCTTGCGTTGATCAGAGCACATGATATGTGCTTGAGCTGGGGTAAATGGCTAAAGCTCTTGATAGTCGATCGTTGATCGGTTCTCAATAGTTGCTCTAATTTTAAGGCCTTTTTGGTGACGGCTGGTAAGACTGTGGCTGATCGCCTCAGACCCCAAATGGTTTCTGCAGAATATTGCAAAAGAGCCATAGTTGCAGTCATTGGGGGGGCTGTGATGTTTAAATGGCAATGGAGGGGGGATTCATTGAATCCTTCTCTCCCGGCTTGGTCCAGAGGAAGGCAAAAAAAACCCTGGCCGTGCTGAGCCAATGTGCAGAGGCCAGGGAAAAAAAAATTCCTTCCTGATCCCTGGGAGGCGATCGGAGAATAACCCTGGATCAAGCAATATTGGTTGTGAAGGAGGAAAAGGAGGGGGGGTGAGAGGTGACTCTGCTTCTGGGTGTACCAAGATGGCCACCGACCAAGACACAGGGCATATGCTGGGGGGCTGTCAGCTGGGTGGATGGATGGCTATCGTGAACTGGATGGTTCACTGGGGGGTGGATGGGATCCTCCAGGGGTAGGGGGGTATTTTGGGCTGTGCAAGGGTCTTATCCTGGGCGTAGGAGCGGCGCACCGCTAGGCCGCGGCTGAAGCCGCGGTCTTTCCTAAGCCGCGGCGGCCGCGAATGTGAGCAGGCCGGCGCGGATGCCGGCGGAATCGGGAAGAAGCCGCAGAACTGAGCCAGAGAGGCGGCGGGGGTTGCTCAGACTGTGGATGCTAGCGTGGGTGGCGATGAGGGGTAGAAGGAGAGGGGGAGAGCCCCAAGATGTAGCGGCTTGTCCTAAAAAGGACGGCCGCCAACGGTTTGCAGGGGAGGTAGAGTGCCCTAAAAAAGACAGGGTCCTACCTGGGGAAGAAGGAGTCCAGGGGGAGGAAGGAGCTGGTCCTAGGGCTGCAGATTGTATCATGCAGCAAGGGGTTTGCAGGAGCCTGCCTAGCAGCCTAATCTGTGCTATCCCTGGGAGAGAGCCGACTCGTGGGAGAGCGTCCTGCTCTCTCGAGAACTGACACTGACTGAGGAGACATTGCTATGTTTTATTGACTATTGACTGTGACAAGTACGATCTAGCAAAAAAATTAAATAAAAATTATGAACGGAGCACCACTTTAACATACCGTATATACTCGAGTATAAGCCAAGTTTTTCAGCAATTTTTTGTGCAGAAAATGCCCCCCTCGGCTTATACTCGAGTCAACTTTTTGCTCCAGATCTCCCGGACTTTAGGTCCCCTGGACCCCAAACTTGGCAAACGTATAGCCCCACACTTTCTCTACAAGTGTGCAAAGTTTGTTGTCAAGGGGACCTACGGCCGGAGAGCACCCATTTTTCAAAGACGGGCACCCCTCCCATAGACTCCAATTATAAATGGTAATTTCTCCGGTAAGTTTTAGGGACTGGGTATCGGCCGACCATAGGTCCCCTGGACCCGAAACCTATGTAGAAAATAAAAAACAAACCTTTACAACCCCTTTAAGGCCGTGTACACACGATGAGGCATGTCCGCTCAAACATGTCCGACGGACCGTTTCCAGCGGACATGTCTCATTGGATTTTGGTCCGATGGCGTGTACATACCATCAGACGAAAATCCCCTCGGGCTGAGGACGCGGTGATGTGGCGGTGACGTTGACGCCGCCACGTCACCAGTCCAGGAAGTAAAATACTTCCACGCATGCGTCAAATCCATTCGACGCATGCGCGGAGATTTCTGTCCACTGGTTAGTGTACAAACCAGCGGACATATCCGATGGACATGTCTCCGGCGGACAAATTTCAAAGCATGCTTTGAAATTTGTCCGCTGGGAAAACATGTCCGCTAGCCCGTACACACGATCGGAGATGTCTGCTGAAACGGTCCGTCAGACCAGTTTCAGCAGATAAATTTCGATCGTGTGTACGTGGCCTAAGAGTGCACAGTAATTTGCAAGCTCCCTGGATTTCCGCGGGATCAACTATTATTTTTTTGTGAACTTACAGGCAGTATATACATTTTATAACCTACAGTAAATACAGATAGAACAAAACTCTTTCAGTGGTATATGTAACATACCAAAAAGAAGCAAATAAGGAAAACTCATTGTTAGGGTTTGCATGCAGATCAAATTATAGGAAATTCTTTTGATAGAGGATGGAAAGATTAAAGGGGCCTAGAATAGGAAAATTATTTAAAGTAAACCAGTTACAAACCTGAGCTATTCAAGCTGAGCCTATTCATTATTCTCTGCAGTCACTGAAAATGAGCAGGCACTAAATGGATATTGGGCATATCATAATAGGGGGCTGATCTAGTGAAAGCAAATAGGCTATGGGCCAGATTCAGGTAGATGGGCGAATCTTTAAGTTGGAGTAACGTTTCTCATTTACGTTACTCCGGCGAAACTTTAGGAGCAAGTACTGTTATTCACAAAGCACTTGCTCCTAAAGTTGCGGCGGCGTAGCGAAAATGAGCCGGCGGAATTCAAATTGGGCGGGTAGGGGGCGTGTATTATTATAACTAGGCGCGATCCCGCGGCGAACGTAATGCGCATGCGTCGACTGTCAGTGCGCATGCTCCAAATTCTGTCAGTGAACGTCAATGACGTCAATCCCCATTCACGGACGTTTTACGCAAACGACTCCAATTTTTTTTTTTCGACGCGATGACGGCGGCCATACTTAACATAGGATACTCCACCTAGGGGGCATGTATTTCTTTACGCCGTGTATCTCTTACGGAAACGTCGGAAAGTCACTGCGTCGGGCCCGAATACGATCGTGAATTGCCGATTCTCGCTGATTAACATATTCTCGGCGTTAATCAGCGGGAACGCCCCCAGCGCCATTTTTAAAATTGCAGTTACGATACGACGGCAAAATACAATTACGCCGCTCGTATAGTAACTGCAACCCGGCGTTTCTTGTTTTCTGACTACAGAAAACAGAAACGCCGGCTCAAAGTGAGAGTTAGGCTGGAGTATCACTGATACTCCAGCCTAACTCTACCTGAATCTGGCCCTATTTATTTTACAAGGGAATTTTCTCATAGCTTTCTCATAGCTTAGTGAATGAGGTGAAGCTCTGCTGACTTCCTTCATCATACCAAGTGCAACCAAAAATACAATTTTTTTTAAATCTTTGCACGTGATTGTTTTTTTTTTCTACAAACTGAATTTACACTTCATTTATTAAGCTCACAAAGCACATTGACCACACTAAGGGAAAATTCCTTTGCTAAGCATGTAACCTATTTGCTTTTAGAAAAAACAATCCTGTAGTTTCTTGTCTGCTCTATGTGTTTTCCGTTGCCTAAAGTAAAAACTCCTCAAGCTTGAATACTCATGTAAAACGCTTGAAACTCAGTTCTAAAATGCTGGTATGTACAACCAAAAATTCCCTGGTCAGGTATGCAGCCTCAGTGGCTCCCAGTGGGTGGATGAATGCAGCCTCAATGGCTCCCAGTGGGTGGATGAATGCAGCCTCAGTGGCTCCCAGTGGGTGGATGAATGCAGCCTCAGTGGCTCCCAGTGGGTGGACAGGAAGTGACATCCACTTTAGCTGCCCATAGATGGTTTAAAATACATCCTGTTTAGCAAGGACTGATTGTAATTCCATCCAGCTATGGCTGTTCCCACTCTACATAAGTTATCTAACAATTGACGTCTGTCAAATGGGGCTGTTGGAAACATGTTTTTAATGAGCTGGCTACAACCAATTGGCTACAGCTGCTGATCACTATATTCTGACAGCGGAAGAGTCTCACTGTCAGAATACAGTGGCACAGAAGGGAGGATTCCCCCATCCATCTCCCATGTGTAGATAAGATTACATTACATACAGAGTGCAGAGCTGTCACTTGTAAACACAGACACAATACTTCTGTGTTTACAAGTGATTGTGGTGAGCAGGCACCAAAGAGGCTGAGCCAGAGGTGATGGAACTGAGTTCCACCTGAAAAAAAGCCCTGACTTTAATTATACGGAAAAAAATATATATATAAAGTTAAAGTGGAGTTCCACCCATTTTTTTATGTTTGTCTGTGCTGCATGCCCTAATCTCATAGTGTTCAGAATGGGCAATTTGTATTTATTTTGTTGCTTGTAAATACTTTTATTTTGTTTTACTTCATTACTTCCTCCTCCTTATTAGCCTAGGCTATTAAGTCACATGGCTATTTGCAAGGGTTTCTGGGATAGGCATCATGTTTCCCAGTAGTCCTTGCAAACCTGACTGAAACCTATTACACTGCTTGTGCAGTACTGAGCATGTGCGAGATATGCAAAGCTGAAATCCAGGAAGTCATACAGTCTGGCTTCATGATGCCCACACTTAAGATGGCCACAGTCTATTTCTAGATTATAAACTCTAAATGCTGTAACAACCTAACAAAACGGACCATAGTTTACAGACTAACTTTACTAGAATACATTACGCTTGTGTATTACAGGGGTATTTATATTTAAAAAGTGAAATTGTGGGTGAAACTCCCCTTTAAGCTGCATGCAGAAAAGTTGGGCAGATTATTCCTGCCTTGCCCGTATAACCCCTCAATCAGTGAATCTTCTATGTAAATACTGACTTTCTGGTCAGGAGGTCCATAGGCTGAGACAGACCTTTCCCTGTGGCTGTGATCAGGCCTGGTTGCTGTTATACGTAAATCAATGGTGTTACCAGTGATGAGATAACTATCTTTTTTATATATAGACTGATGCTTGTCTTCCTTCCTGAATAGAGTCCCATTTAAGGGTTAACCAGAATGGGCAGAATTTGGCATCACATCTCCCCCAACAAAGACTGTTGCCGTTTGTTATCTCCCTGTTTCTTTTATTTATTTTTTGCTTTCTAATCGTAGAGCAATTTCCACAGCTGTGGGCAAGAGACATTGCATTCCCGGGCCGGGCTGTAAGAAAAATTGAATGACAGCAAGCAAAACAGCAGTAATTATAAAACTAATTACTAAACGCTCATGATGCCCGCAGGCTTGTGCATAACTAAAATTAGAAAAAGAAATTGCTTTTGGCTGAGGAGGAGGAGGAGAGCTGTTTTGGTCGCTGCTCCCATAACGCATCCGTTTTCAAATCAGGGCGGTGTGTTTAGCAGCATGGGTTCAAATCCCTCCATAATAATGACAAATAATTTTTCTCATACAGAATCGCAGAATGTGGGAGCAGATAAGACCCTAGCAGGCTCCTACGTTCCACCCTTTTCCCTTGCTGCTTTAAAACGCTTTGGATAGGAGGCTTTGGAACATCATCATGGCCGTATTCTGGCTCCTTATTTGCATACTACTTGTTTGAAGATATCTACCACCATGGTAATAACTCTGACCTTTGTCTCTTCTGCACCTTACATAGCTCCATCACATGGGTCTGATACATGGGTATGAATGCAATGATTTATAATTGCACTCTTATCAGATTTCAAGGCTAAAATCAAATTTCACTTTTTTGCAAGCATGCAGCGAAGGTCTGCCTGATTATAGCGTAAAGATGGCAGAATTGTTGCCCCCATTTGGCTAATTACTGTATTTAACACGCGCCGGCGTATAACACGCACCCCAATTTAAGAGGAAAGTTTCAGGATTTTTTTTTTTTTAAATAAACCACTTTGAAACAAAATAATGGTCAAATAATGCAGCCTGATTAGTGTCCATCTGCAGCAATAATGCAGCCTGATGCCCATCTGCAGCCTCAATGCAGCCTGATGCCCATCTGTAGCCTCAATGCAGCCTTGGTGCCCATCTGCAGCCTGATGTGCGCCCATCCAATGCAGCCTGATGCCCATCTGCAGCCTCTGTGCCCATCTGCAGCCTGGTCTGCGCCCATCCAATGCAGCCTCTGTGCCCATCTGCAGCCTGATCTGCCCCCATCCAATGCAGCCTGATGCCTATCTGCAGCCTTACCATCTCTCATGCAGTGCAGGAAATCAGGAGGGGGGACGAGCGCCGCCAAAGTCATCTTCTGTTTACAGTACTCAGCTCTCAGTCCGCAGTCACATACACAGTCCCGCCATTGGACCAGCTATTGTGATTGACAGAACACTGGTCCAATGCCGATGGCGGAGGCGGGACATGTGTGTGATGTCAGAGCCGAGTAAACAGGACATGACGGCTCAGTGATTCCGGTGGCGCTCGTCCCCCTCCTTCTCCTCTGAGGTATACTATCGGCGTATAACACGCACCTGTGATTTCACCCCTATTTTGATGACTCAGTGGAAATATCTTTCTAAGCCCTGGATCACACTGGTGCATTTTGACATGCGATTTGACACATCAAAACGCATGTCAAATCGGCGGCATTTATGTTTATGTACTACTTTTTGCGACTTTGGCCCGCCATTTACATGGAGATGCAGAAACTGCACAGATGTCTCTGTAATCACGGCCGAAATCGGGACTGACAAGCGGGAGTGAAATCATGTGAGTTCAGCTGAACTTGCACGGCTTCATCCCCATAGCCCAGTGTGAACCCGGGCTAAAAGTCACTGTTCAAAGTCTGTATATTGTCATTGCCATTTTGGATTTTTATAGGAAAAAAGGCCACCATCTTCTCATTGTCAAAGCTCATTAGTAAATAATAGCCTGGAGGGATACCCTTCCACTTTCCTGCCAATACCTCCATGAAGATTTTGGGTAAAGGAGCTATATTTTTTTTTACGTTTTTGGTTATATACTGTATGTGTGAAAACAATCAAGATTTATGAAAATTATCTTCTCACTATGAGCTATTATATTTAAAATCTAGTGGTTGCTTGCAGTTTGCTAGTGTATATGTACAGTATCTGACAAAAGTGAGTACTATCTTTGGTGTCAGTGGGAGGAATAATGACCCATTGTTGGTGTCAATGGAAAGAATCTGCCCCATTGTTGGTGTCAGTGGGAGGAATAGTGGCCCATCGTTGGTGTCAATGGAAAGTATTGTGCCATTTTCATAGTGCTCCATATGCCTCATTGTTGGTCTCAATGGAAAGAATCAGCGGTTCCTGCTTCCTCCGTGGCTTCTTTCAGGGTAATATTGGAGTACTCATTACCATCAGCCCCCCTGTTTTCAGAGGATTTTGTCTGGGATAGAGATCGCTGTCATTTCCATCTGGACTCCACAGTGACACCGGACCAGATCGCCCTATACATGCCTTTGATTTCTTACATTATGTGAGTAGCCATTTGGCTGTGTGATACATATACTTCCATTAAACTTCTTATGCTGCTGCACTTGGATTGGCGCACCTTCCCATTTTTTTGCATACATTTCAGAGCCTGCTTCTGCTTTTATGGTAGCTGCCTTAGTGCTTTCCCTACCCTTGGACAATATTGGACTATTTATTGGACTATACAATTTATTGTATTGCCTATCCAGTTTATTTTAGTTATTGTTATTATTATTTATACCCTAATAATCTTGCGCCATCCTACAATTTTTACAATGGAAATAATCTTTCCAATCGTTGGTGACAGTGGGA
The DNA here is from genome assembly GCA_029574335.1 of Rana kukunoris. NCBI lineage: Eukaryota > Metazoa > Chordata > Amphibia > Anura > Ranidae > Rana > Rana kukunoris. The sequence goes on along the minus strand of CM056059.1, from coordinate 47,654,365 downwards.
GGAATAGTGTCCCATCATTTGTGTCAGTTGGAGAAATAGTGGCCCATCGTTTGTGTCAATTGAGGGTACTGTGCCCTTTTGATAGTACTCCATATTCCCCAGTGTCAGCGGATGGAATGATGCCCCAGGGGCCAGATAAAGGCAAGCAAAGGGCCGCATCCGGCCCCAGGGCCGCAGTTTGGAGACCTCACTATTGAACAATACCGTATAGGTAGCAGGAGAAGGGGGGATGGAACATTTTTTAAGCATATTAAGTGTTGGGCTGGAATTCTGTTTGAAAAGAAAAATTAACTAAAACTGATAAGAACGTATACACAAAAGAAAACTGACCCCATAAAACTTCCTCCGACCCTGAGGAAAATAGAGGTCGTCCACACTCCTTTGAATGTATTTGGGGCCCTTGTTTAGCATCTACTTCCGCAGTTCCTTATTTCGTTTAGACTCTTATGCCTCGTTTCCACTGAGCGGATCGGTTTGGTACGGTTCGGTACGGTACGCTATTTTGGGTGTTTCCATTATGAAAGTGTGCCATAAAACCGAACCGTACCATTCTGGGTCCTGCTTCAGATGTGGGGCCATAGAAAACAGGACGGTTCGGTTAGGGCGCAGCTACAATACATTCCACTGATTGGTGGACATGCTAGGCATTTTTTCTAAACCCTGTATGGCCCCCGACGGTCCGACTTGCAGTGGAAACGCTCACCAGAATAGACCGGACCATTCTAACCGTTTCAAATTGTACCGACCCGAACGGTTCCGCTCAGTGGAAACGAGGCACTAATGTACCTCTGTACATGTGTTCTCCTTTGAACCTTGCTAATCATCTCATTGGTCTTTTATCTTTACGCAATATTATTTCTGCAAACCTGTAACTGTAACATCTGCTCTAATGATTCTAATAATTAATATACAGAGAGAAAAACTGTGGGATTATTTATTATACCAGTTTATTGGTATATTTTGTATAAATGATAAATTACAAAATCTATAAAAAATAAATAATTAGAACTGACCCCCAAATCATTAGGAAACTAGAGCCTCCTCCTAGACGTAAATGGTCACTAAAAGAAAAAAAATGTTTTGCTGAAATGACTGTTTGCTGGAATATACCCTGTGTATAGAGACATAAAAGTTAACTGATTTCTTTTAAAAATGATTAAAAATAGATAAAAATCAATCATATAATGTGCCTCTAGTTTCACTTTCGTTTTTAAAATGAGTTCATGTTTCTGTGAAGTAGAGAGAGAGACACACAGAACAAAAACAAACAAATCCAGGGCAGTGTTTTGTTTTTAAAATGAATCAGCTTAGACCACAGTGAGAAGCTGCCATGAGTTTTTTCATAAGGAGCCAGACAAGCAGGAAGTGTGGAGATCAGAGAAGTATTACAGCTACTTCAAAGCAAAAACGAACAATGAGAACATGAAAACAGCACTGCATTAAGGTAAAGGAAGCTATTTAGCTAAAAAAAAAAAAATCCTTTAGTGATCCTTTAAATATTTGAAATAAAGAAGAACATGTGAGGGTTTGTAAGATGAAGAAAAAAATAAATAAGTGGAGTTGTTGAAAATACCATCCATTCAAGTTTCACCTTTAATTCTGTAAAATATTTAAAGCAGCAATGAGACTGGTTGCTATGGGCAGCAGCTCTACTTTTGCTCCCATTTCTTTTCCCCAACTGAAATGAATCGGGCCCAGTGTGTTTAAAATTCATATAGCGCTGAAAGGATCTTCTCTGATCTTTTCTTATTTATTGTTACACAAAAGTAGTTACGGCTCCTTCTGGTGTAAAAACCACAGACACAGGCTCTAATTGTAGTTGCGGCAAGTGAGGTCCGCATTGAGTGCATTTTCCCATCTACTCCACTGAGACAGAGATCAGCCCTAAGGTCATTCTGTTCCCTCCTGGTGTTTCTTCACATTTTTCTTCTCTCTAATTAATCTGTTAATGCAATTTAGATTAGCTTATTGTAGTTAAGAAATGAGCCAGTCACTAGTACAGTAGAGCATTGTACTGATGTGTTATATGGGGCTGTCCATGTAGCTCTTACCAGTGGCGCATTACAACATACTTGCTGCCTTTGCACAACAACACATTGAAGGAGAAGTAGTGTCAATGTGATTTTTAGTCTAAGTTAGCACCAATCATTGTTGTGTAGCTGTAGATGCATATTTATATGTAAAATAAAAAAAGTGTTATATTGTTCAGTATATTTTTTATTTATTTTTTACTCCCTGATGTGTAGTTTTTTCCTGTGGAAAGTCCTATAATTGCTGTTTCTCCACCCCAGCTGTTCCATTATCTTCTGTTCTCTTATCTTCACCGAAGACATCTGAAAAAAATGGAGAATATGGAGAACTTACTGCAAAAATCGCGAAAAGCTGCACTCGTTAAAAATAAAGTTAGCAAACCTCAATAAACATTGATCAAACAACAGTACAAATATTGTGATAAAATATAAATAGAAAGTAAAATGTGAAAAAGTAGTAGTGTAGAATTTTAAAAAAAAAATATTCAATTGAGATACTAACACCAAAATCTGTAGAAGCTCCTTCAGTAACACCCACCACCTCATTTCACAGGGGCGCTTACCAGATCCTGTTGACCCTCTATCGCTAGAAGCTTTAATAATAACCCTCAGTTGGATAATTTAGATAGATTTGCCCACTTAACCACTTAAGACCCGGACCAAAATGCAGGTAAAGGACCAGGCCCCTTTTTGCGATTCGGCACTGTGTCGCTTTAACTGACAATTGCGCGGTCGTGTGACGTGGCTCCCAAACAAAATTTGCGTCCTTTTCTTCCCACAAATAGAGCTTTCTTTTGGTGGTATTTGATCGCCTCTGCGATTTTTATTTTTTGTGCTATATTCAAAAATAGAGCGACATTTTTGAAAAAAAAACAATATTTTTTACTTTTTGTTATAAGAAAAATCAAATAAACTAAATTTTAGTCAAATATTTAGGCCAAAATGTATTTAGCCACATATCTTTAGTAAAAAAAAAATCGCAATAAAAAAAAAAAAATAGCTACATAGCGGGAACAGTGACACTAATACAGCGATCAGAAAAATTATCGCTTAGTGACGCTGGCAATAGGGAGTGAAAGGGTTAACTAGGGCGGTGATCAAGGGGTTAAAACTTTATTAGGGGGGGTACTGGGGCTACCCTGGACCTAACACTAACTGCCTGTCACACTGACACTAAATACAGTTATCATACATATATGATTACTGCATTCAGTGACACTGTGACAGGGGGAGGGGGGGGGGGGTTGATCGCAAGGGGTTAATGTGCCTGCGTGTCCTGGTGTCAGTGTAGTGTTGTGCAGACTTACTATGTGATGTGATCTCTCCTCAGCGGCGGTTGAAAAAAATGCAGAGAGCAGAGATCACATCACTTCCCTCTTCCTGTGTTTACACAGGAGGAGGAAGTGACACTGAAGGGGAGCGCGCGGATTGGCTGGGAGCGATCCGGAGGGGGCGGACAAAAACGAACAGCTGCCCCCTCATCCCGGATCGCTCCTTTAGCAAACCGGACCACCACATGTACCGGGGGGTTTTCCGATCGGACCCCCGACCCACGTCAAGGCAGGCACGTATATATACGTATATGTGCCTGTCTGTGTTATTCTGCCGACGTAAATGTACATGCGGCGGTCCTTAAGGGGTTAAGGTCCCAGACTTCCGCCACTTGTCTCCAGGCCAGCAAAACAAGGTATTTAGGGAGAGAGACACTCCAATAGTGTAAAATTCCTAATCTCTTTATTAAAATATTTAAAAATACACTTACAAACTGCATGTAGTAGTTCGACTTGTTAGAATAATCTCTTTGCCAGTGTGGATGTGATGACATCAGCACGTAGCCTCGCCCGTCATGTTTCGTCTTCTGGGACATACCATACCAGCATCTGTAGACAAACAGATCGAATGTATACACAGGGACTGCAACGGATTGTGCCATGCAGGATCAGAATTATAAAATAGGAAATACTGAGCACTCCAAATTCTGGTACATTTTAACAATTTATTGGGCACGAATTCTGACACATTGGCCTGTGACGTTATGCGATGTACGAGGGGCATTTAAGTCAAACCAGGACTTTTCCATTTATATAATAAATTAACAAATTTCAAGTTTTATGGCATTTTTATTAATATATTTTTTTACTAGTAATGGCGGCGATCGGCGATTTTTATCATAACTGCGACATTATGGTGGACACATCGGACACTTTTGACACTATATTGGGACCAGTGTCATTTTTACAGCAATCAGTGCTATAAAAAGGCACTAATTACTGTGAAAATTAAATTGGCAGTGATGGGGTTAACCTGTACGGGGTGCTGAAGGGGTTAAGTGTTTCCTAGTGAGTGATTCTAACTGTTAGGGGGCGTGGCTTGGCGTGTGACATCACTGATCGACGTTCCCTATGACTGGGAACAGACGATCAGTGACACTCTTACTAGGAAGAACGGGGAAAGGTTTGTTTACACTTACCTCTCCCCGTTCTTCAGGTCTGTGACCCGATCGTGGGACACCGGCGGCGATCGGGTCTGCGGTTTCCACGGGCACAGTCACGGAGCTCAGGACCGGGTCGCGAGCGTGCCACCAGAAAATCTGTGGCTCAGTTTCAGGGCCGAATTCAGGCACAGATTTGGCCCCGATTCATCCCTAAGGCCTCGTACACACGAGGCAATCCATTTGTTCAAATCGGTCGGACCGACCGATTTGAACAAATCTGTCTGCTTGGATTTCGGTTTGCTCGCGTGTACACACGAGCAAACCAAAATCCCCGCCAGCAGACAGCGCGCTGACGTGTCGGTGACGTGGCGGTGACGTTGACGCTGCCACGTCACCGCACCAGGAAGTAAAACGCTTCCGCGAATGCGTCGAAACCATTCGGCGCGTGTGCGAGAAGACATGTCTGCTGGTTAGCGTACTAACCAGCAGACATGTCGGGCGGACGGGTTCCCAGCCGACGGATTGGTAAGCATGTTTTCCAATCTGTCGGGTGGCCAAATCCGTCTGCTCGCCCGTACACACGATCGAATCTGTCTGCTGGGACGGTCTAGCAGACCGTTTCCAGCAGACAGATTTGATCGTGTGTACGAAGCCTAAGACGGAGAACAGGGACGTACAGAGTTCCTGTGCGATCAGTGGCCGGTTTAGGTGTGAACCAAGCCTCAAGAATAAGAAATCAAGATGAGCCTTGAATTAAATTGTGGAAATTTTGGAGTTTAAGTAATAACCTTTATTGGCTAACTTAGAGGGTCTTCACATTAAAAATAAAAAGTAAATAAAAGTCAGCAGCTTCAAATTCTGTAGCTGCTGACTTTTATAAAAAAAAAAACACTTAGCAATGTGTTTTTGTTGTTTTTGGTTTGTTAATACACTGATTTATATATATTTTTTGTGTAATAATTATGTGGCTGTATGTCCTTATACAGGAACTTTCTGACTATTTAGACAGTAGGAATCATTTAACTTGTGGGCAGCACATCCTTACTTTGGGCCACTTGCAGCTCCCACTGTCTTATTCTGGTTTTCTACAGGGCCATCGTCTCTTCTCCTTATGTTGGCGCACGTCCCAGTTGCAGGGCAACACAACGTGGCACCTCTGCTCCCTGTGCCGGCATGCATCCCAGTTGCCAGACAATGGGATGCACCCCCTCTTTTGTCAGTTACCAGGCAATGGGGCTTGGCACACGACCCCAGGCTCCAAGATTGGCCCTTGGCGCAGGAGACACCTTATTTAAACCTCTGAAGTTTATGCGTCTGGGATTGGGGTAGCTGATTAAGGCTTGCTGCCTGCCCTGATCTTTGCTACCTTTCCCAATTATGCCAACTATTAAACTTTTGCCCTGAGCTTACTACATCATCTGAATACATTCTCAGAGTCTGCCTACTGTCTGCCACCTTCCCTGACCTTTGCATTGATTCCTGGTTTTTGCCAGCCTGCCACCTGTTATAACTCCACCCTGTCTGGCGGTATACCTGACCATCTTGTAGGTCCATCACTGCATAGTAGGAATTCCCTTTTCTTAACCTTGAATCTGCTCATGCCATTCTACACCTCTCCTCAGTGATGCATGCAGCTTTACATGCTGATCCTGAATCCTTTTGAAGTCACGTAAAAATTCAAAGCTTTGATTGTAAATTTACACCCCCCTTACCTACTTTCTGATACGGTTATCCATTAGGAATGTAGCTTGGGCCCCAGAGATGCACCCTGGGAAGGCTATATTATCATGACTAAACTACAAGATCTTAGAAAATTTGTTTAACCACTTAAGGCCCGGACCAATATGCTGCCAAATGACCCAAGGGGTTTCTGCGATTCGGCACTGCATCGCTTTAACAGACAATTGCGCGGTCGTGCGACGTAGCTCCCAAACACAATTTGCGTCCTTTTCTTCCCACAAATAGATCTTTATTTTGGTGGTATTTGATTGCCTCGATTTTAATTTTTTGCGCTATATACAAAAATAGAGCGACATTTTTGAAAAAAAAATCAATATTTTTTACTTTTTGTTATAAGAAAAATCAATAAACTAAATTTTAGTCAAACATTTAGGCCAAAATTTATGTAGCTACATGTCTTTAGTAAAAAAAAATCGCAATAAAAAAAATTAGCTACCTAGCGGGAACAGCGACACTAATACAGCGATCAGAAAAATGATCGCTTAGTGATGCTGGCAATAGGGAGTGAAAGGGTTAACTAGGACGGCGATCAAGGGGTTAAAACTTTATTAGGGGGGGTACGGGGGCTACCCAGGACCTAACACTAACTGACTGTCACACTGCCTGTCACACTGACACTAAGTACAGTAATCATACATGTATGATTACTGCATTCAGTGACACTGTGACAGGGGGGGGGGCGATCGGGGGGGTTAAATGTGCCTATATGTAGTGTGTGTCAGTGTAGTGTTGTGCAGGACTTACTTGTGTTGTGATCTCTCCTCAGCGGTGGTTGAAAAAAGCGCCGAGGGAGAGATCACATCGCTTCCTCCTTCCTGTGTTTACACAGGAGGAGGAAGTGACAGGGCGGGCGCGCGCGCGCATTGGCTGGGAGCGATCGTGAGGGGGCGGACACAAACGAATAGCCGCCCCCTCATACCAAATCGCTCCTACAGCCGCGCGGACCGCCGCATGTACCGGGGGGGGGGGGTCCCGACCCACCTCAAGGCACCAACGTATATATACATTGATGTGCTTGTCGGTGCCATTGTGCCGACGTAAATGTACATGCGGCGGTCCTTAAGTGGTTAAAAACGTTTTTTATTCTTTTTTAATCTATTAATATCACTTACACCCCCCTTTAGGCTCTGTTTGTATCTTCATTTCAGCTGGATTTCCCCAAGATCTTTGAGTGTGGAGATGCAGCTGGTGCTTAGTGCGACTTCTGATGTACTTTAAACCTTCATATACATTGGATGTCTTCGATTGATACATGGCCTTTTAATGTAGTACCCTTTTTGTTATTATTGTTCTTTTAGTGATATGTTGATGATAGGAGTTTCACACGGCATTATTTTATGTTGATATCTTAGGAAAAAGGGCTTTTTTAACAGACAAGTGTCATGTCAATTGTTGTGCACAAGATGAAAAGATCTTGTGATCATTTTAGTTTTAATAAATACATTGCAACAATGTAGTCATTTTTATTAAAGGTGGCGAGGTCCCCTTTAAGTCGTGAAGGGAACCTAGTACCGGTTGGTCTGGTTGTACCTGGTTGACCTGATTATACTCAGTTGGCTTGCTTGCCCTTGGAGAAGAGGGGGCGCTATAGGTGAAGTTACACTAGCCCACTATTTACTCTGACTGGGGTGAATGCATCTGTGCCTCACATAGACAGACGAACAGATAGATATCATCAGAAGATAAAAAGATAAAAGAATGATAGCAATGATTTTATGTAAGAGCGATTTGTCCCCTACTTATGCTATCCTCTACTTCATCACCATTATATATACTAGTTTTAATTTCAGCTCCAACAAGGATAGTGATGTTAAAGAGCACAGTGCTTTACATTTGATGCTCAGTTATAGACTTATACAATAGGAGCTGAACCTAAATGGGGCTAATATGTTGCTGATGGGCTCCCCAAACGTGGATATTTTTCCCTAATGCACATTTGCAGATAATGATGTACATCAATCATGCAGGGCACATGGCTTTGTTGGGCAGTGCTGCAGGTAGCACATCTGTACATTCATTCAGGCGTTACAGGCACCCACCTGGAATGTCCCCCGTGCAGCATTTGATGGCAGTGAGGTGAATGGCACTGAATGGTTTTTAGTGCATGCCAACACAATGACAGATTTGGCATTATATTAAGAAACATTCATTTTTTGGGGCATAATTCATCTTTTTTTATGATAAATCAGATTTCTGTATAGGGTCAGGATGCTATACAGATCGACTTTGTAAATATATATGTAGCACTACCCCCAATGGAGCTGCTGGTTTGATTTGGGTGGCACGTTTCTCCGCCGTCTAGGGTACTGGATGAGGACTGTAAGAAAGTCAATGTCCACACTGTAGGTAACTTTTCTTGTGCTTTATTACCCAACGGGGTAAAAATGGTAAAAGTAGTAGTAGGTGAGATGATAGGAGAAGTGGTAGGTAATGGATTCAGGTGTACAGCAGGGTTTCGGAAGCAGTCCTGCTTCCAACGACAACTTGTGTTGCCACTCTAGCCAGAGTGGGTATAGTGCATCTGGATAGGCTGCTCTCACTGGACTAGCTGCCAGAATGTCACTCGGAACTTTAGAAAAGTCTCTGCCACAGACCTTCCCAAAGGTGGAGATATTCTCGGTCCAAAATCCTTCTCAACACTGGATTAAGCACCGGATCTCCCTTCAACAGCTTTAAGTAATCTCAGGACTGATAGGCGACCATCGTCCAGCCTCTCAGAAACTATGTGTCCTTTGATGAAGCAGTAGGCCCCTTCGAGATACCAGCCTCGTGCTCGGTATTTCCCAGACAGGTTCTCCATCACTCGGCTTCCTCCCTCGGGACAGACAGCACGGGACAACTCTGCAGCCACAGACTGCAAGGTAGATTTTTTACTCGGGACCAACGTGGTCCCAGAGCCAGGAACACTGAAAGACACACCCCGACCAGGAGGGCCACACACTCGGGTGGTGGGACGACTGCCCAGGTGGATGGCGGCGAAAACGATCTCGAACCAATCGCGTATGCCCCCTAAATACCCCTACCCAGCATGCACAGTGAGGCGATCAACCCTCCTGATTGGCTGCCGAGGAGAAGTATCCACACTACCTTGACTCTACTGCTGCCACCTGCCGGTCTGGGGTGTGAGGCCCCCCAGACAACGGCAGTGGACACACAGCACAGCCAAAGCTGCTACAGAGGCCCTAAAATGTAGTCAAATAAACATGGTCAGAGGCAACTAACTCTCTGGCCACCCTCTAAATTTACAGCAGCACCTGCTATGAAAGTAGCCAGGCGCTACATACAATTTAATCTGTTAAGCCTGGTTCACGCTAGTGCAATTTCAGATGCGACTTGAGTCACACAGTATTGAATGACAAGGAAAATCGCAATGTTTTTAATGGTACCTATTCAAATCAATGCAAATCAACATATAGACATTTTGGAAAAAATCCCTGTACTTGCCATTGCAATTTTGGCTTTAAAGAAAATACAAACCTTATCAAAGTTACATTAACCGCTTCCACACCTGCCGCCGCAGTTTTACGGCGGCAGGTTGTCTCTGCTGGACGAGAGCATGTAATATAACGTTGCCTCGCCCAGCAGCCACTAGTTACTCGTTACAGAGCGGGACCCGAAACTGTGTGTGTTAACACACAGCTACCGGTCCTGTCAGGGGAGAAATGCTGATCTTCCATTCATACAATGTATGAATGGAAGATCTGTGATTTCTCCATGTCAGTCCACCCCCCCTACAGTTAGAACACACCCAGGAACATACTTAACCCCTTCCTCGCCCCCTAGTGTTAACCCCTTCACTGCCAGTGGCATTTTTATAGTAATCAATGCATTTTTATAGCACTGATCGCTATAAAAATGCCAATGGTCCCAAAAATGTGTCAAAAGTGTCCGATGTGTCCGCCATAATGTCGCAGTACCGAAAAAAAACGCTAATCGCCGCCATTACTAGTAAAAAAAAAAAAAAAAAAAATGCCATAAAACTACCCCCTATTTTGTAAACACTATAACTTTTGCGCAAACCAATCAATAAACGCTTATTGAGATTTTTTTTTAATGAAAAATATGTAGAAGAATACGTATCGGCCTAAACTGACTCGACCTAAAATGTTTTATATATTTTTGGGGGATATTTATTATAGCAAACAGTAAAAAATATTTTTTTTTTTCAAAATTGTCACTTTATTTTTGTTTATAGCGCAAAAACTAAAAACTGCAGGGGTGATCAAATACCACCAAAAGAAAGCTCTATTTGTGGGGAAAAAAGGACGCCAATTTTGTTTGGGAGCCACGTCGCATGACCGCGCAATTGTCAGTTAAATGCGACGCAGTGCCAAATTGCAAAAAGTGCTCTGGTCTTTGACCAGCAATATGCTCCGGGGGTTAAGTGGTTAAAGTAGCACTACATATTTGCACTGAAAGTCAGATCATAATCGTATCTCAGCAGTATGATACTAGCCTTATACATGTTGATGACATTGTAATGCTGGAGATGGGGTCGAGGCTGGGAAGGAGTTGCTCCCCCAGCTGACCCCCCTATGAGTAAGGCCGCGTACACACGATCAGACCGGTCCGATGAGAATGGTCCGATGGACCGTTTTCATCGGGCCACCGCTGAAGTGGTCTGATGGTCATCAGTCCAAAATCCGATCGGGGCAGAACGCTGTGAAGTAGAACACAACGACGTGCTTCCAAGCGTGGGTTTTTGGTCCGATGCTTTTGTGTACTAACCATCGTTTTGGTCCGACGGACAGGTGTCCATTGGACAGATTTTAAAGCAAGTTTTAAAACTTTGGTCCAATGGACAGCGGTCCGATGGGCCGTACACACGATCCATTTGGTCCGATGAAACTGGTCTTAAGGGCAGTTTCATCAGACCGGTCTGATCGTGTGTACGCGGCCTTAGGTTTTCATATATTTGCTCTTCTGTCAACTACATGCAATGAATATAGAAAGTGGCCTGTCAATTTACTAGGAACTCGCAGTGTCCCTGAGACATGAAGCCATTTTCTCTTGATCTTAGTGTATCGATCAGACAAAATTGCCACCTTTGTTTTAGGTCACAGGTCTGTAAGACCCTCGTCCCCCCTGTACTTTCCAGGATTTCTCATCCTGAGCGGGATTTCAGAGGCTCATTCAGCAGTTAACAATGGTTTATGGAATAATGAGAAATGCTAGGCGCTGTATGCTGTCTATTCGAGGACGGCAACGTGGTATTAAGTAAACTCGTGAACTGCAAAATTTCTTAGAAATCAATGGGATAAAACTGGCTGAACTATATTTACAGCAAGATGATTTTCCAACCCACACCTTCATAGGCGTTATTAAGTAACTTGATTGTCTGGCTTTTTTTTTCTGAGTTGTTGGTGCTTTTCAGCCAGTCTACATCCTACCAGTTGGTAGTTCTGTAAAATGTAAACATACAACATGGTGGGTTTCATTCGCTCATTAGGTAAGGGACCTTTTAGGCTTTAGAGCTTCTCACAGCACTGGACAGAAGAGGTGGCACTGAGCAGATTGGGTTTGTTGTAGAAAATGTGTACCTGAACTCAGGTCATTAACTACTTCAATACCAGGCACTTTCACCCCCTTCCTGCCCAAGCCATTTTTCAGCTTTCAGCGATGTTGCATTTTGAATGAAAATTGCGCGGTCTTGCAACGCTGTACCCAAATGACTTTTTAATATTTTTCTTTATACAAATAGAGCTTTCTTTTGGTGGTATTTTGATCAAAATTTTAAAAGAAATTTTTTTTTCTTAGTTTCTGTCAGTAAATTTTGCAAATAAGTATTTTTTCTCCATCACTGATGTGCGCTAATGAGGCTGCACTGATAGGCTGCACCAATGGGCACTGATAAGGTGGCACTGATGAGGAGGCACTGATAGGTGGCACTGCTGGGCACTGATAGGTGGCACTGATAGGTGGAACTGATGGGCACTGATATATGGCAATGGTGGGCACTGATGGGTAGCACTGATGGGCACTGCTAGGCGGCACAGATAGGTAGCACTGATGGGCGGTACTGATGGGCGGTACTGATAGGCACTAGTGGGCATTGATAGCCAGCACTAAAAGGGTTGCACTGACTGGAATCACTAATGGGCACTGATATGTGTCACTTATGCGCACTGATTGATGGCACTGATGGGCTCTGATTGGTGTCACTTATTAGCACTGATTGATAGCACTGATGGGCACTGATTGGGGGCACTAATGGGCACTACTGAGGCTTTCCTGTAATCAGGGCACTGACAATTTCTCCCCTCCATCCCCCCTTACCTGTTAAAAATACACCCTCATCTGCCCTGATCCAGGTTCATCCTGCAGCAATCTGATGTTCAGCTGTCTGTGCCTTCATCCCTATGACAAAAAAAAAAAAACTCCAAGAAATAACTCTCCCGAAAAAAACGATTATGCTGTGTACACACGGTCGGAATTTCCGATGAAAAAAGTCAGATGGGAGCTTTTGATCGGATATTCCGACCGTGTGTATGCCCCATCGGACTTTTTCCGTCGGAATTTCTGACGGACTTAGATAGAATGCAGGTTCTCAATTTTTCCGATGGAAAGAATTCCTATTGGAAAATCCGTTCGTCTGTATGGAATGCCGACAGGAAAAAAAACAGGCATACTCAGAAAGAAGCACTGAACTTATTTTTCTCACCTCATCGTAGTGTTGTACGTCACCGCGGTCTTAACGCTCTAAAGTTCAGAGAACTTTTGTGTGACCGTGTGTATGCAAGCCAAGCTTGAGCGGAATTGCGTCAGAAAAACCATCCAACTTTTTTCCGACGGAAATTTTGCTTGTATGTCCAGGGCATTATTGTTATTGGGCGAGTGGGTTAGGCAAAGGCAGAGCGTTAAAGTGAATTTGGTGGGTGAAGTTCCGCTTTACATATTACAGTATAAATACATCATGCTCTGTGTTGTATTAATACATTATATAGTAAAGTATTTTATTTTCACGGCCTATTCCATATTTTTTCACGTAGGATCAGTGCTGACTCAGATAGGAAACCCTCTTTTAATTACAGCATATTGTATAGAATTACTGTGTCCTGTTTTAATTATATTGAATAAAATGCCTGTGATGAGACCATGCTGTGTGTTTTGCCTATATTAAATTTCACACATTTGTTGTAAGATATGTACAGAGGTCATGCTGCATTAGATGAGTATAATGTGTTGTGGCAATGTACAGTATGTTAAGGTTGTATTTTTGTCATTGCCAAGTGCTTTAGGTAATTGCAATGAATCGCGTGCACATCAAGTTTATGGAATTACATATTGGCCATGATTTGCTGCCATTTTTATGAAAGGGATGTTAGCTGTCTAGTTAGGCTTAGTACATACCATCCAAGAATCCTGTTTTTTTTGGTAATTTAGGGATAACTAAAGGGAAAGTTTTTTTTAGTTTTGGGCAGGGTGGAGAGGGATTAGAAGCCCTGTCAATTTTTATTGCTGCCTGTTTCCTCCGTTATGGAGATTCACCCTTACTTTGTGTCCTGTTTACCATTATAGTTGAAAATAGAAGAAAATACAACATTTTGGATTGTCCCCAGAAAAGTAATAGCGGGGAAATCTTCCAACGGGGACACTAATTCTGGTGACCGGGGGGGGGGGCAAGAAAATCCCTTAATTTGCAATGGAACCTAAGGAAAAGGAATCTGACAAGGGTTATAACCTAAGGTGACCATATTTTTTTAATAAAATCTGGGGACATTTTTTTTTTTATTGGCAAATGACACAGGACTCCATAATACACAAAGCTCTGGGCATAGGACTCCACAATACACAGAGTGCTGGGCACAGGACTCCATAATACACAGAGTGCTGGGCACAGGACTCCATAATACACAGAGCGCTGGGCACAGGACTCCATAATACACAAAGCGTTGGGCACAGGACTCCATAATACACAAAGCTCTGGGCATAGGACTCCATAATACACAGAGTGCTGGGCACAGGACTCCATAATACACATAGCGCTGGGCACAGGACTCCATAATACACAAAGCTCTGGGCATAGGACTCCATAATACACAGAGTGCTGGGCACAGGACTCCATAATACACATAGCGCTGGGCACAGGACTCCATAATACACAAAGCTCTGGGCATAGGACTCCATAATACACAGAGTTCTGGGCACAGGACTCCATAATACACAGAATGCTGGGCACAGGACTATATAATACTCAGAGCACTGGGCACAGGACTCCATAATACACATAGCGTTGGGCACAGGACTTCATAATACACAAAGCTCTGGGCATAGGACTCCATAATACACAGAGTGCTGGGCACAGGACTCCATAATACACAGAGTGCTGGGCACAGGACTATATAATACTCAGAGCGCTGGGCACAGGACTCCATAATACACATAGCGCTGGGCACAGGACTCCATAATACACAGAGTGCTGGGCACAGGACTCCATAATACAGGGATCCTCAAACTATGGCCCTCCAGGTGTTTTAGAACTACACATCCCATGAGGCATTGTAACACACTGACAATCACAGACATGACTAGGCATGTGATGGGAAATGTAGTTCCTAAACAACTGGAGGGCCATAGTTTGAAGACCCATGCCATAATACATAGAGCGCTGGGCACAGGACTCCATAATACATAGGGGGTGTCAGGCATAGAGTTCAGGGTTTCAGAGAACATTTCTGCCCCACATCCATAACTCACCTCTGCACCCGTCTCTCACAGATTGAACAGACCCCCCCTAATCTGCTCACCTCCCGTCTCAGCCCTCCACACAGTCAATTTTTGGCTCTGCCTCTCCTCCACTGAACAGCAGCAGGATTGACAGTGAGATCGTCAGCAGGGGGTGTTAGCATTTGAGCCACCAGGCTGTTTCTCAGCTAGCATGGTATGCCCAGTCTACGTTAATCGGGACCTGAACCCAGGGACAAAACTGGGGACAGACTTGGTCTGGGGACAGTGTCCTCAGTCCAGGGACTGTCCCCAGAAACCGGGGATGTCTGGTCACCCATTATAACCTTCCCTTGTTCTATCCAAAATGAAAAAAAAAAAGTTTTGCCTATAGTTTTACTTTAGGCTAGGTTCACAAAGTTCTCCATTTCAGGGACGAATTAGGCCCGAGTTTTTGGTTGGTTTTGGACCTGAAATGGGCCAGAAGACACAGAGGACTCTTTTGCAAACCGCTTTGCAGCCATCCCGAAGCTATGTGAACCGGCTCCATTGACAGCCGGTCACAGTCTCCTGACATGCAAATTGAATGCAGGGAAACCCACATGCAATTTGGACTAGTGTGAACCCAGCCTTAATGTTCAGGACAAAAAGAGATCAGGGCTCTGCAGTGGTGGACATAGAGTGCCTTTGTGGGTAGTGTTGGACAAGGCTATCAAGGCTTTTTGGCCACCATTGTTGAAAATGTTATAAAATCTGTACACACACACCCTACATTAGGTATTGTAAAGAATAATAATATTTCATGGTGTTCTTGATGGATATATGCCGTTTTCTGTACATGGAGTAGACTTTATTATGATCATGCCTGGCTCCATTTAGCTGAATTGGATATAATATAATTCCAACGCACTAAATGATCTTGACATGTAAGATAGTTGTTGTGTCGTGCAGCGGTGCAGTAGAAAATCTTCCACACAACCTGTAGTTTATCCTGTCAAACAGCTAAATATCTACGAAAATGGTTTATAAATATTAATGTCTATGAGGGGAAGTGTTTGTTTTTAGAATGAGAAGAAAAAAAAACTCTGTAACCATAAATTCCCTGGAAGACATTTTGCAGGGTAGTGATTTTTTAATTAGACATCTCGAAGCAATGGAATGTTAGCTAGAAATTTCTGAATGGAAGTAGAGGCTCCACAGTAAGCCTGCTTGTATTTTTGTAAAAAAGTATTTGGAAGCGCTGGAGGCTGAGTACTTTGTAGTATCGGAACGCTGTGTAATGCTGTACGGTAACACCGTGATTCTTCCTGGAAAACAAGGCAGATGGGCTTCCTTGTCTTTTGGCAGCTGATTGCAGCAAGGCACATTTATTTTGATGCTGGATTCCCAGCTCAGCAAATATAAGAAGCCAGGACAGAATAGATCATCCTCAAACTGTCCGACAGTATTTTAATCATTGAATGCGAACCCCCCCTCATGCAATTTGACATGTCTTATGGATCCGTAGTTTGATACTGGGGAATAAAGGAGAGATCTACGTGGCTAACCTACTGACTGCTGAATTTTTATAGTATACTCAAGGTTTGTTTGGATCTTTTAGACTCTGAGGCCCCGTACATACGACCGAGTTTCTCGGCAGAATCCAGCGAGAAACTCGATGGGAGACGTATTCCTCCGAGGAAATCAGTCGTGTGTACACTTTTCGCCGAGCAACCCGTCGGGAAGCTCGTCGAGCCAAAAAGAGAGCATGTTCTCTATTTCCTCGTTGTTCTATGGGGAAATTTGTCTAGATCAGCTTTTCGACAGCTGAACGGGAAACTCGACGGGCGGAACGATGAGTTTCGCCCAACGAGTTTCTCGGTCGTGTGTACGCCGCCTTACACTATAACCTGGTTGGTTCCACTATCATTTTGCTATTATTTAGTGCAAACATTTATGTAGTGTTCATTGTGAATTTTAAGTATTTTTCTTTCATTACGGGAGATGTTTATGTAGAGTACATTCTGTTAACTGAATAGGAATTGTATGCACAAATAATATTCTCCTTTCTTATCAAATTAGAACCTCAAACGTCTTTATTTATTTGTCACAGGAGTGTTTAAAGAGGAGGTCCAGCCCCCCCACCAAAATTGTTTAAGTCAGCAGCTACAATTACTGTAGCTGCTGACTTTTAGTATTAGGACACTAACCTGCCTAGAGGTCCCGCGATGGCGGAAAGGATGAATGGGAAGGAGGGGGGAGGGGCAAACTTCTGAGGGACCTTGCCACGGTGAGGTCTCCTGGAAGTGGGGACAGGTACCTGTCAAAATCAGGTACCTGCTCCCCCCCGAAAGGTGCCAAATGTGGCAGCGGAGGGGGAGGAAGCAAACAAGCAGAGCTTTGTCATCCCTCAAGGCCATCTGTCGCAGAAAATACCATGTGAAAAACTCTTGTGGAATGCACTATTTTATGACTTATGTGCCATATATTGGGCCAGAGACATTGACTTGGTAAACACATTTATCTCTACTAGAACTAGCATGCAGACATGGTTCTGGGTGGCTGCTTCAGAGTCTACTCTACACAATGATCTGCTCCTTCAAGGAACCATGCATTGCAGCAGAGAGTGGCCAGTTGAGATTACTCAGCAATGTAAAGCAACAGTTAGCGGTTAAAGACTTGCAATGACTCATACTGTTTTGTGTTGTAGACATCTCAACTCATTTAAAGTGGAACTAAAACCTCCTCTCCTTTACAGCCAAGGAAGCTGCCATCTTAGCCTTTGTTTGATCTGCAGCTGCCTTGGTACTGCACATCTGTCCTGTTATGATACCGGCCATTCAGTGGCTTGACAGTTGGGTTGAGAGTTTAGGTAACTGACAGTTATCAGTAACTCTATTTGGAACCAGTTAAAACAATAGGTTTAGTTTAGCTTTAAGGCATGGCTTCTGCTTGGACCTTAAAGCGATCTGCTTATCTGCTTCCTCCCCTCCTGAAAGGTGCCAAATGTGGCAATGGAGGGGGGAAGGAAGCAGATAAGCAGATCACTTTAAAGGTCCAAGCAGAAGCCATGCCTTAAAGCAAAACTAAACCAATTGTTTTAACTGTTTCCAAATAGAGTTACTGATAACTGTCAGTTACCTAAACTCTCAACCCAACTGTCAAGCCACTGAATGGCCAGTACAGGTACCTATTTTT
This sequence comes from Rana kukunoris, assembly GCA_029574335.1. Classification (NCBI taxonomy): domain Eukaryota; kingdom Metazoa; phylum Chordata; class Amphibia; order Anura; family Ranidae; genus Rana; species Rana kukunoris. The sequence continues at coordinate 47,636,320 of CM056059.1, read as the reverse complement.
AACAGGTACCCTTGCTCACTTCCTGGAGGCAGCGCCTCCACACTGTCCCCCGGAACTTTCTGCCCTCCTCCTTTCTTCACCACCGGGCCAGTTAGAAAGCGCACATGTGCAGCAGGGAACCGGAAAACGGCTTTACTGCATTTTTCCCCTACCATGAATTGGTGGTGGCAGCACCCAAGAGCCGACAATGAAAATCATCTGCGATGATAAACACGCAGGAAGCCCTGGACAGGTAAGTGTCCTAATATTAAAAATCGGCAGCTACATTTTTCCGTGAGGGGGGCAGAACTCCTCTTTAAGAGCTATTGGACTGTACACATCACTATTGTTCTTCACTTTGTCTAGTAGAATAAGGCTGACTAATGATGATGTTTTCAATACTCTACCCATGCTTTTATTTTTTTTGTTGTTCTCATATTAATGCTCACCGCAAGGCTTATTAAGTAACACGGGGCAAGTGGTAATGATGTGCTGTAACCCACAGCAAACAATCAGATATTACATTTTGGCAGTTTATTGTTGTCAGCGTAGCGAAACATGATTTCCAATCGGTGCTATGGTCTGCAACACATCAATGCTTTTTCATAAAGCCTCATTACTGTTCCTTGCTGCAATTAGATTTTTTTAATTGTTCCATATTAATGCAGGGCTCTCTTAACATAGATGCTGTAACCCTAAACTGAATTTTGGCAAATACGGCAAAATTCTAAGCGCCCATTTTGTCATCATGGAGGCTTGGAAATGTCAGGACCAGTTTGATTAAGTGTTGTGCTTTATATGGAGAACAAAGCATGGTAAAATGTGGAAGTCTATGTGAGTAAGAGAGTAGAAGGGGAAGAGAGTTTCGCTGTATGTGTACCTCTGTGAGCTCTGGGAATACTGGTCCCCTGTGAGCACACAAGCTCTCAGTGTGGCTGACAGCAGCGGGCAGGGAGAGCGTCTGATCCACTCTCACAGAGCCCAGAGAGGCAGTAATTGAAATCAGAGGCGGTGTGACGGAATGGCATGAGGGGCTTTGAAGTCTGCTTTCTGAGAGCGCAGCGGGAGCAGACACGCGGTGAAGGACATTCACTATTACAAGCAATGTCCTTAATAATCTTGTTAGCCCAGACTCTCCACGTACGAGACAAATGGAACATTATTGGTTTATGGGTTGAAGTAAATAATTTAGTTTCCAATATTCCGTCTGCTTTGACAGTAAATTAAAATGACATGAAAGGGGCTTGTTGAATAAAGAAAATATCCAATCAGATGTAATTGGCATGACTTAGGCAAGAGAAATGTATATTATAATTAAAGTGTGTTGTCTCCCAGCTCTTTGAGTTTGCATGAATTCAAATGTCAGGGAAAAAAAAGGAAGAATTCTTTGATTTCGAGCAATTCCAACTTTTGTAAAACAGCTTCACGTCTTCTATTATGAGACAGACCTCGGAGGGAGATAGAGAGTGTGATGTGACAGTCAGCTGTGTGGCTGGAAGATTGCATCTGCTGGTAGAGCTGTCTCTTATGTACGTCAGTCAGCACCCTGGACAGCGCATGGCCACTTACTGACACAATCATCTTCATGATTCACTGGACAATTCAGTTTTACTTCCATTCATTCATTTGTTTGACCTTTAATAGCCGCTATGAATTAAAATCAAATGAATAAATAAAATGCTTTATTTTTTATTGTTTTGCTGAATAAATATAGAACTGGAGGCACAGACCAAAAGTCAATTGGACATGACTTTAGTAAAATATCTCTGTTGAGTAAACCATCTGTCTGGCCAGATGTTGCCTGGTTAAAGGCCCGTACACACGATTCGAAAATCGTAAGAAAAATTTTGTCCGACAAACGATCTGCTGATTTTCGGATCGTTAGTGCAGTGCTTTCGACAGCTGATTACGCTTTTTCATCAGACAAAAGCTGGACATGCAGACTATACATTTTTTGTCATTTGTGAACTCAATGGGCCCGATTCAGATACATTTGATGTATCTGTCCGGCGGCGTAGCGTATTCTGTTTACGCTACGTCGCCGCAAAGATTATGGGCAAGTGCCTTATTCAGAAAGCACTTGCTCCATAATATGCGGCGGCGTAGTGTAAAGTGCCCGGCGTGATTTGTGATGTGGGCAGGGCCATCTTTTCCATTGGGCACACTGGGCTGTTTCCCGGGGGCCCCACTTGCCTGGGGGGCCCCACATGCCCAGTGATCCCAGTAAAAAATTGTGGAGAGCGGCGGGTCAGAACTTCATGTCAATGAAGAAATATGTTGTTTTACTTTTGTTTAATTTAAACACATTGCTAATAGCACTAGCTATATGTTTATAGTTTAAATACTGACATTTGCACTGTTTGGCATTGGAAATTTAAATTTTAAGTACTTTTTTGCAGTGCCAGTAAAAAATGTTGTTCTGCCAGTAAATGTCATGGTTTTTGTCAGTAAAAAATTCTCGTGTGTGATTGTGTAGACACTGTATTGCCCGGGGGCCTATAATACTCTTAAGATGCCACTGGATGTGGGGGCGTGATTCATGTAAATGAATCATGACCCCACGTAATTGACATTTTGTTGGACGACGAATGCGCCGTCCATGGACGTTCCCAGTGCAAATGCGCAAAATTACGTTACTATTTGTCAATGTAAACAACGTGAACGTAACTTACGTACAGCCCCATTCCCGAACGATTTACGTAAACGACGTAACCGGCGTACAATTCGACGCTGTGCCGATGTCCATACATTGGCTACGCCTCCTATAGCAGGGGTAACCTTACGCCGCAATAACGCTTACGCAAACGACGTAAACTACGATGGCCGGCCGCATGTACGTTCGGGAATCACCGTAAATCCCTAATTTACATATTCGACGCGTAAAACGACGAAAGCGCCACCTAGCGGCCAGCGTAAAACTGCAACTAATATACGACGGTGTAACAGACTTACACCGCTCGTATATTAGCAGAATTCCGGCGTATCTTCTTTTCTGAATAGCAAAAAAAGATACGCCGGCTATTCTTAGTATTTACGCAGCGTATCTCTTGATACGCCAACGTAAAAACTATCTGAATCGTGCCCCTTGTCTGATTTTCATTTTTTTTAAATTCAAACCACTATCCAATAGGTCTTCTTTTTTTTAAAGTGTATTTTTTGTGCGTGAACTCGAGAGAGAGAAGCCGGCCTGCAGGAGCTGGGAGTAGGCAGACCCTCCTGCCAGAGGCAATCTGCCATCCTTCTCCATGACCCCAGGTAGCAATGGCGGGTGTGAGGGGGAGGCCTACCACTCACCCCGCCCTACCTGCTTCACTTGGGAGCCCAACTGGGTCCCAACGGGGAAGAGGGACTAAGCACAGGCGTACCTTGCATAGCACACCCACCGGTAGACGGGCTGAGACCACCAAACTCAATTCACATGTAGCCGAGGCCAGGATGCGAACCCTTGGCTGCATAGGTGAATGGCTTGTCAGCGCAGTGCCAATCGCGTTGAGCCACCACAGCTCCTTGTCTGATTTTCATTTAATTAGTACGGTTTTCATAAAAAAAAAAAATGGTAAGAGTAAGACTACGCATGCTCAGAAATGAAAAAATACGTACAAAACTATTCAACACATTTGGGGGTTATTTAAGAAAGGAAAATCCAATTTTAGGAGCTGTGGTGTGCTTCAACTCCCACCCCCCCCCCCCCCATATTTATTATTTACCTGTCGCGGTTGTTTTCTATGTGGTAGTATCACCTTTGCCTGTTTAATAAAAAAAAAAAAGCAAAGGGGGACTAGCTTTATGTCTAATATATATTTAATTTTATTATGGTGATATAAATGAGATCATTAGTTGGTCTCAAGTATTTCATCTGGGTAGTTGTGTTGGCAGCCTGACCCGTGGTGGTTAGGTTAGCTTTAAAGGGGTTGTTAAGACAAAAATATTTTCCTCTTAAATTAAAGTCTGACAGTAGCACATAAAGTAAAAAGTAATGTTTTGCATTATAACTAGTTTGATACCTGTTGAAATCGAGCCGTTTTATTCACCTCCACACTCCTGAATCGTTATTCTCACTGACTTCCTGGTTTGCGGTTCTTGCTACATTCTTGCTACATCACGGCCTAATGGGAACTACGGTTCCCATTCGGCTTAGCCTCCATGACTGTGAGGGATAAGAGCATCTTTACACAGGGCTGTAGTCATAGAGAGGGGGTGAGCACATTCTGCTTTCCACCATGCAAAACAGCTCAGGTGCTGATGGAAAGCAACCAGAGGAGAGACAGGAAATGGCATTTTCAAACCTGGATTACTGTATTTTGGAGGTCAAAAGGAAAAACGAGGTAAGTGATATTTAAATGCTCTAGCTTACAGCAATCAATTGAACTAATAAAAAACGAACCTTTAGTGTTCCTTTAATGCTTATTTTAATGCTTATTTATTCTTGTATTTTGTTGATAGTATTTATCACAATTTTTTAAACCAATATTAAACAGCCGCGGCCTTTAACTTCCAAAAGATGTCTGCTGTGTTTTTATTTATCTATTTTATCTGTTTAGTTTTAAAGCTTTAACTAATTGCTGACCGCCCGCCGTCTTATTACTGCGGGAAGGTGGCACTGCTACGCGGGAGCACGTGGCTCTACGTCCTCCCTTTAGCAGCTTGTAGGGCGCGTCGTCCCCCGAGTCCCACGCGCGTGCCCGGCGATCGGCAATGTATGGACAGAAGATCAGTGATTTTCCCTAGTGAGGCCACCCCCCCCCCCCCTCCCATACAGTTAGAACACACCAGGACCACACTTAACCCCTTCCCTAGTGTTAATCCCTTCACTGCACTTGAATGGCATTTTTATAGTAATACAATGCATTTTTATAGCATTGATCACTATAAAAATGCCAATGGTCCCAAAAATGTGTCAAAAGTGTCCGATGTGTCCGCCATAATATCGCAGTACCCGAAAAAAAAACGCTGATCGCCGCCATTACTAATAAAAAATAATAATAATAAAAATGCCATAAAACTACCCCCTTTTTTGTAAACGCTATAAATTTTTGCGCAAGCCAATTAATAAACGCTAATTGCGATTTTTTTAAATGAAAAATATGTAGAAGAATACGTATCGCCTAAACTGAGGAAAAAAAATGTTTTTTTATATCTTTTTGGGGATTTTTATTATAGCAAAATGTAAAAAATATTGCATTTTTTTCAAAATAGTCGCTCTATTTTTGTTTATAGCGCAAAAAATAAAAACCACAGAGATGATCAAATACCACCAAAAGAAAGCTCTATTTGTGGGGAAAAAAAGGACGCCAATTTTGTTTGGGAGCCACGTCGCACGACTGCACAATTGTTAGTTAACGACGCAGTGACGAATCACAAAAAGTGCTCTGGTCTTTGGACAGCAATATGGTCCGGGGCTAAAGTGGTTAAGGGTATTTTTTTCCCGTCTGCAGTCCCATTACCCTTCCAGTGAGCGGCTATGGGATTAAGCACATTACACACAAAGGGAGAGGTTTAAAAAGGTTAAACACAAAGGGAGATATTTACTAAAACTGGTGCACACAGATCCTAATGTGACTAGTAACCAATCAGCTTCTAGGTTTTATTGTCAAAGCTTTATTGAACAACTTAAGTTAGAGGCCGATTGGTTACTACGCACAGCTGCACCAGTTTTAGTAAATCTCCCCCAAAGTGTATTAAAAGTCAACATTTCTTTTTGTTTTGAAAGTAGGTGAGACTTTAAAACCCCTGCCAGATTTGTATTGTTGTAACAAAGCCATCCTTCACCTAACCCTTACTTCCTCCAGGTAGGAAGTGTGCGGCTAACGCTCATATTGTATTATACCTCAGATTTCTTTTTTTACTGAGGGCATATTGCAATGGTGACAGCACAATGTACATCATACCCATGTTTTGGGGCTGCAACCAACGACTTTCTCAAGGTGACAGACAGACAGACAGACATAGGTGTCTTTCACTTTGTGAAAGGGGTCTGTCCCGGCCTGTATATCAGTGTATTATGCCTGTATTTGTGCATTCTGCTGCCACCACTGCAATGTGACCTCAGTAAAATTGTGAGGTAAACTGGTGTTGCCTATCTCATGTTTGAGGTTTTTATTGCTGTCTGTGTCCCTGTTGGGAAAATCCATCCTTCAATGTAGACAGTTGTTCCAGCAACAAGTGTTAAAGAGAGGTTTCTTCTCACTTCCGATTGTGTCTCAAAACAGGAAGTGATGAAAATCTTCTCAAAGGGACATAGACAGCAAAAAAAAAAAACTGCTACATTCCCTACTCTATCCTAATCTAAGAAAAGCTGTTGTCTTTAGATATACTTTCAGCTTCTCTCTGCCAGAATGTGTTTGAAAAGACTTATGAATGAGGCCAATGTATGTACTTGCAGGAAGTGGATTTAGCTGCAAAGAAGAGGCCCTTGTGAGAAGTGTTTTGTTCTATTCCTTCTATAGCCGTCTTGCATCTGTCCAATACATTTACCTCTTACAGCCCTCACATAGACAGTTCTATCAGGGCAGGTGACGTCTTGATTTGTGACCTTTCACCTGGTCCATGGGGAACCTGCTGGGGTTTTAATAAAAGGTCACAATGCTTTAGGCTCTAAAATGGGGCCAATGCTGTGTTTAATTGCTCACATCCAAAGTAATCCCTGGGATGCAACGGGGGATCAGTAATTCTTCAGTGACATGGAGCACAAGGGGCTCTGGGCAATGCAGCTATCTTTTTAGACTATCCCCAACATAGATGACTCGCAAACTGCCTCTGGGTGCCTTATTGCTGTCTTGACTTTGGAATGGCTCCTGGTAATGACAGCTTTTAGACACACTTGATTACAATTATAGATTTTATGCCACATGCTTCACCTCTCTGGCGATACCGCTAGAAGCTGGGCTTAGAGGGGAGACACGAGGGGGTGTCTAATCAACATATCAGTGATTCTTATTCTAATAATCAGAAATCTGAGAGAAAAAGAGACCTTATCTTGCTTTCAGCTAGATAACCTTTAACTGTTTCCTTGCTCAAGCTAAAAACACAATTATTTGAAATGAGATGCCTGTGGTAATATATACAATTTAAAATGTTACAATGAACATTTCAAATCTAACACAAATTAAATAAAATAATTAATGTAACAGATTGGAAAATTGCTTTACATTTTCCCTTAGTGGAAAGTGGAACTAAAGTTTAAAAAAAAATGCCAGCAGGTAGGTAGGCATTTTATTATGGAAGAGACTTGATATGTCTCTTCTGCAATAAATCAAACCTACCTGACTGTTTACTTTCTCCTTGTACATGCATGCGCAGTTTAGGGTATATTCTTGGCTTAGTGCTGGCATGAATAAACTCCATGCACAGAAATTATGCCAATCTGTGTTGGCCGATCAAGATGCCCACAGACCCAGAACCTGGAAGAAGTTGGAAAGAAGATGTCAGTGGTAACGGGGAGCATCATGGACTTCGGATTGTTGGAGTGGAGGTAAGTACTGCAGAGTATAGTTCCACTATAACGAGGTACTCCAGGCAGACAAATAAATACACAGGGGATCAGCAAGTCTGATTCTACATCTGCCCTCCTTATTAGACATTGTAGATTTTAGTTTTGCAGCTTTCTATGCTACCCACCTATTTATTAGACAGGCACCGTATTTATCGGCGTATAACACGCACAGGTGTATAACATGCACCCTAACTTTAAGAGGAAAGTTTCGGGGAAAAAAATTTCCACAGCCCCCTGCGTATAACACGCAGGCACAGTTTACCCTCAGGGTAAAAAAGTGAGTGTTATACGCCAATAAATACAGTAATAGACACCCACACTCGGCTGACTCGCCATTTATTGAGCAGGTGTCTAACATATGGAGCTGAACATTTAAAACAGGAACTGTTGATGTTACCTGTTTGGTTATGTAGTATGGCAGTAGTGCTCGAATCACAAGAGTGGCTGAATAGAATTTTAAACCCTTTGGTAGGTAACACTGTTCCCATACTATATAATGTATGTATTTCCATGATTTTGTAAACACCATACGTGCATGAAAACTGATTGGGGTACAGCGCAGATTTCACTTGCAGAGACATCAGTTTCCCATCAGTCTGCAGTTTGCACATATCCAGGGCCGGACTGGAATAGCACACATCCAGGGCCAGAGTGGGTAGCTGAAAATCACCTTCCCTGGGGCTGCTTTGAGCTGTGGCTGCAGCGGTGCCGATCCTGGGTGGCCCAGGCACCGAAGCTCAAGTGTCAGAGTCCTCCCCTCCCTCCCTCCTGTCCTTCTTTTATGACACACACACACAGCGGGAATCTCAGAGCGTGTAACGGAGCTTAGGTGTGAAATGTTCGGCGGCCACTGTAACAAAGTCCTGCCTCCTAGACTCAAAATATTCCAATAGCACACCTTCCTGGAGAGCAGCCAATAAGAAAAAAGGGTGCTGAAGCGATCACCAGCGGGGAACTGGATAAGTAATCATGTGAATATATTCGCCAGCACACCAAGGATCGCTTGCCTGACGAAGAGGTCCTGTGCGGCTTCAAAACGTTGCTGTTTCTGTGATCGTTTCTCTGCAATAAAACATTTTTGGACTTTTTTAATGATCCTTGGTGTGCTGGCGAATATATTCACACTGCCTCCTAGACTGGCATCTTTGATAGACAGAACACTGATCCAATTGAATCTGTGTGACGTATATCACAGGAGCCGGTCTAGGAGGCAAAACGTTGCTACAGTGGCCAGTAGGGTATTAAAATCCCAGCTCCAACTGTGACACAGCGGGAGATTGCTGCTCTGTGTGTGATCCATCCAGGCACTGATATGCTGCATGGGCAGGCACTGGTAGGCTGCATTCATGGGCACTGGTAGGCTGCATTCATGGGTACTGGAAGGCTGTGTTGGTGGGCACTGGTAGGCTGCATTGATGGACACTGACAGGCTGCATTGGTGGGCATTAGTAGCCTGTATTTGATGGGCACTGATGAGACTGCATTGATGGGCACTGGTAGGCTGCATTTGATGGGCACTAATGAGGCTGCATTTGATGGGCACTGGTGAGGCTGCATTGATGCAGTGATCTCTTGTATCATGTCTGCAGCCTCTGACCATCTCTTGTATCATGTCTGCAGTCTCTGACATCTCCTGTACCATGTCCGCAGCCTCTAACCATCTCTTGTATCATATCCGCAACCTCTGACTATCTTTTGTCTTTTATCATGTCTGCAGTCTCTGAGGGGGTGTCTGGAGAGGAGTCAAGAGTGGGAGTGCCGCCGGGATGGGGGTCATGGAAAAAATCAGATGTGTGTGGACTGTGGAGAGGAGACTATGGGATAAAACCAGAGCCACCAACCTGGAGCCGTCTGACTGAGCCCTGCACGGTGCACCTGAATGGAGGTCAGTGACAGCGCCGCCAGGCCAGTCTGAGGGGGGGTCACTGATGTAAGGGGGAAGTGAAAACAATAATGTAAGGAGGCACTGATATAACGGTTTCCCCCTTATATAAGTAAACCCCCCCTACTTTAGTGTATTCTTTCTGCGGAAGGTGGTCTCCGGTCACCAGAGTCCCCCCCCTCCACATTCCCAGAATTCCTGTGGTCCCCCTTGATTGCTCCACTTTTACCACTTTTAACACTTTTATTTCTGTCATGTTTATATATATAATACACTCTTCAAATGCATGGCTTTGCCTTTTATAAACAAGAAAATAATGACGTTATGCTGTTGGGCTGGTATAATAATGCTATGGGGCTGGTATGAAATTATTTCCAGGGCTGGCTTTCTTTTTCCAGTCCGGCGCTGCACACATCACAGCTACCTCACCAGACAGTTCCCAGAACGAGAATGGCAGAAACCAATATAATATTTATTTGGAGGGCAGGGGGGTTAATTTGGCTTTAGTTCCAGCTTCCAGGTCTGTTTTAAAGCCCTCCCCTCCACATCTGCTGTAAATCGCCACCTGTGGCACAGCACAGCTACGGGCCGCACCAGCACACACTCCACTGCCAGCTCAAGTAAGCCCCCAGCCCAGACTCAGTGTGCACTGAAACAGGCTACAGCCCATCCCGCATTGGGCAAAGGTGAGGGAGGCATTGGGTGGAGCTTGGGATGGACTTACTTGAAAATGTGGGAGCTAATCCCCCAGGTCTTTTTCCAAGACCCCTGCGCTGAGATGATAGTTGGATGACAAAGGCACCAAACTGACCACTCTATCAGAGATCAGCAGCCATGGTAAACGTGGTCAGTTTACAGAGGGGAAGACAGGAACAGGCAGAATCAGCCAGGTATTGTACAACATAGAATGGGACAATTGACATGTTAAAAAGCACTCTGCTATATCTAGTGCCTTAAAGGGACAGGAGTATGTTTTTTTTAAGGGTTACAAGCCTTTTAATTCCAGGCAAACAACTAAATACACAGATAAAATGTATGGGAAAGTCTACCTGCCAAAAAGATTTGCATTTCTGTCATAAAATGTATACAGCGCTGCAGTACAGTTCTGCCTGGCAAGGAAGGAGGTCTAATTTTTCTTGTGCAGTTTCACTTTTACTTACATGTCCCCACACTTCCACACTAAGGGCCCTTTCACACGTTGCGGACCAATTTTCGTTCCGCTCCGTGTGTGTCCGTCGGCTCAGCGGGGGGTCCTGCTCAGCTGTCGGCAGACAGGGCGGTCCCTGCACACTGTGCAGGGACCGCCCTGTCTCTCCTCCGCTATCCCCTATGGGGAATCGGATGGAAACGGACCGTCTGTCCGTTTGCATCCGATCCGATCCACCGGCCGGAAGAAAAAAAGGGATTTTTAAATACAGCTTACCTGTAAAATCCTTTTCTTGGAGTACATCACGGGACACAGAGCGGCATATTCATTACTATGTGGGTTATATGGAGTACCTTCAGGTGTGGACACTGGCAATCTTCAAACAGGAAGTCCCCTCCCTATATAACCCCCTCCCCTAGAGGGAGTCCCTCAGTTTTGTAGCAAGCAGTATGCCTCCCAAAATGGTCACCCAAAAGAGGGGTGGGAGCTCTGTGTCCCGTGATGTACTCCAAGAAAAGGATTTTACAGGTAAGCTGTATTTAAAAATCCCTTTTTCTTTCTCGTACATCACGGGACACAGAGCGGCATATTCATTACTATGTGGGATGTCCGAAAGCAATGCTTTAATGAGGGGAGGGAGACATCTTCCAAAGAAGGATTCAATTTTAGAGTTAAACTCAAATCATAATAATATTTCCAAATTAGTCAAGAAAGAAGAACCTTTTTCTTTTTTTTTTTTTTTTTTTTTTTTATATAACCAAGGGTGTTTCTGATCCCGAGGATTTCAAACTGCAGCCTGTAGTACTGCCTGACCAAAGGCAGTATCCGCATTTCTTCTCACGTCTAGTTGATAAAACCTTGTAAACGTGTGGACTGATGACCACGTTGCCGCCTTGCATATCTGAGCCATAGAGATCTGATGGTGTGCTGCCCAAGAGGCGCCCATGGCCCTGGTAGAATGGGCCTTTACCGACAACGGAGGGGGCAACCTCTTCAATCCGTAGGCTTGAATGATTAATTGTCTAATCCATCTCGAGATGGTGGATTTTGCAGCTGCCTGCCCCTTCTTGGGGCCATCTGGTAGAACGAATAACACCTCTGTTTTCCGGATCTTTTCCGTAGCTTTAAGATAGGCCTTCATGGCCCGGACAATATCCAAGGTATGCAGCAACCCCTCCTTTCTAGATGTAGGTTTTGGAAAGAAGGATGGAAGTACCAAATCCTGGTTTAAGTGAAATTTGGATATAACCTTTGGTAGAAAGGAAGGATGGGGCCGGAGAACTGCCCTGTCCTTATGCAGAACAAGATATGGTTCCTTACACGATAAGGCTGCTAATTCTGACACTCTCCTGGCCGAAACTATGGCGACCAAGAAAACCAATTTTCTTGTCAGTAAGAGTAAAGGAATCTCAGCCAAAGGCTCAAAAGGCTGTTTCTGTAGAGTGGACAGGACAAGATTTAGGTCCCAAGGACAAACTGGTGACTTGACAGGAGGATTAATACGCAAGACCCCCTGTAAGAAGGTCTTTACCAGCGAGTGGGTGGCCAGCGGCCTCTGAAACCACACTGACAGAGCTGAGATCTGTCCTTTGATTGTGCTTAGTGCCAGGCCTTTATCCACTCCTAGCTGGAGAAAACTTAACACCCTATCAATAGTATATTTGCGGCAATTCCATCTTTTGGATTCACACCAGCCTATATAGTTCCTCCACACCCTGTAATAAATTACCCTGGAGACCGGCTTTCTAGCCTTAATCAGGGTAGGGATTACCTGCTTAGACAGACCCCTACCCCTGAGAATCAGGGATTCAGCCTCCAGGCCGTCAAATTTAGACGCTGTAATGTAGGGTGGAGGATCGGGCCTTGTGAGAGTAGGTCTGGTTGTAGAGGAAGAGTCCAAGGGTCTCCCACTGCCATATTCAGGACTAGTGAGTACCAAGCCCTCCGGGGCCAAGCTGGAGCTATTAGAATGACTGGCTTGTGCTCCACTCTGATCTTGCACAACAGGCGGGGGAGTAACTGTAGTGGAGGGAATGCATATAGAAGTTTGAATTGATGCCAAGGGCAAACCAACGCATCGGTTCCGCAGGCCATAGGATCCCTCGCTCGCGACACGAACCTGTCTAGTTTCTTGTTGAACCTGGATGCCATTATATCTACGTCTGGCGTTCCCCACCTCTGGCAGATTGTCTGAAAGACCTGGGGATGCAGAGACCACTCCCCTGGCAACAGACTCTGGCGACTTAAGAAGTCTGCCTGCAGGTTGTCCACTCCGGGAATGAATATCGCTGAAATGCAGGGTACATGAACCTCTGCCCATTGAAAAATCAAGTTCACTTCCCTTTGAGCGGCCTGGCTCCTGGTTCCCCCTTGGTGGTTTATGTATGCCACCGCCGTGGCATTGTCTGACTGGATTCTCACCGGGAACCCCTTTAATCTGGAGGTCCACGCCAACAGGGCTAGGCGAGCAGCTCTGATTTCCAAGATATTGATGGGGAGCTGCCTCTCTGCTTTCACCCAAGTTCCCTGGCGGGAGAACCCTTCGAAGACCGCCCCCCAGCCTGCCAGGCTGGCGTCTGTGGTAACTACCTTCCAGACAACAGGGCTGAAGGATCTTCCCTTTAGAAGATTCTGAGGGTTCAACCACCAGGCCAGGCTCTGTCGGACCCTTGATGATAGCGTCAAAGGGGACTCTAAGGCATGTGCCCTCTTGCCCCAGGCTGCTAGAATGGCTGCCTGTAGGACGCGAGTGTGGATCTGAGCGTATGGTACTGCCTCGAATGTGGCCACTAGCTTGCCTAGTAATCGCATACACAGGCGAATAGTTGGTCTTTTCTTGTTTATAACCAACTGAACCAACCCCTTGATCGCCTTGATCTTTACAAGGGGCAGGAACACCTTTTGATGTTCTGTGTCTAACCTCATGCCGAGGTATTCCAACTGCTTTGTAGGCTGGAATGCTGACTTTCCCTGGTTTAGGACCCAGCCGAATTCTTCGAGGTACCGAACCGTGAGGTTTACTGCCTTTTGCAGACCCGTCCGTGAGTGATCTATGATTAAAAGGTCGTCCAAGTATGCTAGGACTGTGACTCCTTGGATCCTTAAATTGGCCAGAACTGGGGCTAGGATCTTCGTGAATACCCGGGGGGCCGTGGCCAGCCCGAAAGGGAGCGCCCTGAATTGGAAGTGTCGCTGCCCCACCGCGAAGCGTAAAAACCTTTGATGCGACTGAAAGATTGGTACATGAAGGTAAGCATCTTTTATGTCTATGGAGGCCAGAAAATCGTCTTTCTGAAGCGCAGCGGCTGCTGACCGGATGGGTTCCATCCGGAAGGACCGCACCCTTAGATAAGCGTTTAACCTCTTTAGGTCCAAGATTGGCCTGACATCGCCGTTGGGCTTTGGTATGACAAAGAGATTGGAATAGAAACCTAGGCCTTGCTCTTGGGCTGGCACTTCTATAATTACGTCCTGGCAAAGCAGGTGATCCAAAGCTGCCAGCATTGAGGCCTTCCTTGCTGGATCCCTTGGTAGCCTTGATTCTTGAAAATGAGGCGGAGGATATCTTAGAAACTCCAATCTGTAACCTGTGGTTACAGATGCCCGGGCCCAATTGTCGGGGATCTTGGCTTCCCAAACTTCTGAGAAGAGACGAAGCCTTCCCCCCACCCGTGAGAGTGGGGGCGCCCCTTCATAAGGCAGACTTAGGGGCTGTCTTTGACGGCTTGCGATACCACGGCTTCTTACCCCCAGGGGTCTGTCCCTGCGATCTACTGTTAACGTTGGATCGTGCAGGCGGCCGTCGATACTGCCTGGAATTAGAGGGCCCCGAGACAGGAAAAAGCTGCCTTTTAAATGTAGGAGCCCGGAATGTCTTTTTGACCGGTAAAAGGGTACTCTTGCCATTTGAAATAGTCTGAATATATTTATCCAGATCTTCTCCGAAGAGTCGTCCTCCATGGAAGGGAAATCCTGCCAGAAGCTTTTTGCATGGGGGTTCTGCCGCCCAGTTCTTCAACCATAAGAGCCTTCTCATGTGTACCAAACATAGTGATAAACGAGAAGCCTGCTGGATGGAATCTTTTATAGCATCTACCGCGAAACACAGAGCTCTGGGAATGTCAGCAAACTCTTCTGCTTGTTGGGTAGGCATGTCCTTTAACATCTCTTTTGTCTGGTCTTTTAATGCCTGACAAACTCCAATTGCAGCTACCGCTGGCTGCACCACTGCTCCTACCGTAGCAAAGGATGCTTTTAAAAGTGTCTCTAATCTTTTATCAACCGGATCTTTAAACATATGTATGTTTTCCACCGGGCAAGTTAGTGATTTATTCACACATGAGATGGCTGCATCCACTACTGGGAGCCTCCACTTCTTGGAGAATTTTTCCTCCATGGGATAAATGACCGCAAATCTTTTCGGTGGCAGAAAAACCCTGTCCGGCCGTACCCAATCCCGAAAGATCAATTCCTCCAAGAGAGGATGGACCGGAAAAACTGCGTTGCTTAACGGGGCTTTCAAAGAGCCCAGAGAGGATACCGGAGGAACCTGAAGTTCTGGCAATGGCAAACTAAATGCCGAGCGGACCATGTCCGTCAAAGACTGTACCCACAGTCTCTCTGTCTGGGAGTCTGAAAATGGTTCCTCAGAGGTAGACCCCTCCATCCCTGAACCCTCTTGGTTCAGGTCCAGTTGATCCTCCTGTGATTCTAATTCCTCCGGAGAGAGAATCTCAGCATCTGAGGATACACCCCCTGGTGATGGGGATCTAACCCGTTTCTTACCAGGAATAGCTCTGGCGATCAATGCCGCTATTCTCTCTTCTAGCCCCCCTAGGGATACGGCTAGCATCTCCTCTGTGATAAACACAGGGCTGGGCTGATCTGGGCCAGCCTCCGCACCAGATCCCCCTAATGGCTCATCCAAGGCGCTTCTTAAATTAATAAGCTGCGGGGAAAGTACCGGCATATCAGAATCAGAAAGGGACCCCTTTTGTTTTTTGTCTTTGACAACATACAGTGACCCTAATTTAAGTTTGCCAGCCTCCAACCTGCTGCAAAATAAGGGGGATTCTTGGCTTAACAATAAAGGCATTGGAACAAAGTCCACATGTACTACCCCTCTTCCACCACCGGGAGTCACTGTTCTGCCGCTCTGCGTCCTCTCCTTGAAAGATCAGCCTCAGACTGAGTACTGACAAAGCCTGCTGTCTATAACAGCACAAAGGCGCGCCCCTGTATGACGCCGCAGGCCCGCCCCCCCCCGCCCTCCTGTCTGGACGGCGCGAAAAATGTCAATAAGACGTGCGCGCGCACGCGCGCGCGCGCGCGTATGCCGGAAAACAGGAGGAACATGGAGGAGCCGCGCTGCTGGAGATCCAGGCACGCAGAAACAGGCGGCAGATTCAAACCCCCGGCCAGGTAGGACTCTCTCAAGGTCCCTAGGGATCCTTACTAGCCCTAGGAAGAAACAGCAGGTTAGCTAGCAACACATATTTAGACAGGGGGGCCTAGTGATGGGGGGAGAAAGGGTGTCATCCTGTCTCTCTTAGACATAGTGATCACGGTTGCCCATGCAGAGCATACTTAGGCTATCCCCCCTTTTAGGTTACCCCGGGGAGCCTGCTGTCGAACCAAGTCCCGCAGGCTCCCCCTTACCTGCTCCATGCTGCAGGATGTTTGACCAGCAAACTGATCCAATCTTCTCCCATCTCCGTGGGTAGCGTAGTAGACCTTCAGGCCCTGGGGTCCTATGAAGGTACCCACTGTCCTGGACCTATATAGCACCCTGGCAAACAGGAACTTTATGGTTTTGCAAACTCCAAGTCCTGGGCCCAGGGTCCAGCCCTCCAAAGAGGAACATTATAGGCAAAACCCCATGGTTTGGGGCCCGGGTACTGTCCACTTTGGCACTGAGGCTCCTTGGACAGATCCGGTTAGCCCGCCCTTAATCCCAAGGATGTGGAGCAAAGCTATTCCGTGACCAACACCTAAGACACTGGCGAAAAAACTGAGGGACTCCCTCTAGGGGAGGGGGTTATATAGGGAGGGGACTTCCTGTTTGAAGATTGCCAGTGTCCACACCTGAAGGTACTCCATATAACCCACATAGTAATGAATATGCCGCTCTGTGTCCCGTGATGTACGAGAAAGAAATAGGGTTTTCTTCCGTCCGCAAAACGGATCCAGGCGGACGTTAGCGGATGAATCATCCGCTAACGGATCCGCTCCCATAGGGCCCCATTCTAAGTCCGTTTATGGACTTAGAAAAAGCGGACCGTTCGTCCGCACGTGTGAAAGGGCCCTAAGGGTATACAGTGAATGTAGAAGCAGCACACTGATGAACTCATCTTTTTTTTCTACTCAGCTGTTGGCTTTTTGTGCTGCATCTCTCCCCTCAGATCATTTCTGTACAGGGGCAGCAGGAGGCTGATGCCAACTCAAATACTTACGCTGCTTGCATATAAATATATTTAAGGGCGTATTATTGATCACTGAGCTACGTTTATTACTTTTATATCTGCCTGGAGTTCAGATTTAATGAGCATGTTAATATGAAATGCGCAAAAGTATATATCTGAATATTTACAAGTCAGTTTATAACAAACAATAGCCTGGGTTAGTACACAAAGCTGACCCAAGAGCAAACTTGTTGGACTTTAATTTCCAATTACACATTGGTTTTCTCTTTGCCAGGACATACTCCATTCAGAAAACCTCCAGTGCTGTTTGGGAACACATTGTACTACTTCACAGCATGGCAGGCTTGGATTTTCTCCAGATTAAAAAAAAAAAGTAATCCCCAGACTCCTTGTTTTGTACCGTTTTGTTTGGTTGGGTCATTTGTAATGGAAACATGTCATGAAAGATGTATGTAGGCAGCCATTGCTGGCCTCCTTCTGAAAAAATGCTATGTACACGGCTGTTATTCTAATGCTCTGGGTTTAATTGCTTTTAAATTTGGACATAGGTGGTTTGATTCTTTTTTTGTGCAGCCAGCGAGCCGAATGAGAAAAACAAACCCAAAAAAATTATTTTTCCATTTACACATGTGTATGTATGTGGGTCTCTTTTTCTGTCTTGCTATTAAAAAACAATTACAATTTTAGCCCAATAGAAAGTGCCAGTTGTTTATGATATACAAATCTTTAGCAGACACAATATTAATCAGTTAGGGCTTGTGAAAAAAGAAAGGAGGATGGTAGGTGCTGGTGCCTTCTTAGTAATAAAATAGTGAAAAAATGCTATGCCGCACACAGTGACGTGCCTGTGCAATAATGTCAGATGATCTGAACAGTGCAATAAACCATGTATGGAGACCGTAGGTATCAATACCAGTCTTAAATGTTAAATATATATTCAATATTTATGTGCTAAATTATTCATAAACAATCTGTGTGAAAGTGCTCTGTGCCAAAAAATATATAATAAATATATAAATAATTATAAACCATAAGTAGAATGTAATAATAGTTAATTAAAACAGTCCATGCAAAAAGTGTTCCGTGCTTCATTAAAAACACATCAGTGGAAATGGTGTTCACTCAGTGCTCCCTTCTTTCATGCCCTGGTGGGTCCCGCACTCACCAGATCCAGGCACCCTCTAGGGGTGGAAGGCCTTTACAGTATAAGCCCTGTGTTGCTCTCTGGCTCAGCTCTGCTCTTTGTATATTCAATCCTGTTTATGGCTCAAAGTAAAGAGTTCCCATATAGTATAATACCGTTTTAAAATTGTTTATTTAATAAAAGTCAAGTACTCACAATACATAGATGAAAGTCTGGCGTATCAAATGTAAAGTCGGAGTGTTTGTGATCAGCTGCTCTACCGGTTTCGTCTCGTGACGTCATCTGGAGCGCCTAGTTAGGGTTTGTGTCCACTTTAAAATATGCCCAGGGTTCAGCTAAATAAGTCAAACTAAACAATGAAGAATCTACAAAGTCAGGAACCATGCCCATGTGGCAACGTGCATTGCGTTAAGGCAGCCCATTCTAACTTATTTTTTTAACATGTTTTAAAAAGTATGTGGCCCTTCTTTCTAATGCGCCGCAATGCACTACCATCCTTTCAGTGTGTTGTCGCATGCTGTAAGTGCATCGCTTTAGTGTATTGAGATACCATTCAAAATTAATGGCACACCAACACATGCTACTTTTGTTATAGCAACACATTATATTGCAATGACTGCAAGGTGGACGTGTAACTAAGCCCTTCACCATACCTAACCCAAACTTCACTTAAAAACAAATGACGCTTACTATACACATGTTCGGAATGAGCCTTTTCCTTTGGGCACAGTATATTGGATTGTTATACATCTGTGCCTTGTAAGTTGTTTGCATTAACATTACCAAACAGATCTTGTTCAGTATAATTGCCTACTGCTAGCTATATTATGACCTGGGTAAATGAGAACCATCACAGACATATCATTAAAATATATGGTACAAAATTATCGATTCTAGGCTGATACGCGGCTCGTAAATATATGTATCAGCTTGTTACCCTAAATACTAGGGCTGTTAATTATAAAAGAAGACTGTTATATCCACAATCTCCCCCACTGTAATATATCCATGTAATCTCCCCCACTGTAATATCCACAATCTCCCCTACTGTAACATACATCTCCCCCACTGAAACAGACATCTCCCCTCACTGAAACAGACATCTTCCCCCACTGAAACAGACATTTCCCCCCACTGAAACAGACATCTCCCCCCACTGAAACAGACATTTCCCCCTACCGTAACAGACATCATCCCCACTAAAACAGACATCTCCCACCACCATAACAGACATCTCCCCCACTGAAACAGACATCCCCCCCCTGTAACAGACATCTCCCCCCACTGTAATATCAGACATCTCCCCCACTGTAATATCAGACATCTCCCCCACTGTAATATCCACAGACATCGCCCCCACTGTAATGGACATCTCCCCCACTGTAAAATCAGCCATCTCCCCCACTGTAATGGACATCTCCCCAGGCAGACATACCAGAATGGAAGCCGACAGACCCTCTCCGTCTGGATACATAAGCAGTTGAGGGGTGATGACGTCAGCGTGTCGCTCTAGGAGCTCACCTAGGCCGCCACCGGGTGAACCAAGATGGCCGCCGCTCCGGAGCTAGGCCGAAGCGGACTTTCCTAAGGGCGAGGCAGCGGAGACCCGGAAGACGGTGGAGAGGTGAGTAACCGATCAAAATAATTTTGATCGATCAAAAAAATTAACGATTAATTGAAGGATTAATCGTTAATTTCCACAGCCCTACGAAATACATAAATATCTTATGGCTACTTGATCCAGGTATATCTGATGGCTGCTTAATCCAGGCCATTCTTAGATATGATCCACTTGCTGACTTTTAATA
The DNA here is from genome assembly GCA_029574335.1 of Rana kukunoris. Taxonomy (NCBI): domain Eukaryota; kingdom Metazoa; phylum Chordata; class Amphibia; order Anura; family Ranidae; genus Rana; species Rana kukunoris. The sequence goes on along the minus strand of CM056059.1, from coordinate 47,616,446 downwards.
AAAGGTCACTTACCTGGACCCCGCTGACGAATTCCCATAGGCCATTACCACGATACGGGATAAGAAGCCATGTCACGTGACGTCATTTGCTGCCATCTGAGCTGTCTGAGCTATCTGAGCTGAGAAGAGCTGAATGTACGGAATGGACAACGTGTACATTGGAATTATATGCACGATACAAGAGGAGGATTGTGTGAGTTTCATCTAATAAAGAGTGTAATTTTTACCTCATACGGAGAGCACTTCGATTGTGTTATCTTTTTATATGCACCTGGCTATATCTGTGACCATTGGAGTGGCTGGGACCAGTCTGCCTCTGCTACCCCCCATCTCTGGGCAGTGGGAATTAGTGTGTTTAACAATCCTTTTAACTCAGGGGTCCACTCTTTGGGGTGAGTGAGCAATGTGTGTGCTGGTGGAGGGCTCATTCACACAGAGGAATAGTGTTCCTGAATTTTTTCTTCTCTTTTATGGACATTTGTCATCTTGGGCTTTGGATTTTCTTCATCTTGATTTTTGATGCATATTTACTTGATCTGATTTATTGGTACTTACCTAGAATCACTTTTGTGTCATGCACAAATTATATTTCTCGAACATTGTTGAGTCCTCCTTCAAAAAACCCAAGCTTACTTCTAACATAGTTTTGAATCAGGTTGGTAGAGACTATCTTGCAAGGACGTAGGAGAAACCAGAACTCCATATGCACATTCAGAGGACAGTTCTTCCATTATCAAAGGTACTGAAAAAAGTATGTCATTGGTTTCTTTTCTCTGAAACTTTTTTTTTTTTAGAGCCATTTTTAGAAAATAAGTGAATAAAGCAGCATGTGTGCCACATGTTAAGCATACACTGCATGACGTATGTAAAAAATTCGGTGAAGCTGTGACGGGGAATGGGGGGTGGGGAGGGACCTTGAAATGCCTCGGCCAGCATTTCTCCATGATAAATGTCTTGTGAGCTTAGAAGCTTTTGGGACGTAATAAAAAGAACTTAATGGACAATTTCTCGAAATTGCTAAGAAAAACCGCGTGCTGTCGGTAGGGTATAATAAGAGGATTTCTCATCACGGAGTCTGAGATTGAACGTCTGCAAAAGGAGAGAGAGAAGGGAGAGAGCAGAAAAAAAAATAGAAGAAAGGATTTATCTCTTTGGTAACTGAGTAATTGAAATACAGACGAGCTTTGGTTCCAATTTGCCAGCAATAAAGTTGTAATGGGGTTTTCTCTGCAATTTTACCCTTAATGTGCTCATTCTAAGCAGCACTATTTTTTCCAAGCGAACAAATAACCTCAGTACAGCTTACTAGCAGTAATAGGCGCAAGCTGATGCTCGTATTAAACCTTTTAAATCAATTCACTAGTCTCTACAAGCTGCAGTGTCTGGCTACTGTGTTGATTAACACTTTCAATGCTCACGGCAGCTTTTGCAAACATCGGTATGAGCGGAGACTGGAGACGTTGGGGTATGTTCACCATTTCACATCCCGCTTTAATAAAAAATTAAATGATAAGGAATGCATTTTAAAATTCATATTTTTTTTTTGTTCCCCCAAACAATTTGCATTGGGTTGTAACAACAGAACGGCATTTGCCCAGCATGTTGGTCAACCAAGAAATGTGCAAGGAATGGACCAAGGCCGAACAGTGGTGCTTTTAGAACATCAGTTATAAGCCCCACCTAGTGGCAAAGAAGGGACCATCCTCCTGTTTGTAGGTGGGATTAATATGGTCAGGAAAATGTTTGATTCATAGGAAACATGTGCAAATATAACACCTAACTAAGGCTTTTAGCAAACATGGAATACTTTTTCCACATCTTCCCAATATGGTTCAAAAAGCAGCAATTACTTGCAAAGTGCAGTAACCTATACCTTCCAGACAGATTCGTTCTGATTAATTGTCGGGTGAATTTTGATTAATTGTTGTGGACTACTGTACTTTACGCTGTGCATTTTGCCTTAATAATTATGCCTAATTACATCGTTTATATCCAAAAATACTTTTTTTCTGATGATTTTCTTGAATAATGTAATCATTGTAAAGGACCTACTTACTGTACACTTGAATGTGTACCTGAGATAGAATACAGTGTTCATAAATGTCATGACTGCATATAGTAAAAAGAAAGAAATATTGAGTGCCTCCAAATGTAAACAGTTGGGTGGAATGTCTGGCATCGGTAGACTTTCAAGATGTCTATCTTCACATTCTCATCTTTCCCAGCCACCAATGCTTTTTAACCTCTACTGTGGGAGACCAATACTTTTATTTGTCACCTTGTCATGTAAAGTCATTACTGACTCGTCACTTTAACTGTTTCCTGAACTGGGATTTATCTGTGATCTGGGCCGGATAACCACACCTAGTTTGAGCCGTGGTCGCATATCTTGGAGTTAGGCTCCACCGACAGATAAACTAGCTCTGCTTTGGCTGTTCATTCAGGTTTTTTGCTTTTTAACAAACTCAGCAGAGCCTCCCCAGGGTTTACAAGTAGAATTCACCCAAATAAACTCTACTGACACTAACATAAAGATGAAGAAGTGGGTCCAGATGAGGTTCCACATGTCAAGGTGACTCTTACCCAGCCAGTAAGAGAAAGCCAATAACCTAGTGAACCATACTGAAATATATATATATACACAATGGGTAAAGAAAAGAATCCCCCATCCTTTTAAAGTAATCACATGTGTTGCTTTGTAGCTTGAAGTGAAGACAGACACAGTTTTTGTGTTATCCAGCCTTACTCCATGCAATTTATAAGAACATCAAAATGAAAGATATAACACCAACATTTCTGGATTTTTTTTTATACAAAAACAGAATCACTGAGTTGGAAAATATGATTAGCTCTTGGGATTTACTTACTAAAGTTGGAGAGTACAAAATCAGAATCACTTCTGCATAGGAGCCAATCAGCTTCCAGGTTTTATTGCCAATGCTTAAAGGGTCACTAAAGGAAAAAACATTTTTTGCTGAATTGACTGTTTACAGGGTATAGAGACATAAAAGTTAACTGATTCCTTTTAAAAATGATTAAAAATAGATAAAAATCAATCATATAATGTGCCTCTAGTTTCACTTTCGTTTTTAAAATGATTTAATGGTTCTGTGAAGTAAAGAGAGACACACAGAACAAAAACAAACAAACCCAGGGCAGTGTTTTGTTTTTAAAATGAATCTGGTTCTGAGGAGTTTTAGACACACAGCTTAGACCACAGTGAAAATCTGCCATGAACTTTTTCATAAGGAGCCAGACAACCAGGAAGTGTGGAGATCAGAGAAGTATTACAGCTACTTCAAAGCAAAAACGAACAATGAGAATGTGAAAACAGCACTGCATTACGGTAAAGGAAGCTATTTAGCTAAAAAAAAAAAATCCTTTAGTGATCCTTTAATTGAATAAGCTGAGGTTAGAAGCTGATTGGTTTCTATGCAGAAGTGAGCCTGGTTTTGCACTCTCCAGTTTTGGTAAATAAACCCCATTGTGTGAGTATTTGTTGAACCACCTTTTGCTTTGCAAACCAGACCAATTCTGACATTTCTCTTCTACATGTAAAAATCTATTTTTTTTTTTTTTTATAGAAAACTACATAGAACCCCCAAACATTATATATGTAGCAGAGACACTAAAGAATACAATGGTGGTCATTTTATCTTGCACAGTATTTGCGCAGCAATTTTTCAAATGCGTTTTTTTGCGACATAAAACTGTTTCATTTTGCATAATGTGAAAGATGAAGTTACGCTGAGTAAATAGATAGCTAACATGTCAAGCTTCACTATTACACACGCTCGTGGAATGGCACCAAACTTCGGTACTTAAAAATCCCCACAGACTACACTTTCATTCTTTTTACTGGTTACATGTTTTGAGTTACAGAGGAGGTCTAGGGCTAAAATTATTGCTCTCGCTCTAATGTTTGCGGCGACACCTCACATGTTTCTGCATACACGGAAACAGGGGCACTTTAAAAAAAAAAATATTAAATTTAATTCTACTTTCTACTTTTTAGTTTGACACTTTAACCTCCCTGGCGGTCTTCCCGTGTGTGGCACGGGGTGAGATTTTCAAGCTACGATCGGTAACCCCGTGCCACACACGCGTTTACCTCGCTGGATGCAGAAAAAAGTTTTCTTACCTTTTCTCTGCGATCCAGCGATGAATCCCCGCAGTACTCGGCGGCCGGATGTCCGCCTGATTCTGTGTGTTCCGCCGATTCCCTTCCCTGCGAGCGTCGCGACGTGGGGGGGGAACGGCGCCAAATTCAAAAATATAAACAAACACTATACATACAGTACACTGTAATCTTATAGATTACAGTACTGTATGTAAAAAATACACACCCCCCATGTCCCTAGTGGTCTGCCCTGTACACTACATGTCATTTTATATAATAAAAACTGTTCTTTCTCCCTGCAAACTGTAGATTGCCCATAGCAACCAAAAGTGTCCCTTTATGGCAAAAATTGTATTAGAGCAGCTAAAAAACTGCGATAATAAATCAGAATCACTTGCAGAATTTAGCGATAGCGATTTATGGGGAAATTCGTCATAAAAAAAAAAAAAAAATGACAGCAAAAATTCTGCAACTGAGCAAATTTCAGTGATTTTGATTTGATTACATTATTGAATAATTTTTACTATAATTATATTATCATTTGTGATAATTTTTTATAATTATTTATTATATTATAATTTTTAATAAAAAAAAAAAATCATACCCGGGATGCCTATTAGACACTTGTTTGGATAGATTTAAGTGAGTCATTCCTAAGAATTACAAGCCTACAGTATAAAACGCCAAATTCCCTTGCAAATAATGGTACCGCTTTTAGCACCTAAAATCTTAAAGAATCATACCGCCAGGGAGGTTAAAAAAAAAAAGATTGATCACTTTTATTCCTATTACAAGGAATGTAAACATCCCATGTAATAGGAATATGGCATGATCAGACCACTTTACAGTGAGATATAGTGTCACCTCTAGGCTGGGAAGCCTAAAATCCCCCCCCCCCCCCAAAAAAAAAAAAAAAACATCACAGCTTTCCAGCTGAGGCTGCACCGTTTGTTTGAATGCAGAGGCTGGGCGTGACATCATAACATCACTCCTGGCCTCCGACGATCATAGAGACTCCGGTGACCATCTGGTCAGCCAGAAATCTCTATGGTGAACATCCTGGGCCAGCAGATCTGTTCTCTGACTCACCGATCGCAGCTGTGAGTCGGTAGAAGCACCAGAGGGTGGTGGGAGGGGGGACATCCCATCTTGCCACCTGTAAGCAGGCATCATTCAGATATACCCCCACAAAGCCCAGGACGTCTTATGATGGCCAGTCCTCGGCAAGTGGTTAATTACAGCCATTAGTCTGTTAGGATATGTCTCCACTAACTTACTAACTGCACATCTAGACTATGCAATATTTGACTACTCTTCTTTGCAGAACTGCTCAAGTTCAGTTAAATTTGGTGACCTTTTGTGGACTGCATTCTTCAAGTCACAGATTTTCAATGAGGTTTAAGTTTGGGCTCTGACTAGGCCATGCAAGGACATTCACTTTTTTTCTTCAACCACTGTGTGGTAATTTTTTGCTGTGTGCTTTGGGTCATTGTCATGTCGGAAGGTAAACCTTCTTCCCATTGGCAACTTTCTGGGAGAGAGCAATAGATTTTCCTCAATAATTTGAAGGTATTTTGTCACATCCATTTTTTCTTCTACCCTGACAAGTGCTTCAGTCTTTGCTGCAAAAAGCATCCCCATAACAGGATATTACCCCCTCCATGCTTTACTGTAGGAATGGTGTTATTTGGTGTTGAGGCCAAATAGTTACATTTTTGTATCATCTGACCATAACACCTTTTTCCACGTAGCCTCAGAATCTGCAAGGTGTGTTTTGGCAAAGTTCAGTCATGACTGCATGTGGCCTTTCTTAAAGAGTGGCTTTTTCTTGCAACCCTCCCATACAAGCCACATTTGTGGAGGATTTGTGATATTGTTGTCACATGCACACATGGGCCACTCTTTGTGAATTAAGTATGAGCAGCAAGTTAAGCTGGCCATACATGAATCAACACTGAATTTTGATCCATGTCTGGCCACTGTTGTTGAACAGAAGTCTGTCTACAGATTGACTTCTTCCAACCACCCTGTACGTATTTTCTTGCTTGATCAGCACTGAAAGCTATAGACTGTAATGTTGATCCGTGTATTCTGATGGAGAGAGAGTTTCCCCACTGTCAGAATACAATGATACGGCAGGGAGGATTCCCACATCCACATTGAGAGTGTGAATGGGGAACTGGGTCAGTTTTTTTTTTGTTTAACCTACTGATTGAATGAAAAAAACTGATTCAACTTTACCCTTTGATAACGGAGTCCTCTTAGGATAAAACACCAATAGTGGCTGGTGCCCATAAAAAACTTGCTTAGCAGGTTTATTAATTTCATACATTTATTTTTCCTCTAGAACCTTCTGGTACACTAAGGCTGACTATACATGGACAGGTATTGTTTTGAATTTGATGTGGCAGGACAGCAGAATTTCCAAGCATGTAATGTGTGGGTTATCTAATTGGATATGATTTGAATAAATTGTTTAGGTAGGTCCGTCATTCTTTGTAGATTCTGTGGTTCACAATGAAACTTTACTTGTGGGTGGCCAGTTCTGGGATTACAATTGATAGTCCAAGATGATGAAATGCTTTTGGGTCACATGTATATTTGTGACCACTTTTTTGAAAACCAGTCACGGGGGAAATAAAGACCTGTCATTGGCGACCCTCTCTTCTAAAATTATTAGTTGACTGCCTACATGCTGACCCTCTGTCTTTGAACACTTTGAGTTCCAGACTATTGTAGATGAAGGGTTGGCAAAATAACCAGGTAACTAGCCATTTTAAAAGGAGTTTAGCAAACACTGCGTTTCTCTCAGGAAAAGTTTATTTAAATGATCACAATGTTTTGTGGAAGAGGATAATCTGCCACTAATTGCACAAGACATGACACAAATCAATTTTTTAGTACTTCTATGGTTGGCAATATACAACAAACTGTCTAGATTCTGCCCTGTCTGTATAGCTAGGACCTGCCACTCTTTCTCTTTTTCTTTTTTTTTTCTTAAAGTGTATTTTTTGTGCGTGAACTCGAGAGAGAGGAGCCGGACTGCAGGAGTTGGGAGTAGGCAGACCCTCCCCCCGGAGGCAATCGCCATCCTTCTCCATGCCCCTGGTGGCAATGGCGGGTGTGAAGGGGGGCCTCCCACTCACCCCGCCCTACCTGCTCCTCTTGGGAGCCCAACTGGGGCCCAACGGGACCCCAATGGGGCAGAGGGACTCCCCCTATGAGGGAGTGAGGGGGCCTAGCCCACCCAGCCAGCCCCGTAGGTCCTTCGCCTCTCTTTATTTTAAGAGACCGCATGGCCAAAGTGCATGTGTTTTTTAAACCAATTTTGTGTGCGTGCAAGTGTGGTGGTTTTTGTGGGGGGGGGGGTGGGCGTACTAAGCACAGGCGTACCTTGCATAGCACACCCACCGGGAGCCGGGCTGAGACCACCAAACTCAATTCACATGTAGCCGAGACCGGGATCCGAACCCTTGGCTGCAGAGGTGAATGGCTTGTCAGCGCAGTGCCAATCACGTTGAGCCACCACAGCTCCTCTCTGCCACTCTTTCTCGTCTGATCTGCCTAATGGACAGAGTTGGTTAGTACATTCCAACTCTCTTCTCACTCAAGTCAAACATAACATAATGTACATTTTAAAATTTGTTGTAAAATCTCTTAAAGCACTAGCAAGCTTCTCTAATGGTGAGACACAGTTATTATCTCCCAGTAGCCTGAAACAGCCTGATCCTCTCTAAAGTTTATATTGGGGGTTGGCGTAGGGACAGAAGTGGTCCATTTATGACTACTCTAATGCCACGTACACACACGATTGTGCTTTTGCCCGGTCAAACATCTGAATTCCATCAGAAAAATATAGAACATATTCTATATCTAAAGTCCGATGAAATTCATCGGAAATTTCCGATGAAAAAACTCTGATGGGGCAAATTTCGATCATGTGTACAGGGCATAACTGTCTTGGTTTGACACATGACATTTCCCTGTAAATTTTTCCTGATATCTTCATTCGAGATCTTAAAAGTACGCTTACTATATATTATGGCTATATCTTTATTTAGTTGGTATTGTATGTAAATCCCACACTTTAGATGACTAATTTCATTTTGACTGTATCTCGGAGCCCAGGTGAACATCAGAAAGTCTCTTTCAGACTGGTAATCATGCTTCACTGAGACACGCTGTGAAAATGGCATTGTTATTTAGAAACATTACAAAACCCAGACTCTGTTTTCCTGCCACTCGCCACTATTTCACTCAGCCAATTTAGCCGCCTTCCTGCGGGGAGCGAATGGAGCAATTAAAATTAGGAACACAGATTTTCACATTCATAGGATCCACATCAGGGACGAGTGATCATAAATTAAATCATTTTCCTTTCCCGCAAAGTCATATCTGTATTAAATGAGGCTGAGAGACAGATACATTGAGGTATAGTGAAAGTGGGACTACAAGATGTAATATGACACAGAGGAGAAGTTATGATTAGAAGACAGGTTGAACAAAAAAGAATAAGACATTGATGATGAGGTAAAAGTAATCTGCGTGAAGATAAATGAGACAGGAGAAAGGAAAGCTTAAGAGAGCAAAAAGTGGGAGCTGGTTATTGCCTGTCAAAATCAGGAGCTCCCTCTATTCATAACAGATTCTGTATATTGAGAGAAAAGTATGTGTGTATATAAAATGTAGGGCCTATTTACATCAGTCCTGTTGATCAGTAAGCATGGCCTAAATGGCTGTGGTTAAAGATATGCTGTACATATAAGTACTGTGCCACAAGTGAGAGTCTCACACATAAAGTGTTTGTTACCCCAAAAAATAAAAATAAAAGATTATTTTCCCTTAAGGCATGCATAACAGCACAGTGCTTGTGCTGTATCATTTTGCCCCTTCTATCACCTGAAATACTTGGCTGATCCTACCTGGTTCTGCCCTCCCCTCAGTAAACTGACCACGATTTATCAAGGCTGCTGAGCCCTGAGACCGTGGTCAGTTTATGTGCTTCCGTCATCCACAGCTCTCCTGTCTGCTCTTCCCTGTCCTCTCCCCCCTCCCCTTCCTGTCTGTCAGCTCCATCCACTCCCCAGCCCTCCCCTCCTGCTGCTATCATAACTGCACTATAAACATACCACCCTCTCTGTGTCTGTAACATTATGTGTCCCTGTGTCTGTTTTATATAAAAAATATGTTTATTATATGTGTATTATACCTTATATCAGAGTGTCTACCGCCACTCACGTGACTCCTCAGCTCTCTCTCCTCTCTCCTCCCCGGCTGACATCAGCGGGAGTGCTTGGCCCTGCCTGCTATAGCTGTAAGCCAGGGGGAAGAGAGAGCTGAGGTGTCAGGTGAGCGGCAGGAGACGCTCTGATATAAGTAGCCAAAAATCCTTGCACTGGGTAGGATATATGACCCAACATTGGTGATCAATGAAAGATACCAGTATCAGTGACAACCATAAAGTTTGGATCTCGTTTCACTTTATATTGCAGTAACAATGGTCACCTGGACAAAAAGTAATGGGGAATCTTGGTGGGGGGTAGGGTTGGAGGTAGCAAAGCGGCAAAGAAAGCACTAAAAATCTATAGTACAAAAATGGCCAGGTAGGTATAGGCCTCAAAGTCTTAGTTGCAATTACAGCCTAGTTAGCACATAGAAAACGTTGAAAATACATTTCAGAGACACTACAGGCTCCTTTCTCAAGGTGAGATAATGAGAAATAAGGAGCCTGTAGTATCTTTGAAATGTTTCTAGTTTCGATTTGTTTCTGTATGCTAAATTTGCATTCTTGTGTTCTAGCCATTTTTGTAGTTTTAGTATCACAATTGGGCAAGCACCATCCCCAAAGGCATTTAAAGGTAAAGTGAAGGATAGAATTTGTTCAGTACTAAAAACGTGACAGTGGTTCCTAACCTGTCTCTATGTTGTCCGAAACCAAAAGTGGAAGTTCTGGCTAGAGATACACTTTAACAATTGAATAAAAGACAATAAACGACTTATCCACATGCATACTTTTTAAATGGATTGCAGCCTAACACAACATATGGGGACATACATTGTCATATTATCCCCAACATGAAATGTTATACAGTAAATGTTGAATATATCAATGTTATACATGCTATTAAACAAACACCTACTGTACATGCCATGCAACTAACAGGTAAAAGAGTACCGTATATACTCGAGTATAAGCCAAGTTTTTCAGCCCTTTATTTTGGGCTAAATATGACCCCCCTCAGCTTATACTCGAGTCAGTACCTGCCAGTCCATTGCCGCCTGACCTCACTTTGCCCATTGCAGAATCCGATCTGTGTACCGTGGCCGCACAGTTTTAAAAAATCACGCTCCTCCTTGTGCTGTTCCATGATAGGCAGAACACTCGGTTTCCCAGAAAACACTGCGTCTATCACGAACGAGAGGGCGATCGTGATAGGTGGAACACTGAACACAGTGTTTGCTGGGAAACCGAGTGTTCCACCTGTGTTCAGTGTTCTGCCTATCACGATTGCCCTCTCGTTCGTGATAGGTGGAACACTAAACACAGTGTTTGCTGGGAAACCAAGTGTTCCGTCTATCACGGAACAGCACAAGGAGGAGCGCAATCTTTTAAAACTGCGCGGTTACAGATTTGGGTACACAGATCAGATTCTGCAATGGGCACGGTGAGATCAGGCAGCAATGGGCAAGGTGAGGTCAGGCTGCAATGGACACAGTGAGGTCAGGCTGCAAATGGGCACATTGATGTCAGGCTTCTATGGGCACAGTAAGATCAGGCTGCTATGGGCACAGTGAGGTCAGGTTGCAATGGGCACAGTGAGGTCAGGCTGCTATGGGCACAGTAAGATCAGGCTGCTATGGGCACAGTAAGATCAGGCTGCTATGGGCACAGTAAGATCAGGCTGCAATGGGCACAGTGAGGTCAGGTTGCAATGGGCACAGTGAGGTCAGGCTGCAATGGGCACAGTGAGGTCAGGTTGCAATGGGCACAGTGAGGTCAGGCTGCTATGGGCACAGTAAGACCAGGCTGCTATTGGCACAGTAAGATCAGGCTGCAATGGGCACAGTGAGGTCAGGCTGCAATGGGCACAGTGAGGTCAGGTTGCAATGGGCACAGTGAGGTCAGGCTGCTATGGGCACAGTAAGATCAGGCTGCTATGGGCACAGTAAGATCAGGCTGCAATGGGCACAGTGAGGTCAGGTTGCAATGGGCACAGTGAGGTCAGGCTGCTATGGGCACAGTAAGATCAGGCTGCTATGGGCACAGTAAGATCAGGCTGCTATGGGCACAGTGAGGTCAGGTTGCAATGGGCACAGTGAGGTCAGGCTGCAATGCGCACAGGGAGGTCAGGCTGCAAATAGGTAAAGTGAGGTCAGGCTGCAAATGGACACTGTTGACCCTTATTTCCCCTTACAGTAGTTGCTGCATTCTCACCCTAGGCTTATACTCGATTCAATACGTTTTCCCAGTGTTTTTGTGGTAAAATTAGGTCCTCGGCTTATACTCGAGTATATGCGGTATTTCTTACTAATACTATTACAACAGATAATCTCAATAATAGGGCAATAAACTGCTCCATGGTGGGGCTCATCCATATAAGCTTCAAGTGATTGGTTGCTGTTAGTAACAAAGACACCATGTTCTCTAGGTTTCATAAATTAGATCCATAGTCTTTAAGGTCAGAAGTCCTCATCTGTTAATGAATGAGTTAAAAAGCTTTTACTTGTCTCTTGAAGATGGAGTATTGATTATATTGCTCACTAAGACAGTATTTATTATGCTATGCTCTTCAACAATGGCTGCAGTAAGAGTGGGGCTCTCCGAGAGTGTAATAGACAAGTGTAACACCACAAACACCACAGGGATGCTTTGAAGTCACTGATGACCACATTTATTTCTGAGTAATGTGTAATACAGGCAGTCATTCTGCTAATTCACATGCACAATTTGCTTTTGCAGTTATCCAAACGTTTTCCTGTCGTAATAAACAGAATGGAGAAACTGTCAGCGCATTATATATACTTCACCAAATAGCTATGTGAGATGCTAGGGCCTACAAACAATATGTGCAGCGCTGGTACATTTCCACAGCCTGCTATCCCAGTTATATGTGTATACTAGTTTGTTTTACTGTGTATTTTAGATCCAATATGTGCAGCGGCTGTAATTATTATATAGAATAGTACATTCTCAGGGGGAAACCATATACTTTGTGGTCCTATAGAGAAACCAAACTGATACTTGAAGGCAACCTAAAAGGATGATAAGCACTTATGTTGCTGGGAAGCAACCATTTCGGGGATCACCTCAGAGAAATTATAGCTTTTCTTTTGGATTAAACCCGCGTAGCAATAAAGTGCACGTTTGAGGCACTACACACCATAAAATGTACTATTTTGCTCACATATAGTTATGCTATGCAGCCATATGCAGTGTAGAATATTGTTAAAAGGAAGGCTTTTAACCACTTGAGACTGTAATGCCCATTAACAGGACATTTTTGAGCTTCAGTGGTATAATAATTAGCCTGACAATTACTTGGTCATGTAACACTATACCCAAATAAATTTTTTATAGAGCATGATAACGATTTTTGTGGTATTTTTTAACAACTTTTTTTTTCTACTTCACAAGGGAAAATGCAAACAATTTTGAAGAACCTGATGTATCACATTTTTTAGGCCCTAAAATGCCCCCAAATTTAGAACATAGGGAATTATTTACGAAAGGCAAATCCACTTTGCACTACAAGTGCAAAGTGCACTTGGAAGTGCAGTCGCTGTAAATCTGAGGGGTAGATCTGAAATGAGGGGAAGCTCTGCTGATTTTATTTTTCAATCATGTGCACGTTAAAATGCTGTTTTTTATCTTCCTTGCATGTCCCCCTCGGATCTACAGCGACTGCAATTCCAAGTGCACTTTTAGTGTAATTTCACCTTGCACTTGTAGTTTGCACTTGTAGTGCAAAGTAGATTTGCCTTTCGTAAATAACCCCCATTGTGTAAAAAGTGTAGCAGCCAGAGTGCAGGGGTCAGGATTGTGTAATGCACAAAACAGCGTGCTTATTTTAGTGCTCCTTTATGGTGTTGGTCGGTTGTGAGTACACCCTTTAAATATTGGTGGTCAGCAGTGTAGACCCTCTTATATGTTGGGGATCAGTAGTAAGTTCCCCAAAACTGTTAGTGGTCAGTTTTTTTCCCCCATAATATTTATAGTCAGTGTGCCCCTGTATGATTCACTTGCCCCATGTCTGCTTAGTGGTGGTCAGCGGAAGCCCCTTTTCCCTGGTGGTCAGTGATAGCAGTTTAACTTACAGGACGATAGGACAGTCAAAATTAGAAGCAGCGCCGCTCCCCCCTCCCCCCCCACAGTTGCGAAATTCTGGGCACCCGCATACTGCACTTACTGGAAGCAGTGCGGCCCCTAATGGGGGCGCTATACTAATTGGCCTCTCAGCCCATTCCGCCCCATAAGACTGGCCCTACGCTAACAGTGCAGCGCAAGCCATTGGGGACTCTTTCCGTGCTGCCCCCCTGCAAAGTTCTGCCCTAGGCCTGGACCTTGTCGGCCTAGGCCAGGATACAGCGTTGGCTTCATGTACACTTGGCTGTCAAATCGTGCCATGGTTTTGCTGCGTTTTGTGTTTTCTTGCAGCCAGCGGTCAATTTGTTCCTATCCTGAATGCAATTCTTCCACATTCAAGAGAGTGAGGTTGAAACTCACCTAACCACAGCAGCTCCTAAACTCTGCTAAAAGCGTATGTGTACATCAACACATGGGGTTTATTTACTAAGGGCAGTTGCTCCAGAGCTTAGTAAATGAGGTAAGGCTTCACTTTGCAAAGAATACTTAATCACATGTAAGGGGACAAAAACTGCATTTGCTTGCATATGATTGGATGATAAAAGTCAGCAGAGCTTCTGCTCAGTTACTAAGCTCTGGGGCAACTGCAAAGTGCGAAGACTTTTTGCCTTTAGTAAATCAACCCCATAGGCTTTTATGAGGTTGAAATTAGGAGCTTTGGCAAAAAAAGTGCCAGAAGCTCCTAAACTCAAGTTTAGGAGCTGCTAGTGTACATGAAGTCTTACTTGTAGGGTGTGTGTGTGTGAAGGTTTAGATGGTGTTGAGTTGTATGTGTAAGGGAATTCTAGTGTAATAGAGAAAATACAAGAAAAAATGAGAAGAGTCAACTATGTTAAAACCCTTCCAGAGAAGCATAATCTGGCCTTATCCAATCTAAGTGTAAGAAGTGGACCAACGTGGAAAGCAAAGCAGACACTGCATTTGGTATTATATTTAAAAAAGAGAGATGGATCTCGCCCAGGTTAGAAAACGTTTGTAGGTTAGAGTTTGGTGTTTGAACTGTATTCTCTGTGTAACTGGCAGTCGGTGGGGGAACTGAGAATCAGGATTGAGAACAGAGAGTATAGGTGAATTGAGTGAAGCAGCAATGTTCAAGATGGACTGAAGTGGTGCGCGTCTCTTTACTGGTAAGCCAAAGAGGACAATATTGTAATTAATAAGCCAAGATATTATAAAACATGTACTGGTGTTTTAACTTATACATATAAACTTTATAACGTATAACTTTATACATGTAGAAATGGAAAATGTTTTAAGTCGGGGACAAGATGAGGTAGTTAGTAAATGATTATGAGCCTTAAATATGAGTCTTATGTCCTTTTTAAGTCAATTTTGGATTTTATATTAAACAGTTTGTTGATTAAGAATACTTAAGTATTTGAACTAAGGCTCCATTTAGACTATGTAGGGTGAAATCATTTTTATTCCAAGAATGTTTTCGTTGACTTTTGGTTTGTTCTGATTTGCTTGATTCGTGGGCAGAGCTATGGGGTTAAAGTGTCATGATAATTGGCAAAACTAATTAAGCTGAAAGGGCAGCAACATTTTGGTCAGAGACTTCTGAAAGGCAAAATGCAAATGTTCTGTATAGATTGGCGTACTTGGAGCATCTTAATGAGAGTGCATGAGGATGCCAGGGTAGCTTGGTGAGAGATCAAGACCTGACTTAGTATATTGGTACAGTATGTTGTCTTGTGACCACTATTATGCCGTGTACACACAACCATTTTTTAACGACAATAAAAATAAAAAAAATGTAATTGGTCATGAAAAACGGTTGTGTGTATGCTCCAGAGCATTTTTCTCGATGCAAAAAATGGCCGTTAAAAATTTAGAGCCTGCTCTATTTTTTCTCGTCGTTTTTCACATCGTTCTATTTCACGTCATGAAAAACGATCGTGTGTACGCTTTAATGAGAGGGGGAAAAAAACGCACATGCTCAGAAGCGAGTTATGAGACGGGAGCGCTCGTTTTGGTAAAACTAGCGTTCTTAATGGAGATAGCACATTCGTCATGCTGTAACGGACTGAAAAGCACGAAGACTGAAAAGCGTGAATCGTCTCTCACCAAACTTTTACTAACACGCAGTAACACGAAATCAGCAAAAGCAGCCCAAAGGGTGGCACCATTCGAATAGAATGTCCCCTTTATAGTGCTGTTGTACGTGTTGTCGTACGTGTTGTACATCACCTCGCTTTGCGCAAGCATTTTTTATCACGATCGTGTGTATGCAAGGCAGGCTTGAGAGGAATCACGTCTAGAAAAACTTTGTTTTTTTCAATGACATGAATAACGGTCTTGTGTACGCGGCATTAGTTGTAAGTGTAGTAAACTTCACAATGTCCCTAGCTATCTGTCCACCTATTTTACTGCCAGTTGGATAATGTCTGCAGTGTCATTACATGGTCAAGTAGTTGTTACACATATGAAATGCGCTAAACTGGAAGAGCTGTTCTAATGAAAGTACTAATTGCATACAAGCAAAAGTCACAGTTTACTTGGGAGTAATATTTTGGCATCCAAAATATGGGCAGTGTCTCTCATAGTCTATGTAATCTTAGTAAGCTTTCCAAGTACTTTACACATAGATGTCTGCTCTATTTTAGTTAGGTTAGGCATCTACAACTTTACTACTAATAGAAGGGCTGTTTTTTTAGAGATCACCTAAAGCTTGTCACATATTGATCCAAATTTTAATATTGGTGTAATATTGCTTAAATAACTATTAATAATGTGTGCAAAAGAAACACATACAGTTAAAATTGTAGCATGGCTGTGCTCAGTGTACTGCCCCCTTATATTGGTGGTCAGTGTAATGTTTCATTATATAGGTGGTCAGTGTGGCCAGTGGACTGAATGAGAAATAAAAAAAACGAAGATTCTTCAATCCACATGTTACAGATGCATCCATACCTATCCTGTTCTCTTTGTATTGCTTCCTTTGAATGAAATCCCTGGTGTTCCTGTCAGCCCCTCTGCTTTCCTATTAAAAACTCACCACGCTCAACAGGAGAACACACGATGGTCATATCTCTATCTATGCTGGAAACTCATCCTGCTCTCCTTCAATGATCAGGCTTGTCCTGACCCCACCCCCGCACAGCCTTTAAAGTGTTTGTATAAAACGTATCCATGACATTTGACCTAAGCACATATATCTGTAGTATTTACTTATCTCTTTCCAAAGCTCTAAATGTTGTGTCTTTCTGCTGCTCTGTTCCTGTTATCAGCAGAGTCACTTCTGACAAGTGAGATAACAACAGCTGAAAATTTGTGTCAGGGAGGAGCTTATGCAGAGTTTTACTATTCATAATAGAGGGAATGTGATCACCTATAAAAAAAAAGGGGGGGTATATATTTTTTTCCTGACTTACCCAGATCTGTCCAACTATGACATCAATAGTATTTAAATTATTGGAAGAAAAAATAAGGGACCATATCCAAGGATTTGCTGATGAAAATAGTGTCATTAGTAATAACCAACATGGAGTTATGAAGTACTGTTCTTGCCAGACCAACCTTTTAACATTCTACGAGGTGGTGAGCTCTGATTTGGATAGAGGAGGGCCTGTGGATGTGATGTATCTAGATTTCACTAAGGCATTTGATACGGTACCCCACAAACGATTAATATACAATTTAAGATCTTTTGGCATTGATGACAGGCTATGTACTTGGATAGGAAACTGGTTTCAGGAGCGTGCCCAGAGGGTGGAGATTAAAGGCATATTTTCTGAATAATCTGAAGTTGTGAATGGGGTGGCCCAGGGCTCTGTCCTGGGACCAATTCTATTTAACTTGTTCATAAACGATATAGAGGTTGAAATAATTACTTCAATGTCAGTGTATGCTGATGATACAAAGCTAAGAAGGGCACCAACTTCATAACAGGATATAACAACTTTACAAGAAGACCTCAATAAAATAGTGAAGAGGGCAGATAAATGGTAGATAAGGTTTAATATTGAAAAAATTTAATTTATATATACAGTGCCTTGAAATAGTATTCATACCCCTTGAAATTGTCCACATTTTGTCATGTTACAATCAAAAACGTAAATGCATTTTATTGGGATTTTATGTGATAGACCAACACAAAGTGGCACATAATTGTGAAGTGGAAGGAAAATGATAGATGGTTTTCAAAATGTAAAAAAAAAAATATCTGAAAAGTGTGGCGTGCATTAGTATTCAGCCCCTTTACTCTGATACCCCCAACTAAAATTGAGTGGAACCAATTGCCTTTATAAGTCACCTAATTAGTAAATGGCCATATTTTAAAAGTCAGCAGCTGAAGTATTTGTAGCTGCTGACTTTTAAAAAAAAAATAGCGTAACTCCGCTTTAAACTATTTTGCAAAGAAGAATGGGCAAAGAATGTCGCTCTCTAGATGTGCAAAGCTGGTAGAGACATCACCAAAGACTTGCAGCTGTAATTACAGTGAAAGGGGGTTCTACAAAGTATTGACTCAGGGGGGCTGAATACAAATACACGCCACACTTTTCACATATTTATTTGTGAAAAAATGTGAAAACCATTTGGCCCCTTTCAAAGGCGCAGTCCGTTCAGGTCCGCCTGTCAGTTTTTTTTGGCGGACCTGAACAGGCACCCAATACAGGTCTATGGAGCGACGGATGTCAGCGCTGACATCTGACCCGCTCCGATCTGCTAAAGTGTGATGGATGGAAACCCTATTTTCTATCCATCTGGCAGATCAGACTAAAACGGACTCTACGGTTCGTCTTCATCCGATCCCCCATAGAGGAGAGCGGCGCTCTGACAGGTTGGTCCCTGCACAGTATGCAGAGACAGACCTGTCATCTGCCGGCTCAGCGGGGATCGACGGAGCGATCCCTGCTGAGTATAGTGGAGTCTGTATACGGACACATGTGTGTGAAAGGGTCCTTTATCATTTTCCTTCCACTTCACGATTATGTTCCACTTTATGTTGGTCTATCACATAAAATACGTTTATGTTTTTGGTTGTAAAATGACAAAATGTGGAACATTTCAAGGGGTATGAATACTTTTTTAAGACGCTGTATGTGTATATATATATATATATACGAATATGACAATAGTACTTTTCACCACTACTTATCACATTAGTGCACCATAATTTATGATATAAGGTTTATATTTTGAAGATTGCTGACTAATTATTACACCTGTCACTTTATTCATGTACAGTATATGTAACATTTATATGATTTATATTTGTGTATGTCTCTTAAGCTCCGTACACATGATCGGACCTTTGTCCGACCAAAATCACAGAGTAAAAGAGAACATGTTCTCTATGTAAACTCTGATGGAATTCATTGGAATTTCCGATGGGGCATACACACGGTCGGAATTCCCGACACAGACTTTTTCCATTGGAAATTCTGATTATGTGTATAGCTCTAAGGAATATTGAGTAGCAGTAGCACTTGTCACTTTATTATATTTTTGATAATGAAATGATTCACATATACTCAAAAAGGTCCCAAAGTTTTCTCATTTACATCTAAGAATACACTTACAACAGAGCAGCGCCACACCCACTAGAATCACACATACTACACTTCAAATGGTGATACCGGTATGATGCCTGCAGCTGCAAGACAACAAAGGTACCGTTTCTTAGAGATGGCGGTCGGCTCTTGTAAAAGCAAAGCTAACTAGCTGCTAGATTGCTTAACAAGCAGCGGAAGGGGACTTCCCCCCACCACCTTCCAGGGCTTTCTCGGCCTCTCCCATCCCATTGGGTGACCCAAAGCGACCAGTAGGCGTTTCCACCAGCTAATCAGAGAGCTGAACAAAGACTGGATCAGCTATGTTCGGCTCTCAGCTATGGTAACCTGGAAGCGATGTCCTGACTTCACTTCCGCTTTACCCAGATGTCAACTATGCCATTTTAAAGAAAAAGCATTAAAACATCAATCTTGGTGTGATTGAATGCTTTTATAGGCAGAGGAGGGATTGGATCCCCAGATCTCTCCATAAAAAAAAAAACCTGTCACATGCCTATTGGCGTTACAAGGGATGTTTACATTCCCTGTGATAGCAATAAAAGTGATTTCAGCCTCTTGAATGGCTGGGGGCGGAATGACGTCATCCCACACATGTGCACGGGGGCCCATCATTCTGCCAGGAATGCACAATGAGCTGTACATGTGCAGCTCTGTGTGCATTCAGTTAAAGACTACTAGCAGGCAGGTGTTTGTTATAAATATAGAGCTGTCTGCTCGCAGTTATTTTCAGTTACCTATAGATCTAATTTCATTCAAATGCCCTCCTGTCCAGACCTGCACTTTGAATTTAGAATTTTGTTTGTTAGGATAAAAAACATTTCCCATTTTGCTCGTTCATATTCTTGTTACTGGATCAAAAACGATTGTCGCTTTGACCCCACTAATCATTCGAAAATCCAATGAATGTTCCATAAATGAGGATTTTCAAACAAAATTCTACTGGTTTATGGCTGGGCACAGCATTGGATGCCCAGCTCTGGTTGGACCCCAGTTTTCAACCTACTATTGGTGGGCTGCATGCATCACCTGTCTAATGAATTGGTGCCACCATTCCAAAGCATAGTATTCCCCTCCTATAGAAGTGTCTGCCTAGCAAAATGGACTTTCAGTACCTAGGACAGTTCCAACACACTGACGTAAATGAATTGTTGCTGCACACGTTTGGTAATGTGTTCTTGTAGGAAGCCTTGGCAATCCTAATTGAAGTTAAATTATTTTGCAACCCTAAAGACTAATCCTCGACTTAGATGTCTCTTCCATTTTTCACCTGCATGCTATAGTAGACATTAGTGTTGTAATCCATGTTCCTGCTGATTAGAGGTAGGAATGGCAGCGACACATGTCTCTGTGAATATGGAATGTGTATGAACAAAGCGGGGTTGTGAAAAGTATGACACTGTGACAGTTTGTCATAAATGACCCTTTTGTGTCTTTCTCTATAGCCTTTTGCTGGTATGTTTAAAAAGTATTTAACATTTATTGGAACACACAAATGAAGCCCTGACTTCTGCCCTAATGCTCTGTAATTAATTTTTTTTCTTTTTGTTGAAATGGTATTTATGATAGTCTTCATGTTCAGGCTTTATCTAATGCATAATGTTCATTCCTGGCCTCTAATTGCATTTAAATTAAAATTGTCCTAGCAGGGAGAGATGAATAGCGTGCGGCGCGCTGGAATCACTCAGCTGGGCCCGGGCAGGCTGGCCTACAGAGCAGTTTGGAGCTGAGGCTGGGGGAGCGTTGGAGTTCATTAATTTTTATTGCTCAGGTAGTTGAAGTAAAGCAGGTTATTTTCTGTGAAATTTATATTTATGTTTGTGTCGGTGGCCCAGCTATGATCAAAAGCCCAGAGGGAGAAGAAGCTTTTATTTTAATATGTTCTTTCTGTGGCACCAGATCCTAAGGGACCTGTGATATGTGTATCTGCATTGTGCTTTTCCTTACAAGAGAGAACTGTTCAATGGACTGCAGAGCTAAACAGAACCATTAATGTATAGACTATGTAGTCTGCCCAGGTCAGGGTAAGGCTGCATGTTCCACTTGTTCACCTCATTCTGCAAAGATTCCAGCCTGTCAAAATTATACTCTTTTAAACCCTACACCCACCACACTGATTTTCTAAACTCATCACGCTGCATATTGGAAGCGTCATTGTGTCCTCTATAGGTCACAGGTGTCAAACACAAGGCCCGGGGGCCGAATCCGGCCCTCCAGGCCATTTTATCTGGCCCTCACACCTCTCTTGCAGCTATGACAACCTTCTTGTTCCTGCTCCCACCTAGTCTCACCAGTCTGCAGCAGAGAGGAGGACAGATCTCCTCTGCCAGATCCTGCCCTTCTCTGTGCAGCGGCAGGGAGGCTCATGTCTGCCCCCTCCCCATCTCAGCAGTTGGCAGCAGAGAGGAGGCCAGAACTCCTTCTACTGATCCTGTGCCTCCTACAGATCTAGCCGCAGCACCCCCTGGTCTCTGCCCTCTGCATTCCGCTGGCTCCAACCCCCCTTCTGCTCCTCCTTCAGACCCTCCACTTTTTGCTTCCCAGCTCCACCCCGGCAGCAGCACAAGGTAAGGGTGAACTCCTGACTTTTGATGGTGCCAGGGCTCTTAACATCTGGTGTAAGGTGGTGTGTGGTGCTCAACTGGCCCTTTGAGGACTACCATAATGCCCATGCGGCCCACGATGAAATTGAGTATGACACCCCTGCTATAGGTGATGACCTCTGCAGCCAATGTGGTATTCACAAGCAGTTGTGTCACCCTGCCTGAGTTCTCTTCTACTGAAATAAGGAACACCTACCTCTCATGTTATGGAGATATGGGTGGGGGGGTTAGTTTAGCAGGTAAGAACTGGGCAGGGTTAAAAAAAAACTGCTTGGGATTTCATTGCAACATAGGCAGAGTTGCCAGCTGCAACAAAAGGAAGTTGTGAGCTCACTAGATTTTTGGCAGGGTCAATGGATATATTTTTTTAACTTGCAGCATTTTAAAATAGAAATTGTGCAAAATCGCATAACACTCAAAAACACTTAGACTTTTTGCAGGGGCATAGCGATGGCACTAATTCTTAATGGCACTTCAATGCACCATGCTAACAAAGTACCATGTGTTTTGGTGTGGCACAATTTAAAGAAAAGGGTCAGGCACTTCTTCCTTGCAATTTTTCTCGTATGGTAACCCTAAATGTATTGTGCAAATTCACGCAAAAACATATCTCAGCAGTGTGATATAAGCATTATGGTTGCAGTCCTGTCTGCCTCCTGCTCACTCCAAACTTCTGAGTGTCTATAACACTAGTTATTTTCATTACTCTGAAATTAAACCCACCTACTTGTCCACTCACAGTGAACCCCAACATGTAAACTGAGCATGCTCAGCTTACAGTGACCGGCCAAATCCCTGTGTGCAGGGATGACTAACCTCTGCACAAGGACAGGAGTGATGTCATCCCACGCTGGCCAATGAAGATGGCCTAAAACTGGCACATAAGAGAGGATGGCTGCACCAGTGGGACACAGGTCTGTTGGAGGAAAGGTAAGTATTCCTCCTTTTAGTTCCGCTTTAAGGGCTCTGTTTGAATAGGCTCAACCATAACTAGTTTACCTTAAAGTATATGTAAAGCCAAACACTAAAATCTCATAAAACTTTAAACACAAAATTGCGATTTCAAAAGTTAGGTCCATATTTCAAGAACTCAGCTTTATTGTAAAAAAACAAGGCTAAAGATGTATTCTGCATAAAGCTCCCTCAGCCCCCCTCCCCTTTATATTTACCTGAGCTCATTCCCGATGCAGCTCTGTGCACGGGAGCAGATGCTCTCTCCATTAGCTCTCTTCAGATAGCAATCACAGCCTGTGAGGAGGAAGTGGGAGGCAGGAGTGAGCCCACACGAGTGCCCCCATAGTAGGCAGCTTGCTATGGCAGGCACTCGGTAGAGAGGGAAGATACAGGAGTGCCAGCGGGAACCCAAAAAGAGAAGGATCAATGCTGCTCTATGCAAAACCATTGCACAGAGCAGGTACTGTAAATATGACATGCTTGTTATTTAAAAAAAAAAAAAAATTTGATTCTTTATAACCGCCCTAATTCTGCCATGAGTGTCCTTGTTCAGGCACCTACTGTAATAAGGCTGTTATGTTGGCTTTACTGGTACACATTGTGCAGACATGGTCCATCACTATCAGGAAACCCGCTGGAACATGTGCATGTAGGTAGTAGCTTATAAACTATGTGTTGGGTCAAATTATTTTACTGTCTTACCTGAACCTTGTGGCAAATGGCTGACCTTTTTAAGCAGTTGTCATAAACTCCTGTCCTTTAGGGTCCACTAACCGGCCAGATTTTATGTATTACCTCGGGGAGATGCAAACTAGAATGCTGCAATCACCGAGCAGCAAATGATATCAACCGTGATGTATTTCAGTTATCTTGCAAACTTGCCTGTTAGTGGGTCCTGAGGACAGGGTTGATGACCACTGTTTTAAAGGATATGTGCATTTAACAACCCCGCCCCCCCTCGCTGACCTAACAGATCCCACCCTTGCCGCTACAGATGCATAATTTCCAATATCCGACGCCTGTGGCATCCTGTGTTGACAGCCAGCACTGCTAATCTTCTCTCCCTGGTCACTCCTGTGTAGTAGAGTTCCAATTCTTAATGGGGTTCATTTAAATGCATATCCTGGAGACAAGCGCTATAGACTTCTATTGTACGCTACTGCACAGGAGAGGGAGTTTGGATCTTCTAGGTCAGTAAAGGGGGGCAAATAGATTGTCTAAATGTGCATTTTTTTTATGTTTTGCATTTACCTATAATATAGGTGCAAAATATAGGCTGAAGTTTTCCACTAGAGTTCGGAATGCCACTGATAACTAATTCAACTGGTAATAGTACCTTGTGCCCCCTCACCTGTGATACTATTAGATCAACTGTGACTATTGAAATTCCCCTCAACTGATGAACATTCCTAACTCCTAGAGAAAAAGCATTGAGGGCTGGAAGGGGTAGCATTTTGTTGTAGACTCAGCACATGGAGAACACCTTCCACTGCAAACCTGACTTTACAAGCTTCTCGTGTCTAATGTATTTCTGGTTGGGAATTCAGCTTCTTATAAGATTCTGGTTTTCCAACGTCATTCTCTTTATGAGAACAGTGGGTGACCTGCAACAAGGCAATTGTAACTAGTGGGATGGCATGGTGATCTATATAACATAATAGAGACCTTGGCAAAGTAGGAATAGTCTCACAAATCATTTGAAGATTTAACATTTTCAATTTTACTGGTACAATTGCAAAGTTACTTTTTCTAACACAGTTACCTGCAGAGTACTGAACCGTCTGACTTCTCTGACACAGCATAGTGAATGAGCACAAGGAAAGGGGTCAGGAGCAGATTTGGTAGTCACACAGAGTGTATGTAATATTCTGACATATGAATGAAAGCACGCAGCGAAATATTACTGATACTGATGACTCAGAAAGTGTCTACTGGCAAGACACGCACAATAGAGAACTGTGACAGCCAGCACTCAATAGGAAGGATCCGCTGTTTTCTTTTATAAGGGAATGATAAATGCTCTATGTTCTGTACTAGGCAAAATCGAGTCACATAAACTGTATGATTCGTGTCAGTCTAGCTCAGGAGTCATTAGCTGTTTTTAGGTACATAACTGGAAACAAATTGGGGAGTCTCCGGTGTGATAATGAACCCCTCTAACTGAATGGGATGCTCATGTTTGCCCTCTTGCTGTTCACTTATGACCAGATCATCACAAGCAATGTCACAATTAGTGGCATTGCTTGTATTATTGGACCATTATACTCCAAAAGCAAAAGGTCAATAAACTGTACATAAACCCAGGAAAAAAATTTCATATATTGCAGCTTAAATTACAGATATACAAGAAACTATTAAAGTTTAACCTAGTTATGTGATCTACTGTAAAAAGTGTATCTAATCAAAAGAACATGTAATATATTGCAGCGTAAATTACAGATATAGAAGAAACTCTTAGGCCGCGTACACACGAGGGGATATGTCCGCTGAAAACGGTCCGATGGACCGTTTCAGCAGACATCTCCGCTCGTGTGTATGGGCTAGCGGACAGATTTCTCCACCCGACAGATTTCAAAGCATGCTTTGAAATCTATCCGGTGGGGATCTGTCCGCCCGACATGTCTGCTGGTTAGTACACTTACCAGCAGACATGTCGGCTCCCACCGCCGCCGCGCCGCTGCCGAATGGATTCGGCGCATGCGCGGAAGTGTTTTACTTCCTGGTGCGGTGACGTTGCGGTGACGCGGCGGCGTCAACGTCACCGCCACGTCACCGCGCCTTCCGGCGGCGGGGAATTTGATCCGATGGTGTGTACACGCCATCGGATCAAACTCCCGATCGGACATATCCGATGGAAATGGTCCGCGGACCGTTTTCATCGGATATATCCGATCGTGTGTACGCCGCCTAAGGGCCAGATTCAGGTAGATGGGCGAATCTTTATTTTGGAGTAACGTTTGTCATTTACGTTACTCCGCCGAAACTTTATGAGCAAGTACTGTTATTCACATAGCACTTGCTCCTAAAGTTGCGGCGCCGTAGCGAAAATGAGCCGGCGGAATTCAAATTGGGCGGGTAGGGGGCGTGTATTATTTAAACTAGGCGCGATCCCGCGGGGAACGTACTGCGCATGCGTCGACTGTCAGTGCGCATGCTCCAAATTCTGTCAGTGAACGTCAATGACGTCAATCCCCATTCACGGACGTTTTATGCAAACGACACTAAACTTTTTAAATTTGACGCGATGACGACGGCCATACTTAACATAGGATACTCCACCTAGGGGGCATGTTTTTCTTTACGCCGCATATCGCTTACGGAAACGTCGGAAATTCACTGCGTCGGGCCCGCGTACGATCGTGAATTTCTGTCTCTCGCTGATTTACATATTCTTGGCGTAAATCAGCGGGAACGCCCCGAGCGCCCATTTTAAAATTGCAGTTCCGATACGACGGCGAAATACAATTACGCCGCTCGTATCTGAACTCAATCCCGGCGTATCTTGTTTTCTGACTACAGAAAACAGATAAGCCGGCTCAAAGTGAGAGTTATGCTGGCGTATCACTGATACTCCAGCGTAACTCTACCTGAATCTGGCCCTTAAAGTTTAACCTAGTTATGTGATGATTAAATCGGAGGTTCACCCAAAAATCAACTTTCTGCCACTAGATCCAGCATACTGCTGACATCTGCAGTATGCTGGATCTAGTGACAGAAAGTTGATTTTTGGGTGAACCTCCGATTTAAAGTGTATCTAAGCAAAAGAAAATGTAATATGTAATATATTGCAGCTTACCGGTCCTTAGATGTGATGGCTGAATTTGTTTTCTGCTTTCATACTTTCTCTTTTTTTTTTCACCTGGTGATCCTAAGAGAAATGTATTTCCTGGCTGGAGGTTTTGTAAAAGAATTGTTCAAGATAGTACAAGTATTTATGAGCTTACACGATTCCTGGCAGAATCAGTTGTTTTTTTTTTTTTCAGTTCTAAAACATTTAGGGCCAGATTCAGAAAGAATCGGCGGCGGCGTAGTGTATGCCATTTACACTAAGCCGCCGCAATTTACTGGAGCAAGTGCCGTATTCACAAAGCACTTGCTCCACAATTTGCTGCGGCGTAGTGTAAATGGCCCGGCGTAAGGCCGCGTAATTCAAAGGGGGCGCTCTTGTATTTAAATTAAGCGCGCCCCCGCGCTGATCTAACTGCGCATGCGCTTGCCGTAAAAATAGCCCAGTGCGCATGCTCCAACTCACGTCGGAAAACGTTGTTGAATCCGACGTGAGCGTCAAAAAAGACGACTCTGTCCCGACGCCATACTTAACATGGCATACGACAGATCTTC
The DNA here is from genome assembly GCA_029574335.1 of Rana kukunoris. Taxonomy (NCBI): domain Eukaryota; kingdom Metazoa; phylum Chordata; class Amphibia; order Anura; family Ranidae; genus Rana; species Rana kukunoris. The sequence continues at coordinate 47,589,551 of CM056059.1, read as the reverse complement.
TTAAACTTACCCCTCATATAGCAGGGGTAAGTTTACGCTTACGGAAAAAACAACGTAAACGATGACGAAGCGGCGCAAAAACGTTTGTGAATCGGCGTATCTGTCTCATTTGCATAGTCAAATGAGAAATCGACGTAAACGCCACCTAGTGGCCGGCAGAACATTACATTTAAGATCCGACGGTGTAAGATTATTACGCCAGTCGGATCTTACCGTAAATGCGTCTTATCATGTTTTCTGGCGTAATTCCTTTCTGAATCTGGCCCATACAGTATAATGGTTAAGCCCAGAAAAGGACGAAACGTGTCTGAGGAGTTATCTACAGGTAGAGAACAGGAGCTGAATCCACCTTTTACCCATCTCAACCTTATTTATGCAACAGGGAGTCAGTGTCTATGTGTAGACAGTCACCACTTTGTTAATATAGTACAAAATGCTACTAATCACATATTTAACAGACCAAAAGAAAGCAAATATGTTAATTGTTAGAGTTTACATACACTTTAGGCAATCCTATAGACATAAGAGAAACAAAATGTTACCCCAGATCCACTGCCAATATGGAAGTCCACAAACTGATCCAGTGATCTAGCTAGGACGTTCAGGCCCCATAAATACAATACTTGAATCAAAAAGGGCTGGCAACTCGGATGCTCTTGAATAAAAGTGCTTTATTGGTTACATGGGTACACGGGTACAGGCTATACATTGACGCTTTTCGGCTAAGAAGCCTTCATCAAAAGCACAAGCATCAAGCTTGCTTTTGATGAAGGCTTCTTAGCCAAAACGCGTCAGTGTATAGCCTGTATCCATGTAACCAATAAAGGACTTTTATTCAAGAGCATCCGAGTTGCCAGCCCTTTTTGATTTAATTCTAAATAGATCTTAGGGTAAGCTACATTGGCATCTTAATTTTATCACATGTAATTTTAGCATGCCTTTACTGTCCAGTAGTATGCTTTAAGTACATGACCATTGTCTCTCTGGCAGCTGGAGTTAATATAGAACTGTTTAAAATCATGATAGCTGTTTTGGGGCATAGTTAAAGTTCTGATGACCTTTAGGGTAGATTCACAATACTGCGGTTTCCCTGCGACAGCATTTGTTGGGGCACAGCAGCCCATTCATTTGAATAGGCTGCTGTATCTATGGTGCATGCAGGGGAAAAGTCCCTTCATCCAAAAAGCTATGTGGTTCACAGCACGGGAAAACACATTGCGATTTTCTATGCAAGGGGGTGCCATTACGAAATATTGGCACCCCTGTGTCTGATAACAGCTGCGTGTTTTTGGTGCAGGAAAGTGTGTAATTGCACACACCTTTGGCCTCGTACACACGACCGAGGAACTCGTCGGGCGAAACACATAGTTTTCCTCGTCGAGTTCCTTGTTAGGCTTGTCGAGGAACTCGACAAGCTTGCTTTGCGTACACATGTTAAAGACCAAATCTCCTCGTTCTCAAGCGCAGTGACTTCAACACATACGACAGCAGGGGAAGTTCAATTCCACTGGCACAACCCTTGGGGCTGCTTTTGCTAATCTCATGTTACTGAAAAGTTTGGTAAGAGACATTTTCGCTTTTCAGTCTGTTACAGCGTGACAAATGTGCTATTTCCATTACAAACGCTACTTTTACAGAAGGTGCACGGGTTTCTTAGCATAGTTTTTCGTCAGAAACCAGCCCAACAACGAACTCGACGAGCCAAATTCGACTCCCGTCAAGGAAAAACAGAACATGCTCTCTTTTTGGCTCGTCGAGTTTCTCGACAGTTTCCTCGTCGAAAAATGTACACACGACTGGTTTCCTAGGCAAAACACGTCTCCCAACAAGTTTCTTGCTGGATTCTGCCGAGGAAACCGGTCGTGTGTACGCGGCCTTAGATTAGGAACCAAATGAGGAACCAGTAAAAGGCCAGAAGTGTAAATAAATGACACCAATTCTGTCTGAAAGAGAAGCCCTTTTTATTCTGTATTCACTCCGTTGTGGTTTGACCAATATGGTACTGACACACAAGTGCCAAAAAGGTTGTTTAAACAGGGCCAGGTTTTCCTGCCTCATATTAGTACTCATCGTTGAGAGCAATGCACCCATGCAGATCAACTTCTTCAGTAGTTTGCATTTTCATTAGCTCCAGGTTCATAAAAAAATGGCAGAAATTGTAAAATGAGGCCACTGATAATCAGCCTGTATGCAGGGATCAGCGAGAAGAAAAAAAAACAATAAAGGCTGGCTGTCACATCCAGGTACAGTTAAGAAGAAGGGGTCTGATTTATAAGACATAGGAAAAGGAACAAATAAGGTTCAGTTTTGGCCTTCATCAATAACCTCTACTGGGAAACTGAAAGGTGGAAATTGCTGCTGGTTATGGGCAACACCCTCAATGTTTTCTTGTTCCAATTGTCATAGTTTTTGACAGCCTGAGTGCAGTAAATAGTGGAACCAACCAAAAGCTGGTACAACAAATTTCTTAAAGGATAAAGGAGCAGCAGAGTGGCGACAGGTAATACAGAGCACCATGCCAAAGCACAGCGTCTGCTCAAACCGTGATAAACAAGTGTACATTGCCGGGGGGTAGGGAAACGGCAGAGCACAGTGCCAAACAGAGAGCCCGTACATGTACAAAACGGAGGTCGTAGATCACAACAGCTGGCGGCCATACAACATACTCTTCCTCATAGTGAAAACATTGTCAGCAAAGCATGGCTGTATACTGTGGTAATGTTGTAATGGATTTGGTTAATCCAGTGTGACGTACTTCTGTCTGGAAACTCCCTTGTGTGTGAGTGGATCCTTGTAGCGTGCTATAGTGCAGGTTACTCTCTAATTACACTCAGGCAGCGCTTGTATTCCCTCAGCGATGATATTTTTCTGCCTGGATGAGTTATCGTCTTGTTCGGCAGAATGGAACACCAGCCGCAGGTTGTTGCTGATTCCCCTTGTCTCCCCCATGTAATACATGCGCCCCCTCCCCTCACCCGTGCACTGTCTGCTGCTAAAATCGAGGTGTCCGCAGCAGACAGCTCCATAGGATCTTGTGTGCATGAGCTATGTCTTGGATTTTCAGCTTTGAAGAGACTGACACCTGTTCAAATACCTACTGTTGGTACAAACGTCACACTCTGCTATCAGAAATACAGTATTTATTTAACACTAAACAGATAGTGCTGGTACGGCACGGTGAAGCTTATGCGTGGAAATTGGAAAAAGGAGGTGTTGCGTATAGCAATCATTCAGATTACAATTCCCACTCAGTTTTCTTTCCTCTGTTTCTCCAGTGTGTAAATCAGCCCCAGTTGCGGTAGTGCGTTGGCATGCAAAAAGCCAAGGCGATTGGTTTTCAGGACATTTGTTTTTACTTTTCCTGACGTACTACTAAACCTAGTAATATTTAGAATGCCCCGTGGCAATACATGACCTCAGGACAGCTAAGTCACATGTGAACACTTAAACTGGAACCTGGATTGATGGCCCTGTTTGTAACTGTGATTGCACCAGGTGCTGATGGCACTTATATAATACACTTTCAACTGCAAATTCTTAGACTATGGTATGGGTAGCCCAGGAATTCGAACGGTGGTTCTGATTTTTTTTAGCACATCCTCATAGGAATTAAGCTATACAAGTGATTTTAATTTCACTATATTTAGGCCTCGTACACACGACCGTTTTCCTCGACAAAATCCATCAAGAAACTTGGTGGCAGAGCTTTTTTGCCGAGGAAAACGGTCGTGTGTATGTTTTTAGTTGAGAAAACTCTTGTGGTTCTCGAGGAGAAAAAAAGAAAACAAGTTCTCTTTTTCCTTGTCGGGAGTCTCAATTTCCTCGTCGTGTTTCTCTGTCGATAGCACATTCGTCACGCTGTAACAGACTGAAAAGTGCGAATCGTCTCTTACCAAACTTTTACTTAACACGCAGTAACATGAGATTAGCAAAAGCAGCCCCAAGGGTGGTGCCAGTGGAATCGAACTTCTCCTTTAAAGTGCCGTCGTATGTTTTGTACGTCACCGCGTTTGAGAACAACGAGATTTTGTCTTGACAGTGTGTATGCAAGGAAAGCTTGACAAGATTCTCGTCAAGCCTGACAAGGAACTCGTCGAGGAAAATGATGTTTCATTTACGACGAGTTTCTCGGTCGTGTGTACGAGGCCTGAGAGGATTAACAGTGTCCTTGTTGTCACCTAATTACCCTAGAGCTACATAGGACATTTTTGTGGTGTTACTACTAAAATTACTACTAAAATTGCAAGAAAATGAACATTAGGAGGAGCAAATTATTGCTAAACAGATTGATCAATTTCTGTGCAGTAACGTCATGTGATCAATTGCACATTAATGGAGCATTGTGGAATCATGCAAGATTTATCTCCTACTAGATACTACTTCTTAGTAGCTTAGTCCTTAGTGAAGCCTTTGCTTCATCTGTTTAGCGATTAATTGCTTTTCAGTACCAAGTGATCATTTACCAGAGATATTAGTAAGAATTTTTAGAAAACATTTATACCAGGTAATAAGTCTACCTATGTCAATGGGAACTTGGAAATAGATGACCATACCAGGAAGTAAAATGTAAGCCGTGGCTCTAATAAAAGGATAGATATTTAAATTGAAAAACACAGTTTTAAATTGTGGGTTTTAGATTTGGCAAAAGATTTGGGGCCAGATTCAGCAAGACTTGCGCTGGAGTAATTCGATATGCGCCGCGTAACTGTGATTATGCGCCGTCGTTTCTATGTGGCCGTACCCACCAAACTAGATGCGTCAGAAAACTGGCCTTTTCCGATCGGCTTAACTTTCCGACGCCAGAGTATCGTCAGCGCATAATTTCGCTTGGCGCATCAGTCGCGCCTATTGATTTCCCCTGCAAATATGCAAATGAGGGATATTTCCCGATTCGCGAACGGATTAGCACCATACGCTGGCTACATGCGCCGCGCGTATCTCGTCCGTCCGACGCAAAGTTATTTCTACAAATAGCTGCTTTATCTTTACTCCAGACGGCCACAGGTCAGCAGGAGAGCAGCTACAGCAGCGTTACCGACGATAAGAGCTAGCTGAGCACCCCCACTTGCAGGACAACACCTCTGTTCATGCTTATCTGTCAACTTTTACAGCCATGGAGGAAGACATCATAGGTCTCCATAGCCGAGATGACGGCTGACAGCTCCTGGCCTTTAGAGTTCAGCTTTCTCCTGTGTGTTTGCGGGGAACGGAAGCAGCCATCTCAGAACAAAAGTAACTTCACTGCGGGGAGGGGGAACGGGATATACTTTAGTGCCGGAATGGCGCATCTACGGGCGCATTTAAACGCCCAACGGAACGCATTGCGCTGACGTTTCCCGTGAAGTGGTGCCGACGGAAGTTGTGAGCATGCGCACAAGGGGGCGAGTGGAGCCTCCCTCACTGCGCATGCTCCGTGGATGATGCGCTGAACGTAAGCCTCTGCGCTGGGCTCCGCCCATCATTTACATATGATCGAACCCACTTCCACTTGCGTCGGGTTACGCCAGCGCATTATCGTTACTCTGGCGCAAGTTTACGCGCAACTGCTATGTGAATAACAGTACTTGCGCCGAAAGTGTCGGCGGAGTAACGTAAATGAGAAACGTTACTCCAAAGTAAAGAAGCGCCCATCTACCTGAATCTGGCCCTTGGTTGTTTACCTACCCATCTCCTATATGAAATCTTTAACAAGGAACCTCATAAAGATTACATGGCTTCTTGCAGACAGGCATTTCCTTTGTAGCTGGAAAATACAACAAGCAGTAGCCTTCTTCACTACCTCAAACAAGTTTATCTAGTGCTTCTAAAAAAAAAAAGGTCCATAATTACCTAACTGAAACCACAGTAACGTGACCCTCCATGGCACCTCTTTTGGTGATGGTGATGGGGATCTATTCTCCCAACCAGTCTTGTTAGCCCCCCTGCTATCACAGTGGTGGTTTTTTAACAGAGCTTCACAGGTTGCCACTGGAGTCCTCTTCCACTCCTCCATGTGGATACCAAAGATCAGGTGGATGTTAGAGATCTTGCGCTCCTCCACCTTCCATTTGAGGATGCCCCACAGATGCTCAAGAGGGTTTAGGTCTGGAGACGTGCTTGGCCAGTCCATCACCTTTACCCTCAGCTTCTTTGGCAAGGCAGTGGTCATCTTGAAGTTGTGTTTGGGGTGGTTACCATGTTGTGACCCATTTTCCCAAGGGCTGCAATCATGCTCGGCTTCAGTATGTCACAGTACATGTTGGCATTCATGGTTCCCCCAATAAACTGTAGCTCCCCAGGACCATGCTTGACTGTAGGCAAGTTGTTGTACTCGTTGTACTCCTCACCTGGTTGCCACCACACAATCTTGACACCATTTGAACCAAATAAGTTTATCTTGGTCTTATCAGACCACAGGACATGGTTCCAGTAATCCATGTCCTTAGTCTGCTTGTCTTCAGCTTGTTTGCAGGGTTTCTTGTGCATCATTTTTAGAAGAGGCTTCCTTCTGGAACTAATTTAATGCAATGTGTGGCGTATGGTCTGAACACAGACAGACTGACTCCCCACCCTTCAACCTCTGGAGCAATGCTGGCAGCACTCATACATCTATTTCCCAAAGACAACCTCTGTATATGACTGAGCATGTGCACTTAACTTCTTTGGTCGACCATGGCGAGGCCTGTTCTGAGTGAAACCTGTCCTGTTAAACTGCTGTATGGTCTTGGCCACCGTGCTGCAACTCAGTTTCAGGGTCTTGACAATGTTCTTATAGCCTAGGTCATCTTTATGTAGAGCAACAATTATTTTTTTCAGATCCTCAGAGAGTTCTTTGCCATGGAGGTGCGATGTTGAACTTCCAGTAAGCAGTATGAGAGAGTGAGAGCGATAACACCAAATTTAACACACCTGCTCCTCATTCACAACTGGGGAGGGGGAAATAGCTAATTGGGCCCAGTTTGGACATTTTCACTTAGGGGTGTACTCACTTTTGTTGCCAGTGGTATAGACATTAATGGCTGTGTCTTAAGTTATTTTGAGTGGGCAGAAAATTATACAAGCTGTACACTCACTACTTTACATTGTAGCAAAGTGTCATTTCTTCAGTGTTGTCACATGAAAAGATATAATAAAATATTTACAAAAATGTGAGGGGTGTACTCACTTTTGTGAAATATTGTATATGCACAGACTTAGGGCCAGATTCTCGTAGAATCCGCGGCGGTGTAGCATAACTTACTGGAGCAAGTGCCGTATTCTCCAACCACTTGCTCCGTAATTTGCGGCGTTGTAGTGTAAATGGCCCGGCGTAAGGCTGCGTAATTCAAAGGGGGCGGCTTGTATTTAAATTAAGCGCGCCCCTGCACTGATCGAACTGAGCATGCGCCGGCCATAAAAATAGTCCAGTGCGCATGCTCCAGCTCACGTCAGAAAACGTCAATGAAGCCGACGTGAGTGTCATTAACGTAAAGCCCTATTCGCGAACGACTTAGTAAAAGGACGTAAACGACAGAAAAAGAAGACGCTGTCCCGACGCCATACTTAACATGGCATACGACGGACCTTCGTAAACTCATATAGCAGGGGTAAGTTTACGGAAACTACGTAAACGATGACGAGGCGGGGCAAAAACTTTCGGGAATCGGCGTATCAGGCTCATTTGCATAGTCAAATGAGAAATCGACGTAAACGCCACCTATCGGCCAGCGTAGAATTACATCTAAGATCCGACGGTGTAAGTGACTTACGCCAGTCGGATCTATGCCGTATCTATGCGTAAATGATTCTAGGAATCAGACGCATAGATACCCGGGGAGAAAAACAGAGATACGACGGTGTATCTGGAGATACACCGTCGTATCTCAGCTGAGAATCTGGCCCTAAAAGTGGAGGTCCACACAAAAAGTGAACCTCCGCTTTTCGGGAACCCCCCCTCTGGTGTCACATTTGGCACCTTTAAGGGGAGAGGGGGGTGCAGATACCTGTATAATACAGGTATTTGCACCCACTTGCAGGAATAGACTCCAGCGGGAGTCACACCCCTTTGCGTCACCCCCTCTGTCTTCTGGGAAACACACTGGTCCCAGGAGAAAACGGGGACCAGTGAGTGACGCCGCAACTCTTCACTTCCTGATTCCCTCACCGAGGATGGCGGGAGGGGCAGCCGAGAGAAGAGCGATTGCTCGGCTCGGCTGCCAACATTGCGGGCCGTGGACAGGTAAGTGTCCATTTATTAAAAGTCAGCAGCTGCAGTATTTGTAGCTGCTAGCTTTTGATAAAAATAAAATTTCGGTGGACCTCCGCTTTAACTGATCTCACACAACGGCAGATATAATCCCTGGTCTCCGCTCTGCATAATGCATATGTACAGTGAAAGTGTTCCAAAATCACCACCACACAGTACATTTGTAGTAGCATTGCTCCATTATATATAAAACGTATGCAGTCTTTTTGTAGTATTGTCATATTTGATTGCTCTGTGTGAATTTATTTATTATTCCCTTTACCTGAGGCAAGAAGAGATAGTCAGCGGGCTTCTAGAAATCTGGTCATGCATATACATATAGAAATGTCTATATATAGACTCCTCTGTCCCCTTATCGTAGTATGAGTGTACCTGTCAGCATTCCCCTCTGCAGACCCTCTTACATGACAGCAAGGGGAGCAGTCAGACATGGCTTGGTTCTCTCCGTTAGAATCAGAGCTGTGGCATGGGCTGCACTTGGTAGACTTGGGAAACTGGCCCAGGCTGCAGGTCACGCTTCAAAGACCCAGGAAGGGGGGGTGAAGGGCCAAGGTGCTGCTGTCTGCTCAGTCAACTGGATTTGAGTAGCTCCATCCTCGCATTCAGGTGTCAGAATTTTTTCCACTGGAGGCTTCTATCACTTTGCATTCTATATAAAGCATGTAGAAAAACCTGGCCAGACAGTTCTACTCTTCATATTAAACCAGAGTTTGTAGTGCTGGTCTCTGTAGTGAGTTCATACCTGCTTGCACCATCTTTATTTTGACTGCATTTACTAATCCCTGTGCTACCACATTAGATGTTTTAAAGCGTTATATACAGGACGGGAAACATTACTGAGTGGCAGTGAGGACCGATTGTCCGGTATGGACCCTCCAGCCTCAGTACCACCCCCCATAGAGGTGGTCGTCTCACTTTGCCTTGTTGGCGATATGTCACTGTTTGGAAGACACCTATACATTCCTGTGTCTCTAGCTGGGACACAACCAACTTTTTTAGTCTCTTCTGATGTTGCATGTAAAAAGGGAAGAAGAAATAGTCCCATGGCTGTCATTAGTCGGGAAAAAAACATATAAATATGATTTAGGGCTCACACACATCCAGCCGATGGCAAATTCTTCTTGAATTGAAAAGCAATGGCTTTTTTTTTAATGTACTAGTAAATGTAATATACAAGATATCTTATGTAAAAGAGTATTCTGTACAGGCTTCTAGTTTGCCAGAATCCCAGGTATCCTTGTCAGTGAACGCTGATCTGTCTGGATGCAGTAGGGAAGTACAAAGCTGGATTTTTTATGATATACGTATCGATTTGTAGTTGATCTGTGCATGAGTGATCACAAGCAAGCAATCACCATCGATTAAAATATGTAATGATTCAACACATACAATGTTGATTTAAAATACAATTAATTAATTAACCACTTAAGACCCGGACCATTACGCAGGTAAAGGACCTGGCCAGTTTTTGCGATTCGGCACTGCGTTGCTTTAACTGACAATAGCGCGGCCGTGCGATGTGGCTCCCAAACAAAATTGGCATCCATTTTTTCACACAAATACAGCTTTCTTTTTTTGGTGGTATTTGATCACCTCTGCGGTTTTTAGTTTTTGCGCTATAAACAAGAATAGAGCGACAATTTTGAAAAAAAATCAATATTTACTTTTTGCTATAATAAATACCCCCAAAAAATATATTAAAAAAAAACTTTTTTTTTTTCTCAGTTTAGGCCGATACTTATTCTTTTACATATTTTTGGTAAAAAAAAATCACAATAAGCATTTATTGATTGGTTTGCACAACATTTATAGCATTTACAAAATAGGAGATAGTTTTATTGCATTTTTATTAATATTTTTTTTTTTACTACTAATGGCGGCGATCAGCGGTTTTTTTTTTCGTGACTGTGGTATTATGGCGGATACATCAGACAATTTTGACACATTTTTGGGACCATTGTAATTTCCACAGCAAAAATTTCTATAAAAATGCATTGATTACTGTGAAAATGACAATTGCAGTTTGGGAGTTAACCACTAGGGGGTGCTGAAGGGGTTAAGTGTGACCTCATATGTGTTTCTAGCTGTAGGGGGGCGGGGCTGGGCGCGTGACGTCATTGATCGCCTTTCCCTATATCAGCGCTGTGATACCATAAAAACAATGATTTCTCTTGGTGAGTGTTAAATCAATAGACACTGTACTGAAACAGTGATGGGTGCCAAACAACAAAAATAATGAATGGGGTGAATAAACGTAGTGCTAAAATAAACACCAGCGATAACTAATAGAAAGTCCGTCCAAAACAAGTGAGATAAACAGATGATAAAATTACCGCGTGGATCCTCAAGGACAGAATAACACTTTCTAAATGAAGATGTAATTGCGTTTACCAGAAAACGTAGATCTGCCTGTCAGCGACAGTAGATCATATAGGCATGAACATTCACAGGGCACAATCTGCTCGGCTTCCTCAAACCGGATCGAAGTTTGTCAAAATTTACATACTATACATTTACATTGGTCCCTGCCCTAAAAGAGCTTGCATTCTTCGGTCACATGCACACACAGACATAGTAGAAACCAGGAGCCAATTATCCCACAAGCACGTCTTTGGAGTGTGGGAACAAACTGGGATACCTCAAACTTTGTGTAGATGGTGTTCTGGTTGGGGTTCAAATCAAGGCCCCATTTCTACAGGGCAGGAGTGCTAACCACTAAGTCACTGTGCTGCCCGATTTGTTCAATCAATCTGAGGCGATTGACAGAATTCTGCCATGGCCGATTGAGTTGAGTCAAAAATCAATCAAGAGCAGAGTAAATCGATTGAATGAAGGGTGTGTAATTTACTATCCTTAATTAGTTTGATCATCTTAATCGCATCCAATGATCGATTGGGTGATCATATCAATTCATGTGTGGCCACCTTTAGGCCTGGGGGCAATCAGAGTTTATAGACCTAAGGAAGTAGTGATTCCATGTTTATGGTAATAAGGAATCATTTAGAAAAATACAGAAAAATCTGAATTCATGCTTCAGCAACCTTCTTTTCCTAAAGGAGATATCTGTGAACTGGTTACTGAACTGCTGCAGTTACATCTGTGAGATGATTGTTTATACCGGCTTGTAAAATCAGTCAACGTAGAATAGGGGCTATGGATCTGTTCAGTGATGTATTCTCAAAGTATATGGAGCAGAGAAGACCATTTCAGTGCCGGCTTTAATTCATGACTATTGGAGTAGCCTGGAGGGGGACATTTGGTCCTTTTCTACTTGCCAGCCATGACATTGGATTGGAATGAGAACTGGTGAAATGAGACTTTAGCCGTGTACACACGATCGGTTCAAACCGATGAAAACGGACTGAAGTTCGTTTTCAACGGTCCAAACCGATCGTGTGTAGGCCCCGGTCCGTTATCCTTCGGTCCAAAAACAGATGGCTTGCTTTAAAATTGAACCGATGGACGGCTAACCGATCATTAGTACGCACGAGCATCGGTTAAAAATCCACGCATGCTCATAATCAAGTCGACGCATGCTTGGAAGCATTCAACTTCGTTTTTTTCATTACGTCGTTGTGTTTGACGTCACCGCACTCTGACACAATTGGTTCATGAACCGATGGTGTGTAGGCACATCAGTCCATCAGTCAGCTTCATCGGTGAACCGATGAAAACGGTCCGTCGGACCGATTGTGTGTACAGTCATGTGGTACAAGGGTTCCAAAAGCTTCACAAACAATGTGTGCAGATTCTACAGGGACATTGAAAAATACTAGGGCTGTTACTGATTAAAATGTTCGTGTTCGATTAATCTATTTTTTTTTTTTATCGATTAATCGACCAATTTTGACTAATTATAACGCACATAAATTTTTTGGATCACCACCATATATAGTCCCCACTGTAATATCCACAGACATCTTCCCACTGTAATATCCACAATCACCCCAACTGTAAGGCCCTGTACACACGATCAGACATGTCCGAGGAAACATGTCGATGGACCGTTTTCATCGGACAAGGCTGACTTGTCTGTTGGTCTGATTTGCGTACACACCATCGGACCAAAATCCCCTCGGACCAGAACGCGGTGACGTAGAACACAACGACGTGATGAAAAAATGAAGTTCAATGCTTCCAAGCATGCGTCGACTTGATTCTGTGCATGCGGGGGATTTTGGTCCGATGGTTTGTGTATTAACCATCGAACCTGTCCGACGGACAGGTTTCCAGCGGACAAGTTTTCAAGCATGTTTGGAAATTTGGAAAACGGTCCACGGACCAGTTTCAGCGGACATGTTCGATCGTGTGTAAGCGGCCTGATATCCACGGACATCTCCCCCACTGTAATATCCACAGACATCTTCCCCACTGTAATATCCACAATCACCCCCACTGTAATATCCACAGACATCTCCCCCACTGTAATATCCACAGACATCTCCCCACTGTAATATCCACAGACATCTTCCCCACTGTAATATCTACAGACATCTCTCCACTGTAATATCCACAGACATCTCCCCCATTGTAATATCTCAGACATCTCCCCGACTGCAATATCCACAGACATCTCCCCCACTGTAATATCCACAGACATCTCCCCCACTGTAATATCTACAGACATCTCCCCGACTGCAATATCCACAGACATCTCCCCCACTGTAATATCCACAGACATCTCCCCCACTGTAATATCCACAATCACCCCCACTGTAATATCCACAGACATCTCCCCCACTGTAATATCCTCAGACATCTCCCCCACTGTAATATCCTCAGACATCTCCCCCACTGTAATATCCTCAGACATCTCCCCCACTGTAATTGTAGCGGAGTACAATATTAAACTCCACGATCTCCGCTGGTAACCAGGGTAAATCCACAGTCAGCTTTGAGTACTTGAATGCTAGTGGCTTACGGCTGTCAGCATACGAATAACTATGCCCACATAAGACCCAGCAGAATACATAGCATATAATACAGACAACCTTTTGACATGTAACGTCCAGCGTTCCAGAAGTGGCTAGGTTTGCCACAGTAATATCCTCAGACATCTCCCCACTGTAATATCCACAGACATCGCCCCCCACTGTAATATTCACAGACATCTCCCCAACTGTAATATTAGACATCTCCCCCACTGTAATATCCACAGACATCTCCCCCACTAATATCCACAGACATCTCCCCCACTGTAATATCCACAATCATCCCCACTGTAATATCCACAGACATCTCCCCCACTGTAATATCCTCAGACATCTCCCCCACTGTAATATCCACAGACATCTCCCCCACTGTAATATCCACAATCATCCCCACTGTAATATCCACAGACATCTCCCCCACTGTAATATCCTCAGACATCTCCCCCACTGTAATATCCACAATCATCCCCACTGTAATATCCACAGACATCTCCCCCACTGTAATATCCTCAGACATCTCCCCCACTGTAATATCCACAGACATCTCCCCCACTGTAATATCCACAATCATCCCCACTGTAATATCCACAGACATCTCCCCCACTGTAATATCCACAGACATCTCCCCCACTGTAATATCCACAGGCATCTCCCCCACTGTAATATCCACAGACATCTCCCCCACTGTAATATCCACAGACATCTCCCCCACTGTAATATCCACAGTAATATCCACAGCATCTCCCCCACTGTAATATCCACAGGCATCTCCCCCACTGTAATATCCACAGACATCTCCCCCACTGTAATATCCACAGGCATCTCCCCCACTGTAATATCCTCAGACATCTCCCCCACTGTAATATCCTCAGACATCTCCCCCACTGTAATATCCACAGACATCTCCCCCACTGTAATATCCACAGACATCTCCCCCACTGTAATATCCACAGACATCTCCCCCACTGTAATATCCACAATCATCCCCACTGTAATATCCACAGACATCTCTCCCACTGTAATATCCACAGACATCTCCCCCACTGTAATATCCACAGACATCTCCCCATTGTAATATGGTCCACATCTCCCCCACTGTATAGGAAGATTTGTGCTTGCTTAGTCTTACCATAGAATATGGCCGAACACGAGCAGTTGAGGATGGGTGATGACGTCAGCGCGCCGCTCTAGACTCACCTAGGCCGCTGCCAGGTGGACCAAGATGGCCGCCACTTCCAGCAGCTAGGCTGAAGATGCGGCATTTCCTATGGCCAAAGCAGCAGCAGCAGAGCTCCGCGGATCACTTGGTGTGCCGATCCGCATATGGTGACCCGTTTGGATCACGGATCATTTAAAATCCCTTGCACCACAAGTACCGATCAAAAGAATTTTGATCGATCAAAAAAGTTAACGATTAATCGAGGAATTAATCTTTAATCTCTGCATCCCTAAAAAATACTGAATATATTTTTATAGCTAAGAACAGTAAATGTTATAAAAAAAAATGATTCTTTATCTGCGGTGACACCTTAAAAAAGAGATGTTCTCCTTCCCTTTTAGTTCCCCCCATGCCGTGGATACATTTTTTGAATACTTTTGTTAGGAGGGAGCTTTTTGTTTTTCACTAGGTCGCACTCTGCAAGCTCTAGGTCTACTGTCTTAAAGAGAAGCAGTCTTTGAAGTAGCTGTCACACTGTTAAATAATATCACACAAGAGGGTTTTTATTCTCTTCAAGACAAATTGTTCATTCTTCATTGAAACCTGCAATGCTATGTACTGACATCCCAGTGTTCAAGGTGAATGACATCATTATCTGACACGCCAATAGGCTGCTTAAATGAGGCTGCCTTTTTTCTCTGCAGTGCTTTGGTAATTCTTAGCACAGAGCAAAAGGTTACATTTGCCCACATATCTTTTGGATGACGACACTGCACCCCCCTTCCTGAATTCTTTTTCTGGGCTCTAAGCTGCCCTGCTGCTGTCTGCTGTGCAAGCACAACAAGTTGCTTGGTAACTTCAAGACTTAAACATCCTTCCCATTCACAGGAAGAAGCTTCATGGTGCAGGAATCCACAGGGGGGCCATGGCTGAGCTGGCCCGTGTGATAGAGCTCCCACACTTCTGAGACAGTCTGAGTCTGTTTGAAGGAGAGCAGTTCTGCCACAGTCCCACGGCTTTCTACGCTCTAACGGGACAAGAGCATCCTGTTGTGAGAGTCAGGCACAGAGCGCTGGCATTGAGAAAAAGAAAGAGGTGGCACAGAAAGAGTGCTGGCAAAGTAGAAGTCAAAACAGAAGCAATGAGTGTTGAAATCCAAAAGAAAGCATCGTGGGAGTAGATAGAGCGTAAAGCAAGCTATGCACTGGGATTGAACTGTATACACTTCAAAGGGACAGACATAGCAAGGCCGTCACACAGCTTCAGTTACAGACGGTGCAGTGTGCAAGGGCAAACCGTCACTAAAATGCATCTTTCATTTATTAGGAAACTATTCTAATCTCCCCAGTCTTCCAATGGTTGAGGTTTTAGTGCATATTAGAAGTTAAAGCGGAGTTCCACCCTTAAAATCACTTTGTTTCATTACATCCAGCATACTGGCGTCAGCTTTATATAAAATCATTGAATTCCAGGCGCACCGCGGAATGTCGCCACTATAAGCGTCACGCCTTCCGGAAACAGCCGATTAGCATTCGGCTTTTCTCGGCGCCTGCGCACAGACCCAGGAGCTGACTGCGCAGGCGCCGTATATAGCCGCGTCACGCCCTCCGAAAAAACCCGAACTAGGACCGGCTATTTTCGGGGCCTGCGCAGTCAGCTCCTGGGTCTGTGCGCAGGCGCCGAGAAAAGCCGAATGCTAATCGGCTGTTTCCGGAAGGCGTGACGCCTTATAGTGGCGACATTCCGCGGTGCGCCTGGAATTCAATGATTTTATATAAAGTAAGTACGTGCATTAAAAAAAAAAAAAAAAAACAGCATACTGGCGCTGACGCCAGTATGCTGGATGTAATGAAACAAAGTGATTTTAAGGGTGGAACTCCGCTTTAATTCTAAAGGAAGCCTTTCCTGTGAGAAAATGGAGGCTGTCATTGCTGTCTCATTCAGTTGCCCATTTGTCATACTGACCCTCTTGTGTTGGTACTTTGAGTCACTGACTTGAAAGAAGTATAAAGGTGTGGACTTCCTCCATATTTCCTCCATCATTAATGATATATGCAGAAGGGGTCTTTAATGCTAGCTTGTGTATTATCTTAACCACTTAAAGTGGAGTTCCACACATTTTTTTATGTTTGTCTGTGCTGCATGCCCTAATCTCGTGGTGTTCAGGATGGACAATTTTTATTTATTTTGTAGCTTGTAAATACCTTTTGTAGTCCTTCATTACTTCCTCCTCCTTATTAGCCTAGGCTATTAAGTCACAAGGCTATTTGCAAGGGTTTCTGGGATAGGCATCATGTTTTCCAGTAGTCCTTGCAAACCTGACTAAAACCTATTACATTGCTTGTGCAGCACTGAGCATGTGCGAGATATGCAAAGCTGAAATCCAGGAAGTCATACAGTCTGGCTTCATGATGCCCACACTTAAGATGGCCACAGTCTATTTCTAGAATATATCTAAATGCTGTTACAATCTAACAAAACGGCCTTTAGTTTACAGACTAACTTCACTACAATACATTAAGCTTGTGTATTACAGGGGTATTTATATTTAAAAAGTGAAATTGTGGGTGGAACTCCCCTTTAAGGAGCGCCGCACGACGATATATGAATGTCATGACTAAGCACATGGACTTATATATACGTCCCCTTTAGGAGCCCAGGCGTGGGTCGGGATCGCACCGGCGGTGGCGCGCTCGCCACCCGATCCGAAGCTCTGTGACCACGCCCATGGGACCCAAGGTGTGGATCGCCACAGGTGTCCCGCGATCGTGTCACAGGAGCTGAAGAACTGGGAGAGGTGAGTGTAAACAAACCTTCCCCGTTCTTCTCTGTGGCAATATCAGTGATCGTCTGTTCCCTGATATAGGGAACGACGATCAGTGATGTCACACATCCAGCCCCACCCCCCTACAGTTAGAAACACACATGAGGTCACGCTTAATTCCTACTGTGCCCCTGGTGGTTAAACCCTTCACTGCCATTGTCATTTAGACAGTAATCCGTCCATTTTTATAGCACTTTTCGCTGTGAAAATGACATTGGTGCCAAAAGTGTCCGATGTGTCCGCCATAATGTCGCAGTCACAAAAAAAAAAATCGCTGATCGCCGCCATTAGTAGTAAAAAAAAAAAAAAATGAATAAAAATGCCATAAAACTATCCCCTATTTTGTAAACGCTATACATTTTGCACAAACCAATCGATAAACGCTTATTGCGATTTTTTTTTAACCAAAAATAGGTAGAAGAATACGTATCGGCCTAAACTGAGGAAAAAAATATATATATTTTTTGGGGGATATGTATTATAGCAAAATGTGAAAAAATATATTTTTTTTTTCCAAAATTGTCGCTCTATTTTTGTTTATAGGGAAAAAAATAATAACCACAAAGGTGGTCAAATACCACCAAAACAAATCTCTATTTGTGAGAAAAAAAGGAGGTCAATTTTGTTTAGGAGAAACGTCGCACGACCGCACAATTGTCAGTTAAATCGACGCAGTGCTGAATCGCAAAAAGGGGCAAAGTCCTTAACCTGCATATTAGTCCGGGTCTTAACCGGTTAAAATGATCCTGTCCACATTATAAATTCTAAAGCCCTGTACACACGGCCCAGAATCTCGTCCGGGAAAAAACGTTGTTTTTCCTGAAGAGATTCTTGGCAAGAATCTCTTGCAGCCCGAGTGTACAGACACTCCATTTAAAAGAACCACCCTTTTTTTTTGAAAGGCAAGAGCGCAGTGACGTCATTTGCATACGACGAGCATGCGCTCGTCACATTCGATGCCGTCGCCGCCATCTTGCTGCACCCTACACTGCCCTTGAAAGCTACCGCGCCGAGAACCACGACGAGAAAATAGAGAGCAGGTTCTCAATTATTCTCGTCGCGATTCTGGGCAGTTTTCTTGACGAGAAACCTGAAATCCTCTTAGGCCCCGTACACACGACCGAGCTTCTCGGCAGAATCCAGCGAGAAGCTCGCTGGGAGACATATTCTGGCGAGAAGCTCGATCGTGTGTACACTTCCGACGAGCGTCCCGTCGGGAAGCTCGTCGAGCCAAAAAAGAGAGCATGCTCTCTTTTTCCTCGTTGTTCAATGAGGACTTTGGCTCGACGAGCTTTTCTCGGACATGTGTATGCGGCCTTACACACGCATCGTTTACCCGGCAAAAAAGCTCTGCCAGCAGTTTTCTTACTGGTTCTTGCCGAGAAAACCGAGCGCGTGTACAAGGCTTAAAGAATGTTTTCCATAGATACAGGTATATAGCTTATTACATCATTGGATTAGTGGCTTGGATGCTTTTTGATTTTTAGTTTGTTTGTTTGTGGGTCTGTCACTATTTGTAGATGTTTATAATGTTTGTTATGTTGTAGATGATATGTGAAACAAAAAGAAGAAAGACAAATTCAGAATTTGCTATGGTTTGACCTTATGTGACATTTTGAAAGTGATGACATTTTTGTATTATTTTAATACTGAGATATTTGCTATTTTCTCCAACAAGAATGTCATTTGGTCTGTAATGATGAGAATTTTCATTAAAGAAATATATAAAAAAAAAATCCTAAAGGATTAAATATATCTAACAAGCATTAAATATACTTTGAAAACAGGTAATCTCTGACATATCAAGCTGCCTGTACTGTGAAGTAATTGACTCTGAGGCGGCGTACACACGACAGAGGTTCTCGCTGGAACCTCGGCCGTGTGTACGCTCCTGGCTCGACCCGCCCGTCGGGAATCCCGTCGAGCGAATAGAGAGCACGCTCTCTTTTTGTTTGACGGCCCGCCTGGATGAATGGCTGGTTGCCATTCCCGACGGGCGGGTCGCCGATTTCGACGGCCGGCAGAGAACCTCGACGGGCGGAACGATGTGTTCTGCCCGTCGAGGTT
Source organism: Rana kukunoris (assembly GCA_029574335.1). Lineage (NCBI taxonomy): Eukaryota > Metazoa > Chordata > Amphibia > Anura > Ranidae > Rana > Rana kukunoris. The sequence continues at coordinate 47,570,346 of CM056059.1, read as the reverse complement.
CTCTGCCGTGTGTACGGGGCCTGAAAGATCACAAAAAGACTTTGGGTTATACTTGGTTTCTTAACCACGTCCAACAAATTTTCAGTTTTCGGCACTGTCACACTTTGAATGACAATTGCGCTGTCATGCGACGTGGCTCCAAAACAATTTTTTTTTACCACAAATAGAGCTTTCATTTGGTTGTATTTGATCATCTCTGTGGTTTTTATTTTTCGCCATTTTTTTTTTGAAAAACAATATTTTTTACTTTTTACTAATTTTATAGTATAGTATAATAAGGCCGATACAAATTCTTTTACATATTTTTGGTAAAAAAAAAAAAAAACACATTAAGTGTTTATTGATTGGTTTGCGCAAAAGTTATAGCGCCTACAAAATAAGGGATAGATTTATGACATTTATTTGTATTATTATTTTTTTTACTAGTCATTGTGGCAATCTGCAATTTTTCTCAGGACTGCAATATTGCGGCAGACACCTCGGACACTTTTGACACTATTTTGGGACCATTCACATTTATACAGCGTACAGCAGAGGTGGCAAACACAAGGCCCGCGGGCCGAATGCGGCCCTCCAGGCCATTTCATGCGGCCCTCGCACCTCTCCAGTCATCCTCCAGACCCTTACTTTCTGCTTTCAAGCAATGCATCCAACTTCTTCCCAGCAGCAACATAAGGAAAGGGGGGTGCGCTGTGATGTAAGGGAGAGGGGGGGACTCAACTTCTGATGGTAGGGGGGCCTTTGACACCTAATGTAAGGGATGGGGATGCGCTGGACATCTAATCTTACAGATACAACCGGCCCTTTTGAGGGCAACCATAATGCTGATGCGGCCCACGATGAAATTGAGTTTGACACCCCTGGCGTACAGTGCTATAATTATGCACTGATTACTGTATAAATGTAAATGGCAGGGAAGGGATTAACACTAGGGGGCTACCAAGGGGTTAATGTGTTCCCTAGGGAGTAATTCTTACTGTGGGGGGAGGGCACTGACTGGGGGAGGTGACCAATAGGTGTTCCTATGTATAAGGGACACACCATCGGTCTCCTCTCCCTGACAGGACGTGGATCTCTGTGTTTACACACAGAGATCCACGTCCCTGGCTCTGTGACAAGGAATCGCATTTGTATAGCACTGATCGCTGTATAATTCCCACTGGTCCTAAAAATGTATCAAAAGTGTGCGCTGATCTACTAGTAAAAAAAATAATAATAATAAAATGCCAAAAATGCTGTATTTTGTAGACGCTATAACTTTTGCACAAACCAATCAATATACGCTTATTGTGATTTTTTTTTTTACCAAAAATATGTAGAAGAATCGGCCTAAATTGATGAAGACTTTTTTTTTTTTAAATGGGTTAATTTATTATAGCAAAAAGTAAAAGATATAGGGGGTTATTTATGAAAGGCAAATCCATTTTGCATTACAAGTGCAAACTACAAGTGCAAAGTGCACTTTAAATTGCACTGAAATTGCAGTCGCTGTAGATCTGAGGGGTAGATCTGAAATGAGGGGAAGCTCTGCTGATTTTATCATCCAATCATGTGCAATATAAAAATGCTGTTTTTTATTTTCCTAGCATGTCTCAGATCTACAGCGACTGCACTTCCAAGGGCACTTTCAGTGCAATTTCAAGTGCACTTTGCACTTATAGTTTGCACTTGTAGTGTAAAGTGTATTTGCCTTTCGTAAATAACCCCCATTGTGTTTTTTTCAAAATTGTCGCTCTTCTTTTGTTTATAGCGCAAAAAATAAAAACCGCAGTGGTGATCAAATACCACCAAAACAAAACGGTACAGTCGCAAGACCACGTAATTGTCAGTTAAAGCGACGCAGTGCCGTATTGCAAAAAAAGGCCTGATCATTGATCAGCCAAATCTTCCAGGGCTGAAGTTGTTAATGTGTCTTAAATCAGCCCCAATCTTTCCCACAATCAGATACAGGTCTTAAGGCCCATACACACGATCAGAAAAATCATACACAAAATATCACTTTCAAAGCCTATGCACGATAATCTGATGGTTAGCACAGTTTCGAGAGCCGATCACGACAATTCGTCCGATATTATCTTGTCGAAAAAGCATGAAAATCGCTCTCATACGATACCAGATCGCACGATTTCCGTTTAACCAGTACAGTTGTTGTTTAACCACTTGCCCACGGTGTCATAGTAAAAATACGTCATGATTTTAAAGATGGATATCTCGGTAACGGCAGCAGCTGCTGCCACAACCGAGATATCCATCTTTTCCGTGGGCAGTGCTGTACACGATAATGGCGGTCCCAGCGGCGGATTCGCCGCAAGATCGCCGTTATCAGTGAGGGGAGAGGGATCCCTCCCGCCGCTCTCCCGCGCTCTCCGCCGCTTACCGGAGCCGTCGGTAACGGCGGAGGCGATCGGGTCCTCTTGCTGGCTGTGTTGGGATACGAGTGAGGGAAAAATCGCCCCCACCCGTCCCCCACAGCTCTGCTGGGCGGAAGTGACGTCAAAACATCAGTCCCGCCCAGCGTCTTAAAGAAACATTTATTTTTTCTGAAATTTGAAAAATGACATTTTTTTTTTTTTGCATTTAAGCCTAAATATGAGATCTGAGGTCTTTTTGACCCCAGATCTCATATTTAAGAGGGCCTGTCATGCTTTTTTCTATTACAAGGGATGTTTACATTCCTTGTAATAGGAATAAAAGTGATAATTTTTTTTTTTATTTATTTCGATGTATAAAATTATAAACTAATTAAAAATAAATAAGAAAACAAAAAAAAAAAAATGTAAAACGCCCCGTCCCGACGAGCTCGCGCACAGAAGCGAACTCATACGCGAGTAGCGCCCGCATATGAAAACGGTGTTCAAACCACACAAGTGAGGTATCGCCGCGATCGTTAGAGCGAGAGCAATAATTCTAGCCCTAGACCTCCTCTGTATCTCAAAAAATGCAACCTGTAGAATTTTTTAAACGTTGCCTATCGAGATTTTTAAGGGTAAAAGTTTGACGCCATGCCACGAGCGGGCGCAATTTTTAAGTGTGACATGTTGGGTATCATTTTACTCGGCGTAACATTATCTATCACAATATATAAAAAAAATTGGGCCAAATTTATTGTTGTCTTATTTTTTTATTCAAAAAAGTGTTTTTTTTTTTCAAAAAAAGTGCGCTTGTAAGACCGCTGCGCAAATACGGTGTGACAAAAAGTATTGCAATGACTGCCATTTTATTCTCTATGGTGTTAGAAAAAAAATATATATAATGTTTGGGGGTTTAAGTAATTTTCTAGCAAAAAAAACAGTTTTAGTCTCGTAAACACCGAATCTGAAAAACAAGCCCGGTGGGCAAGTGGTTAAAAATACACTACAACACATGACATCACTTCCGAATGTTTATTCTGTTGTACGAGAATTTTCATTACTTTAGTAAACTCTTTAGCCTCGTACACACGACCGGTTTTACCACCAGGAAAACTGCCAGGAGAGCATTTGGCCGGGAATCCCAGCCGTGTGTATGCTCCCTAGCAGTTTTCCCGACAGGAAAACAGTCAAGAATCCCGACAGGAAAATAGAGAACCTGCTCTCTATTTTCATGTCGGGTTTCCCCGGCAGAGTGTTTCTAGCCCGAGAAAACCGGTCTTCTGTATGCTTACCTGTCCCAGGTAAACGCGCGCATGCTCGATAAGAGTTTGACACATGCCTGATAGCATACATGTTTAGTGTGGGGTGTAGCAAGATGGCGGCGACGGAATCGAATGTGAGGAGCGTCGGCTCATCGTAGTCGATGATGTCACTGCGTTCTTGCCATTCAAAAGAACAACGGTTCTTTTGAATGGCCGTTTGTATGCACGGCTTTGCAAAAAAAGCTTGCCAGGAATCTCTTTAGGAAATCCTGACAGGATTCCCGGCCGTGTGTACAGGGCCTGAATTTTTAATATGAGATGAAAAAAAAACAGATGTTCGTTCGTCCGATAATCTCATTGTGTGTACCGGGCAATATGCTCAGAATTAACAGTGAGCTGATAGCGATTGCCTTGCCAGAGCTATATCTTTGGTAAAGCCATCCAATGATCTTCTCTGCCCTGTGTGCCACCCATGCACTGTTTTTTTCTAGTAAGAAGGATGGGGGTATGGGCAGTTGCCATAGGGTAGTGTACTTTATTGTGGTTTGCGGTATGTTGTTTAACCACTTGTCAACCGCCCGCCGTCAAATGACGGCGGGCGGAAGACTCCATTGTTCTGACAGGACGTCATATGAGGTCCTGTCTTTTAAAGCCGCTTGGGGGTGCAGCATGTGTGTGAACCCGCCGCTTTGCTGGGATCCCGATGCGCGTGCCCGGCGGGCACCCGCGATTGCCCAGTAACTGAGCAGGGACATGGAGCTCCGTGTGTAAACACATTGCTCCACGTCCTTTAGGGAGAGAGGAGACCGATCTCTCTCCCTTGTACATAGGGACACAATCGGTCACCTCCCCCAGTCACCCCCCTCCCCTCACAGTTAGAACACAAACTAGGCTACACATTTAACCCCTTCCCCGCCCCCTAGTGGTTAACCCCTTCCCTGACAGTCACATTTATACAGTTAGCAGTGCATATTTATAGCACTGTTCACTGTATGAATGTGATTGGTCCCAAAAATGTCACAAAAATGTCCGAAGTGTCCGCTATAATGTCGCAAATCCCAATAAAAAAATCGCAGATCGCCGCCATTACTAGTAAAAAAAAAAAATTATAAAAATGCCATAAAACTTTCCCCTATTTTGTAAACGCTATAAATTTTGCGCAAACCAATCGATAAACGCTTATTGCATTTTTTTTACCAAAAAATAGGTAGAAGAATACGTATAGGCCTAAACTGAGGAAAAAAATATATTTTTATATATATTTTGGGGAATATTTATTATAGCAAAAAGTAAAAAATATTGTTTTGTTTTTTTTAAATTGTCGCTCTATTTTTGTTTATAGCGCAAAAAATAAAAACCACAGAGGTGATCAAATACCACCAAAAGAAAGCTCTATTTGTGGGAAAAAAAGAACGCCAATTTTGTTTGGGAGCCACATCGCACGACCGCGCAATTGTCAGTTAAAGCGACGCAGTGCCGGAAGCTGAAATTTCGCCTGGGCAGGAAGGGGGTAAAACCTTCTGGGGCTGAAGTGGTTAAAAAGCCTATATAGATCTACAACATTAGCTTGAACGGCGGCCAAAATGCATTGAGGCGTGTATTATTGCTGTACAGCCAGACTTTAGGTGACGCAGACACACTTTTGTCGTGAATGCATGAAAATGAAGGGAAACAGAAAATCCTTTAGACAGACAAAAGGGCAAGGATTTAAAAAGTCTAGTCATGGAGCAGATAGGCCAAGCAGTTCTTATCTGCCGTCAGATTCTGTGTTTGACACAAACAGCCACACTTGCACAGACTGAGATATATACACACAGCCTCTCTCACACAGTCAACATGCTTCAGGGCAGACAATTTACATCTGAATGATTCACATTTGCATATAATGCATCCGATCTGCATATATCAGTTCTCATCTGCATATGAAATACATGCTGGTGGCCCAACAGTGGCTGAAGCGGGGATTCCGAGTCCAAGGTCATAGTGACAAGGGCATAGAGCAGTGCGAGAGAGACGCTTTATCCCTGGAGGAAGAGGAGGGGAATTCTTTACGCTTCTCCTCTACCACAGACACAAATCACTATTTCTTCTACACACAAATGGGAAAATCTCAATCTCGATTTTATGGAAGATGAAAAACAGCTTTTTAGTTACAGTTGCTACATTTTGCTTGTGTGTGACATTGGGAAGAGCGTCCGTTTTCTTGTTTTGTCCTTACATGGGGACAGTCACACTAATGTTTCCAGCTGACCTGCTGCAGTGAGGCTAAAACAGGCTGCAGAAAATCTCCACAATGCTTGCATTTCTGACACAAAGCAGCTCAGTGCCTATCGGTCCTATTAATGGGACAATAGCAAGTATTTACAGGTACCATTTAACCACTTCAATACTGGGCCTATTCTGCCACTTCTCTCCTACATGTAAAAATCATTATTTTTTTGCAAAACATTTCTCAGAACTCCCAAACATTATATATGTTTTTTAGCAGACATCCTAGGGAATAAAATTGAGGTCATTGCAAATTTTTATCCCTCACGTGAAATCATTTTTCAAACGCCTTTTCTTTGGAAAAAAAACTGTTTCATGAATTAAAAAATAACAAAACAGTAAAGTTAGCCCAATTTTATTGTAAAACGTGAAAGATGATGTTACACCGAGTAAATAGATACCCAACATGTCACGCTTTAAAATTGCGCCCACTCATGGAATGGCGTCAAACTTCTGTACTTAAAAATCTCCATAGACGATGCTTTAATTTTTTATTTTTTTTATATATTTTTATTTGAAAAGAAGAAAATATAAAGTACATTCAGGTACATACAGTAAAACTGGGTAGACCTAATCCAACAAAGGTCTGAGGAGTGAGGACAATCATTGCAAGCAACAATACAAACTTCTACAACCAAAAGAGGGTCACTCGTGGAAACATGAGGTAGAGAGTTAGATCTGCAAAAATGGATCTACAGGCCACAAATAAAACAACAAAAAAAAAAAAAAAAAGCTTTAATTTTTTTTTACAGGTTAGCAGTTTAGAGTTACAGAGGAGATCTAGTGCTAGAATTATTGCTTTTGCTCTAACGCACGCGGCAATACCTTACATGTGTGGTTTGAACGGTGTTTACATGTGTGGGTGGGACTTACGCACTTATTCGCTTCTGAGCACAAGCTACCGGCTTTAAACAAAAAAAACATTATTTTTTTACTTTATATTTTTTATATTTTTACACTTTTTTTAAATTGTATATCTTTTTTGATCACTTTTATTCCTATTACAAGGAATGTAAACATCACTTGTAATTTTGCTTAAGTGGACTTCTGGGTCTCCTCCCATGTTGGGCATGTGGATAGACATTGTTAATGCCGCCCTTCCCCTGTATAAGATGACATATTTGAACAGGGGATGTCCTCTGAAGTTTGAGCGGGTGTGGGGTCCCTGGACTAAGGTGACCAGATTTTTTAAATGAAATCCGGGGACATATTGTTTTTTTTAATAGTTATGGTGGCAATCAGCGGCTCTCTTACCGTTGCCGCCCGCCTCACAGCCTGTCAAGTCTCACTGTCCTGGCTCCCCAGCTACCTCCGCCAGGGAGGGCAAGGAGACAAACTGGCAGGCGGCTGGCCGGGACTTGAGCCAAGGCAGAAGAACATGCGAGCAGAGCTGAATGGGAATGCGCCCGATAGATATTCCCTCCACTCCGACCAGCACATGATCATCAGAAAGGAGCACAGATAATGGAAAAAATACACCCCCTAAGCTAGTAGGAGAGGTGGAGTGGAGGTGTGCAGTTCAGATTTTTTTTTTTCTAATTCTGCACTGACTGTCTTTGAAATTGCCCCAGCTCCTGTTCAAATCGAATCCGGGGACAAAACCGGGGACAGACTTGGTCCAGGGACAGTGTCCTCAATCTGGGGACTGTCCCCTGAAACCAGGGATGTCTGGTCACCCTACCCTGGACTGACCCTCTATGAGCATATTTGGGCCTATGTTCCCTGTTTGGTGGCTTTACTTGTCCCGCCCCCCCTGCTCTTCCCCCCCCCCCTATTTTCCCTATTTCTCCTTCTTCTCTTGTTCACATCTGCGGTATTTTATTCATTATACTGACATGTTACTTATCTCAGGTTCCTCACTGTGCTAAGTGTATGACTTTGTATTGCTTCGGATTGTTTTTTCTTTTTATTCTTGTACTCTTCTTTGGGATTGTGTATTGTACCACCTTTGAACTAATAAAGACTAGGGATGAGCCGAACACCCCCGCGTTCGGTTCGCACCAGAACCGTCGAACGGTTTAGAACCCCATTGAAGTCTATGGGACTCGAACGTTCGAATTCAAAAACGGTCGTTTTAAAGACCAATTTTCAAGTTATTGTTGGAAAACGTCTTTCAGAACCCGGGTCTTGCCCCAGGGAACATGTATCAATGGAAAAAAGTCTTAAAAACGGTCGTTTTTTCAGGAGCAGTAGTAGTATCAATGGAAAAAGAAAAAGTTTTAAAAACGGTCGTTTCGTTTCACTCTGAACGATCGTGATCGGTTTATTCGACGAACGGTCGACGGAATGTTTCGAACGAACGGTCGAACGGACGAGTTCGAGTCGAACCGTTATTGTTTCGAACGCGAAGCTCTTGTAATATCCTAATAAAGACCAACCTTGTTGTTAAAAAAACATCCCTTGGGTCAACAAACATCTCTCCTCCAGGCCATGAGATCGGTCAACAACCGACCCTACATCTCTCCTCCATGCTGAGCATGAGATCGGAAAAAAAAAAAAACACGCTTTGCTGACTCAGTGATCACAGCTTTGTTTACATCCGGGGCTCAGGTGTAACGTTATAACGTATCACCCGGGTCTTTGACGGTCATAGAGATGACTGGTGACCATCTGGAATAGCATCGGATGCTTCATTCACATATCCCCGCACAAAGTCAAGGACGTCATATGACGGCGTGCGGTTTTGAAGTGGTTAAACAAATTATAGTTTGGCCTTTCCATCTGTAAACAAAAACTGTTATTCATACTCAATACTCATTTGATCAGAGAGAACTACTAGTCTATGAGCTGCCCAGCTCATTTCAGACCAATGCACAGCCTGTGGGGCTGATATAATATTCTAACTCATGTCAACCACTTCCCGCCCATAGGATGTCATGTGACGTCCTGGACTTTAAGTGCAGCTGCAGGCATTCACATACGTTTTTTTTTTTTCAGCAGGCGATTCCCTGCAAAGTAAAAGCCATTGTAGTGGCTCTTTAGCTGCTTGATTGCTTTTACAGGCGGCAGGAGGGGAAATCCCCTCCCGCCACCCTCTGGTGCTTCTCCCCGCTCACTAGAGATCGGCATGCTGGAGAATGAATCTGGTGGTGGCGATTTACCATAGAACTGGTCTCCGGCCATCTCTATGACCCTCGACTTCATGTTACTCGGCATAACATCATGTTTCACATTATACAAAAAAATTGGGCTAATTTTAGTGGTATTTTTTCTTAATTAATGAAAGTGTAAAAATTGCTGCGCAAAAGTCTTGATTTTTTTTACTAAAATCCACTTTGCACTGAAAGTGCACTTGGAAATGCAGTCGCTGAATATCTGAGGGGGGCATGCAAGGAAAATAAAAAAAACAGCATTTTAGCTTGCACATGATTGGATGATAAAATCAGCAGAGCTTCCCCTCATTTCAGAACTTCCCCTTAGATTTACAGCAACTGCACGTTTAAGTGCACTTGCAGTGCAGAGTGGATTTGCCTTTAGTAAATCAATCCCCCTGTGACATAAAAAATTGCAACGACCGCCATTTTATTCTCTAGGGTCTCTGCTAAAAAATATACATATAATGTTTTAAGTAATTTTCTAGCAAAACAAAATATTTTTACATGACTGAGAGGAATGCCAGAATTGGGCCAGTATGGAAGTGGTCAAAAAGGAAGACAGAGTGGTTGCAAAATGAGTATTTGCCCCCTCTAGTGGCCAATCTAAAAATCTATATTTTAGTACATGAACAAAAATAACAAACCTCCCATTTGGCACTGCCTACTTTTTCTGCCATGTTTGCAAAGTCCTTCAGCTCGACATTTCTAATTGGCCATGGCAGGTTGTGGAATGACACCTGGGTAAGGGGAGATTAGGTGTGGCCTCCTCTTCATACACCACTGTGAAAAAAAGGGATTAATCCATAGAAATGAAAGGATTAAAGAATTTATGGAAACAAACTACTAGATACTTCATTATTGCTGACCTAAGGCAGATATAAAAATATAATTTTGTAATATCTTTACAAAAAATATCATGAAATGTGACTGTACAGAACCAGCATAAATATGAATGTTCCTTGGTATCAGTACCTGTTTACCCCAGCACTGAGGCTGGAAGGGGAATGGGCCACGCTGCAAGTCAATCGGGGCTCTATTGCTTTGCACACTGATGTCAGACAAACGTGAATATGCTGACAGGATGGAGAACACATGGATAACTTCATCAGTGTGCTGCTGCTCTTTTATTGTCCAATGGCAAACTGATTTGTGTCCTGGATCAGGGTCCGTCATGACCTGGCTGTGTTGTCAGACAGGAATGTCTGAAATTACAGAACTCTCTAAAGGGGATTACAAATCCTTTGGCAAGTAAAAACATTTTTATACAGTATATGTATTTAACTAATATTGTGGTGGTATAGTGGAGAGTGATAATTGCTAGCTATCAGTGGTGGCTGGTGCTCAAATTTTTTGGGGGGGCGCAAACGAAAAAAAAAAATAAAAAAAATTGCAGCCTCACTGTGCCATCAATTGTCACCACTGTGCCATGCCATCAAACGCAGCCGCTGTGCCATCAATTGTCACCACTGTGCCATGCCATCAAACGCAGCCGCTGTGCCATCAATTGTCACCACTGTGCCGTGCCATCAATTGTCACCACTGTGCCATGCCATCAAACGCAGCCACTGTGCCAATTGTCACCATTGTGCCATGCCATCAAACGCAGCCACTGTGCCCATTGTTGCTGTGCTGTGCCCTTTAATTGTCACCACTGTGCCCTTTTGTCACCACTGTACCCATTGATGCCACTGTAAAATGCACTTAACTTCCTGCTTCCATGTCCCTCGAATCCTTGATGTCTTCTCCCGCCTTGGTGACGCTTCAGCCAATCAGGTTACCAATAACAAGAATCCGGGAACCTGATTGGCTGAAACGGCCATCAGTCTTATCCAAGGAACGCACCCCCCTTGCGTTCCGAGGATAGAGCCGCTGGCTCTAATAGGCACTTCCGTTCAGCCAACCAGCTGCCGTTATTCAGGTAATCGGCGCCCTAATGTCCGGATATCTGAATAGACCAGCGGTAGCTGGCAACCAACAATAGCATACATTCATGCAATACATGAATGTATGTTATTTGCGAGAGGGGGTGGCGCTCCAGCGCCCTCTATAAATGGCCGCTATCACTGCAGTTAAAGTTAAAATGACAAAATAAGCAAAATAAAAATTCTTAAAGCGCCTGTTTTATTTATTTATTTTTCTACAGGAGGGGGGGGCACCCAGGCGCCACTGCTAGCTACCTTTTGGAGCTATTGGAAGTAAAGGTTTACAGAAATATTGGCCCCTTGAGATAAAATACCAGTTTGTGACAAGCAAAGGCTTTTGATAGTTACTATTATCTTTTAACATCCATGCAATATTCATAAATTACACTAAGGATAAGATCATAGTGAACAGCCCAAGTGCATGCTGGGGGAGTAGTAGCCTCATCTGAAATACCTACTCCATTGTTCTGCTCTAAACAATGATATTATAACCACGGATGAAAGTTTTATTTCTGTAGTTTTTTTAATTGAAGGGGGGGGGGGGGGGAGAAAAAACTTTTAATGGATTTAATTCTAATTTCAGTTCCATCATCTGTAAATACCTTTAATTTCAACTTGGATGCCCACTAGTGTGCACTCAGCATTTTATAAAAATTTGGAGTTAATGTGGGCCTGAACTCTGCGCTCGCACTTACTAATATAAGTTGTCTGGCCATCTGGCAGTAGAGGAAGTCCCTTTGTTCTGCTCTGAAAATGGTGGGCTTCAAGAAACTGCTCGGGCACACAAGGATAACATTATAATGTGGTTGCCCACGGCATTTTACATTTCTGCTTCAGATATTCAATTATCCTTTATTCTACCAGGGAAGAGCCATTAAGACCATGCATAGGTGACAGCGGTTTTAAATGCTTTTTATGCAAACTTTTATTAAAAAATTCTTGTCAATTGTGTGCTGTTTTTACCTTTTTTTTTTTCTGTTTTTTAAGAATTGCCAGCGTCCAATACTAAAATTGCTGCTGAGGGATTCCTCCACCAGGCATACTTAACTCATTACATAGGGGGGGGGAGAAAAAAACTTTTAATGGATTAATTCTAATTCCTTCCTGATCCCCCGAAAGGCAATCAGTATCTCACATTTATATTATGTGCATTTAGGAAAGTAGGTTAATTACACCTCGTTAATCAGGACTTGGCACTGTGGCACTCAGGTGTCATTTTAAATTTGGAGTAATGTGGACTGAACTGCTCGCCTTACTAATCCCAAGGCCCGGAGTTTAGACACAAGTTGTCTGGCATCTGCAGTAGAGGAGCCCTTGGCCCCCGAATAGAGATTTTCTCATAGACAGGGCTGCAGGAGCTTCAGCACACAGATAATCAATTGCTGAACAATGGTGGCTTCAGAGAACTCGGCACAAGGATATTAAATTACTGAACAATGGTGGTTGCCAAGGGCCTGAATGTTCATTTACTTTCTGCTTCCAACAGATATTCAATTATCCTTCTACAGGACTGTATATATCGGGTGATCCGCGCTGATTAAAAGCCATATAAGACATGCATAGGTGCACAGCGTTTTAATGCTTTTTGCAAACTTTTATGTAAAAAAATCTTGTCATTGTGTGCTTTTGTTTTAGAAACCTTTTTTTTTCTGTTCATCTTTTATAGCATTAAGATGGATTGCAGCGTCCAATATAACTGCTGTGGGATTCCGCCACCAGCAGCAAACTTAACTCATGTATCACCAGTGATAGGTACTCCCCCTGTATATGCCTCTTAATTCACATTGCTCTCTCCCCCATACCTGCCCCCCCCATTTACATTGCTCTCTTCCCCCATACCTGCCCCCCCCATTTACATTGCTCTCTCCCCCATACCTGCCCCCCCATTCACATTGCTCTCTCCCCCATACCTGACCCCCCATTCACATTGCTCTCTCCCCCATACCTGCCCCCCCATTCACATTGCTCTCTACCCCATACCTGCACCCCCCCATTCACATTGCTCTCTCTCCCCCCATACCTGCCCCCCATTTACATTGCTCTCTCCCCCATACCTGCCCCCGCATTTAACATTGCTCTCTCCCCCATACCTGCCCCCCCCCATTCACATTGCTCTCATCCCTCTCTCTCCCCCATACCTGCCCCCCCCATTCACATTGCTCTCTCCCCCATACCTGCCCCCCCCCCCATTCACATTGCTCTCTCCCCCATACCTGCCCCCCCATTCACATTGCTCTCTCCCCATCACCTGCCCCCCCACCCCATTCACATTGCTCTCTCCCCCTATACCTGCCCCCCCATTCACATTGCTCTCTCCCCCATACCTGCCCCCCCATTCACATTGCTCTCTCCCCCATACTTGCCCCCCATTTTACATTGCTCTCTCCCCCATTCACATTGCTCTCTCCCCCATACCTGCCCCCCATTCACATTGCTCTCTCCCCCATACCTGCCCCCCCCCATTCACATTGCTCTCTCCCCCTATACCTGCCCCCCCATTCACATTGCTCTCTCCCCCCATACCTGCCCCCCCCCCATTCACATTGCTCTCTCCCCCATACCTTCCCCCCCCATTCACATTGCTCTCTCCGCCATACCTGCCCCCCCAATCACATTGCTCTCTCCCCCATACCTGCCCCCCCATTTACATTGCTCTCTCCCCCATACCTGCCCCCCCCCATTCACATTGCTCTCTCCCCCATACCTGCCCCCCCCATTCACATTGCTCTCTCCCCCATACCTGCCCCCCCATTCACATTGCTCTCTCTCCCCATACCTGCCCGCCTATTCACAAAGCAGTCTCCCCCATACCTGCCCCCCCCCATTCACATTGCTCTCTCCCCCATACCTGCCCCCCCATTCACATTGCTCTCTCCCCCATACCTCCCCCCATTCACATTGCTCTCTCCCCCCATACCTGCCCCCCCATTCACATTGCTCTCTCTGCCATACCTGCCCCCCCCATTCACATTGCTCTCTACCCCATACCTGCCCCCCCCCCCATTCACATTGCTCTCTCCCCCATACCTGCCCCCCCCCATTTACATTGCTCTCTCCCCCCATACCTGCCCCCCCATTCACATTGCTCTCTCCCCCATACCTGCCCCCCCATTCACATTGCTCTCTCCCCCATACCTGCCCCCCCCCATTCACATTGCTCTTTCCCTCATACCTGCCCCCCATTACCATTGCTCTCTCCCCCTATTCCTGACCCCCCATTCAGATTGCTCACTTCCCCTGTACCCCCCCCCATTACCATTGCTCTCTTCCCCTATACCTGTCCCCCCTTTCACATTACTCACTTCCCCTGTATCTGCCCCCCCCCTCATTACCATTGCTTTCTCCCCCTATACCTGTCCCCCCTATTCACATTACTCACTTCACCTGTATCTGCCCCCCCTTCCCCCCAATTACCATTGTTCTCTCCAATGTATCTTATCCCACACCCCCTATTCACATTACTCACTTCCCCTGTATCTGCCCTACGCAGGAAGTATGTCAGTAAAAAGTGCTGCACTGTTCCAGGCTGTACTTCCAACATGGACTCCTTGTTGCCACTGTGCAGAGCAAAGGAGATTGGGTCTCTGTTCCTTGTCCTGAACCAAGTGTGTACATTAATCCTTCTTTTACCTTCCTCATCAATGGCTTCAAAGTTCAACTTCCTGAGCATTAAAATTCCATTGTGTAGGCCACCTTACACTTCAATAGCATGATAGCATGCAACTCTGTTCACATACAGTCTAAAGCTGGCCTATGTCTGACACCAATAAGTTTCAAGATGTCTCAAATTAGGGACTATTATTTTAATATTGATGCTACAAAATCACAACAAATATGAGAATTGTCAAATAGTCACTAACTATGGGCCGGATTCACGAAAGACTTATGCCGCGTACACACGGTCGTTTTTTGCGATGAAAAAAAAACGACGTTTTGTGTGAAGTAAAAAACGACGTTTTTGAAACGTCACTTTTCAAAGACAATTTTGCATACTCACCATCGTTTTTTCACAAAAAGCGAGGTTACGTTCACCACTCTTTTCCATTGAAGCTCGCTTCATAACTAGCTTCTGGGCATGCGCGGGTTGAAAAACGTCGTTTTAAAAGACGTTTTTGCTACACACGGTGACTTTTTGTGAAACAAAAAACGACGTTTTGAAAAACGACACAAAAAATTCAAGCATGTTGGAATTTTTTTTTGGTCGTTTTTTTGAAGACAAAAAACGACGTTTTGCCCACACACGATCAATTTAAATGACGTTTTAAAAAACGTCGTTTTTTTTCATCGCAAAAAACGACCGTGTGTACGCGGCATTACACCGACGTATCTCCAGATACGCCGACGTAAGTCCAAATGTGCGCCGTCATATCTTTACGCTAGATACGTAAAAAAAATAGGCTTCCTCCGCCCAACGTAACTTGCCTACTCTGGTGTATCGTGGGCGCATATTTACGCTGGCCGCAAGGGGCGCTTCCATTGATTTACGCGTCGAAAATGTAAATGACCGAGATACGCCGATTCCGTCGCTGTAATATACACCGTTTACGTAAAGCGTACGTCCGGCGTAAAGTTATTCCACCTAAAGGTGGCACAACCCATGCAAAGGTATGTACGTCGGAACAGTCGTCATATTTTACGTTGTTTACGTAGTACTACGTGAATAGGGCTGTGCGTAGGTTACGTTCAGTGATTCAACGTATCTTAGGCGTTTGTCCCGACGTGATTCTGCGCATGCGTACTGGGAAGCGTCCACAGGACGGCGCATGCGCTGTTCATTCGGCCCTTCATTTGCATGGGGTCACGCTTCATTATAATAAATCACGCCCACTTCCACATACTTTGACTTACGTCGGCTTACGCCGACAACTATACGCTATGCCGGCGCAACGTTGAGCGCATATTCTTTGTGATCAGCATGCTTGCCTCTTAACGTTGCGCCGGCGTAGCGTAAAGTAGATACGCTCGCACAAATATGCGCCGCTCTACGTGAATCCGGCCCTATAACACAATTTTTTTTTACTATACTATATTCTGTTCTATATTAGCAAATATTCTATACTATATTCTGTTTTTTCATTTGCATATTCAAATGAGGCTAGTACGCCGATTCCCGATCGCTTTTACGCCGCCCCGTCGTCGCGTATGTCGTTTTCGTCCGCGTAAGGTTACCCCTGCTTCTATGAGGAGTAACCTTACGAAGTTTCGTCGGGTGCCGTTGGATGCCATGTTAAGTATGGCGTCGGGTCAGCGTCGGCTTTTTCCGTCGCTTACATCGATTTACTAACTCGTTCGCGAATAGGGCATTGCGTAAGTGACGATCACGTCGTTTTGTAGTCGGTTTCAACGACGCTTTCCGACGTGAGCTGGAGCATGCGCACTGGGCCGTTCGACGCGGGGCGCGCTTAATTTAAATACAAGACGCCCCATTTGAATTACGCGGGCTTACGCTGGGCCATTTTCGCTACGCCAACGCAAACTACGGAGCAAATGGTTAGAGAATACGGCACTTGCTCTAGTACGATGCGGCGGCGTAGTGTAAATGGCTTACGATACGCAAGCAAAATTCTATGAGAATCTGGCCCATATACTGTAGGTTTGTAAATCTTAGGAATAGCTCACTTAAATCTGACCAAACAAGAGTCTAATAGGCATCCCGGGTATGACATTTAAAAAAAAACAAAATTATAAATTATAATATAATAAATAATTATAAATAATTATAACAAATGATAATATAATTATAATAAAAATTATTCAAAAATGTAATCAACTCAAAATAACAGAAATTTACTCAGTTGCAGAATTGTCGCTGTCATTATTTTATTTTTTTATGACGAATTTCCCCACAAATCGCTATCGCTCAATTCTGCAAGTGATTATAATTTATTATCGCTGTTTTTTAGCTGCTCTAAAACCATTTTTGACATAAAGGGACACTTTTGGTTGCGCTGGACAATCTACAGTTTGCAGGCAGAAAGAACAGTTTTTATTATACAAAAGGACATGCAGGGCACAGTGCAGACCACTAGGGACAAGGGGGGTGTGTATTTTTTACATACAGTACTGTAATCTATAAGATTACAGTATACTGTATGTATAGTGTTTGTTTATGTTTTTGAATTTGGTGGCACACAGAGGCACACAGAGGCACTGTGTGAATCGAGCGAGCACCCGCTCGCTCACACAGCGCGGATGCATCACTGGATCCAGGAACAAGGTACCGTATTTTCCGGACTATAAGGCGCACTTAAAATCCTTACATTTTCTCAAAAACCGACAGTGCGCCTTATAGTCCGGTGCGCCTAATCTATGGTTGTATTGAGCATCCACTCAGCATCCACTCACTTACCGGGAAATAGGCGAGATCCAGCATGTAGATGGAAACATCCTTCAGGAGCAGATGTACCGTACGGTAAGCTGTACAATGCTGTACAATGCTCGTATGTCCATCTCGAGTGCAGCGTGAGCCGCGGTGACGTCACTGGAATGCGACGGCTTCTCCGAGCTGCCGCTGCTGTGACAGAGAGTGTGACAGAGGTGACAGAGGTGTGCGATTTTCATTGATTGATTTTCTATACCTGCTGCCCCAAAAATGGGTCCTGTTAAGAGACATGTTAAGAGGCATGCTTATGAAGCTGATTTAAAGCTCAAGGCTATCAGTCACGCAGTAGAACATGGAAATAGAGCAGCTGCAAGAGAATTCAACATTAATGAATCAATGGTACGGAAGTGGAGGAAGCAAGAAGATGCCCTGCGCCAGGTAAAGAAGACCAAACTGAGTTTCCGAGGGAACAAAGCGAGATGGCCACAGTTGGAGGACAAAATTGAAGAGTGGGTTTATTGAACAGAGAACCGCAGGTAGAAGCGTCTCTACGGTCTCTGTTAGACTCAAAGCAGCAGCGATAGCACGCGACATGGAGATTAACGACTTTCGAGGAGGTCCTTCTTGGTGCTTCCGTTTTATGAAAAGGCGTAATCTCTCCATCCGCACAAGAACTACTATGTCACAGCAACTGCCAAAGGATTACAAAGAAAAGCTGGCCATTTTCCGCACCTACTGCGAGAACAAGATCAATGAAATGAAGATCCGGCCAGAACATATCACCAACATGGATGAGGTCCCCCTTACTTTTGATATCCCTGTAAACCGTACTGTTGAGAAAACAGGGACCAGTACGGTATCTATACGCACTACAGGAAATGAGAAGTCATCCTTCACTGTAGTTCTCGGTTGCCAGGCTAATGGGCAAAAACTACCACCTATGGTAATTTTCAAGAGAAAGACTTTGCCAAAAGAAAAGTTTCCGGTTGGCGTAATTTTAAAGGCTAACCCAAAGGGCTGGATGGACGAGGAGAAGATGAATGAGTGGCTGAGAGAGGTTTACGTCAAGAGACCAGATGGCTTTTTCCACAAATCTCCGTCCCTATTGATCTGTGACTCCATGCGCGCCCATCTGACTGATACTGTCAAAGCCCAAGTGAAGAAAACTAATTCGGTGCTTGCCATCATTCCCGGTGGATTAACCAAAGAACTCCAGCCGCTAGATATTGGTGTCAACAGGTCGTTTAAAGTTAAATTGCGAGCTGCGTGGGAGCATTGGATGACAGAGGGTGAACACACATTCACCAAGACAGGAAGGCAACGCCGGGCAAGTTATGCCACTATCTGCCAGTGGATCGTGGATGCCTGGGCCAAGGTATCAGTCTCCAGTGTCATCAGAGCTTTCAGGAAGGCCGGAATCATCACTGAACAGCCAAGTTACAGTAACGAGACTGACTCTGATAATGATGATAATGATGATAATGATGAGAGGGATACAGGCATGCTTGATGCCGAAATCGCCCAACTGTTACACTCAGACACTGAAGATGAAGAATTTGATGGTTTTGTGGTAGAGGAATAAACTAAAAAAGTCAGTGTATTGTTTTGTATTTTATGTGTGTAACACTGAACAATGTTGAGAGTTATTGTGAAAGAGTTGAATAAAGTTTGACTTTGCAGAGTTTTGTTTCATTTACTGTAATGGATGCGCCTTATAACCCAGTGCGCCTTATAGTCCGGTGCGCCTTATGTATGGAAAAAAACTTGTTAACAGGCACTCAATGATAGTGCGCCTTATAGTCCGGTGCGCCTTATGTATGGAAAAAAACTTGTTAACAGGCACTCAATGATAGTGCGCCTTATAGTCCGGTGCGCCTTATAGTCCGGAAAATACGGTAAGTAAACCTTGCCTGTGGACAATGCGAGGCGAGCCCGAGACGGACTCGGGGTTACCGATCGCAGCATGAAAATGTAACCCCGAGCCAGAGGGGTTAAAGGACAGTCTGTGCAGAATGAAAACTCATTCTTCAAGCTTTAACCAGACACTGATAGAAGTCACAAGACTGCTCCAACTGCTGATGATTATATTTACTGCAGTAAATGCATTTCCATGTTCTGTGTACTGTGGTAGACCAGATACAGGCAGTCTCTGATTTACGAACGGCCTTAATCTCTTCTGCTTGTGCTCCACGCTGGTCCTGGATACCTCCGAGAAGCTATCTTGCCACATTCCACACTTCAGTACTTCATGTACTGCATGGGCAGAGGAGCCCCAGAAGCACCCGGAACATTCTACAGGCAGACGCCAGAACATCCCACATCCCTGCACAGCCAGAAGTTACACTTACAAGCAAGGTTCCGACTTATGAACATTGTCCACTTACGAACAAACCTACAGTCCTTAATGTGTTCATAACTCGGGGACTGCCTGTATAGTGAATGCAGGGTCCTGGGTTTAGTAACACTTTAATCTGTCTGTCTGTCTAAGTCCCCCCTCTCCCCACTTTTAAAGGGTGGTCAGATGTTGCAGGACCTACAGCACAGATCTGCCAGGAGTGCGACAAACAGGACTATTTCCCCCCCCTTTGAGAGTTCCTTATCTTTTGAATGGAGACGAAGGCGGACTAAAGCAGCGTTGGGTACAATAGTTCTCTAACCTGCACAGGTAACTGTTCACCTAGAGAGCAGCTAGATGGGTTAGGGATGGTGAAGGGAGGCCTTATAGAAGCAACAGTTAATCACCAGATATGTATATAAACAATCATATCGGAACTCTATGGGCAGATTTAGTAAAATCTTCTCTCATTAATAAGCGTCAATCTTTTCATTCTCCATTCAGTATTCTCCTTTTTATTAGGCTTCATGTGACAGGAAGAGAGAAGTTTGTTTTTCCGCAGGGACTAGAAATAGGACTGAAAATGTACAAAGAAGATCTGCAGATGTGTTAGTGGAATATAATAGCTCATTATGTCTATGAACAGCTCTGTGCCCACCAACAAAGCAGATTTTCTGTGAATCAGCATATCTTAGATGTACAGATTGTTGCTGATAGCCATGAATGGCACAGATCAACTGTGAGACTTATCCACCCAACATTCAGAGTGTTATTAAACCCATTTATAAAAAATAACATCAAATAGCCAGACTTATATGTAATCTTGTTTGCTAAGGCATCTTGCTTACAGTCTCTTCCATTCAGCACAATATTGTTTTTTTTTTTGCCTAACTTCACTCCTGTTTCTGCAGTGGCTCCGATTACTAGCATTGTCTCTATGGAGCCACTGCAGTATGTGCTCCCCCCCCTGAAGATCAAACAGATAAAATCCATCATTTGTAGGAAATGCAATTTACGCGACTGATGCGTGCCCCCCAAGCACTGCGTGGACGATACTCTGGCGTCGGAAAGTTAAGCCGGTCGGAAAATGGCCCGTTTTCTGGCGCATCTAGGTTGGTGGGTACGGCCGCTGTCACATTTAACGCGGCGCATATCGAAATACTCCAGCGCTAGTATCTGGCCCTTTGAGTTTGTTATCTGTAATATTGCAGCCCCAACTCAGGGTCCTGTGTTGAAGAGAATGGGGGCCAAAATGGGGGACCCCAGCACAACCCCCCCCCCCGCACGCAAAGCCTATGTCAGCACTTCACTATTTTTTTACGCCCATGTTCTTACTCCTCCCCCCCTCCCTAGTCCCTATTTTTTTCTATTCTCACCTCCCCTTCTTCCCTGCAGGCAGCCGCTGTAGCGTGGCGGAGCTTCTGTTCCTCCTGTCAGTCCGGTGTTCTATCATTATGGGTCCCAGTCCCCTATCAGATAGTGCCCGAGCTGGGCCAGGTAACCTTCGCGATGCAGGAGATTCTGTTTCCTGTGTTCCCGGCCAGCCTGAAAGGAAATGAGCACTCAGTGTGCACTTCCTGTCAGTCTGGCCGGGAACAGGAAACTGAATCTCCTGTACCACGCGCAGTACCCAGCCGAACTGACAGGACTCCAGGAGGAAGGAAGAGGAGCTCGGCCAAGCTACAGCCTGGGAAGGGGAAGTTGGGGGCCCCAGGCCAGCTCGGGGCCCCAAGCAATTGTTTGTTTTGCCTGTCCTGTAGCGGCAGGCCTGATTACACTTTGATTGCAAGTGTTCATGGAACATGTAGTCCTGGTGTCAAGGCTTAGAGTGAGAGATTGTTTGTGCACTCCCACAAGAGCTGGACAAAAAAGAATCCATGAAAGGAGATGAAAAAACATTGCACCTTTAATTTATTTTGTTGTGTAGTGAAAAAGGCCAAAGCTGACATAAACTCTTCAAACTCTTCTCCATCTTGATTAAAGCCCTCATGAAGATAGGCCCTCTCTATACCATACAGACATGGAAAAGGAACTTACAGGTTTCCTTTATCCAAGAACAGGTAGATAAAATACTACTCTGTGCACAAATCAGCCATCAATAACAAACTCCAGGCAGGATCTAACATAATGATGCAGTGGCACAGGGTCCCCCGTTTGTTGCATTCCCATCCATCTCCTGATAATTGTCGGACATCTCAAGCCGAATGGATCATCGTGTTTTTTATGAGTCAACCTCACCGACGTACCGCGCGCTGTCTCTGCCGGCGGGGGATTTTTGATCCGATGGTGTGTACACACCGCCGGACGAAAATCCCGAGGAGACATTGTCCGATGAAAACGGTCCGCAGACCGTTTCCATCGGACATGTCCCTCCGTGTGTACGGGCCTAACAGGTTTTCTTATAAGATTGCCCTGTATTTGGCTCTATCTATCTTCCCAACCACTATGACCAGTTTCCCTGTCCCTGCTGAAGAAAAGCATCTCCACAACATGAGGCTGCCACCACCATGTTTCACAGTGGGGATGGTGTGTTTAGGGGGATTTGCAGTGTTATTTTTCCGTCACACATAGCATTTTGCTTTAAGGCCAAAAAGTTAAAATTTTGGTCTCATCTGACCAAATCACCTTGTTTTAAATGTTTGCTGTGTTCTCCACATGGCTTCTCACAAACTGCAAACAGGACTTCCTATGACTTTCTTTCAATAATGGCTTTCTTTTTACCACTCTTCCATAAAGGCCAGATTTGTGGAGTGCACGACTGATACCGCGTACACACAAATGCTGTCATAAATTGCGAACGCCTAGAAAAATGAAGTTCAATGATTCTGAGCATGTGTCGAATTGATTCTGAGCATGCGTAGAATTTTTTGACAAGAACTTTTGTTGTCGGAAAAAATGGGAACCAGCTCTCAAACATTTGTTGTCGGAAATGTCCGATGGAGCATACATACGGTCGGATTTTCCGGACAACAAGCTCACATCGAACATTTGTTGTCGGAAATTCCGACCGTGTGTACTAGTGTGTAATCCTGTGGACAGATTCTCTCACCTGAGCTGTGGATCTCTGCAGCTCCCCCAGAGTAACCATGGGCCTCTTGGCTGCTTCTCTGATGAATGCTCTCCTTGCCCGGTCTGTCAGTTTAGGTGGACGGCCATGTCTTGGTGGGTTTGCAGTTGTGCCGTACTCTTTACATTTTTGGATGATGAATTGAACAGAGCTCTGTGAGATGTTCAAAGCTTGGGACATTTTTTCCTAACTTAATCCTGCTTTAAACTTCTTCACAGCGTTATCTCTGACCTGTCTGGTGTGTTCCTTGGCATTCATAATGCTGTTTGTTTACTAAGGTTCTCTAACAAACCTCTGAGGGCTTCACAGAAAAGCTGTATTTCTACTGAGATTACATTACACACAGGTGGACTCAATTTACTAATCAGGTGACTTCTGAAGGCAATTGGTTCCACTAAATTTAAGTTAGGGGTATCAGAGTAAAAGGTTGCTGAATACAAATGCGCGGCACATTTTTAAGATATTTATTTGTAAAAAAAAATTGCAAAAAAAAGCACAAATAGCAATATCACTATTGCATTGGATTGTTCTTAAAAGCGCAGAGGAATTTCGTTATTAGTTATAATAATATTTACCTGTAGATAAAATGAATATCTCCTAAACATGCACCATTTAGGAGATATTCCACTGGTGCACACACCTAGAGAAGTCTTCACATCAGGCACTTTTAGGGAGACTGGTGGAGGAGACACCAGGATATGTGAGATGCTTGATCGCATTTCTTTTTACAGTGCCCAGGATTTCCATTGCGAGATACTGGAAGTCCCCTATGATCCCCTTTGAGCTCATTAAGGCCAAACTGACATGGATTATGATCAATAAATGAATGACAGCTATTCTCCAGGCTGGCCTTCTTCTGAGAAAACATGGGATCCCTGGACAAAGTATCTTTCAGGACCCTCCTGACCTGGTTGGAATATATATATATATGAATATATATATAGTTATCAAAGGGTGCACATTTCTTTCCTTTTTCTTTCCTCTTTTTTTTCTGACTTTTCTCTTCCTTTTTCCACTTATTAGTTGAACTCCCTTACCATTGTTGGTTCTGTGGGAACTCTTGCCTACATGAGCCTGCGGTTTATTGGAAGGAGCCCATAGACCCATATGGGCTGTAGTGCACTGAATGATAGGAATGGAATTATCATAATGCTATTTTATAGTCGATAATTGTTTTCAGTATTCTCGAGTTTTCTTTTTTGTTGACTACCGCTATATTATTCGACCAAGCAATATAGTCCCGCCCAGTCTAATACTCCATATATTTGGGGATTTTTTATGTTTTGATGGTTTTACATAAATTACCTATATGGTTATATGAATTTACTTAGCTTATTGAATACAAATGTGCTGTAATTGTATATTATATTACCGTATATACTCGAGTATAAGCCGACCCGAATATAAGCCGAGGCACCTAATTTTACCACAAAAAAATGTGAAAACTTATTGACTCGAGTCCATCTCAGGTGTCCATGTGCATGCCTCACTGTGCCTCACTGTGTCCATGCCTCACTGTGTCCATGCCTCACTATGCCAATGCTTCACTGTGTCCATGACTAGACTGACGTTTAACATGGGAGTCTATGGAACAGGGTGCCCGGGTTTGAAAAATCGGTGCTCCCCAGCCGTAGGTCTCTCAGAAAACAAACTTTGCACACTTATAGAGGAAAAATGGGGCTACATGTGTGCCAAGCTACGGGTCCAGGGGACCTACGACCGGCCGATACTGGGTCCCCAAATTCACCGGAGAAATGACAGTTTAACATGGGAGTCTATGGAAGGGGTGCCCGGCTTTGAAAAATCGGTGCTCCCTCGGCCGTAGGTCCCCCTGACAACAAACTTTGTCTCTTGTAGAGAAAGAGTGTGCCAAGTTTGGGGTCCAGGGGACCTACGGCCGGCCGGTACCAGGTCTCCAAAGTCTGGGAGATCATGCGCAAAAAGTTGACTCGAGTATGAGCCGAGGGGGGATTTTCAGCATATAAACTCGGCTTATACTCGAGTATATGCGGTAATAATAAAATCATATGTTTTCAATATTTAATTGTTTAAATACCTTGGAAGTCCGCTGGGTACATTTTTTTTAACGTCTTTATTTCTCGTAAATTAGGATGTGGTACCCTCAATATAATATTGGCCCCTCTTCTTTTATGTACAAATACATTGTCTGCATTATCTGCCAAAATATTTCGAAACCCATTTGTAAAGAGCTTTTCTTTTTTAGTTATAGGATCCCAGAGGAGGAGGAGTCCCAGTTCTGTGGCCTCTGACGTCTTTGACACTCATCTAGGAAGTCATATCTTACAGGTACAGAAAAGAAACGTGAACTAAAAGGCAATATATTAATCACCTGTACATTGCAAATTATGTTATAACTGAGGAGCCAGGGGAGGACTCTGCCCACCTGGCTCTAATAGAACAAATCAAGGCTGCACATTTGTTTTATTCCTCTTTTTTTATTTGAATTTTTATTTTTTTGGGTGAATACAGACCTACATTTTTCTTAATGAACATTACAGGTATAGTTTTAATAATGTGCACTGAGAAAACATTATTTATGCTGTTGCTAGTCATTGGTTTTGTGGTACATCCTTATTAAGCCCACTGGGTACGACATGTGAAATCGCATCTCAAATCGGCGGCAATTTCCGGCAATGACACCGTCCTAATCGGTGCGACGCCACATCTGCGGCGCTGCACCGATTTCAAAAAGTAGTTCCTGTACTACTTTTTGCGATTTCAGGAACGTGATTTACATTGACATCTGTGCAGAAATCGGGACTGCCAGCGGGAGTGAAATTGTGCGAGTTCAGCTGAACTTGCACAGCTTCTCTACCGCAGCCCAGTGTAAAGGTGAAACCTAGGCAAAGAGCTAACCACATAAAAATATACATTATAATCCACACACCCCTACCATCATACACTACCAGGTCCCTGACATTTTGTATTCTTCATTGTAGGTTAAAAATGTGGTTGACCTATCCTAAGCTTATTCACAGTACTTGTTATGAGGGGGGATTGGGGAATTCGGGACTTTAAATGAAGCCACGACTGGGTAGAGTCATGTGCCTCCATCCCTGTCATTTTGACAAAGAAGAGCAAAAATGCAGCAGGGGGCAGCAAAGATGCAAAGTCCCACCTCCCTTGTTTGCTTCTTTGCTGCCCCCTACTGCATTTTTGCTCCCTTTGTCTTATTCACAGTACAGTGAAAATTATTATTATTCCTACAGCCAGTAAGCTTCTAGTGTTATGGCCCATACACACGATCCGAATATCGGACGAAAACGACAGCCGATCACGACCGTTCATCCGATTAAATTCGATCGGACAAGCGCGAAATTTTTCTCGTCCGATCGTCCGATTTTCATTTAGTCAGTACAGCCGTCGTCCGACAATACAATACAAATACATTACAACACGTGACATCACTTCCGATCGTTTTTTTCTATCGTACGATAATTTTCGTGAGTTTAAAAACCTATTTTATTTTACTCGCGATTATTAAGCGAAAAAAGTCGTACGATCCGTCGGCCGATATTCGGATCGTGTGTATGGGCCATTAGACCTACTGCACTATGTGATGCAAAATAATCCGTCTCACACTGCTGTCCCTCCCACTCCAGGTTTTCTATATAGGGGATTGCAACAGACAAACATAAAATAGATGTAAGTTTTTATAGAATCTGTACAACCCCAATTCCAAACAAATTGGGATGCTGTGTAAAATATACTGTACATAAAAACAGAATGCAAGGATTTGCAAATCTGGTAAACCCATATTTTATTCACACTAGAAAACATATTGAATGTTTAAACTAAGTAAAAGTTGCTTTTTTAAAAAAAAAAAAATACAGTCATTTTTAAATTGATAGCAGCAACATGTCTCAAAAAAGTTGGGGCCATGTTTACCATGGTGTAGCATCCCTTCTTCTTTTAACAACACTCTTTAAATGTCTGTGAACTTAGGATACCAGGTGCTTGGTTTTGGAAGAGGAATGTTGCCCCATTCTTGTCTGATATAGAATTCTAACTGCTCAGCAGTCCTGGGTCTTCTTTGTCGTATTGTTCATTTCAATATGCGCAAAAAAAATTCAATTGGTGAAAGGTCTGGACTGCAGGGAGGCCAGTTAGCACTCAGACTCTCTTGCTACGAACCAATGCTGTTGTCATAGATGCAGTATGCAATTTAGCATTGTCATGCTAAGACCTGCAAGGCCTTCCCTGATAAGATCTTGTCTGGTTGGGAGCATATGCTGCTCTAAAGCCTGGATATAACTTTCAGCATTGATTGTGTCTTTCCAGATGTGCAAGCTGCCCATTCCATACACTAATGCACCCCCCCCCCATATACCATCAGAGATGCAGGCTATTGAACCAATCTCTTATAACAAGCGGGAAGCTCCCTCTCCTCTTTAGTACGGAGGAAGTGGAGCGCATTGTTTTCAAAATTAATGTCAAACTTTGATTCTTCTGACCACAGACGACATCCTGGTCAGCCAGTGGAAAATAGGGGTTATGGCTGTAGTAATATGCCATAACCGTGGTATTGTTTCATCAGCCGGCGATTCGCTACAAGATAAAAGTGGTCCGAGTGGCAAATTCGCCAATGGATCACTTTTAGAAGCGGCGGGAGGGGTGCCACCCCCCACCACTTCCCTGTGCTCCAGAGCTTACAGATCACTTTTAGAAGCGATGGGAGGGGTGCCACCCCCTCACCGCTTCCCCGTGTTTCCTGGGCTTACCTGACTGATTATTGAAGCTCGGGACCCAACCGGTGGCTTGCAATAGAGATGAGTGGAGGTAAGATGGCCTCCGCTCATCTCTATGACCTTGGAAGACCGGAGCAATGTCATGACATCACTTCCAGTCCTTCTGGCATGTAAACAAGGCTTTTTTTTTTGTCAAAAGATAAAACATATATTTTTTATTTTTTTTATAATTTTTTTAGTAGGGGAGAGATGTGGGGTCAAATAAACCCCAGATATCTCCATAAAGAGCACATTTATAACAATTATAGTGATCACAGAAAAACTTTTTTTTAAAAGGGACAGTGGAAAAATACAAAAATTGAATAAAACAAATAATAATAAAAAAATTGTAATTGTCTCGTGCTCGCGCGCAGTGGTGAACATATATGTAGGCCATGCCCACATATGTAAAGATGTTCAAACTACGCATGTGATGTATTTCCGTGAACGTCAGAGCATGGCGTGCTTTAATGTGGCCCTATGTAAATAATTACTGTGCTGAGAGCGCACTCCCCATGTGTATGTGTGCGGTCGGTGGGAAGTAGGGTTGTCCAGATACCGATACTAGTATCGAGTATTTTCGGGAGTACTTGTACTCGCGCAAATGCTCCAGATACCTAAATAGAATATTTTTTTTGTATTTATCAACATGTTCTGTGAAAATTCTTTGAGTTTTTTACTACTGCGTGACAAGCAAATAAAACATTTTTATTCATTTTTACTCTTTTTTATTCTTTTATAATGTCTTGAGTTAGAGTTCTCCATAATTCTAAAGAAAATATCCTTAGTCTGTATTGTGGTTTGAAAACTGTCACATGACAAATAAAAACAGTATCGGTATTCGGTATCGGCGAGTACATGAAAAAAAGTATCGGTACTTGTACTCGGTCCTAAAAAAGTGGTATCGGGAACAACCCTAGTAGAAAGTAATGAACATTTTAAATATTCCCAGTTTAAACACATACCTCCCAACTTTTTGAGATGGGAATGAGGGACACCCATCAGCAAAATTATGCAGGCAAAGGACACACCCTTTGCCACGCCCCCTTAAAGGAGAATAGTACAAGAAATGTGTTAAATCCATAAGTGCTTTTTTTTACCACCGCTATTCCTTTATATTGGCTCTTGGAATTTACTAATGCAGCAATTTAGAAATCAGATGAAAGGTTTAGCACTGGGAAACACTTTTTGATAGTTAAAAATTGAAGTTTATATACATCTATATAGATTAGACCAAAATGAGGGACAAATGAGGAGGAATGAGGGACAGAGGGACATTTCTCCAAATCAGGGACAGTCCCTCGAAATCAGGGACAGTTGGGAGCTATGTAAACATGTGATATGTTTTCTATTGTGAATACAATCTGGGTTTATGAGATTAGAAAATCAATGCATTCTGTTTTTTTAGACTTTACACAGCATCCCAACTTTTTTGGAAATCTGGGTTGTATTTTATTACGTAATGTGGGATAAATGGTAATCTTTTCTTGTATATCTGGAGTTTATCTTAGACCCCTTTCACACTGAATCGTTTTTACAAGGTTTTAGCGTTAAAAATACTGCTATTAAAGCGCTCATAAAACGCTCTCCATGCATCTCAATGGACCCTTTCACACTGAGTCCTGCAAGCAGCATCTTTGGAGCAGCTTTTGGGCGCTGAAAAAAACGCTCCAAAAAGGCCCCTCTCCATTGAAATTAATTGAAAGTGCTGTAAAAACACTTTAGCCTTTTACACTGAGGCGTTGCACTGGCGGGGCGTTGAGAAAAGTCCTGCAAGCAGCATCTTTGGAGCAGCTTTTGGGTGCTGAAAAAAACGCTCCAAAAACGCCCCTCTCCATTAAATTGAATTGAAAGCGCTGTAAAAACGTCTTAACCTTTCACACTGAGGCACTGCAAAAACGCCCTAAAATGTTAGGGTCTTAGCGGTGCTTTGCCAGCACATTGGGATTGCAGATGAGGCTTCGCTCGAATAAAGCTTGAAAAACGCCCCAGTGTGAAAGGGGCCTTACACATAGGCTGATGGCTTTATCTTTAGTTGTAAAGGGTTAAAGTTTTATTACAGGTCTAAGAAAAAGATTGTATCTCTCTGTCATCATTCTTTTTAGATTTAGTGAGCCCTTTGAAATTGTCATAATGTCCTTGTAAATGATATTAAATCATGTTATTCCCTCTTCCATCTTGCCTTCTCTATTCATTGGGCTTATAAAATGACACAATTCACCTGTGAAGTCTGGCACAGTGTCCTTCCTAAAAAGTAAAATATCCCGTTATGGGAAATAAGGACAAAATGGTGTTTCAATCATTTCTTTTTAATTGTCTATTCTGAGAGAAGAGTGGAAAGATTGATTGTTAAAGGTACTACAGAAGTGAGCAGATGGGAAGGTGGGTGGATGGACAGAGGAGGCCAACACCGAGAAATTCACAATACAATACGAAGAATCATTTCTGTGTTTGCATATTTCTAAATCAACACTATTAGAATGGAATACTTTAAATATACAGCATGTGTCTTGCTTGTAGATTTAACCAATCATATCCTGACTCTCTTTACAAGAAAAAATAGAGGAATCAAGAACTGCAGAATGAAGGTTTTCATGATGTAACTCACCATATTGATGGGCAAGCAGCTAAAAGTGAGCAGTGTTAGGCCGCGTACACACGATCGAATTTATCTGCTGAAACTGGTCCGCCAACCAGTTTCAGCGGACATCTTCGATCGTGTGTACGACCTAGCGGACAGGTTTGTCCAGCGGACAAATTTCAAAGCATGCTTTGAAATTTGTCTGCTGCAAACCCGTCCGTCTGACATGTCCGCTGGTTAGTACGCCTAACCAGCGGACAGAAATCGCCCGCATGCGTCGAATGGATATTTTACTTCCAGGAGTGGTGACGTGGTGGCGTCAACGTCACCGCCACGTCACCGCGTCCTCAGTCCGAGGGGACTTTCGTCCGATGGTGTGTACACGCCATCAGACCAAAATCCAAGGAGACATGTCCGCTGGAAACGGTCCGTCGGACATGTTTGAGCGGACATGTCTCCTCGTCTGTACGCGCCCTAACATCTCTAGTTCTTCCCAAGAAATGATCTGCCAAAATACCTTATGAATCATGATATCATCTCAAGATTGGCAGCTTGAAGGCTGCAGATAACAATAGCAGTCAGACCCTGGTTTGTCATCCATTTTATATCATTTTGCAGCGTCAATGCTCACATATACCCTATATTACCAAAAGTATTGGGACGGCAGCTTTTACACACACATGAACTTTAAAGGCACCCCAGTCTTAAGCCCTGTACACATGGCCAGGATTCCCGGCAGTATAAAGTCCGCCGGGAATCCAGAGGGGAAAACTGCGGGGAGAACTTTGGCCGGGAATCCCAGCCGTGTGTACAAGGTTTATGCTGCCTCGGCACTGCCTCGCAGTGTTTTCCTATGTCAAGTGTAGTAAATCTTGTGGGGAAAAAAATGCCCACAAGATACTTTATCATCTGCATACTGCCTGAACTCAGGCTAACAATGGAGGGGTCTCATATTTTTGCAGCTGAAACAGGCTTAATTTTTCATGCATAGGCATACACACAGGGTGTGCCGTGTGTGCCTGTACGGTGCTGATTACCCCTTCTTCCTGGCTCCTCTGGTCTCCCCCTGCAGTGCTACCAGCTTCCCTCCTCTCCTCTCCCACCAGCTTCTGCAGGGGATGTTTCAAGGTACAGAGTGGAAGAAGCGGCCAGTAGATATTTAATTTACCCACCCCTTTTACACTGAAGCGTTTTTACAGCGTTTTAGCGTAAAAAAATATCGCTATTAAAACGCTCATAAAATGCTCTCCATGCATCTCAATGGACCCTTTCACACTGAGTCCTGCAAGCAGCATCTTTGGAGCAGCTTTTGGGTGCTGAAAAAAATTCCCCTCTCCATTGAAATGAATTGAAAGTGCTGTAAAAACGCCTTACCCTTTCACACCGAGGCACTGCAAAAAGGGCATAAAACGTTAGGGTCTTAGCAGTGCTTTACCAGCACATTGGGATTGCAGATGAGGCTTTACTCGAATAACGCTCAAATAACGCTCGAATAAAGCTCCAAAAATGCCCCAGTGTGAAAGGTGCCTTAATGTGAGTACCGATCGCTCCTGTGTTCATTCTCAATTGAAGCATAGTAAAAGCACAGAGCACTACCCATGCTTTCACTGTCCAGTGCCGATGAGGCTGCAGAGAAAGGAACTGAGGAATCTCTGTCTCAAAAGTGAGACATCAGGGGTCTTTTTAAACCCAACAGGGCTCCTAAAAACATTAAAAAAAAAATATTGTAAAAAAAAAAAATTAAATTAAATTTTAAAAAAAATTATAAAGATAAAAAAATACTGACACCAATATCTGCTCTACTGACGCATGCGGGCGATTTCTGTCCGCTGGTTAGGCGTACTGATCTACACGCATGTGTGTGTTTATATGCTGGGGTGCACACCCTAATGCAATAGGTTGCACACAACAATGCAAAGGGGCATGGTAGACTTCCAAGATGAGCAGGTTATATATAGCATTTGTTTAATTCCTTCAGCTATGTTTGTGTTTTTTTATCAGTATGCAATCACCAGGCCTCAGAGTATCCCAGTCACTTTAGAGTGGTGTCTATGGAAGAACGTCAGTATCTTTTTCTCCTCCCGCGACCATAAACACCATAAACATGCTTCTTTACCCACACTTCTCCAAGCAAAGACTCTTGATCTGCGACCTCTGCCCTTTGGAAATACACTTCATTTAAATAGTTGATGAGGTTGCTTGGAAATACATATGAAAACTGTATTTAAGCTATTCATGTCCTCTCAGTAAGCCCGGGTCTCTTGTGGAATCAGGCGGGCTTGGGGTGAAGACAGGGCAGGAGTTGTTAAGTGAGGATAATTAATCACTGGCACGATTATAAAAAAAACACTAGACAAATCTAAACTTTGTTATATAAAAGAACTGCAAAAAATAATAGATTTACTATAAATGTGGTAGCTGTGGCTTTTTTGTGGAACGGTGGTGTAGTGGAAAGCACCCATTGTTCTTGGTGTCTTCCATCTAGCTGTTAGTGATAGTGGATTATGATAAATGTTAGCGATGTCCTCTCAATGGTTGTAAAGAAGATGGAAGAGTTTGTGGTAGAAGGGGTTAATTCAGCAGTGCTCTTTCTCGGACACCTCTGATCAATTGGTAGATGAATGGATGGCTGCAGCCCCAGCGCTGACATTTAAGCCAGGCATCTGCCTGTGATTGATAAAGTCCCGCAGGCGGCCATCAACACAGAGAGGGCAGGAAGGCGAGTATACGTATAATGGAGCATCCTTGCAACCTGTCTTACTGCAGATTGGTAAAGAAAGCCACAGCTCAACACATTTACCTGTTCCAATTTTCCTTTTGATTATTTATTATTTTTATGTGGTGCTCTTTTTAAACATTTCAACCTAGTTAGGGCCCTTTCACACATACGGATCCCGTGAGGATCCGTACCTTTCTCATCTGTTTGCTCAGCGGGTATCGCTCCGTTGATCCCCGCTGAGCCGGCAGATGACAGGGCGGTCCCCGTACTGTGCATGGACCACCTTGTCAGATCTCTGCTCTCCTCTATGGGGGGATCGGATGAACACGGACCATCGGTCTGTGTTCACCCGATCCGATGACGGATGGAAAAATAGAATTTTCCTCGGTCTGCAGAATCGGACCATATCTGGGACCCATGAGATCGGGTGTCAGCGGATGTTCATCTGCTGGCACACGCTATCCCACAGGGATACATATATGTCCGTATTTCATCCGAAAACGGATAGATGAAATACGGACATACAGTCCGCATGTGTGAAAGGGCCCTTACCTTTCACCCAAATAAATCTACAACAGGTGAAGGTGCAACACTGCAGCTGAGCAAAGTGCAGTTGCCCCAGAGTAAATGAGATAAAGCTTCACGTTGGAAACAATACCCAATCACATTCAAGCAAAATGGGAAAAAAAATGCATTTTTGCTTGCACATGATGGGATGATGGAAGTCAGAAGAGCTTCTGCTCATTTACTAAACTCGAAAGACTATTTAGAGCTACCGAAAAGTCTAGAAGTTTGAAACCCAAACCAAAACCCACAATAGAGAAGACATTTGGAAAGAATGCCCCAGAGATTGTATGGGCAAGGGTTCAAGTGGTTGTAAAGGTTCGTAACAAACATGTCATACCTACCCCCACTGTGGTGCTTGTTTTTGCCCCTCGGCAGCTGTCTCGGCTCCTCCCCGCCTCAGATAACCCCCTCTGGGAAGTGCTCTCCCAAGGGGGTTACTTTGCGGGTGCGCTCCCAAATCCTGCATTCAGCGTCCATAGCCGCCGAGTACAGGACTCGGCTCTGACCCCCCCCCCCCCCCCCGGAGCCTGCGTCATTGGATTCTATTGACAGAAGCGTGAGCCAATGGCTGCGCTGCTATCAATCTATCCAATGAAGAGCAGAGAAGCCCGGGCAAAGGAAGAGTGTGGGTGGCTGGGGGGCCGGTAATCATAATACTGTATGTTTTTCCACCTTAATGCTTAGGATGCAACAAGGTGAGGGATGTGGTGGCGTCAGGTGAGTGGATGCCCGCAAACAGGCGCTTCCATGATGGATCTGAAATAACAGGTCCTTTTTAAATGTAAGGACTTATTCTTGCTGGTAGTTAGAATCTTTAATATTTGCAAACAAAATGAAGGATTTCTATTTAGAATAATAAGCTGTCAGGTTAGTAAAGCAGCAATATAAGAACCGGTTCAACCACACAGTTTGTAGTGTACATAGATTTGCAAACCAATGGGATAAACAAATATTTCTGAAATAAGTTAACGAGCGCTTTGCAATACGAGCACTGTATTTAAAAAAATCGTGACTCGGTTTGTGAGTGTTGTCAGGCAAAACGAGCATGATTCAGGCCAAAGCGGTGTGCAGTACTGCTTTTGGACTGAGGTGGGGGGATGCCGGAGCCGAGCAGAGCCGAACGTCACCGATTGCAGCCGATCTGCGCCATTCGGAAATGCATGGAAAGGCCTGAGGACAGCACGGCTGACCTTGCAAATCTCGGGTAGGAAGTCTTTCCGAGGTTTGCCGAGGTCAGCCGAAGTGTCCTCGGGCCTTTTCGCCTGTTTCTGAGGCTCTCCGCGCCTCTGGCCCCATGCTGTATTGCATCCCATTGAAGTCAACGCAGATCAAATTATTTTCGTTTCCATTGACTTCAATGGGGAGACTCGCTTTGATATGCGAGTACTTTAGATTACGAGCATACTCCTGGAACGGAATATGCTCGTAATCCGAGGTTCCACTGTATTGCAGAATATACAGCCTCATGCTACATAACTAAGGTCAATTTCATGCTGAATAAACTAAATTATTAATGTATCTTAAATAGAAAACTATCTTTAGATAGATTTTTACTCCCAAACCATTTATTAAATTCAATTTGATAAAAAATAAAAAAAAGATTTAAACAAAAAAAATCAGATTTAACTTAAATTAATCAAAATTTTTATCCACCCTGATAAACACGGATAAACATGTTAAGAATTCACTATGAAGGAACACAAAGGGCCAGATTCAGGTAGGAGAGTGAATCTTTATTTTGGAGTAACGTTTCTCATTTACGTTACTCCGCCGAAACTTTAGGAGCAAGTACTATATTCACACAGCACTTGCTCCTAAAGTTGCGGTGGCGTAGCGAAAATGAGCCGGCGGAATTCAAATTGGGCAGGTAGGGGGCGTGTATTATTATAACTAGGCGCGATCCCGTGGCGAACGTACTGCGCATGTGCGTCGACTGTCAGTGCGCATGCTCCAAATTCTGTCAGTGAACGTCAATGACGTCAATCCCCATTCACGGTCGTTTTACGCAAACGACTCGAATTTTTTTTTTTCGACGCGATGATGGCGGCCATACTTAACATAGGATACTCCACTAGGGGGCTGCTTTATCTTTACGCCTCGTATCTCTTACGGAAACGTCGGAAAGTCACTGCGTCGGGCCCGAATACGATCGTGAATTGCCGATTCTCGCTGATTAACATATTCTCGGCGTTAATCAGCGGGAACGCCCCCAGCGCCATTTTTAAAATTGCAGTTCCGATACGACGGCGAAATACAATTACGCCGCTCGTATCTGAACTCAATCCCGGCGTAGCTTGTTTTCTGACTAACATATTCTCGGCGTTAATCAGCGGGAACGCCCCCAGCACCATTTTTAAAATTGCAGTTCCGATACGACGGCGAAATACAATTACGCCGCTCGTATCTGAACTCAATCCCGGCGTAGCTTGTTTTCTGACTACAGAAAACAGAAACGCCGGCTCAAAGTGAGCGTTAGGCTGGAGTATCACTGATACTCCAGAGTAGCTCTACCTGAATCTGGCCCATAGTATACTCATTTACTGAATATGTGGTTGTACTGAGCCGTTGGGCTCATTTTGGATTTTACACATTTGTCAGGAGAGCAGTCAGTATGCATGATGTGTTCTTGTGGAGATCCTGTATACAAGGTGGAGTCATAGGGAGACATGGAAACATTTCAGGACTATCTGTCCCCTTATTCTTTTAGTTTCAAGCACCTCATTAAGATTGTTGTGCTTTTTCAGCAGTGGATTCAGTGGAACAGACCAGAGATACCATTGTGTAAATTACACTCCTCTATATACACCCCCCATTGCTTCAAAGTAGTATTTCAAGATCCTTCTGGGTAATAATGGTCTGCACTTCAGTTTAACCTGTAATATGTAATTCTAAGACAAATCACATGATCTAACAATATCTCAGTGTTGTGCTGCTGAAGGAGTTGGTTAGTTGTCCTCCATGTTTTGCTGATGTGTGGGCAGTTTATCTTTGTGCTGTTGTGAAGTCTTATTGAAAAGAATGTATTTATATCGCAGTGGCACCATAGTGTGCACATTCATGTGATTTACATAATGACAACTGTATTTGACCATATATCTGTAAAGCAAATGTACTGTATGTGCCATAAGCTGGTGTGTCCCTGGCCCAAATTTAGTGTTGACAGCTAGGTTGTAGCCAGCCGGAGCACTGTTATCTGGGTGTGTTTTTTGGGATGGTTCTCCAGTAGATAGAATGAAAAAATACAATGTTGTGGTTATGGATTTATTGTATTTAACCATGGCCAATCACTGAAGGGTTTATTCCAGTGATGTAGCCTGGGGGAGGAAGCAAATATTTGCAAACACCTTCTAGATGGGTCATTTCCACGCAGGTTTTGCCTAAAGAAGATATGTGTATGTGAAGAGGTCCTGTCTTTGCTTCCCCGGCTTTGCCTGGAGAGGAGGTGAACCCAAGAGCTCGGTGTTGGCCTCCCAGTCCTGCTGCCTTAGTAGAGAGGTTCAGTTCATGCTTCTCAGGCCTCTTGTCTGGGTGCATTTTTGGGGATGGTTCTCCAGTAGATAGAATCAAAAAATACAATGTTGCGGGTTATAAATAGGGTTGTCCCGATACCACTTTTTTAGGACCGAGTACTTTTTTTCAAGTAGTCGCCGATACCGAATACTGATACTTTTTTTTACATGTGTCCCCAAATGCAGCCATGTTCCCCACATATGCAGCCATGTCCCCCCAGCCACCCCCCCCCTAATATGCAGCCATGTCCCTCTAGCCTTGTCCCTCACATATGCAGCCATGTCCCTTCAGCCATGTCCCTTCAGCCATGTCCCTCTAGCCATGTCTCTCACATATGCAGCCATGTCCCTCTAGCCATGTCCCTCACATATGCAGCCATGTCCCTTCAGCCATGTCCCTCACATATGCAGCTATGTCCCTTCAGCCATGTCCCTCTAGCCATGTCCTTCACATATGCAGCCATGTCCTTCAGCCATGTCCCTCACATATGCAGCCATGTCCCTTTAGCCATGTCCCTCTAGCCATATCCCTCACATATGCAGCAATGTCCCTCTAGCCTTGTCCCTCACATATGCAGCCATGTCCCTTCAGCCATCAGCCATGTCCCTCTAATGTCTCTCACATTGCAGCCATGTCCCTCTAGCCATGTCCCTCACATATGCAGCCATGTCCCTTCAGCCATGTCCCTCACATATGCAGCTATGTCCCTTCAGCCATGTCCCTCTAGCCATGTCCTTCACATATGCAGCCATGTCCCTTCAGCCATGTCCCTCACATATGCAGCCATGTCCCTTTAGCCATGTCCCTCTAGCCATATCCCTCACATATGCAGCAATGTCCGTTCAGCCATGTCCCTCTAGCCATGTCTCTTACATATGCAGAAATGTCTGTTCAGATGTCCCTCTAGCCATGTCCCTCACATAAGCAATGTCCCATAGCCATGTCCCTCACATATGCAAATGTCCCATGTCCCTCTAGCCATGTCCCTCACATATGCAGCAATGTCCGTTCAGCCATGTCCCTCACATATGCAGCCATGTTCATTCAGCCATGTCCCTCTAGCCATGTCCCTCACATATGCAGCAATGTCCGTTTAGCCATGTCCCTTTAGAAATGTCCCTCACATATGCAGCAATGTCGGTTCAGCCATGTCCCTCTAGCCATGTCCCTCACATATGCAGCAATGTCCCATGTCCCCCTAGACATGTCCCTCACATATGCAGCAATGTCCGTTTAGCCATGTCCCTTTAGAAATGTCCCTCACATATGCAGCAATGTCGGTTCAGCCATGTCCCTCTGCCATGTCCCTCACATATGAGCAATGTCCCATGTCCCCCTAGACATGTCCCTCACATATGCAGCAACCCATGTCCCTCTAGCCATGTCCCTCACATATGCAGCCATGTCCCATGTCCCTTAGCCATGTCCCTCACATATGCCAATGTCCGTTGCTGTCCCTCTAGCCATGTCCCTCACATAGCAGCCAGGTCCCATGTCCCTTCAGCCATTTCCCCCATACCTTTGCCGAAAGCCACATGGAGAAAATCACAGGATTCATTTGAATAGCTCGCTCATATAGACACTCCCCCTTGCTTGGGATTGGACAGATCACGATCACCCATCCAATCCCAAACAAGGGGGAGTGTCTATACGGGCGGAAACACTACCGCTATTCAAATGAATGCTGTAATCTT
The DNA here is from genome assembly GCA_029574335.1 of Rana kukunoris. Taxonomy (NCBI): domain Eukaryota; kingdom Metazoa; phylum Chordata; class Amphibia; order Anura; family Ranidae; genus Rana; species Rana kukunoris. Next base: position 47,531,905 of record CM056059.1, on the reverse strand, counting down.
CCCGCAAGGGGTTTAACCCCTTGCGGCGGCTTTTGATGCGGCGGCGCGATGCAACGGCTTTCGATTCGGCGGCCCGATGCGGCGGGGGGGGGGAAGTATTCTATTTAGGCATCAGGAGTATTTGCGCGAGCAAATACTGCTAGTATCAGTATCGGGACAACCCTAGTTATAAATGTATTAAATTTAGCATGGCCAATCACTGAAGGGTTTATTCCAGTGATGTAGCCTGGGGAAGGAAGCAAATGATTTGCAAAACACCTTCTAGATGGGTCCTTTCCACCCAAGTTTTGCCTAAAGAAGATATGTGTATGTAAAGAGGTCCTAGTCTTTCCTTCTCCGGCTTTGCCTGGAGAGGAGGTGAACCCAAGAGCTCGGTGTTGGCCTCCCAGTCCTGCTGCCTTGGTAGAGAGGTCCAGTTCATGCTTCTCAGGCCTCTTGTCTGGGTAAAGGAGGCTGAAGTTGTAGGCAAATGGTGGCCTCAGCTTTAAAGGCCACAAGCACAATTTGCTGTACTAGCTCAGTACTAGCCAGGCTGTGAGGAGAGCTGAAGGTACTTTTAAAGTAGCTGTCTATCTGGTCCACAGTATCTGTATTAGCCTGTGAAATATGTCACTACAATATACTACAAGGGAATTGTTTGTTGCTGTTTTGGGGTATCCTGTACCCCCAAACTTCTCTCTTTTAATTCAGCCAATAAATGTTTCAAAAGCAGACAGAATGGAAGCCTGTCTATCTGTTGCCGTTGGTGGGTCGTGATGAAGCTAAAGGCCAAATCACCAGTAGAAAGGCTAGAAGGACCATAAAAACTATCAGCTGCTAAGGGGGGGGGGGGGTCCATTCTTATGTATGTTTCAACAATGCATATCCAGAGAGTCCACACTAGAGCTGAAACGATTAATCGATATTATCGATAATATTCGATAATGAAAATCGTTGTCAACGATTTTCATTATCGAATAATCGGTCCGCCCATTCAAAGCCGCGGCCTCAATTACCATTTGCCGCCGGCCCGCCGCGATCGAGCAGCGGGGGAGGTGGGGGTGCACGAAGGAACAGGATCGTGTGCCTCCGTGCGCCCCCACCACCTCCACCGCGCGATCGCCGCGGGTCCGCGGCAAACGCTAATTGAGGCCGCGGCTTTGCGGCCTTGTGAAGTCCCAAGCTCTTCCTTCTGTGAGCTGGCGCCATCTGGTGGTGGCCGTTTGACATTACAAGTTAAACAGCAACTGTAATGTAATTTTTCACTGCCATCTCCTTCCCTATAATTAGAACCCCCAAACATTATATATTTTTTTTATTCTAACACCCTAGAGAATAAAATGGCGATCGTTGCAATACTTTGTGTCACGCCGTATTTGCGCAGCGGTCTTACAAGCGCATTTTTTTGCATTTTTTTTTTTTATTTAAAAAATAAAACAGTAGAGTTATCCCATTTTTTTTTTAGATTGTGAAAGATAATGCTACGCCGAGTAAATTGATACCCAACATGTCACGCTTCAAAATTGCGCCCGTTCATGGAATGGCGTCAAACTTTTACCCTTTAAAATCTCCATAGGCGAAGTTTAAAAAAAATACAAGTTGCATGTTTTGAGTTACAGAGGAGGTCTAGAGCAAGAATTATTGCTCTCGCTCCAACAATCGCGGTGATACCTCATGCGTATGTGTTCGCTTCTGCGCGCAAGCTCATCGGGACGGGCGCATTTTCTGGCTCCTAACTTTTTTAGCTGGCTCCTAGATTCCAAGCAAATTTTTCAAGCCCTGCCGTGAGGGATAGTGCCCCAGCATTGGTGTTCCCAGGAGGAATGGTGCCCCAGCATTGGTGTTCCCAGGAGGAATAGTGCCCCAGCATTGGTGTTCCCGGGAGGAATAGTGCCCCAGCATTGGTGTTCCCGGGAGGAATAGTGCCCCAGCATTGGTGTTCCCGGGTATGAATAGTACTGCTGCAAAGTTGTGTAATGTTAATGTTAAACGTTTTTTAATCTGCCGTTTGAGTGTAACAGGTTTTTTCATTATTACTGTTAAATAAACTAAAAAATTCCACATTACGTTTTTTTAATGATTTTATCCGATTAATCGATTAATCGAAAAAATAATCGGCCGATTAATCGATTATGAAAATAATCGTTAGTTGCAGCTCTAGTCCACACATACAGTTGACTTCAATAAGCAATAAGAATCTGTCTGAGATACTACAAGCATACAACGATGTATTATGCCAAGAGCAGAGAGAGGCAGCTATATTTAAAGGGCATTACTGCTCCAGGTGGGTCTGTTTGGTAATTAGCCTCCTCTCAGAAACCACGAGTGCTGACAATGCATATAGCCAAAGAATGAAGAAACATCTTGGACAGCCGCACTTCGAAAAAAAACTCTTGGTTGCCTTTATTGGTAAAACAGGATAAAAACACTACAAGCCACAGCAAAAATAGGACACACAGCTGATGCGTTTCACACTAAAGTCTAGTGCTTAGTTATAGCTCAGCTATGAGTAAGCAATAGCTATGACTAAGAACTGACTTTAGTGTGAAACGCGTCAGCTGTGTGTCCTATTTTTGCTGTGGCTTGTAGTGTTTTTATCCTGTTTTACCAATAAAGGCAACCAAGAGTTTTTTTTTGAAGTGCGGCTGTCCAAGATGTTTCTTTATTCTTTAACCACTTAAGGGACCGCCTACTGCACATATACGTCGGCAGAATGGCACGGCTGGGCACATCAACGTATATATACGTTGGTTTTAGTACCCAGCCGTGGGTCACGGGCGCGCACCCGCGGCGCGCTCCCGTTACCCGGTCCGAAGCTCCAGGACTGGGACTCGCGGACCTGATCGCCGCTGCAGTGCGGCGATCCGTCCCTGGAGCTGAAGAACGGGGAGAGTCGTGTGTAAACACGGCTTCCCCGTGCTTCACTGTGGCCGCAGCATCGATCACGTCATCCCTGTTATAGGGGGACGTGATCGATGACGTCACACCTACAGCCACACCCCTCTACAGTTGTAAACACACACAGGGAACACTCAAAGTCACAGCGCCCCCTGTGGTTAACTCCCAAACTGCAACTGTCATTTTCACAGTAAACAATGCAATTTAAATGCATTTTTTGCTGTAAAAATGACAATTGTCCCAAAATTTGTCAAAATTGTCCAAAGTGTCCGCCATAATGTCGCAGTCACGAAAAAAAACACTGATCGCCGCTATTAGTAGTAAAACATTTTTTTTATAAAAATGCAATAAAACTATCCCTTATTTTGTAAACGCTATACATTTTGCGAAAACTAACCGATAAACGCTTATTGCGATTTTTTTTTACCAAAAATAGGTAGAAGAATACGTATCGGCCTAAACTGAGGAAAAAAATGTTTTTTTATATATTTTTGGGGGATATTTATTATAGCAAAAAGTAAAAAAAGATTGCATTTTTTTTTAAATTGTCGCTCTATTTTTGTTTATAGCGCAAAAAATAAAAACCGCAGAGGTAATCAAATACCACCAAAAGAAAGCTCTATTTGTGGGGAAAAAAAGGACGCCAATTTTGTTTGGGTGTCACGTCGCACGACCACGCAATTGTCAGTTAAAACGACGCAGTGCCGAATCGCAAAAAGGGGCAAGGTCCTTTACCTGCATTTTGGTCCGGGTCTTAAGTGGTTAAGCAACTATATGTGATATGTTCACAAAGAAAACAAAGGTCACCTGTCATGACAGACATTCTTAGGCAGCCATTACTAACCTCCTCCAGAAAATGTTGCCAATTCTGACTTTAATGCTTTGAAATGAACACATTTTTAGCATGTAAAGTGAGAATCTACTTATATACGTTCACATTCTGGATCAGTGCCCCAGAAGGCATTGACACCAGAAGATTAGAAGTACAGCCAGGCAACTAGCATTTTAAATAGGAATACAGCCTTGGAAACTATTTTTCCGAGTATAGGTTTACTTTACCAGTAATATCTATGCATATCTTATTTACAAAGCAATGAGAGAAGCGAGTCTCTCTAGGAGCCCTTTGGCTACCAAGCACATCATTTTCATTAGTGGCCAACAGAGCCGCCTATAGAGGAATCTTTCTGTGTCCTGGGGCATTTATTCAGATATCGGCTTATAACGATAGACAGCACTAGAGCAGCCAGTGGAACAAAGTGCTAGTAATCCCAGGGGTTGTAGAAGAGAAAGATTTCCCTTTACTCAGTAAACAACAAATGCATTGGCGGTTTGTTCGGTGAACATGTGCATTGTATATTGTGTCTTTGTGAACATATGAAGCAGTGCCGGGCTTGGTGTCTAGGTGATGAATCTCATGTAGGCATTCAATTTTCCCCTGGTCCTCCATGGCCTGTAGGGAGTCTCCCAAAGCCTGCATGCTTCCGGCATCACATACACCTCTCCTGCGCTGGACCCGGCAGGTCTCCGCCAGATCCTCACAGCGGGGGCTGATTTGCTGAACAAAATAGCACCTGGAAGGGAAAATCATCCCAAATCACCGAACTAAAGATAGAAAAATGGCAAAAGTGAATATATTTGCATATGCAAATTAGCTTAATTGATCCTGCTCGCCTCTACAGGGATTTTTCATTACAAACTGGAGTGCTACATTGTTCGGCTCATATTGAGTAATTTACTAACTAATGAGACCCGTTTGCACTAATTTGCATATGATAAATGGTCTTAATTGCAGTAAATAACTTGGAGGCATAATTAAAATTACTTAATTTTTCCGTGTTGCACGGCTATTAAATCCACACGCGGTCAGAGCAGGGAGACCTGTTTGTGGAGTAGAGTATCAAAGAACACAAATTGGCTAATAGCGTGACCCTATCGCTGAGCTTATGACATGGCGTGGGCACAGTGGGCACAGTACTATACAGGACTATGTGCAATGTAGTCACTTGTAGTAAACCCACCTTCAGACCACTCTACCTTGGCTTTATATACACATTCCCCAAAAAGAGATGTGCCGCATATTTTGGCGCTTCTTTCAGTCTCTATTCTCTTGTATTGTTTCTGGGAGGAATTAATATTGAAAGGAAGATATTACAGATTATAATTTAAAAAAAGATTTTAGAAGGAGAAATTAATTTTACAAGCGTGAATCTTCGACTTTACACTGTAGAAATCATAATTGCTTCCAATGAGTTTCTGTATTCATATACATATATTTTTAAAGCCAACCACCAATTTCAACTGCCCCCCATTTAGGTATACCTCTGTGGGGCTTATGTTCTGATTGGTGTAAGCCAATCTGTGGGGCTTATGTTCTGATTGGTGTAAGCCAATCTGTGGGGCTTATGTTCTGATTGGTGTAAGCCAATCTGTGGGGCTTATGTTCTGATTGGTGTAAGCCAATCTGTGGGGCTTATGTTCTGATTGGTGTCAGCCAATCTGTGGGGCTTATGTTCTGATTGGTGTAAGCCATGGGTCTTCAAACTATGGCCCTCCAGTTGTTCAGGAACTACAATTCCCATCATGCCCTAGTCATGTCTGTGAATGTCAAAGTTTTACAATGCCGCATGGGATGTGTAGTTCCACCACAGCTGGAGGGCCGTAGTTTGAGGATCCCTGGTGTAAGCCAATCTGTGGGGCTTATGTTCTGATTGGTGTAAGCCAACTGTGGGGCTTATGTTCTGATTGGTGTAAGCCAACTGTGGGGCTTATGTTCTGATTGGTGTAAGCCAGCCTTTCTCAACCTTTTTACCTCTGGGGAACCCTAAAAATAAATTTTCAGGTCTCGGTGAACCCCTGATAAAACCCATTCATTGGGGGTCAGTGGGAACAATGCCCCTTACTTTGGTGGTCAGTGATAAGAATGCCCTTTTTTACAGTAGTAGTAGTAAGAATGCCCCCCTTACAGAGAACTATGAAGATCATTGGTGTAATACCACTGGCTCCTCCAAGTGGAATTGGCTCAGAACTATGTAGGGACCATCAAACAGGAGGTAAATCAGCCACAGCTCAAGGAAACCCCTAGTCACCTCTGGAGGATCCCTGGTTAAGAATGGCTGGTGTAAGCCTTAAAGTGTTACTAAACTTTAAAAACCAAACATGCCAGTAAGCTTGGGCTAGTCTGTGATCGCCCATGGGTGCCGCCTGGAGCCGGATAACCGCCAAAGATCTCGCCGGTCAGCTTGGGTTAGTCTATGAAGGGTCCTGGATGCATACTTACCTCCTCTGTGCAGTTGGTTTTGCACAGAGTGGCCCCGATCCTCCTCTTCTGGGATCCCTCAGCGGCACTGGTGGCTCCTCCTCTTCTCGAGTGCCCCATCAGATAAGCGCTCTCCTTCGTAACACCCGTGCGGCCACACTTCTATTGACACAGACAGCAGGACTCGCCCCCCCCCCCCCCCGGAGCCTGTGTCATTGGATTTGATTGACAGCAGTGGGAGCCAATGGCTGCGCTTCTATCAATCTATCCAATCAGGACACGAGACACCAGCCGGAGCTGGTGTGCTCGTTTCCATTGTGGGAATTACAGGGCTCAGGTAAGTAAAAGGGTGCTCGGGGGCTGCTGCATGACAGGAGGTTTTTCACCTTAATGCATAAAATGCATTAAGGTGAAAAACCTTGAGGGTTTACAACCCCTTTAAGCCTAGTACACACTAGAAGAAAATCTGAAAGCTCCGGTCCACGGCACTAACAATCAAATGTTAGTACATCGCTCTCCCCTGCTGTTCTATTGTGTTCTGACAGCGGGACGACACCCCCCTGCCAGAACACTCCAGTCATTGGCTAAGAGCGCTGATCGGGAGCTGATTGGCTGCTAATTTTGCAGCATGCTCGTCCAACTGTTAGACCGGCTACCATACACACGGGTCCAATTGTCGGTCAGTTTTTATTGAACCAGTCAATGTCGTGCGATATTCAGCCCGTGTGTTCTAGGCTTTACTATGATTTTCTCAAAATTATTAAGGTGGAGGGTCTGCCTTTATTTGCCACCTGAACAGTCTGAATGTTATAATTAAAGTACTAAAAGCAAAATAAAAATTGAATATATGATGCAGTCTGGCACTACAATAACCAAGCAGTGTCTTTAGCTTGTTAGTTGCTTATCTAAAATCCCTCTAAATCTACAAGACCATCTAGCACTGTCCTCTCCAGACAAAGCTGCTGTCCAGGGGTGACTCCTGCACCCCAAGGAGCCATCCCAAAACAGGAGGCGTGTTAATGACTGGATCACCAGATGAAAATAAAGGAAAAAAAGCCTAAAAAAAGGAAAACGAATGCAGTCACCACATCTATCGCCTTTTGACCACTAGGGGGAGCGCAACGCCAATGCGAGTGCCAGCGGGCGCGGTGACCGACGGGCACTCGCGATTGCTCGTGACAGAGCGAGAACCTGTATGAAAACATACAGATCCTGGTTCTCTCAGGGGAAAGGAGACTGATCGTGTGTTCATACGAAGTATAAACACCGATCTCTCTCTCTTCTCCTAGTCACTCCCACCACCCACACAGTTAGAACACTCCCTAGGGAACACAGTTAACCCCTTGATTGCCCACTAGTGTTAATCCCTTCCCTGCTAGTGACATTTGACATCCCAAAAATGTGTCAAAAGTGTCCAAATAGTAATAAAAAGGCCATAAATCTATCCCTATTTTGTAGACGATATAACTTTTGCGCAAAGCAATCAATATACGCTTATTGCAATTTTTTTTACCAAAAATATGTAGAAGACTACATATCAGCCTAAACGGAGGAAAAAATTATGTATTATTTTTTAATTTAATTTTGGATATTTTTTATAGCAAAGTAAAAGATATTGGGCCAGATCCACAGACATTTACGGCGGCGTATCTCCAGATACGCCACCATAAATTCAAATTTGCGCCGGCGTATCTTTGTTTTGTATCCACAAAACAAGATACGCCGTTTTTTTGCTTAGATACAATGGCTTACGCCATCGTATTTAAGTTGCATATTTACGCTGGACGCTAGGGGCGCTTACGTTGTTTGTCCGCGTAAAATATGCAAATGAGGTAGATATGCCGATCCACGAACGTACGTACGGCCGGTGCAGTGTTTTTACGTCGTTTTCGTAAGCGTATGTCCGGCGTGAAGTTACCCCTGCTGTATAGAGGCATACGTAATGTTAAGTATGGACGTCGGGCCAGCGTCGAATTTTCCGTCGTTCACGTCGTTTGCGTAAACCATTTGCGAATAGGGTTTTGCGTAAGTTACGTTCACGTCGTTTTCATTGACTGTTTTCGACGTGATTTCACACATGCGCACTGAGAAATCTCCACGGAGGGTGCATGCGCCGTTAAAAAAAAACGTACAATACGTGGGGTCAAGCTGATTTACATTAAATCACGCCACATCTAGCTTATTTGAATTGCGCGGCCTTACGCCGCAACAATTACACTACGCCGCCGTAAGTTACAGCGGGAATTGTTTGAGGATATGGATACGCCGCTGTAGCTTACATCGTCGTAGTGTAACTCATTTAAGCTACGCCAGCGGGAGATCTTTGTGGATCTGGCCCATTGTGTTTTTTTCAAAATTGTTGCTCTTCTTTTGTTTATAGCGTAAAAACCACAGAGGTGATCAAATACCACCAAATGTCGCATGACTGCGCAATCGTCAGTTAAAGCGACGCAGTGCCGTTTCACCAAAAATGGCCCGGTCATTGAGCAGCCAAATCTTCCGAGGCTGAAGTGGTAAACAATAAAAATGCATTTAAACAATAAATGTAATGATTCATTAATGAACACGTAACTGCATTAGTTTGTCTCTTTCACTGTATATCTCCTGGAATGTAGCTTTGAACCCCAAGGATGGTTGTGGAGGGTCTTTTAGCCCCCTCAGAGTACAGGCATAACTACATTTGTTTTTCCTGCTGTTACAAGGTCAATTAGCCGCAGTATTTAGGACTAGTCCATTCCAGCTGATTTAGGTCTGATTTCAGGGTGCATGGGGCTGTGTGCAAGGGGCACTGGCAATCAGTTAGCTGTTTTTTAACCACTTGCTTACTGGGCACTTAAACCCCCCTCCTGCCCAGACCAATTTTCAGCATTCAGTGCTCTCACTCTTTGAATGACAATTGCGCGGTCATACAACGCTGTACCCAAATGACATTTTTCATAATTTTTTTCCTACAAATAGAGCTTTCTTTTGGTGGTACTTGATCACCTCTGCTGTTTTTATTTTTTGTAAAAAAAAAATGAAAAAGACCGAAATAAAGTTTTATGTTTTGTTATAACATTTTGCAAACAGGTAATTTTTCTCCTTCATTGATGTACGCTGATGAGGCTGCACTGATGGGCACCGATAAGATGGCACTGGTGGGCACTTATAGGTGGCACTGGTGGGCACTGAGAGGTGGCACTGATGGGTGGCACTGAAAGGCATTGATAGGTGGCACTGGTGGGCACTGAGAATTGGCACTAATAGGTGGCACTGATAGCTGGCAGTGATGGGCACTGATGGGTGGCAGTGACGGGCACTGATGGGTGGCATAATGGGCACTGATCAGCACTGTTAGGTGACACTGATAGGCAGCACTTCTAGGTGGCACTAAAGAGGCACTGATTGGCACCACTGGTGGGCATTGATAGGTGGCACTCGTGGGCATTGATAAGTGGAGCTGTTTTGAACTGGTGGGCACTGGCAGGTGGCACTAACAGGGGCACTGGCAAGTGGTACTTGTGAGCACTGATGAGGAGGATGTGCCTCTTCCACTCGGGACCAATGTCCCTTGCACAAAAGCCAGTCCACGTGAGGAGAAAAAAAAAGGATTACCAAGCTTTTGTTTATATCACGTGATCAGCTAACAGTGGCTGATCACGTGGTAAGGGGCCGGTCCCAGATCTGTGATCACCCGGCAAAGTAGATCAACGCTGAAGCCGTCATTCGGCCATAGCGCGGATAGGAAGTGGTTAGTAGCTGTTAAATGTGAAATCTGATTGGTTGCTTTGGGGTTGATTTAGTAAAGCTGTGCCTGGTAGCCAATCAGCTTCTAACTTCAGCTTGTTCAATAAAGCTTTGACAAACAATGCTGGAAGCTGATTGGTTCCTGATTGGCAGAACTGCACCAGATTTTGCCCTCTCCAGTTTTAGTAAATAAACCCCTTTGTGTTCCCAAACTGTTGTTCACATCCTTATATAGATCTTGCAGTGAATATTATTAATCCTTCAGATAAAGCAAGCAGACCGAGAGAAATAAATGTGTTTTCTCAGCCTCTGTGTTATGGTTGTAGCATGCACAGTGTCTAGGTTGGCAGCACAGGAGTTACACCAGTGAGTGTCCCTCCTCCTCCTCCTCCTCCCCCTCCCCTGACACCTGTAGCGGTTCCTGATCCCTGCACCCTCTGTCACTCAGTTGATTAAGACAGGCTGTTTCATGCTTAGCCAGCGAAGACACAAGCGGAGAATGGTGGCGATAGCTGCTGTCTAGTTCTACAGCTCAGCAGTGTCACACTTTGACTCATAAGAAGATGGGGCTGGAGGTATCAGTCTCATCTCTAAGATGGAATAAGATGATTATCGTAATATTTTAGAAAGAATTATAGCCAAGGCTATAGTAGAATTAAAGGATTTTCTTACCTTTATGTGGGAAACAATGGTTTCCATCCCTTATGCCAAAATAGGGATAAAGGTAGTGCCAATAAATATATTTTTTTACAAAAAGGAACTTTATGTCATCTATTGGATATATATCATTTGTTTCACAATACCCATAACTATCTCTTTCCCTGTTGCCAAATGCCTTCAGAATACCCATCAGCATATTGTGGGGTTGATTTACTAAAACTGGAGACTGCGAACCAGGGCTTAAGCTGATTGGCTACCATGCACAGCTGTACCAGATACTGAATTCTCCAGTTTTAGTAAATGTCCCCAATAGTGTTAATCTCGAAAACCAAAAGAGAATGTATTTGTCAGAAGGGTGGGCTCTGGGTGCAATGCACTGCGCCCCGAGCCCACCCAGTTGTGTGACAATAGCGGATTAATATTTGCTATTGTCTTCCTGATTCTCCTCCTGGACAATCAGGAAGCCTGAGACCAGTCACCCGATTGGCTGAGAGGAGAAGTGATCCTATTGGCCACCTAGGAGGAGAAGGGAGACGCACAGCGAAAGCCCCCCGTGATGTCGAGGAGGAGGAGAATCAGTGGAAGCCATTGCCCGTGACCTAGATGGGGTAAGTGCGAGGCTGGTGACTGACCGACTTGTGACCCGGAGGGGAGAGTTGGCTATGGGTGCATTGTTTTCCGACCCCCCCTCATAAAAAATATACCACCAGCCGCAACTGCTTTGTTCTGTTAATATGATATTGTTGTTGTATTATGTGAGACTTCACATTCTCTTTAGTCAAGAAGACGTAGATCATTGCCCATCTATCCCTGCCCCAGAGGACCTTACAATTTAATGTTTCTACCACAATCACACAAATTAAAAAAACACAAGGACCAATTTGGAGATAGGCCTCTGAACCTGCCAGTCTATTTTATACATTTAGAGCAATCTGTAATATAGAGAAATATCATGCAGACAGGAGAACAAACTGCGTGTAAATACTCTGTATAGTTCTAGGGTTAAAAGAAAACACCAGACCCCCATCTCTGGGGCAGAGGTTCGCAACCAGGGTTCCTCCAGAGGTTGCTAGGGGTTCCTTGAGCAATTTTTGCCTCTTAAGGTCCCTTTCACACTGGGGCGTTTTTCAGGCGGTACAGCGCTAAAAATAGCGCTGCTATACCGCCTGAAAAAAACGTGCCCTGTAGTCTTCAATGTGAAAGCCCGAGGGCCGCTCCAAAAGTCCTGCTAGCCGCATCTTTGGAGCGGTATAGGAGCGGGGTGCAATGTGAAAGCAGCCTTAGTCTTGTACACACAACTTGTTTTTCCGGCAGGAAAACTGCCAGGAGAGCATTTGGCCGCATTTGGCCGGGAATCCCGGCCGTGTGTATGCTCCCTTAGAAGAAAACTTTGCTCTCTATTTTCAGGTCGGGATTCCCTGCCGAGGAAACCGGTTGTCTGTGTGCTTACTCGTCCGAGGTAAACCCGTGCATGCTCGATAAGACTTTGACACATGCGCAGTAGCATACAAGGTTAGTGTAGGGTGTAGCAAGATGACGGTGACGGCATTGAATGTAACGAGCGCCGGCTCATCGTAGTCGATGACGTCACCGCGTTCTTGCCATTCAAGAACGGCGGATCTTTTGAATGGCCATCTGTATGCACGGCTTTGCAAGGCAAGCTTGCCAGGAATCCCGTCAGGAAAACCAAAGTGTTTTCCTGCGGGATTCACAGCCGTGTGTACAGGGCTTCAGATAAGTTTTCACTGACACCATTTTCCTTTTTACCTATCAGTAAGAGAGTAATTCTTCCCAATGACCACACGTGTAAGGAACATTCTTCCCACTGACCATCACACTGACCATCATGAGTTGTAGATATAGTAATTTTTAGCAGGGGAACCCTGAGAATGAAAAGTTATTTCAAAGGTTCCTCTGTGTTAAAAAGATTGAGAAAGGCTGCACCCAGGGGCGGACTGACAACTCATGGGCCCCCCCGGCAATAGAAGATTATGGGGCCCCCGGGCTTACAAATGGCCACCATGCCAGGAGGCAATTTAGAGGTGGGGCAGCTAAAATCTCGGGATTTTCACATCAAAAGCATGTCGGTTTCGGACATATCAGGGACAGATGTAAAAAAACAGATTTTTACATACTGTCCCGGGTTTTACTGAGCTTGGCAACCCTGATGGGGCCCCCTAGTGGCATGGGGCCCTTGGGCAGTGCCCGAGAGCCTCAATGGTCAGCAGGGATGGACTGGCCATTGGGAGTACAGGGAGTTTCCCGGTGGGCCGATGGCTCAGTGGGCCGGTGTGTTGTCATTTTCTGCTCCCCGTCTCAGAATGCTCCGGAAGTGCTGGGCGGCCAACTGCGCATGCGCGATGCGTTCCAAACACATCTGCGATGCGTTCCAAAGCATTTACGACAGTGCACACCAGCGAAGCCGCCGTTCGGTATCCAGGCTCTTTCCTTAACATCCCCGTGGATTGGAGGATGTTAAAAAAAGAGCCAGGAGGCCGAGCGAGCGCAGCGAGCCGTCCGAGCGAAGCGAGGACGTGAGGCCGACTGGCCACTTTCCCCTAAGTCCACGTCGCTCTGAATGATGGCTTCGCTGGTGTGCAGTGTCGTAAAGCCATTGGAACGCATCGCATATGTGTTTGGAACGCATCGCGCATGCGCAGTTGGCCGCCCAGCACTTCCGGAGCATTCTGAGACGGGGGAGCCGAATATGACACGTCACCGGCTTCAGTGGCAGTGGTCTGCCGCCCCTCTCCGCTCCTCTGTCTCTCCCTCCCCGCAGCGCTCACCTGGGGGGAACAAAGAAGCAGGAGGAGGACCAGAGGAGCAGGGGGGACAACAGAGGGGGAGGGGACAGACAGCTGACTCAACAGCTATGGCCTGGGAGTTTCTCACTTCTGCCTAATCTTGTCTCATAAGGGGGGCACCAAACTGATTCTTTGCCCCGTGTGAAATAATGTTTACCTTCTCCACTGGTACTGCCTATAAGAGTACCAGTACCAGCCGTTCTACTCTAATAAAGTAGAACGGCTAGTGGTTAGTGAAGGGGGAGAGGGGGCTTGGGTGGCCGGGGGGGGGGGGGTGTGGGAGTTGTCCGACCGCCATGGGAGAGACCTGTCAAAGTGGGCCAGTCTGGATGAAGTCCAGGGCCAAATTTCTGTCCCAGTCCAGCCCTGATGGTCAGTCCGCCCCTGGCTGCACCAGAGCTGCTTTCAGTTTATCAGTAGTTCTAAGCAACTGAGACCTATAATCATCATACATACGAACACAATGAATAAACAAACATTTCTTATGTCTGTGAATTATTCCAGCAGTCCTGAGCTACATTTTTTACATGCCTGTCTCTCGTAATTAGGAAATGGTTATCAGTTAGTATCCTTTAGTAAATTACTGACTTGGATAATGACAGTGTCAATCAATTGTCTTGGGTTGTATGTTCAGATATGGACTGTAAGCAGGGATTGACGGGCCATCGGGACTACCGGGAGTTTCCCGGTGGGCCGATGGCTCAGTGGGCCAGTCGTAGGTCTGCGGTGAATTGTCTTGTTTTATAATGTAAGCATGTGCTGTATGTGTTTCTTAATAGAATGTGACATTTATTAGGATGACTCAGAAGGCCATGCATACTACTTGTGTAGTCTATTTATTGATAGTTTATGATGAAAAGTGAGCTTAGAGATCTCTTACTTTGTTTCTGTAATGTCAGCACACATTTTACCAAAGGCCTGCTGCAACTGTCAGCCTAAACATCATATTTGCTGTAAGCTCTTTTGACTACAGTCTTTGATTAAGGACCATTTATAAGTCTGGTTCTTCCCAACTTCTTCCAGATCTTGGTCTCTCCATTGAGAATAGTGGTGTACTGTTCATTAATAACACGGTGGCACTCTCCCTCATTCCGGCAGCCTTGTGGATGAAGGAACCAGTGTAGGCTCCCCTGGGGGAGCAGCTGCTCATTCAAGGTCAGGAGTTAAATACTTGTCTTTAACTGTTTGGGTCATCAGTACAGCTCTATGGAAACAGCGCCATGTCACGTGCGGCACTATCACCTCTGCACGTCAATTGCAGTGACAGACGGCACTGCCAGGATCAATAAGAGAATAACATAGACAGTTTACCCCCTAAACTCCAGATAAAAGTGTAACACATGTATGGAACAGTGGGGGAAATCCAAGCGTGGACCTCGTGCTGTTATTCCATATCCTGCCAACCATTTACTATATAACTACCATACTACCTAGAATGATACAAGGACTCATCATTATCATCTGGGAAAAGCTTTATGGAAAGCTCACAACCCCACATACACCAATAATCCAGAAGCATCATGTAAGTAAATACGCAGTAATTCTTATTTCGTGGAACGTTCAGACAACAATGTTCACAGTGGTTTGATACTGAATTTGTTAAGTGCTTGGCAGCAAGGTGTTTGGCAGTCAATCCCTTGGCACTAAAGATGTTTGCTTTCTTATTCATTAGCAGAACTGTGCCAGTTAGCTCCTTCTACCCGATTACAGGTAACTAACACCCTGTGTATCTACAGCCAGCTGTCACATTCATAACCACAATATTACCAGCCAATGCAGGTTTTATTGGCTGCTATCGTCCTTTGCAGCTGGAAAATGACTGGAAACCTCTTTGTCACTAGAAAACATTTTATCTTTAATGCAACGTTTCACACTGGAGAAACAGCAGCCAATGTTTCAGGTCTGATTGCAGGTGCTATTTTTAGCGCAATAGCTCCTGCAAACCTCCCCAGTGTGAAAGGGGTCTTACTCTTGTGACAGTTTGCCAGGAAGGGAGGGGGGATGAGCCATAAGAGGGCCAATGAAAGCTGCAGAGCTGGAGGTGCGCCTCTGTGTGTCTGTGTAAATCCAGGAAGTGAACAGGCAGCAGCTTCAGCTGCCCACAGTTAAAATGGTTGCAGCCAGACCTAGTAGAGGGAGATTTCTGCAGCATATTTGGCAAGTACAGAATCACAGTACTGTATATATAAAATAATATGCAAAGTGGTTGGAGGGAAGCTTGAGAATGGCAAAGATGTTTTTATTACAAATGATGTAAACAGACTGCAGTTCCTCTTTAAAAAAAAAGGGGGGACGTAATGGATGGACCACTTGGTCTTTTTTTCTGCTGGTCTACTCTCAAGAGTAAGGCCGCGTACACACGATCGAATCTATCTGCTGGAATCGGTCTGACAGACCGTCCCAGCAGACAGATTCGATCGTGTGTACGGGCGAGTCGACGGATTTTCCCAGCAGACAGATTTTAAAGCATGCTTTAAAATCTGTCTGCTGAGAACCCGTCGGACCGATATGTCTGCTGGTTATTACGCTAACCAGCAGACATATCTGCCCGCACATGCGTCGGATGGATTCAACGCATGCGCGGAAGTGATTTACTTCCTTGTGCGGTGACGTGGCGGCGTCAACGTCACCGCACTGTCTGCTGGCGGGGATTTTGGTTTGATCGTGTGTACAGCGATTAAACCAAAACAGCCAGCAGACAAATCTGTTCAAATCGGTCTGTCAGACCGATTTAAACAGATTAACTTGCTCGTGTGTACGGGGCCTAAGAGGTCTTGTAAAAAGTCCTTTTAACTGTCAGATGATTTAAATGGGAAAGTCACGCCTCCCAACATTTTGAGATGGGAATGAGGGACACCTACTGGCAAATGTATGTAGGCTTAGGACACACCCTCTGCCACACCCCCTTAAAGGAGAATTAACCAAAAAAAAATGTTAATTAAATCCACAAGGGTTTTTTTTTCCACTACTATTACTTTATATTATTGCTGTTACTGATTAAAATGTTTGTGTTTGATTAATCAATTTTTTTTAAGCGATTAATTGACTAATTTTGATTAATTATAATGCACATACAGATCCAGCTACTTTTAGCTGATCTCCTTGCAGGCCGATTCCCAGTGCAGCTCCAACCACTGGAAAAATGGATAGCAGGATACATAAACTGTAGAAAAGGTGCGAGTAATACCAAACGGTAGCAAAAGCAGACTGCTTTTGCTACCGTTTGCTTTAAGCAGTCATAAATACATGTAGCTAAGTATGATACTGGTATAAAAATGTGTACAACGATACCACTGCTGAATCCAGATGAGGAAGGGGTTAACATCAGTCCGTCGGCATGTAGATGTCCCATGAAGGGAACTATCACAACTCCCAGTGGATGGCTGTAGAATCCCAGGTTGATAGAGGGAAGTGATAGAGGGAAGTGTAACAACCCTTGCGTGTGGCAGATAGTAAGGTCCCGCCGGTGTCTGCGACGTCACCGGATCTACAACGGATTTCCCTGAAGAGCTGGAAGCCGGTGGAGAGGTGAAAACCGATCAAAAGAGTTTTGTTCGATCAAAAAAAATGAACGATTAATCGAGGAATTAATAGTTAATTTCCACAGCCCTACTTTATATTGGCTTTTAAAATGTACAAATGCAGCAATTTAGAAATGACATGAACGGTTTAGCACTGGGAAACAATTTGTGAAAGATAAAAAATGAATTTTATATACAACTATATAGATCAGACCAAAATGAGGGACAAGTGAGGGGGAATGAGGGATATTGTTCAAAATCAGGGACAGTCCCTCCAAATCAGGGACAGCCCCTTCAATCAGGGACATTGCTCCAAATCAGAGACAGCCCCTTCAATCAGGGACATTGCTCCAAATCAGAGACAGCCCCTTCAATCAGGGACATTGCTCCAAATCAGAGACAGCCCCTCCAAATCAGGGACAGCCCCTTCAATCAGGGACATTGCTCCAAATCAGAGACAGCCCCTCCAAATCAGGGACATTGCTCCAAATCAGGGACAGCCCCTTCAATCAGGGACATTGCTCCAAATCAGAGACAGCCCCTCCAAATCAGGGACATTGCTCCAAATCAGGGACAGCCCCTTCAATCAGGGACATTTCTCCAAATCAGAGACAGCCCCTCCAAATCAGGGACATTGCTCCAAACCAGGGACAGTCCCTCAAAATCAGGGACAGTCCCTCCAAATCAGGGACAGCCCCTTCAATCAGGGACATTGCTCCAAATCAGAGACAGCCCCTCCAAATCAGGGACAGCCCCTTCAATCAGGGACATTGCTCCAAATCAGAGACAGCCCCTCCAAATCAGGGACATTGCTCCAAATCAGGGACAGCCCCTTCAATCAGGGACATTTCTCCAAATCAGAGACAGCCCCTCCAAATCAGGGACAGTCCCTCCAAATCAGGGACAGTCCCTCCAAATCAGGGACAGTCCCTCCAAATCAGGGACAGCCCCTTCAATCAGAGACAGCCCCTCCAAATCAGAGACAGCCCCTCCAAATCAGAGACAGCCCCTCCAAATCAGGGACAGTCCCTCCAAATCAGGGACAGCCCCTTCAATCAGGGACATTGCTCCAAATCAGAGACAGCCCCTCCAAATCAGGGACATTGCTCCAAATCAGGGACAGCCCCTTCAATCAGGGACATTTCTCCAAATCAGAGACAGCCCCTCCAAATCAGGGACATTGCTCCAAACCAGGGACAGTCCCTCAAAATCAGGGACAGTCCCTCCAAATCAGGGACAGCCCCTTCAATCAGGGACATTGCTCCAAATCAGAGACAGCCCCTCCAAATCAGGGACAGCCCCTTCAATCAGGGACATTGCTCCAAATCAGAGACAGCCCCTCCAAATCAGGGACATTGCTCCAAATCAGGGACAGCCCCTTCAATCAGGGACATTTCTCCAAATCAGAGACAGCCCCTCCAAATTTAGGGACAGTCCCTCCAAATCAGGGACAGTCCCTCCAAATCAGGGACAGCCCCTTAAATCAGAGACAGCCCCTCCAAATCAGAGACAGCCCCTCCAAATCAGGGACAGTCCCTCCAAATCAGGGACAGCCCCTTCAATCAGGGACATTGCTACAAATCAGAGACAGCCCCTCCAAATCAGGGACATTGCTTCAAATCAGGGACAGCCCCTTCAATCAGGGACATTGCTCCAAATCAGAGACAGCCCCTCCAAATCAGGGACATTGCTCCAAATCAGGGACAGTCCCTCCAAATCAGGGACAGTCCCTCCAAATCAGGGACAGTCCCTCCAAATCAGGGACAGTCCCTCCAAATCAGGGACAGTCCCTCCAAATCAGGGACAATTGGGAGCTCTGGAAAGTTAAACAGAAGCTCAGTTCTGGACTATTCTCTACTTTATGGAGTGGGTCACATTGAAGGGCCTGAATTTTACATTTAACACGTTTGCTCCTTCTACTTTTCTATTGATTAAGCATGCTTGAATCGGGATAAGCTTATCATACGAGAACATGTAAAAATCTAGATGACCTGTTACTACTTGTTGGCAGGTTGAATAATGAACCAATTGCCTCAGTGATTTCAGTTTGAGGAAACGGTTATTAGACAATGACCTGTAGATACAATAGCAGGAGGACCTTGTTTTCTCCCAGTGCCGTTCCATTCACCATCGTTGTACCAGGTCTATGACAGTTTAGAAAACATACGGCTATAAAAGAATGTCTAAATATTTAAAGTGAAAGTAAATCCTTCTATCATTTTCAGCCAAGGAAGCTGCCATATTGGCTTATGTTTAATCTTCAACTGCCGTGGTGCTGCACATGTGATCAGTTATGACACCAGCCATTGGATGGTTTGACAGTTTGGTTGAGAGCACAACCAATGTGACAGTTGGCAATCCCGGCATGCCGGAAATTTAACTGCTTTTTGAAACTGTTATGCAGGCCATACACGGTCGAATTTTCGAACATATTTTCTTTTCAAAATCAGAAAGTTCGTTTTTTTTGTGATCCGATTATGCCACCATTGATTTTCGAAATTCGGCCGACCAAAACTTTCATTTTGCCGGGAATATTCGTTTCTCTCCGGGAATATTCTTTTCTCTCCGTAAATATTCGTTTTTCTCCGGGGATTTTCTTTTCTTGCACATGCACATTTTATTTTTCTATTACATTTCTCGCACAATTCTCCCATCAATGATCAGAAAATCGGCCGATTTTCCGAAAACTTCCAACATGTCGGATTTCTGAAATTTGTTTGCCACACAAAAATCGGCTGTTGCTGCAGTCCACTAACGGTGCGAAATACGAACGAAAATTCTTTGATACGACTTTCAAAAGAAAATTCTTTCGAAATTCGAACCGTGTATGGCCGGCTTTAAATCGATGGGTTTACTTCCGCTTTAAGTAAGGAAAATGAATGTGCGATCGGAGAAGGCTCCATCGCAGTTCTTTGGACTGCATTACGCATTGTTTTGTGATGCTCACTACTTAGCAGCATTGTTGAATTTGATCAAGCTGATGTACCTATTTCCTGAGCTTCTTTGCATACGCTGCAATGAATGGGTTACCAACTACAGACAAAATCGGCACTCATGGAAATGAGACCAAAATGTTCCTTCTAAGTGTTGGAGGCCCCTTCACCTGTGAGCGAGCAGCAGAGGGGAGGTGATCCATGTGATCCCCCTAGGGAGGAGCGGGGAGACCTGCACACACAGACGCTGCCTGCTTTTAAAGTCTAATAGCATTTTAAGGTCATTATCTATTTCAGATCCACGGCAAGGGTCAGAGTTCGCTGCTGGCGGACATCCTCTCCCCTCCCTTCACCGGCACCCCAGCTTCTGACTGACAGCAATCAGTCAGGTTCTGGCCTCCCGAGGAAGAGAGAGAGGGAAGGGGGGAGGGTCCAGGGGTCGGCAGCGGGCAAGATTCAGCTGTCATTTTTAATTATCTAAATGATATTCAGTGCGCAGAGCATCCTGTCTGTCAGCCCAGCCACATTAGCATGGTTGTGTTTGTGTAAAGAAGGGGGGTGGATACAAGAAGAATTAAGGATGCAGAGAGGAAAAGAGAATAGCTGCATGAATTATAAAAAAAAAAAGCACCCCACCTCCCCATGGAAAAAAAGAACAGTAAAGGGGGAGGGTTAATGGTTGAATTGTAAGAATTAAAAGAGTGGACGTAGAGAAATAATATAGTCAGGATGCAGACTACCTATTAATAGTAAAAGTGAATATTTCAGAAAATACGTAGACGTTTCTGCTGCTCGGAACGTATGTGAAAGACGTAATTGATCCAGATAGATGCTACTTACTGGGACAAGGCACAAACAATTTACATGCAAATGGAGCTTTCAGCTATCAAATCACAACACAATAACAAGACCTAAGTCGTCTAGAAAGCTCACAATCTGAGGCCGCGTACACACGATCGAATTTATCTGCTGAAACCGGTCCGACGGACCGTTTCAGCAGACATCTCCGATCGTGTGTACGGGCTAGCCGCTAGCGGACAGCTAGCATGCTTTGAAATTTGTCCGCTACAAACCTGTGCGTCGGATCTGTCCGCTGGTTAGTACACTAACCAGCGGATAGAACTGCCTGCGAATGCGTCGAATGGATTTGACGCATGCGCGGAAGCATTTTATTTCCGGGTTTGGTGACGTGGCGGCGTCAACGTCACCGCATCCTCAGATCGAGGGGATTTTTGTCCGATGGTGTGTACACGCCATCGGACCAAAATCCGATGAGACATGTCTGCTCTAAACGGTCCGTCTGACAAGTTTGAGCGGATATGTCTCATCGTGTGTACGCGGCCTCAAACTGCTGGTCTTGTTAATACACAGCACCTAGAAATTTAGTAATTTAGTAAGGCATAGCTGCCAACATGCTGAAATAATTACCACATTCATAGAAAGACCTGCTGAGCTGTCATTTGTGAGCTTGAAGGACCATGGGTGATAATACAGTATGGCCAATTAAAATTTGAGTATAAACGCTGATTCGAGCTGTTTCGGCAATTTTAAATTTTGCTCTTTAATAAATAAAATATAAGTATAATATACAGATAATGAGATTTTTATTGTCTCGGAAGTCTCTACTGATAAAAAGGAACATTTACAACACTCATAACAGTAAAAGATGATTGCTGATTGGTTGCTTTGAGTTTGTGCACTTGCGCAATAAAATGGAAAATTGTGCATTTTTCTTCTCATAAAGCAAACTATTTTTACAGAAATGTTTTACACTAGGGCTTCTTCACACTAGTGCTGCTCTCTGAAGAGCAATCCATGTTCAGATCGCTCTTCAGAGAGCGTTTAAGAGGCGGTCAGGAGGCATTGTATCACTTCCTCATTGCCTGCTTCCCGAGAACACAGAGCAGGTAAGTATAACACGTTTGTTTTAAAAAAAAAAAAAAATGTAAAGACTGTGCAGGGAAGATCAGCATCTGAACCCAGAGAAAGTGGAGGGAATAGAAGGCATTACAATTACTGTAGTTGGTTATTTATATTTACCACTGCATATGAATATTTAGAAATAAATTGCCTTTTTTATTTTATTTACATATTAACTAAATTGTACACCACACTTTTTTTTTTAAGATTATCTGATTAGTCGATTAATCGAAACAATCGGCCAACTAATCAATTATGAAAATAATCGTTAGCTGCAGCCCTAGTGTACATGCATGAAAGCATTGTCCAAAACTAACACTATTAGAAAGCCAGTTCTAAGCAATGATTTGCAGCCAGGGCCATCTTTACCACAGGGCAAAAGGGGAAGCTGCCCCGGGCACAGTTATTTGTTGTGGGGCCCGCACTGCCTGCAAATAGTTGATAAGTGGATTCGGGACAGAGCTGGACTGGGACAGAAATTTGGCCCTGGACTTCATCCAGACTGGCCCACTTTGACACTAGGTCTCTCCCATGGCGGCTGGACAACTCCCGCACCCCCCCCCCTGGCCACCCAAGCCCCCTCTCCCTCTTCACTAGCCACTAGCCATTCTACTTTATTGGGACAAGATTAGGCAGAAGAGAGAAACTCCCAGGCGATAGCTGTTGAGTCAGCTGTCTGTCCCCTCCCCCATGCTCCTCTGTCGTCCCCCCATGCTCCTCTGGTCCTCCCCCTGCTTCTTTGTTCCCCCCAGGTGAGTGCTGCGGGGAGGGAGAGGTGGTGAGCGCTGCGGGAAGGGAGACAGAGGAACGGAGGGGGGCGGCAGTCCACTGTCACTGAAGCTGGCCCACTGAGCCATCGGCCCACCGGGAAACTCCCTGTAGTCCCAATGGCCAGTCCATCCCTGATTCGGGAGGGCCCAAGAAAATGTTTGCCTGGGGTCCAATCAATATTAATGACGGCTCTATTTGCAGCTGACACTGGAGTGGGTACATGCCGACAGGGACCTGCTAAAAAACGCACATATGTAATCCAGCTGCAGTACCGAAATGCAAAAAAAAATAGAAACAGTAAAAAGAAAATTGTTTATTTGTTTATAATACACAGTGCTTTAGAAAAAAAAATGCTACTTTAATTATAAAACATTATTTTATTTTACAAGAATTAATAGGAGAATAACATTTTCATAGAGATATAGAGAAAACAAATTGCATATTTTAATGACACCACTGATTTTTAATGACTGATATATGGTAATTCAATGATATGTTTAATACTAAAAATGTGAAATGTTAAAATAGACATATTACAGTTTACACTTTAAACAGAAGTACGCATGCTAGCATTACCAAATCCCTTTGTCATTTTGGGTAAAAAAAAGTACCACTTGTCATGAGTAATGCCTTGTAATTTCCGACCGTGTGTATGCCCCATCGGAGTAATTCCAATGAATTCCATCAGAGTTTACATAGAGAACATGTTCTCTTTTCCTCCGTTGGAATTTCGTAGGAATTCCGATGTGAATTTGGTCGGACTAAGGTCCGATCGTGTGTAAAGAAATATCAAGAAAGAAACTACAAAATAGCAATGAGATGGTATTAGACCCCTGTAGCGTTAAATAAAATAAATAGTTGTCAAACAAATATCTGTTGGAGATGTAAGGCAGAAAGGGGGACTATGGACCACATTTGGTATGATTGTCATATGGTGAGAAAATGCTGGAAAACAATATATGAGATATATGAAAAAGTGTCAGGAATAGAGAGGAATATAAATATAGATACCTCATTGTTTTCCCTGACGTCAGAATCAATAAAGAGTGTTAAGAAGGACATTTTTCATCATATGACATCAGCAGCTAGAACAATAATAGCCCGCAATTGGAGAAAAAATAAAAGCCCAAGCATAGTAGATTGGATATGTGAAGTGAACGAAATACAATATATTGAGAGACAGATAAGAAAAGAAGGATACATAAATAGTCAAATGCCAGAATTATGGCAAAAATGGGATGAATTTCAGCTCTCAAATAGAATAAAAGAATATTTATAAGTAGAAAATTAGGAAGAACATGAAGGGTTAATGTAAAGGGAACATAAAATGAGTATATGGAAAGGGAGAGAATAGAGGGGTTATGGTCTTTTTTTGTATGTGTGGCTGTTATTGAATGAAGGCGTGAAAGGAGGAATGTGAATGTAAGATAGTAGAATATATGGAGACACATATTGTAAGGAATTTTTGATAAATTTGATTGATCAGATTCTATACATTTAATAATGAGTAGGAATAGATATATAATGTAATAGAATCTTTTTCTCTTGTAAATGAGAAGGGGGCTTTAGGAGCGGTGTATTCAATGCTCCTAAAGTGCTGCAAAGAAGCTGCTTGCGGGACTTTTTTTTGATGCCCTGCGAGCGCAGCGCCTCAGTGTGAAAGCACTTGGGCTTTCACATTGGGATTGCAGATGCAGCTTTTTTCAGGTGCTTTACAGGTGCTTTTTTTAACGCTAAAGCGCCTGAAAAACGCCAGTGTGAAAGGGGTCTTAGTGTAAACAGCACTATGTGCTGTCTATTGTATCTTGTGTATAGACATTTGAAAGGCATTTAAAAAAAAACATAAAAATAAATGTGCTTTTTTTAGGTGCTTTTTGCATCTTTGCAACCGTGTTTTTGTTGTGTTTTTTATACGTTTCATGTTTTGATGATTTTTGGCCAATTTGTTGTTGGGCAAAATAAAAACACAAAACACAGCAAAAATACACTACATGCTTTTCTGTAGCTTCTCTGTTGAGGATGGATGGACAGGGGGGGGGGGATTGTACTGGGGGACAGACTGATCTGGGGAGATTGTACTGGGGGACAGACTGATCTGGGGAGATTGTACTGGGGGGGACAGACTGATCTGGGGGCATTGTACTGGGGGACAGACTGATCTGGGGGGGATTGTACTGGGGGACATACTGATCTGGGGAGATTGTACTGGGGGACAGACTGATCTGGAGGGATTGTACAGGGGGCAGACTGATCTGGGGGGATTGTACTGGGGAACAGACTGATCTGGGGGGGGTTGTACTGGGGGGCAGACTGATCTGGGGGGGATTGTACTGGGGGACAGACTGATCTGGGGGGATTGTACTGGGATGCAGACTGATCTGGGGGGGGGATTGTACTGGGATGCAGACTGATCTAGGGGGGGGGTTGTACTGGGGGACAGACTGATCTGGGGGGGATTGTACTGGGGACAGACTGATCTGGGGAGATTGTACTGGGGGACAGACTGATCTGGGGAGATTGTACTGGGGGGGACAGACTGATCTGGGGGCATTGTACTGGGGGACAGACTGATCTGGGGGGGATTGTACTGGAGGACATACTGACTAGGGAGATTGTACTAGGGGACAGACTGATCTGGAGGGATTGTACTGGGGACAGACTGATCTGGGGGGGGGGGACTGGGGGCAGACTGGGGGGGATTGTACTGGGGGACAGACTGATCTGGGGGAATTGTACTGGGGACAGACTGATCTGGGGGGATTGTACTGGGGAACAGACTGATCTGGGGGGGGGGGTTGTACTGGGGGGCAGACTGATCTGGGGGGGATTGTACTGGGGGACAGACTGATCTGGGGGAATTGTACTGGGATGCAGACTGATCTGGGGGGGGATTGTACTGGGATGCAGACTGATCTGGGGGGGATTGTACTGGGGACAGACTGATCTGGGGGGGATTGTACTGGGGGACAGACTGACCTGGGGGGGGTGGAATTATACTGGATGACAGACTGAAACAATGGGGGCCAACATATGCTCTTGCACACTGAATTAATGAAATGCCCCTGACAATACTGTATGGCATGCAGCCCGAAAGTTTATAGATCTCCAACTTTTCACCTGATTTAAACCTGCTTTTTCACGACATTCATTGCCAAATTTCAGTAGCAGCTTTATAAAATAGCCACCTAGATGTTTATATTTTTGTCTATACTGTTAAAATGAGCCCTCTGGCAGTGTGAATGTTTCTTCTCATTCAAATCTCGTCATTAAAAGTAAAAATAATCTAGCATCTAACAAACACGCAAATGACTCTTGACAATGAGTCTTGAACCTGTCCTGATTACATAACACATGTAGGTGAGCATGTGTCCTCTACACATACACAAGTAGGCTGTGTGGCAAATGCACCCCGATGAGAATATTATCAATACGTTTGTACTCCTGTTTCTTATTGCAGAACAGGGTTAATGTCTGCTAGTGCCTGTTTGCATTCAACTTCACAGCCAAGTGAGGCCATTTTTTCTCTAGCACGCAGCTGCTTGACAGCCCCTAATAATAACACACGAGGACAGTCAGACAGAATGAAGACAAATACAGCGACTTCTCGCAGAATCCTAATGTCCCAAAGCTCGTGGGAATCTCTTATCAGCAGGCAGAGCGGCATTTATGCTGTTATGAGGCTGGACGAGGACTTGTGCACACTTCCGTTATGTGTGTTAATTTCACCAGTGCATATGTTTGAGCTAATGGCAAACAAATAATCACACGCACTGTATATTTCGATCATCTGATGCACAGAGAAACAAGAAATGGAGACAAAGTCACATCAAGTCTACTCTAGCTAGACTACTTGAATGTTTTGTGCAATAATATGATTGGGTCTGATTTATGACAACTGGAGTACTGTATAAGTGGAGCTGTTAATAAGACAGTAAGACCATTCGCTTCATGTGGTAGCAACATCAGCTGCACTTTGCTGCTTTTTTTTCTAGAAATTTGCTGCAATGTAACAATTTTTGAGAATCCACTATGGAGCTCCTACCCAGGAACCAATAGGTGCCCTCAAAGGAAACCTGTACTAGGGAAAATTTGTAAACTGTCATTGCTGACTACTACTTCTGAAGAAGGTCATTGTCTGATTTTTTTTTTTTTTTTTTTTAAAAGCCTATGGCGTGTGGAACTAGAGCTGAAACAACTAATCGATTAATCGACAACTAATCGATTATGAAAATAGTTGTCAACTATTTTCATAATCGATTAATCGGCCAGTTGATTAGTTGGCCTGCATATAGAATGCATTATTTGTTTACATATCAGGAAATACAGTGCAGCACACATACAGCTCAGTACACCATCCATACATGTCACTTAGTGCCTGAGAATTTGTGAATGTGAAAGTGTGAGGAGCAATGCCTCCTGGGACATGTAGTCCTGGGCAGGAAGTGAGTGGTTCTAAAAGGCAGAAGTTTTTTACCTTGCTATAGCAGGCGCTCTATACTATACTTTGCAGCTTGCTATTGAGGCACTCTGAAGGCAGGAGGAGCCAGAAGCATTGGTGAGGGACCCCAGAAGTGGGGGATCCGGGCTGCTCTGTGCAAATCCATTAAACAGAGCAGGTAAGTATAACAAGTTTGTTAAAAAAAACAAAAACTTTAAAATCTCTGTGCAGGGAAGATCAGCATCTGAACCCATAGAAAGTGGGAGGGAATAGAAGGCATTACAATTACTGTAGTTGCTTATTTCATATTTACCACTGCATATGGATATTTGAGAATAAATTGCCTTTTTCATTTACATATTAACTAAATTGTACACCACACTTGTTTTTAAGATTATCCGATTAGTCGATTAATCGAAACAATAATTGGCCAACTAATCGATTATGAAAATAATCGTTAGTTGCAGCCCTATGTGGAACACACCCAAAAAACTTCACCCAGTGCAGAAAAAATGTGCACACACATAAAGAGTGGTCACAAAAACGTGCAGACAGGTGCAACGTCAAGTGGACCTCCTGTGAAGAAGGGACCCAAAACCCTGATCCCCCGGGGCGTGAGGCTCCAGGCAGGGACTGAGGTACTGCGGTCCGAGCAACCGAAGCCGACAAGGACCATCTTCCTTGGAGGGACTGCCAAGACAGAATCCTCCCAATACTAGGTGGGGCTCCCCCGAAGGGGGACCCCATGAGAGCAAGTGAACTAAGCCAGAAGGCCATGTCCACCTGCTCCAAAGACGTTCAGGGCTGGCCCGAGGACCGGCACCCTACTTGTTACACAGTTAACAAAACGTGCACAAACAAAAATAAGACAAAAACGTGACAAACATAGGCTTAAATTAAGGTCATTGTCTGATGCTAAAGCTGATCCAGTGACTTTCTTAGGCATGTACTCAGATCACGTAATTCGATTAGGAATTCTGACTTTACTGGTTGCGTGCAACTTATGGATAGTTACCAATACTATAGCCACTGATTTTTAAAAATAAGGTACTTTCCAGGGCTTGGGATCACATCTGGTTCTTCTTACTGCTGCGAATCCATAGCACCGCCATTTTGAATATGGTAACAGATTATGATTCCATGAGCCAGAAGATCATGCGGTGCTGCAGGACTGGTCCTGCAACCTCTTGAAACTAAAGGACGTGTCCAAGTGCACGCCATTCTTGCCTAGGCAAGAAAAAAGGAAGTGGGAGCAGGTACCTGTCCAAAAGTTGGAGCGGCTTCCCATACAAAAAAAGGAAAATATCAAATGCATTATGGGCAGGGGTGAGGAGTTGAATAAGCATTTTGATTATAAGTCCATTTCAAAGTAATAAAAACAGAAATAGTCAGGCAACCAATGACACTATTTTTAATTCAGGTTTCCTTGAGTGCCGGTTCAAACTACCGCGACTTGGGATCCGACTTGTGTCACCCCAAGTCGTGCGAAATGAGAAATTCCATTAGAGTAAATGAGAGCCGTCTTAATGTACACTACTGCAGTCGCTCTGACTTCAGAAAAAGTTCCTGTACTACTTAAAGGCGACTTTTAGGCAACTTGTACCCATTGATTTCAATGGAAGTTGCCTCCAAAGTCGGATCACTGTCTTAACTGAAGCAACTTTACAGGAAGAGAAAATAGTTTACTCAGGAAAAACCCCTCCCTCCCACAAAGCTGATTATTGTTTGATTGGCCACAGCCAAATTCGCCTGTCCTGGAGGCAAATTTAAGTCACGTCGGAACTTACAAGTCGTGCTGAAGTTGACTTGCAAAGTCGCGCTGTATGTCGGGTTGCCCATGTGTGAACCTGGTCCTTTAGCAACAAAATGGTCTGGGGCTTAAATGGTTAAATCGTATGTTGAAAACGTTAAAATAAAGAATTTGAAAACAAAAAAAAGGAAAGCTGACCTCAAGTTGGTTGCTTTGGTTAGCACCTTTCCTTTAGCTTGTATGCATCATTTAGACTTAGGATCACAGCAATGTATCTGAAAGCACCACATGGTCTGATAGACCTGATCTGAGATTTTCATAGGACTGCCAGCATAGATTATGTTATCATTGATAAAGTCATTGATAAAAAAAAAATCCACACGCAGTTTTGCTTTGTTTACTGCAGAACCATTAAAGTAATTGTAAAGGCTCACCTTGTAAAACAACCCATTATATTTAAAAAATAAATTAAAGGCAAAACATTTTTGTATAAATATACATTATAAATATGTTTTTCCTTTTTTATAAGTGATTACATTCCCTTTGTTCTCAGCTGCATAAGAGGTATGGGGAGGGTAGAGAGAAGCACCAGTACACTGAGCTTCCCAGTGAATGGTTGTGCAGCAGGGGCATGTCAGGACAAGTCTGGTCATTGGAGGTGAGCAGGTTGAGTTCCCAGCATAGCTAGAGAAATGACCACGGAGTGCTCTCCTGCTTAGTGTGGTCAGTTTCCTATAGGGAAGCAGATAGACTGGAAGGAACACCAGGGATTTCATACAAGGAGCACTGGATACTTTCTCATAAATAGTACATGGTACAGCAAACACACATATCAGGAATATGAAGTTTTGGGGTAACGTATTTTATAATATTGTCTGGTCTGCCCTCCTGATTCCTCAGTGCCCATAAAATGCCAGCTTCCTTGTAGTCACATTAAATGCAAAGATAAAGCACTGAAAGAAAGAACTTGTTTGAAATTTAAATACATAAGCAATCTTTGCTTTTATTGTGACTGCAGTTAAATTGAAGTTGTTTGAGAACTGAGTTGTCCAGAATGCTGACTGTAACAGTCACCACCGTTTACGACCTTCCATCCACCCAAGACAGCTTATCCGACACACCGAATACCCAGCAGACACGATCCATATCAATTCCCCAGAAAATGAGACTGACAGCTATATCCTCTGGTTTCAAAATGAATGAATGCTTTAATGATTCTTCTCAGCTTTTTATGCAGTTACAAGCATGTGACAGTAATCAAAGGGACAATGAAGTCTCCACCCCCCTATTCACACACTGGGGCTAATTACTAATTAGTATCCAGACATTTCGGTACCGGGATATAATTAATATTATCTAATTACTACACCTGAGCAGCCACATTCCTTTATCAATAGAATTCAAACAAAATACCATTTCACAATGAGTTGCCCTTCAATCCACATCTTTAGACAGCCGGTCTGTCTCCGACAGAAAGGTAGTCACACCTGGGCATCAATAGGCTTTAAACCGTGTTATCACACAATGAACTGTCTTTCAGGAGCCAGCCTCACTTAGCATTTCAACAGTCTGTTACACAGAGGAATGAGTCACTGTCTTGTTGACCTGGTCAGGTCAACATAAACCACTTGTAATATTCCAGTATATCCTGCAAACATGAATTATTATTAATGTCCCATCTCATGTAATACATGAATTACTATTGTTAGCCACCCTATGCCTAAAAGGGCACAGGGTGAACTTAGACACAAGAGTCCATAGGGCTGCTGGCACAGGAGTATCCCCCATCCCTTAAAAGTCTCTGGGTGTCACGGGTCATCCCGTTACACTGATCACATTGATATTATATATGGATTGAGGTAGAAGAACTCAATCTTCTTTTCTTTCCAGGTCACAGCTCATGCGCATTTCTATTTTGATTACATTTTTTTAAAGATTCTACCTTGAATTAGAAATTATAAACTTCTAACATGCCCGACTGCTCAAAATCGTTGGCCACACAAAAATTGGCCTTTGCTGTGGCCCGACTAATGGTCGAGAATGAAACGATTATTCAAAGGTGCGATTTTCAAATGAAAAATCGTTCGGAATTCTATCCGGCATAAGTTCTTTGTATTTTTAAGGGGGCTGGGGAGCTGCGTTTCCCATAATTGTACTGTGTTGGCAGAACTCATCTCATTAGTTTTAAACTATATTTAAAAAAACTGTCTGCTCCAACAAAGGGTTAAAAATTTAGAAGCTGGGCTTCTCCATTGTATAATCATGAGAGGGAGCTCAACCTGTCCGCAGCCTTTCTATAGGGACATACTTGTTGAGGAATGCTTGCAGTCACCCATGAACTATAAAACTTTCTTCATAGAAACAGCCAGCCTCACTTAGCATTTCAACAGTCTGTTACACAGAGGAATGAGTCACTGTCTTGTTGACCTGGTCAGGTCAACATAAACCACTTGTAATATTCCAGTATATCCTGCAAACATGAATTATTATTAATGTCCCATCTCATGTAGTACATGAATTACTATTTTTTAGCCACCCTATGCCTAAAAGGGGCACAGGGTGAACTTAGACACAAGAGTCCATAGGGCTGCTGGCACAGGAGTATCCCCCATCCCTTAAAAGTCTCTGGGTGTCACGGGTCAACCCGTTACACTGATCACATTGATATTATATATGGATTGAGGTAGAAGAACTCAAACTGTGCACCCAACACAGAAACTGGTGAAAAAGCAGCTCAGATAATTGTGTAAATGGACTTTGTGCCACAGATTTTAGATTTTTTAGAGAAATTGTTTGAAGAATATTGTACATTAATGTTCTAGATATATATTGTGCTTTTCAACGTATACCACTGAAAAGAAGACAATTTCTGTTTGTTGGACTGAAATATGAATTAGTTAGAAGGGGTGGAACACTTTAAAAATTTCAGTTGAGACAGCTTTGAATGTAAGCCAGTGTATTTGTACATAATATAGCAGTACATAATTTTGAATAAATGCATTAGACTCAATAAGAAGCTGAAATTAAAGGAGAAGTATAGCCAAAGCTTGTTTGGCTGTACTTCCCCTTTGAATTACAGGAGTGCTGAAGCCCGCTGTCAGCTGATGTCACAGAGCTGGTCCAGGCTCAGGAACGATCACGACTATATGATCAGGATCCGCCCACATGCCTTGACCGGCACCCGGCTCAGGCTCTCAGCGAGCCGCTGAGAGCCTGAGCTGGCCGCTGTAATCCAATGGTGGTATACTTCTCCCCATTTATTTCAAAATGCAATCAACCAAGTCTTCAATTTCACCACATATTGTTACAGAAAATAATTTTCGTGGCCGGGAATCTTCTTTTCTTTCCAGGTCACAGCTCATGCGCATTTCTATTTTGATTACATTTTTTTAAAGATTCTACCTTGGATTAGAAATTATAAACTTCTAACATGCCCGACTGCTCAAAATTGTTGGCCACACAAAAATTGGCCTTTGCTGTGGCCCGACTAATGGTCGAGAATGAAACGATTATTCAAAGGTGCGATTTTCAAATGAAAAATCGTTCGGAATTCTATCCGGCATAAGTTCTTTGTATTTTTAAGGGGCTGGGGAGCTGCGTTTCCCATAATTGTACTGTGTTGGCAGAACTCATCTCATTAGTTTTAAACTATATTTAAAAAAACTGTCTGCTCCAACAAAGGGTTAAAAATTTAGAAGCTGGGCTTCTCCATTGTATAATAATGAGAGGGAGCTCAACCTGTCCGCAGCCTTTCTATAGGGACATACTTGTTGAGGAATGCTTGTAGTCAGCCATGAACTATAAAACTTTCTTCATAGAAACATCTAAAAGATAAGAAATATTTATACAAAAAAAAAAACAGGTGTACTTTGTATGATGGGAACAGGAACATTTATTGGTGTTTTCTCAAATTTCACTGCAAAAAATGGAAATACAGTTGGGCTTTAACCACTTCCTGCCCGGCATATAGCAGAATGACGACCGGGAGGTGGTTCAGTTATCCTGACTGGGCATCATATCAGTCTGACAAACCGCTACACCGATCTCGGAGGCTCTTTACCACGTGATCAGCAGTGTCCAATCACGACTGATCACAATCTTCACAGGAAGATATGTTAATCAACTTTTCCTCACGCGGGTCTGACAGATGCGTGTAGAGGAGAGCCGATCGGTGGCTCTCCTGCCTGGGGTGGTCTGCGTTGATTGTTTATCAGCGCATCATCCCCTCGGATGCCCACCCAGGACCAATCAGTGGCAAACAAAAATGCCTACCAGTGCCACCAGTGATGCCTATCAATGCAGTTCATCAGTGCCAGCCATCACTGCCCATCAGTGCCACCTTTCAGTGCCCAGCAGTGCTGTCTGTCAGTGCCACTCATAAGTACCCATCAGTGTCGCCTATCAGTGCCACCTATGAGTGCCCATCAGTGCCCCATATTAATGCCCATCAGTGCTGCATATCAGTGTCACCCACTAGTGGCGCCTATCAGTGCCAATCAGTGTCACCTATCAGTACCCATCATCAATGCCCAGCAGTGCCACCTCATCAGTGGCATCTCATTGGTGCCACCTCATCAGTGCAGCTTATCAGTGCCTATCAATGAAGGAGGAAACTTACTTATTTACAAAATGTTATAACAGAAACAAAGAAAAAGGTCTTTTTGGTCTTTTTGTATTTGTTTAGCAAAGAAAAAAAAACGCAGAGGTAATCAAATACCACCAAAAGAAAGCTCTATTTGTGGGAACAAAATTATAAAAAATGTGTTTGGGTACAGTGTAGCATGACCGCGCAATTGTCATTTAACCACTTAAAGACCCCCGCACGCACATATACGGCCACAACATGGCTCGTACAGGCACAAGGGCGTAAATTTACGTCCCCGCCTGAGTGCGGTTCGGGGGTCCCATCGGGACCCCCTCCGCGGCGTGCGGGGGTCTCCCTACCTCTGGGAGCGATCCGGGATCTGCGGGCGGATGTCCGTGTTTTCCGCCCCCCCCCCCGCGATCGCTCCCAGCCAATGGGAGCGCGCTCCCAGCCTGTCACTTCCTCCTCCTGTGTTTACACAGGAAGGAGGAAATGATGTATTCTCTCATCGCAGCGCTGTTTCCCAGCGCTGCTGATGAGAGAAGACATCACAAGTAAGTGTGCACCAACACAACACTGACACACACTCACATAGGCATATTAACCCCTTGTGATCGCCCCCCCCCCCCCCACCCCCCTGTCACAGTGTTACTGAATGCAGTGATTTAATCACTGCATTTAGTGTCAGTGTGACAGGCACTGTAAAAAACAGTTAGTGTTAGGTTCAGGATAGCCCCCCCACCCCCCCTAATAAAGTTTTAACCCCCTGATCACCGCCCTAGTTAACCCTTTCACTCCCTATTGCCAGCGTCACTAAGCGATCATTTTTCTGATCGCTGTATTAGTGTCGCTGTTCCCGCTAGGTAGCTATTTTTTTTTTATTGCGATTTTTTTTTTTTACTAAAGACATGTGGCTAAATAAATTTTGGCCTAAATGTTTGACTAAAATTTAGTTTATTTGATTTTTTTTAACAAAAAGTAAAAAATAGTGTTTTTTTTTCAAAAATGTCGCTCTATTTTTGTATATAGCGCAAAAAATAAAAATCGCAGAGGTGATCAAATACCACCAAAAGAAAGCTCTATTTGTGGGAAGAAAAGGACGCAAATTTTGTTTGGGAGCCACGTCGCACGACCGCGCAATTGTCTGTTAAAGCGACGCAGTGCCGAATCGCAAAAACACCTTGGGTCATTTACCAGCGTATTGGTCCGGGTCTTAAGTGGTTAAACAACGACAATGCTGAAAGTTGAAAATTGGCTTGTGCAGGAAGGATGGGAAGTGCCTGGTATTAAAGTGGTTAAATTAAATGCCTCCTGAGGGTAATGGAAACTCCTTGGAACTGTTTTTGTACAAATGGACCCTCGTTATCATACGGTAATTATTTATGTGGTTTTTCACAGAAAATGTCATGTAAAATAAATAAATAAGCAGCAATGCATGTAACAATCAAACATACAAAGAAAATAAATGTAAAGAACACTAAATTAAATTAAACTAAACTACTTTAAAGAGTAACTCCACTTTTGTTTAGGCAAAAAGCATTACTCTTTGGGTGATTTATGTTCATTGCATGGATTATAACAAACTTTGTTGCAGGTTCCTACCTTTTGTAATTCTAAAGAAATAGCTGTTTGTGTCCATGTGCAAAGTGAATCTGTATGGAGGTGCTTTTATAATGTTCAATCAGCTGCTGCACCTGCAGGGTCTGCATTCCTTTAGACATGATTTCCCTTTGGCAGTTGCTCACCAAAAATTGAATTTGTGTTGCAGGGGATGCCAAAAATCTGACTTGTATCTTAGTGCAGACTTATGGGAAAATCAATAAGCCAATCACACAAGCAGGAGATTACATTTATAAGGTGCGTTCTGTACACATCCGTAGACAGAATGCCTCCAGGTAGCCATATTGAATTGCATGTTACAGAAAATTACATCACTGAAGATTGAAAATTTTTTTACCCTTTACACCCCTCCCTCAAAAAATCTATAAAAAAAAAGAGATTAGATATTTTTTTCAAGCAAATTTCGCAGATCAATGAACAAGATTAAAAACGTACGCTTTGAGGAAATTTCACTGACCGCAAAATCTGTAGTTATAGAGTGAAATCCAATCCATAGCAATGACAGAATCTTTGAAACCAAGGACTGGCTCTGTACATTCAGTGTGGTTGGATATTGTGCTCTTTTCATCCATTGGGCCATTTGTTTTCATAAACAATGTGTGAATTGCCTTCTGTCTCCCAGACAGCCACCTGATTTAGTTCTAAGGCCACATGCATGAACCCTGGCCCTCACTCCCCATTCCATGTAAGGTTCATGTACCATCACCACCCTAACACAGTTTTCCTAGCAGTGTCTAATGACAGCAGATTAGCATGCATTACAAATAGCCTAAATAATGAATTATTCAACTCAGTGTAATTATCACCTCACCCTCTAATGCAATTACTTGATGCCTTGCGTGGTTATTTCAGGGCTCTGACTCTACCTGCTGGGCGCCATTTAAAGGTGCGTATCCTTCTAATTGCCAAGTGAAAAAAAAAATGCTCTTTAAACAAATATACCCAGTGAGCCTGTATAAATAAGGCAAGGAGGGGTGGAAATGTGGCTCATACACAGAAACGGTCTGCAAAGCTTTGCTGCTTGACTATCTCAGGAACATTATTATTATGTGTCTCCCTCTAAGGCCCCGTACACACGAACAGACAGATTTGTTCAAATCGGTCGGACAGACCGATTTGAACAAATCTGTCTGCTGGGATGTATTGGTTTGATCGTGTACACACGATCAAACCAAAATCCCCGCCGGCAGACAGCGCGCTGACGTGGCGGTGACGTGGCGGTGACGTTGACGCCGCCACGTCACCGCACCAGGAAGTGAATTACTTCCGCGCATGCGCCAAATCCATTCGACGCATGTGCGAGAAGATATGTCTGCTGGTTAGTGTACTAACCAGCAGACATATCGGGCTGACGGGTTCCCAGCAGAGTGCACAGTGGAGGTAAATTGGTGTTTAGTCTGTCTAAGGCCGCGTACACACGATCGTATCTGGCTGCTGGGACGGTCGGGCCGACCGTTTCCAGCAGATAGATTTGATCGCGTGTACGCGGCCTTAGACAGACTAAACACCAATTTACCTCCACTGTGCAGCTTGTTTTGCACAGAGTGACCCCGATCCACAACTTCTGGGGTCCCTCGGCAGCTGTCTCTTGTCCTCCCCGCAAGAACTCCACTCATAAAAGGTGTATGAGGCTATAGAGTCATAAAAATTGGCCTGAGTTTGGCTGTCCCAGGTTACTGCATTTCACTGAGTATTACAAAAACTAAACAACTACTAGAGTAATAAACTGTCATGTATCAGAACAAGGTGGCCTTTCTGTGTGTGGGGCTTGCCACACTAGAGACAGCTGACAGCAAGCACCAACCAAAGGTGAAGAACCAAATCGTCAGGCAGATACAGAGTCTGGGACAGGTCTGAGGTCAGGACGGGCATCAGGCAGACAAAGTTGGTAATCATGAACAAGCAGGGTTGTAATTAGGAAATCAGTCAGCAGCAGGGTAACAGAAATCTAACAGGTAACAGAATATCAGGAGTAGTCAACCAAACACAAGAGAAGAATGCTGGAAGCACAAACATGGTACAAGATACTGAGAAAACACCATTGTAATGATAGGAACCCTTTTGTTTAGCATCTTGCTGAAATTAAGCAAGTTCTTTTTTTAGTAGTTAGAGAACCTGACCTTCGATGTTCCCTGCAAAAACCTGCTTTCATCATAATGATTGACAGGTGCCCACTGACAATCCTTGCTGCACAGCATGTGTGAAAGATTTTTATGTCAATGCATAGTCACAGGGGCGCAAATTATGGGGCCCCAGGCAATAGATTATGGGGCCACACAGTATACAGACACACATATACAGTATACATACACAGACACACAATATACACACACAGAATACAACTGGCAGGGCAACCCTGATGGGGCCCCCTAGTGGCATGGGGCCATCGGGTAGTGCCCGAGTGCCTAAATGGTCAGGCCGCCCCTGCATAGTCATAAAGGTTTAGGGATCTAGTCTTTAGAAGGCCAAAGTAGGTTGAACTTGGTAACACAAAATTGTTAAATGCAGTAGACAGAGTGGCTCATCGAAACCTTAAGAACTTAGATTTACATATAAGCAAAGGCAGATGATTTTAATGATATCAAACTTTGTCATTATTAATTAAATTGTAAAATGTTACAAAGTTCTCAAAAAATGATGACCCTAAAAGCATTTGTTTGAGATGTTGATCGGGTTTTGTTCCAGGGCCCTGGTATAGAAACACTCCTCATATGTAAAATTGTGTGATTTTTTCTGTTAAAAAAACTTGTATTATTCCATTTTAAAATTCCTTTTATTCAGTTGCGCCTCAAAAGTTGTGCCATTTACAGTGTTAGTGGGAATAAATAATAATTCCTTCAGGCTTAGTTATTAAGGTAACACAAAGTATAAGATATGAAATGTAAAGCACAATTATTAATTTCAACCAACCGGATTTACCAAAAGTCAGATCACCGGAGGATATATTCTGATAGGTTACCATGCATTGACAAATGTTGCTCTTTTGAAGTCTTCTGATATCTATTATGTAAAACTGTTGGGTCCTTAGCCTCTCTGGATAAGATAAAATTAAAGCATGCAAATGAACTTGTGTGACACATATTATGTGACATGGAGGATGTTCCTTGACAGAAGGAGGGATCAAAACATCAGATGGAGGGACAGGAATGTCATAACAGGCAACTTATAAAACCGCTGTGTGATTAATCTGTTAATCACAATCTGATGCATGCAGGGAGGCACAGTAGGGAAGTACTTTGATAAACTGGTGTCAGACATCACTGGGACAGTAACAGCGAACGCTCAGATAGCTGTTCCTGTTTTATATACAACCCCAAAAAAGTTGGGCCGCTGTGTAAAATCTACAAAAAAAAAAAAAACAGAATGCGATGATTTGCAAATCTTATTAACCTAATATTTTTATCACAATAGAAAGTAAAAAATATAGCAAATGTTTAAAATGAGAACCATTTTATGAAAAAAAAAGGTAATTTGGAAGATGATGGCAGCAACATGTCTCAAAAAAGTTGGAACAGGGCCATGTTTACCACGGTGTAGCATCCCCTCTTCTTTTAACAACTCTCTGTAAATGTCTGGGAACTGAGGAAACCAGTTGCTGGAGTTTTGGGGGAGGAACGTTGGACCATTCTTGCCTGACATAGGATTCTAACTGCTCATCAGTCCTGGGTCTTCTCTGTCGTTATTTTAATTTTAGTATGCGCCAAATATTTTCAACTGGTGCAAGGTCTGCATTGCAGGCAGGTCAGTTAAGCACCCGGACTCTTCTATTGCAAAATAATGCTGTTGTCATAGGTCCAGTATGCAGTTTAGCATTGTCCTGCTGAAATCTGCAAGGCCTTCCCTGAAAAAGATGTAGTATATACTGCTCTAAAACCGGCATATATCTTTCAGTATTTATGGTGCCTTTCCAGATGTAAAAGATGTCCATTCCATACACACTAACGCACCCCATACCATCAGAAATGCAGGCTTTTGAACTGAGTGCTGATAAAAAGGTCCCTCTACTCTTTAGTCTGGAGGACGTGGCACCCATGGCTGCCAAGAAGAATGTCAAATTTTAATCTCATCTGACCACAGAATAGTTTTTCACTTTGCAACAGATCATTTTAAATGAGCGTTTGCCCAGAGAAGATGGCAGCATTTCTGTTCAAATATGGCTTCTTCTTTGCATGATAGAGTTTTACCTTGAATTTTTGAATGGCAAGGCAAACTGTGTTCACAGACAGTGATTTTTGGAAGTAATCCCGAGCCCATGCATTGATGTCCACCACAAAATTAAATGCATTGCCATCTTAGGGCCAGAAGATCATGGGCATCCAATATTGCATTTCGACTTTGTCCCCTGAGCACAGAGATTTCTTCAGTTTCTCTGAATCATCGTATGATATTATGTACTGTAGATGATTATGTATTTAAAGTATTTGCAATTTTATGTTGAAGAACATTACTTTAGACACAACTTTTCACAGATTGGTGAACCCTTGCCCATCTTTACTTCTGAGACACTCTGACTCTCTAAAATGCTGGCTGGCCCAATCATGTTACTGACTTGTTGCCAAATAACCTAATTAGTTGCAAAATGTTCTTCCAGCTCTTCCTTGTTAGTCCCACTAAGAGCCGGTTCACACAGGGATGACCTTAAGGCGACTTAGCCGCCTGACAAGTCGTGCTCCATGCATTGCAATGGAATCGTTCTAATAGGAGCGACGCAAGTCACTCCAACTTAGAAAAAGGTTCCTGTACTACTTTGGGGTGACTTTGAAGTGGCTTGCATTGACTTCTATACAGAAGTTGTTTTGCAAGCCGCACTGAAGTTGCGCTGTACGGGGCTTTAGAGTCAGACAACTTTGAAAG
This sequence comes from Rana kukunoris, assembly GCA_029574335.1. NCBI lineage: Eukaryota > Metazoa > Chordata > Amphibia > Anura > Ranidae > Rana > Rana kukunoris. The sequence goes on along the minus strand of CM056059.1, from coordinate 47,492,190 downwards.
CCGACCCCTGTGTGAACTGGCACTTACTTTGACAGCTTTTTGTTGCCCTGTCCCAACTTTTCTGAGACGTATTGCTGCCATCAATTTCAAAATTACCTTATTTTTTTCTTTAAATTGTTGTTGTTGAAACTGCTTCTCTTCCATTATAAAATCTATGCTTTCTCTGTCTGCAAGGATCAATGTTGATTGAGCAGATAAGCCATTTCTCTAAAAGTTTGATTTGGATCTGTAATGACATAAATTCAACCATGCCTATAGGTTAGATCTATATCTAATCATTGTTTCTCTTCTACTATAAGGCAGGAATTTATTTTCGTTCCGCCAGCAGGTTAAACAAATGAAAATCACTTAATTTCCCTCCGATTGAGCCTTTGTATTCTGACAGTGGGGATATTTCCTCGCTGTCAGAATACACTCCTCGGAAACCGCCAGTTTTAGCCGGCAGCGATGATCGAGAGCAAATTTTCCAGCATTCTAGTTGTACACAAGTCGATCGAATGAACTTGTGTGCAACCAGCCTCTTCATACATGGATTGAAATGTGGCCACTGCTGAAATTTGGATCCATGTATGGTTGGCGTAAGCCCATATCCCTCATCCTTCTGTAATTACCATCACTCGGGTAGGATGTATTTTTCTTATCTCACCTTATCTTAGGTCACATTTATTCTAGTGATTACCTTTAAAATGCACTTTAACATTTCCAACCGTGCATTGCGTGAAATAACGTTGTTACGTCAGTTTTTTTTTTATTAGCGTCGTTTACGTACATTCCTATTCCCGAACGACTTACGCAAAAAGAAAAAAAAAATTGAAATTCGATGCGGGAACGACGGCCATACTTAACATGGGCTGTCTAACTATCGACCAGATTTTTGCTTCCCTAACTTTACGCAGCAAAAAGATGACTACAGATGCCGTAAGAGAATGCGACGGATGATCGTAACTTCGTGGATAACCGGAAAAAGCTAATTTGCATACCCCGACGCTGAAAACGACGCAAACTCTACCCAGCGGGCGGATAAAGATTGCAGCGTAGATCCGACGGCGTACGAAGACGTAAGCCTGTCGGATCGAAGCCCGAAGCCATCGTATCATGGTTTGAGGATTCAAACTAATGATACGACGAGGGTAATTTGAAATTACTCCGGTCTAACAGGAGATAGACCGGAGTAATGGCTCTGTGAATCTGGCCCCATTACTCCAGTGACCTTCACTTGCTTCCAGGCCCTGTGCTGAGCGGTTGGCCTGCTGTATTTTGAGCACAGGAGGATGATCGCTTAGCACGGGCACCATTCATTCTCTGATCGTTTAACCTCCTGTATTTCATAAGCATCAGGTCGGCTGCTTAGCATGGGACATGGAAGCAAGTGAGATCACTCGAGCAGTGGTATCTACTTAAGCGATTTCCAGCTTCCATTGGCATTGGCTAGGTATGGATCAATCAGAAGTATTTGCTAAGAAGCTGGATCAATGTAACTGTGAAAATATACCATGCGTGTGATGTTTCTTATTTTTTTTCTAGAAGAAAAGAACAAGAAGAATTTTGGTGGCTTATTTGGCCTATTTGGTGGGTTATTTATCAAAAACTAGAGAAAGTTTAGAATTGAAAGATGAAACCTGGTTGTTGCTAAGGCCAAGTTCTCCACATTTCTGGAAAACTTTCTCTCCTTCAGTTTATCCACAACTTTTAAAATAACTGAAATTGTTTTCGTAAAGAGAAACTTATTCCATCAGTTTAAACATGTCCCAAAACAGTTACATTTAAAGCATTCTCTAAATGATGACTGTCACAGTTGCTTGTGTTGTGAGCTGAACTATAAAGCCATTAAACAGCTGGTATCATAACTGATCACATGTGCAGCACCATGGCAACAGCAGTTCAGAGACTAATATGGTAGCTTCCTTACCTGTAGGAGGGTTTAGTTCCACTTTACAGTGAGGGGAAAAAGTATTTGATCCCCTTCTGATTTTATGTGTTTGCCCACTGACAAAGAAATGATCAGTCTAAAATGTTTATGGTACCGTAGGTTTAACAATACAAAATTTCTATAAGCGCTATCTTATATGCTCCATGCAATATCTCACCTCATGGAGTGCTCAAGAAAGCACATGTACAGTACAGGCCCGTCTGAAGTTTGCTAATAAACATCTTAATGATTTAGAGGTGAACTAGGTAAAAGTGTTGTAGTCAGATTAGTGCTCTTTGGCATTAACTCAACTCACGTGGTGTTTGAAGGAGGAATGTTCCCTATGACCACAAGAACACCATCCCAGCCGTCCAACATGGAGGTGGAAACATTATGCTTTGAGGGTGTTTTTCTGCTAAGGGGACAGGACAACTTCACTGCATCAAAGGAACAATAGACAGGGCAATGTACAGTCAAATTTTGTGTGAAAGCCTCCTTCCAACAGCCAGGACATTGAAAATAGGTAATGGATGGGTATTCCAGCATGACACTTACCCAAAACACATGGCCAGGGGAAAAAAGGAGTGGCTCAAGAATAAACACATTAAGGTCTTGGACTGGCCTAGCCAGTCTCCAGACCTTAATCCCATAGAAAATATGTGGAGGGAGCTGAAGGTTTGAGTTCCCAAACATCAGCCTCGAAAACCTTAATGACTTTGAGAGGATCTGCAAAGAGGAGTGGGACAAAATCCCTCATGAGATGTGGCCAACTACAAGAAACGTCTGACCTCTGTGATTGCCACCAAGGGTTTTGCCACCAAGTACTAAGTCATGTTTTGCGAAGGGGCAAATACGTATTTCGCTCATTAAAATCAAATCGATTTATAACTTTTTTGGATACTTTTGTTGTTCTTCTGTTTTTCACTGTTAAAATAAACCTACCATTAAAATTATAGACTGATCATTTCTTTATCAGTGGGCAAACGTACAAAATCAGCAGGGGGTCAAATACTTGTTTCCCTTTCTGTAAGTTCTTAAAATTGCAAGAGGTCAGAACACACAATGGCTCTTTCGTAGGAAGGGAGGGGCCCCTCTTTAGCCAGGCAATGAGTACCCCCTTGAACAGGTAGGTTGGTACTTGCCTGTAAATTCAATTTTTTTTACTGCTGTATAATTTCAGGTTAGACAATGAATAGGAGAACCTGACTGGTGCAGACCCCCTTGTGACTCTGCCTTAGCATTGATAGATTAATTAAGTGACCCTTACATATGTCTGGCAGTTTTAGAAGCTGAACGAGCTGTCTGTAGGAAGCAGCCTTAGGATAGCTGAAAGGAGGATTTGTGTTTATACATTTAGTACAATCTGATTTGAGGATGTACAGATGGTCCGTGCACCACATTTCTGCAGCCTTTCTCCCCGTCCTCTGTTTTGCACTCACATTAATCTGTTTCTCATTGATTTTCTGATGCCTGAAATTCTGAGCTGGATTCTTTAAGAGAGAAATAGCATCTTCTTGCCGGCTCGCACTTTAATCAGAGAAATGGCTTTTCTTTATCAGAATGGCCTGGCTGGGAGGAAGTCTTGGTGTACAAGAAATAAGGAGGGGCAGCGGCAAGCAAAGATAATTTAACACATAGGCTTCCAGTTCCGTGGATACCCATAGAATGAAATCCTTATTTCAATGTTTTATAACAGATTTTTAAGCACTATATTCTGTATTTACACTGGATATACAGTATATTGTAAAGATAACTATCAAGTCTATTTTCTATTAGGCCCCTTTCAGACGTCCGCATCCGCCGCTCCGTTTTTACAAGTCCGTTTACGGACTTGTAATGGACCCCTATGGGATCGCGTCCGTTAGCAGATGATGCATCCGCTAACGTCCGCAATGATCAGCGTCCGTAAAGGTCCGGTTTTTCGGACGGAAGAAAACCCTATTTTTCTTCCGTCCAGCGGATCGGATCGGATGAATACGGACACACGGTCCGTATTAATCCGATTCCCCATAGGGGAGAGCGGAGGAGAGACAGGGCGGTCCCTGCACAGTGTGCGGGGACCGCCCTGTCTGCCGACAGCTCAGCAGGCATCCCCACTGAGCCGACAGACACACACGGAGCGGACACAAAAACGGTCCGCACCGTGTGAAAGGAGCCTTAGTTTTATTTAGATTTGTAAGCCAGCATATACAAATCATGACTTATCATTATGAGTATCCATTAGCCAATGATCCATCAAAGTGGCTTCTACACATATAATGAAGAACAATAAGGAAAAAGCAATAAATAAGAAGTCCAGCTGAGTATGTTTTCTTTATACTTTGCTGTCCCTTATTTGTTTCCAGTACTGGTTACATATGCCAAGTATAATGCCGCGTACACGCGATCATTTTTCGGCATAAAAAAAACGTTGTTTTTGAAAAACGTCATTTAAAATGATCGTGTGTGGGCTACACATAATTTTTCAGGTTCTGAAAAACGACAAAAAAAAATGCGAGCATGCTGTCGTTTAAACTATGTTGTTTTTCGAGTTGTAAAAAATGATCGTGTGTGGGCTAAAACGACGTTTTAAACCCGCGCATGCTCAGAAGCAAGTTATAAAACGGGAGCGCTCGTTCTGGTAAAACTACCGTTCATAATGGAGTAAGCACATTCATCACCCTATAACAGACAGAGAAGCGATCAAATACGTCTTTTACTAACAAGGAATCAGCTCTATTTGTGGGGAATGCAGCCCAAAGGACGCCAATAGAACTTCCCCTTTGGGAGCCACGTCGCACGTTGTACGTGCAATTGTACAGTTAAAGTGATGCAGTGCCACAAGCTTTGTTTAAATTTCACCTTTTTAAACAGGAAGGGGTTTATGTGCCCAGTAAGGAAGTGGTTTTTAATAAAAAAAGTTGGAAAAACTTTAGTTTTTTGGACATGCTGAAAAACAACGTTTTTTTTTACATGCTGAAAAATGATCGTGTGTACAGGCACATGTCTACAGACCGGGAGCAAGAAGATATCTCCTCCATCTACCTGTTATGCCTTGTACACACCATAGGATTTTCTGATGGACTAAAATCTGATGGAATTTTTCATCAGAATTTCGATCAAGCTGTATTCCATCAGTCTTGCATACACACTGTCAGACAAAATTCCGACCGTACAAAACGCAGTGACGTAAAACACTACGATGAGCTGAGGAAAATGAAGTTCAATGCTTTCGAGCATGCGTCAACTTCATTCTGAGCGTGCGTAGGAATTTTCTCAGACAGAGTTCCACACAGACGATCGGAATTTCTCATAGGATTTTATTCCTATGGGCTCATTTATAAGGTAGAGATATGCACACCGCGACCCATCTCATTCATAAAAATTGGTATTTCCACTTTTGCAGACAAAAAACGAAAACTGATATACCGGTTACATGTCTCTATTCACATAATAAAATGAAAAAATATATATACTGTATATACTCGAGGATAAGCCAACCTGAATATAAGCCGAGGCACCTATTTTTACCACAAAAAAATGGGAAACCGTATTGACTCGAGTATAAGCCTAGGGTGGGAAATGCAGCAGCTCTTGTAAGTGGAAAAGAGGGTCACCAGTGCCCATTTGCAGCCTCACTGTGCCTATTGTATGCATCACTGTGCCCATTGTATGCCTCACTGTGCCCATTGTATGCCTCACTGTGACCATTGTATGCCTCACTGTGCCCATTGTATGCATCACTGTGCCCATTGTATGCATCACTGTTCCGATCTGTATACCTGATCTACCACTGTTTCACGCAGTCAGTTGGCTGCCATCCAGTAAAAAAAAAAAGCCCCGCCTCATCCTCATCCATCATAGTCAGTGTTCTGCCTATCACGGACTAGAAGGAGGAAGCGGGGCTTTGTTACACTGCGCCGCTGCCCACTAGACTGACGTCAAAGCGCCGGGAGATCAGGCGCATGAGGCTGCAGATGGACACAGACTCAAGTATAAGCTGAGAAGGGCATTTTCAGCACACAAAAAATGTGCTGAAAAACTCGGCTTATACTCGACTATGTACGGTATTTAAAAAAGACTTACTTTTTTTACATGCTCGTTTATGGAACTTTCAGCAAGGAAATATTCTACTTAGTCCTCGTTGTTGTGAGGGGGCTGGGAAGCTATGCTTACCATAATTAACAATATCTGGAGGCAGATATTTCATCAGTTGTTTTATAATTGAACGCTGTCTGTCTTAACGAAAGGTAAAGGTTTAGGAGCTGGGCTTCCCAATTGTATGGTAATGAGAACTGGACTCAGCCAGTCCCCAGCCTTGCTATTGGGATAGACCATGAAGAGCTAGCTGAGAAATGCTTGCAATCAGCCATGACACCTCCTCAGAAACCTCTTTTTGTTTTTTTTGGTTTTTAGGCATGCTGTTGTATGGATATGAACATACAGTGCCTTGAAAAAGTATTCATACCCATTGAAATTTTCCACGTTTTGTCATGTTGCAACCAAAAATGTAAATATATTTTATTGGGATTTTATGTGATAGACCAAAACAAAGTGGCTTATAATTGTGAAGTGGAAGGAAAATGATAAATGGTTTTCAATTTGTTTACAATGAATATCTGAAAAGTGTGCCGTGCATTTATATTCAGCCCCTGTGGAACCAATTGCCTTCAGAATTCACCTGATTAGTAAAGAGTCCACCTGTGTGTAATTTAATTTCAGTATAAATACAGCTGTTCTGTGAAGCCCTCAGAGGTTTGTTAAAGAACCTTAGTGAACAAAAAGCATCATGGAGGCCAAGGAATACACCAGACAGGTCAGGGATATAATTGTGAAGAAGTTTAAAGCAGGGTCATGTTATAAAAAATATCCCAAGCTTCGAAAATCTCACAGAGCTCTGTTCAATTTATCATCCAAAAATGGAAAGAGTATGGCACAACTGCAAACCTATCAAGACATGGTCGTCCAGCTAAATCGACAGGCCGGGCAAGGAGAGCATTAATCAGAGAAGCAGCCAAGAGGCCCATGGTAACTATTAGTCGTGCATTCCACAAAGCTGGCCTTTATGGAAGAGTGGCAAGAAGAAAGCCATTGTTGAAAGAAAGGCATAAGAAGTCCCGTTTGTGAATAGCCATGTGAGGGACACAGGAAACACGTGGAAGGAGGTGCTCTGGTCAGATGAGACCAAAATTTTACTTTTAGGTCTAAAAGCAAAACGCTTGTGTGGTGAGATGAGACCAAAATTTTACTTTTAGGTCTAAAAGCAAAACGCTTGTGTGGTGAATATGAAAAATGGTGGAGGCAGCATCATGTTGTGGGGATGCTTTTCTTCAGCAGGGACAGGGAAGCTGATCAGAGTTAATGGGAAGATAGATGGAGCCAAATACAGGACAATCTTAGAAGAAAACCTGTTAGATTCTGCAAAAGACTTGAAACTGTGGAGGAGGATCACCTTCCAGCAGGACAAAGACCCTAAACACACAACCAGAGCTACAATGTAATGGTTTAGATCAAAGCATATCCATGTGTTAGAATGGCCCAAAGTCCAGACCTAAATCCAATTGAGAATCTGTGGCAAGACTTGAAAATTGCTGTTCACAGATGCTATTCATCCAATCTGACAGAACTTGAGCTATTTGGCAAAGAAGAATGGGCAAAAATGTCACTCTATGGATGTGCAAAGCTGGTAGAGACATCCCCAAAGACGTGCAGCTGTAATTGCAGGGAAAGGTGGTTCTACAAAGTATTGACTCAGGGGGGCTGAATACAAATGTACAGCACACTTTTCACATATTATTTGTAAAACATTTTTTTTTACTATTTTATCATTTTCCTTTCGCTTCACAATTATGTGCAACTTTGTGTTGGTCTATCACATAAAATCTCAATAAAATACATTTGTGTTTGGTTGTAACATGACAAAATGTGGAAAATTTCAAGGGGTATGAATACTTTTTTAAGGCACTGTATAACAGACAGTGGGGTATAATAAAATTGTAATTTAAAGAAGCAGAGAAAGCTCCAAGACTAAAGGAGAGCAGGTCAAATGACCTTCTCCCATGCTCTTCTTGTTTTTTCTTTTTTCAACAGATGTGTCATTCGGTTTTTTAGAGTCTTGAAGTCGAAGGAGTGCAGGGCGCATTGCTTTGCTTTATAGGGTTGTTGTTTTATTTTTATCTTTTTCCATAAACAGCTGTATTGTTGCAAAGCCATAACACGATTTTGTTAAATCAGCCCCTTAGTGTCTTAAGTGGCAAAATACATAAATTATGTTTTTTTAATTGCACTGCACACATTTCTTAATTGCACTGCAAACATGTAATCAATGTAGACACAGATCATAGATTTCCAGAAGAAGGAAGCCCCTGCAAATGTTTAGCTAAACCACTGTCCCTCGTTCTATGTAATTCCGGACAGTCAAAAGTGCAAAGCAGAGTCCACAGGTAGAGGGATCCCTGTTGTCTCCCATGTAGTGCAAACAGCCTGAATAAAAAAAAAATCAATGTTTATACCGGCCTGGGCTTATGATGACAGCTCTGAGCTTCACAGATAAGTTCAGTTATCTGTGAAGCTCAGCATTTATCTAGTGATCTGTAATTATGTAATTATTTTAAATCTAATACAATGAACACAGTGGGACTGATTTACTAAAACTGGAGAGTGTAAAATCTGGCGCAGCATAGCAAGAAATCATCTTCTAGTTTTTTTGTCAAAGCTTAATTGAACAAGCCAAAGTGAGGCCTCGTACACACGACCGGTTTCCTCGACAGAATCCCTCAAGAAATTTGGTGGGAGACCTTTTTTGCCGAGGGAAACCGGTCGTGTATATGCTTTTCATCGAGAAAACTGTCAAGGAACTCGACGAGGAAAAAAGAGAGCAAGTTCTCTTTTTCCTCAACGGGAGTCTCAATTTCCTCGTCGGGCTGCTTTTCGACAAGAAACACGTTGGTGTGTATGCTTAGAAACCCACGCACCTTCGGTAAAAGTAGCGTTCGTAATGGAGATAGCACATTTGTCACGCTGTAACAGACTGAAAAGTACAAATGTCTCTTACCAAACTTTTACTTAACACGCAGTAACATGAGATTAACAAAGCAGCCCCAAGGGTTGTGCCAAAGGAATCGAACTTCCCATGCCGTCTATGTGTTGATACGTCACTGCGTTTGAGAACGAGGAGATTTGATCTTGACATTGTGTACGCAAAGAAAGCTTGTCAAGTTTCTCGACAAGCCTGTGTCTTTTCCGACAAGTTCCTCAGTTGTGTGTACAAGGCCTTAGAATCTGATTGGCTACCATGCACAGCTGCACATGACAGCCCTTTTCTCCTTGTCCACTCATTTTGCACTCTCAGAATCTAGTTTTAGTAAATCAACCCTATTATAATAAAAAGAAATAGATATAGTAATAGAGTGGGACTCACTGTATGGGTTAATTTAAAATATACATAAACTTTCTTCCAGCTCTCCAATCATATATATAGATGTTGTCAGTTCTGGCTGTAGTAAGAAAATCATATCTTCCTTTGTGTCTCCCTATGGCATATGGCTTTTCATATGTATACCCCACCATCATCAATAACCATTTCATGGAAGTGAGGAGAGAGGAGAAGAATATAGTGTAATATATATTAAATCTCTATGAATTGTGTAGACATTGGATAAAGCTCGGAATCTCGGGTCCAAAATCTGACGCTGGATCGTCGCACTTCTCGGAAACGACCACGAACAATGTCTTTATTTAAGCATAAGCAAACAAAATTTCATATGCTAATAACCTTGAAAAAAACAGCCAAAATGCATGCAGTAAAAAACGGTGAGATTACTGGACAAGGAGAAAAGGGCTGACATGATTTTCACATCATGTGATGCTTACTCGTAGACATTATTATTATTATCTTATATACTAATCTACAGATTTTATGTGTTTTTTTAGGGTCCACAGATTACTTAAATTAACCCATACAGCGCTGTTAATGTTTCCCACCATAGAAACATATTACTATATCTAAAATTTTGTTTGCTTATGCTTAAATAAAGACATCGTTTTCCGAGGAGTGCGGCGATCCAGGATTTTTTCCTTCATCCCATGCTAATTGTGCACAGCCAGCACCCTCTTGGTTTGATTGGGACGGAAGCAACGGGGATCATTTGTTTTATGGAGCGGTACACTTCTCTTTACTACAATTGGTAGACATTGGCGCAGAAAATTCTCCATTACCTGAAAGTTCCCCAAGTGTGCGCATAAGCAGGTAGCATCGGAGCATTAGAAAAGGCAGTGGAACTTTCTGTTGATTCAATGATTCTGGGGCAGCAGACTCAACCTGCAGCAAAGAGGAAACAGCCCTGTTCTTCCCCTTTCTTGTATATAATGTATAGCAGGGATGCCCAACCTTTTGAAGAGCAAGGGCCACTTAAGCGACTTGGTAACCGGTCGCGTGCCACAATATGCGTAGCGGGTGGATGACAGGTCCATGTGCACTCTGCATATGCACAGAGGACAGGGCCACAGCCCACTCTACCCTATGGGCCCTCCGATCCACCCAGACGGAAGGGGACAGATTCCCTTCTGGGTTTATTTTTTTTTCGAAGTTTGTATCAAAGGTGAATGGAGGGTCCGAATGGGTTTGACTGATTGCATGAAAAGGAATTAGGGCTGCTTTCACACTGATGCTCTGCAGGTTACCCACACCTCTGGTGCAGTGCAGTGCACCTGTGGCTTTCCTGCAGGTTAGCTTCACTGAGCCATAGACTTCTATTATATACTGCAGGTGTAGTGCACTTTCAAAAAGTGCACCAAACCTGCCGGTAATAACAGAAGTCTATGACTCAGTGCAGGTAATCTGCTGGTGCACTGCACCTGCGGATCAGTTTGAAAGCAGTCCAGTAACCATTGCAGAACAGATATGCCCATATGTACCCTGTGATTTTAGTAATAAACTTACCTTTTTATAACTGTCTTCTATTCAGGTATTTCCAGCTGTTGCTGTACCAGGCGGAGTGCATTTGGTATTACTCTGCCTGTGACAGGAGGCGGCACTATACAGGAAGCATCGGCTAATGCGGCTCTGCTCCTCAGCCACTTGCTTCCCCTACCGCCGGCTTCATTCACAGCACTGATGCTCTGGGATGGCAGGTCCGCCATCAAAAAGCAGGAGGTCATGGGCCAAATCAGAGGGCTCCGCGGGCCACATGTGGCCCCCAGGCTACTGGTTGGGCACCCCTGCTGTATAGTATATATAGTTTAGTAATGCTCCCAGAACCCCAGGTTACAGGAGACTAGAGCAATGCTAGGATTAAACATTAAAGCCTAAGGGTAGGTAGGTTGTGTCCCTGGGAACTATTTCTATGCTAAGTTTTCCAGAGAATCCCCCCAAAAAATCTTTACAGTACAAAATCTTTAATTGTTTAAGTGCTTACAAATGGGCAGCCAACCTGTTTCAGGGCCACAAAAGCCTACTTTATCAGGGCTGAGTGAAAGGGGGCAGGATGGTTAACAGACTCATAAATACTCCTAAGCAGAGTGATTGGCAGGCAAAGGATATTTTAAATTACAACCTGTGCTTGTGTTCTTGGATTGTCCACTGTAAAGCCTTGTGTTACATGCATCCCCCATGCAAGCAGTCATATGCATGTCAGTTGGGATGCAAGGGCTGCATGGACACAGCTGTTGCTCCCAATTTGACAGCCATTCGGGTGCGGGTCCCCGAACGCAGACAAGCTGTGTCTGTGCAGCCGCTGTATCCCAACTGACATAAATGAGACTGCTTGCACAGGGATGGACCTAACACATGTGCAAGAGCTGTGTTTGCATGTGCAAGGATACACATGTGTACCATGTATCCCTATGCAAGCAGACATATGCACGTCAGTTGGGACGCATAGGCTGCATGGACACAGCTGCTGCTCCCAATTTGACAGCCGTGCGGGTGTATGTGGCCCCCGCAGACAATCTGTGTCTGTGCAGCCGCTGTGTCCCAACTGACATAAATGAAACTGCTTGCACAGGGATGGACGGAACACGTGTGCATCCCCATGGCCATCGCATGGGCATAGTAAGAACAGGGCCTTATTGCACCACAAATAGCAGCAATGAGGACTAATCTACAGAAAATAAATACTCATCTGTTTTGAATGGATTACTACTGCCAGATTAATAACAGCAGATTTGTGATTGGTTGGCAATGGTTACTCTGTAATTTAGATTTTTGTACTTTGTTAATAAATTTGGACCCAGCAGTAGCATTGAGCTCAGCCAAGGCCTCTGGTGAGTTGCGGTAAAGTCTGTGCATGCCTTGTATAGATTGGCCATTTTTATTCCCCAGTTAAAATCCCAACGGTACCAGCCCTTTCTTTGCCCTCACTGTTCAATTGTGGTCTTTGATAATTACATAATCTCTCAACTCATGTCTGACCTTTTGCCTCCAATTCAATGCAGCAGGATACCTGCCTTGTGACCTTTACACAAAGAATGTCAGCAGCCCCTCATACCTCCTCCAGCTACAGAGCTGTCACCGCCTTCCCTCCCTCGCTCCCGCTAGCATTTAAACCTCCTCCATACAGAGGGACTAGCAGAATGTAAAGTAATTTGACAATGATGTTTAAGTTGAAAGTAGGCTGTGTAGAGTGCAGCCATGTCTCCGGGGTGGCAGGTACTAAACATGTCACGGGTTTGCCAGTATTTTGTTGTGTAGACTGAAGGTCACCATTCTATTGCTTGTGCTGTGAAACAGTAACCAAGGAATGTGTACCTGTTGTATGTCACACATTTATAGAATGTGCATTTTGGTGCTTTTCTCCCTTTACCTGTAGTCCTAGACGCCATCGTCCATGGATTACTCCCATCATGTTATCACTTTGCATAGATAGGCAGAATGAGCCACAGGTCTTCCCTGTCTTAGATCACAGAGTCTAGCATATGCACTAGGGGTGACAGTCTCTTTACATCATTGTTGGAGAATACAATGTAAAACTCGGCTAAGCGCTTCAAACGCTGGAGAAACCAGAGTAAAAGAGACAAGTGATTAGCGCAGTGGAAGAAGGGAAATTGCTGGAGATCCTATCAGTGAGGCCGTGCGGTGTGCTGTGCTGCCATTAGCCTTCAAGGTGCTTTTGAGATTCCAGAGAGATGTATGGGCCACTTAACCTGCATCAAACCCAAGACAAAGAGTACTCAGCTTCTCCGTTGGAGGATGTGTCAAGAGCAGCTCGCAGAGCAGACAAATGCCTCTCTGGGCCACTAAGTACTGCGTCTGTGTGATCCGTATCTTCTCATTCAGCCTGATACTGAGCCACAGCTGTAACCCTTTCACTGCCGCTGATTACTGGCCCCGGCATTAGTGCACCACTCTTTACCATTTCAACATAGGAAATAATCAGGGAAAGTGCAGATGCATAGACTTTCAAAACCAATCACTGCTTGCTTGCTTTTCAGGGTCACTGCAACCCTGAATTTAAATTCCCAGAAATGAATCATGATGGTAAAAATGGTTATTTGGTGCAAACCGGAGCTTGATTTAAGATATGTGCCCCCAGACCATATTCGCAGTGGCTTTCCGAAGACCATAAATCTTTGTGACTGCACAGTCCCCAATAAATTGCACACGATAAATAATGGTACAGTGTATGTATATACGTACTTGAAAAGAAAATGTATTTCATGCTCGCGTGCTTTTAAAAGGGTAAAAAATGCTAAAGCAGGAGCATGCAGAAAAATGTGATAATTCAAGAACAAAATCACTATTGCCTATTTCATTTTATAAAAATGTTGTACTACCTATTTCACACAGCCCCTATGGTCACATTGCTTCCCGGTGAAGTGTGAAATGTAGACACAAGTCACATGATCAGGAAGGCAGGGAAGAAGTAGCTTGAGATTCTAGTTGCTGGTCATGTGACATCTTATCAGCTTATCACAAGCAGCAGATCCACTACCAGTGGACTCAGTGTGTAACCTCATGTGTGGTTGGGTGTGTGCTATGAAATCATACGACTTGTGATGTCATGTGCAGAGGATGTCTAGGGGGATCCATGATGGGTGAAACCTCAGGAGAGGGGGCAATGGAGGACTCCAGCAGAGGAAGAAGAAAGTCTGATGTGTTGTATATAAGAAAACGAGTAAACTAAAAGGATTTATGTGCAAAAGAAAAAAAAAAATTATATATGAACCGATCACTAAAATATAAGTTTTAACATGTTTAAATCCTTACAAAAGTAATTGTCAGTATTTTTAAATCTGCTACCTTCAATAAATTAATACCTGCTATTAAAAGAGAAGTATAGTTTGTTTTGTATTTATTCTTACCTAGGTGGATGCAGCATGGGCTGATGCTGCATCTGTCCCCCAGGGCTTCTACACTGACAACTGAGCTTTAAACACTGTTGATCGCTCGGTTCTGACAGCTCCCTGAGCAGACAGATGGAGACTGTCAGTCGCAGCTCTCTGCTCTGCTCCCCCTCCCCCTTGCTCATTGGAGCACTGAGCTGTGGAGGGGCGGGATCGGCCGGCTCAGTCTCTCAGCAGGTCAGAGGGAGGCTGAGCCTGGTGTTGGTCCAGGGATCTCGGCGGATGCCGACTACATGGTCATAATGACATGAAGCCTGGACCGACTTCTGTGTCGTCAGCAGAGAGCGGAATTTTAACCTGCTCGCTGCTCAAAACTGGTCACAGGTGAGCCAAACGAATTGCACTCCTGTGATCCATAGGAGAAGTACAGCCAAATGACCAATAAGGTCATTCTTTGTTACTTCTTGTTATAGTGCAGGGATATGCAATTAGCGGACCTCCAAGTACAGCCAAATGACCAATAAGGTCATTCTTTGTTACTTCTTGTTATAGTGCAGGGATATGCAATTAGCGGACTTCCAGCTGTTGTCAAAATCGAAAATATTTCAACCAGAAAACAAAACTACAAATCCGAATTCCATGATTTAGGCATAGAATTCAAGACCACTCTGACAGCCACAAGTGGGATGTCCATTCGTCCGAATTTCGAGAACGCAGACGCATGATGGGACTTGTCGCTTTGCAACAGCTGAAGGTCCACTAATTGCATATACCTGTTATGTGACAACGCTCTGTCCCTGTTTACTTATTGTGCTTCTGAGTTGTCACCCTGTCGAAGGGACTTCCACTAGGACTAGAAGTGTCTATTTCAACACTCTCTACACAGATATGGTATATTGTTGTCACCGTTGGGAAAGTCCTTTATTAAAAAAATTTAAATAAATTCCAGTGGTGGTAATCCAATCTCGGTCTCCTCTCCAACGCTGACGGTATCCTGCGACAGGTGATCTCCTCTCCGCCAGGGTCCAGCAATGAGAAGATCTCCTCTTCGTCCAGGTCCAGGATCCAGCGATGAGATATCCATCCAGCGCGCGCATCACCTGTCTCCACCGGAGACAGCCAGGGAATGACGTGGCTTCAGCCAGTGACAGCTCTTATGTAGGTGAGGGCGAGGCCACCTGTCACGTGACCCCGCCCCCTCTAACACAAGGGAAAGCCCAGTGACGCGCGGGTGACTCCGCCCCCCTCTGATGTAACATAGCTCTTGCCCAGGTACTTCATTCATTAGGAGAAGAAGTGATGATTGTCAATTTTTTTTTCCTTCGAAACAAATATTTAACTGTCCTCTTTCACGGCAGTTCAGTTTTTGCTCAGGCTATAGCATTAATGAGAAATGCTTCAATTCCTTAAATCTTCCTGTTGTTCTTTGGTGTTGTCATTGCTCTTTTTCTTAGCATTAGAGATGTAATGACAAATCATATCACAAAGGAGAAAGGCCTGCTGTGCGGGTGATTTTCGCTAAGAGTCCATTTAGTGGATCCACTACTGTCTTCCTTTCATCTCCCCTGTGCCAGACTAATCTCAGGGACACGAAAGCCTTGCCCAACCTCCGCCCATGTCACAAAATGATTTAATTATAAAGGCAGACAGACCCCAGTGTCCCCCGGCTGTACGGGCGCACAAATAAGCGTGCAATCAAAATCAGCAATTACCTCCGGAATTTAGTGTAAACAGACCTATAATCAGACAACAAACAGAGCTGTTTAGCATTCCTCCTGCACTGCACCGTGTGCGGGGCAATTTCCCTTTATTTATCTTCAGCTGCTCGGCAAAAAAAAAAAACGAGCAAGGGCATCCATGCAATTAGCATAATTACTGCACATAAAGCGGATCCTGAGTGGATTCTCTCCTGAGCCTCCTCGCCCTCTGCTCCAAACTGCCCTTACCCCCCTCTGTTCTGACCTCCTCACCCACTCTGGCATGGACACTAGGGAGCATCTCTTGGAGGAGTGAAGTTTAATATAAGAGCAGCTAGGAAAAAAAAACGACTTTAATGAAGTACTGGAGCAAGGCAATAGGACATAGAATGGTAAACAGTTAAAACTTACCGATTGTGTGCTAAAAATGAAGAGACAAAGGGCTATAACTATAGCACACCATGCCACTGCTTGCGGGCCCAGAGGCACAGTGGCCCGGCCTTGTACTGCCCAGCTTCACGAGGATTCATGCAAGCTGCAATAACCTTTGGCAAATCATTTTCAGTAAAATGAACATCTATAGAATTCAGGGAACTCTATTTGATTGCTGTGGAAGAAATGTTTTTAAAATGGCATTGTCATTAAAGTTTGGAGAGCTGCAAGCTTCAATAATTATATGTATTAGGAACCTTGATATGTATAATTATTCCTCTGCGGGATCAGGTCTCTAGGGTAAACATCTCCTCCTTTATATAGATGATGCCAACCTGTCCTCTCTCTGCCTCTCCTTAGACTATAGCTTCCTATCCAAAGGCACTGTTCCTTTTTGCTCCCAGTGGTATCAAACAATAAAACATATTGCTGACTTCTCCTTCTGAATATACTGGGATTCCTGAATGTCTTGTCGATCCCATGGTTCCAATACTTAGTTACTGATGGGGGCATTGCTAGGACTGTGAAAGGCTTTGGGCACCCAGAGGAGGGAAATGAAGAGGTACAGGGCAGTTATTTGTAGTAAATTGTGGATGTGGCAAAATTGCAATTAAGAGGGGCCTAAAAATTGAGCCTTCTCACTATGTACATAGAAAACACATGCCTTAGTCCTTGCACCCTCAAAATGTAACTACTGTGCCGCAAGCGAGAGTCTAAAGCCTGGTACCCACTGATGTCGCGTACACACGATCGGTCCATCCGATGAGAATGGTCTGATGGACCGTTTTCATCGGTTAACCGATGAAGCTGACTGATGGTCCGTCGCGCCTACACACCATCGGTTAAATAACCGATCGTGTCAGAACGCGGTGACGTAAATCACAACGTCGTGCTAAAAAAATGAAGTGCAATGCTTCCAAGCATGCGTCAACTTGTTTCTGAGCATGCAAGGATTTTTAACCGATGGTCGTGCGTACTAACAATCGATTTTGACCTATCGGTTAGGAATCCATCGGTTAAATTTAAAGCAAGTTGTTGTTTTTTTAACCGATGGTTAAATAACCGATGGTGCCCACACACGATCGGTTTTGACCGATGAAAATGGTCCATTAGACCATTCTCATCGGTTTAACCGATCGTGTGTACGCGGCCTAGGACCTCGTACACACGACCGAGGAACTCGTCATAAAAGACACATCATTTTCCTTGACGAGTTCCTTGTTTAGGCTTGTCGAGAAACTTGTCAAGCTTTCTTTGTGTACACACAGTCAAGACCAAATCTCGTCGTTCTCGAACGCGGTGGGGGGAAGTTCGATTCCACTGGCACAACCCTTGGGGCTGCTTTTGCTAATCTTATGTTACTGCGTGTTAAGTAAAAGTTTGGTAAGAGACGATTTGCGCTTTTCAGTCTGTTACAGCGTGACAAATGTGCTATCTTCATTACAAACGCTACTTTTACTGAAGGTGCGTTCCCGTCTCATACTTTATTCTGAGCATGCGCAGGTTTCTAAGCATACACACGAACGTGTTTCTTGTCAAAAACCAGCCCGACGAGGAACACGACGAGGAAATTGAGACTCCCGACGAGGAAAAAGAGAACTTTTTTTCTCGTCGAGTTCCACGTCAGTTTTCTCGATGAAAAGCATACACACAACCGTTATCCTTGGCAAAAAAAGCCCTGCCACCAAGTTTCTTGATGGATTCTGTTGAGGAAAACGGTCGTGTGTACGAGGCCTAACATTTTTATTCTCTCAAATTAGCGGGTTGAACGAATAAAAACTGACAGCTGTACTAACGATCCCGTATCAGTACAGTGATCTCCTCCACTGAGCTGTTGTGTTCTGACAGGGGATGCCCCCCCCCCCCCAGAAAACTCAGATTAGCAGTCTCCGCCATTGGCTGAAAGCACTGATTGGGAGTCGGTCGGCTGCTGGTTTTCCAACAGCTTCTGTCGGATCAATTGGCATACACAATGGCCGAGAGTCAGATGGTTTTTATTAATCTGGCTGATGTCTCCCGACATTCGGCCCGTGTATACTAGGCATAACAGACAGTAGAGACCTCAGCACAATCATTTGTAAAAAATTATACTCTTCCATTGCATATGTTTTTCTACACACGGCCTACCTTGAAAAATAACTATATTAACATATTCAGTGACCACTTAGCAAACAGAAACTGTTGTTATAGCATAAAGTGTGCAGGGGCCAGAAGTATATGGCCTAGTTCACATCTGGGAAACTCGGAATCAGGGATTCCGGATCACATTAAACAAGAGCCAAAACGCGCAACACACGTTTGGGTGGCATTTATTGTTAACCCCCCTGGCGGTATTCACAAGCGTGACTCGGGGTAGATTTTTTATGTAAAAATCGGTATCCCCGAGTCACGCTCGGGGTGAATATGCAGAGCCTGCAGCGCGCTGGTTTACCTTGTATCCAGGCAGGGTTACTGTACTTACCTTGTCCCTGGATCCAGCGATGCATCCCCGCTGTGTGAGCGAGTGGCGTCCTCCATTCGACTCACACAGTGCCCGCGCGCCGCCGATCTCCGTTTCCTGCGACGTAACGGCACACAGGGGCGGAGACCGGCGGCAAATTCAAAAAAGTAAACAAACACATTACATACAGAATACTGTAATCTTATAGATTACAGTACTGTATGTAAAAAGTACACACCCCCCCTGTCCCTAGTGGTCTGCCCAGTGCCCTGCATGTTCTTTTACATAATAAAAACATTTTTTTTGTGCCTGCAAACTGTAGATTGTCCATAGCAACCAAAAGTGTCCTTTTATGTCAAAAGTGATTTTAGAGCAGCTAGAAAACAGCGATAATAAATGATAATCACTTGCAGAATTGAGCGATAGCGATTTGTGGGGAAATTCGTCATAAAAAAATAAAAGTAATGAAAGCGACAATTCTGCAACTGAGCAAATTTCAGTGATTTTGATTTGATTACATTAGTGAATAATTTTTATTATAATTACATTATTATTTGTTATAATTATTTATAGTTATTTATTATATTATAATTTTATGATTTTGTGTTTCAAACTTTATCATACCCGGGATGTCAACTAGACTCTGGTTTGGACAAATTTAAGTGAGTTATTCCTAAAAATTGCAGGCCTACAGTATAAAACGCAGAATTTCCATGCAAAATAATTGTACCGCTTTTGGTACGTAATTCCAGACAGAATCATACCGCCAGGGAGGTTAATGGCACCCCAAATGTGCTAAAGAAATGGGCTCTTGCACTAAAACATGCAAAAATGCGCTATTCTAAAATACACTCTGCTTAAATAAAGGGTACAGGAGCTATTTTTGCATGTTTTTGGTGCAGAGGGTGGCCCATTTAAGTAAATGGCGTTGCTCCAAAAACGCACAAAAAAGCACGAAAAAACGCTCCTGCATTGCTCAGCTATGAATAGAGCCTCAGGGTCTAGTGGTCAGGAGTATGAAATGTAAAACATGCTGTATATAATGCAGAACTGAAAAGTGAATAACTCACTGGATGCAGGACTCAGAGCGAAGGTGCAGAGGTCAGTTACACACAGAATATAGAGATCAGGAGTGTGTTCTGCACAGAGTGCAGGGGTCAGGAGTGTTTAATGCACATATTGAAGGTGTCAGGAGTGCATAATGTTGAGTGCAGAGTTCAGGAGAGCATCATACAGAAAGTACAGGGAGTAGAAGTGAGTAAAACACAGACTGCAGGGGTCAGGAGTGTATACCACATAGGGAGTAGGAGTGAGTAAAACACAGACTGCAGGGGTCAGGAGTGTATTTTTTTACGCTTGCGCATGTTGTGCGTTTGTGAGTATATAATTTGTTATCTATATTTAATAATTGTGTCATAGTAATGCGCTAGTTCGGTGCGCCTACTCTTTGTTATTCTTTTCTAGCAAATGAAAGGATACACACATTCCTGAGGGGCAGCAAGACGCTTTGTCCTTTACCTGTAAGCCAGTCAATCAATTCCCTAAGCACCACACTGAAGCTCAGGAGGTTATTCTCTGTTAGGGAGTGCAGGGGCAGGGGTAATTAATGCTCAAGGTGCAGTGGTTAGGAGAATTGAATGCATAGATCTCTGTAGACATACTATAACCCCAAATTACCACCCTCCTATGGCTCTAATCAGGTGCTTCAAAAACACCCTCCGCCACTGTAAGGGGGCCTGGTGCATGAATAGGGGGTGTCAGCGGCGGCCATGGATAAATGTATACAATGCATGAATCTATCTATTGGTCATAGAGGGGGTGGTTGGAGAGAGTGGGTGGCGCCGTACACCCTTATGGACGCACCACCACTGGTTTTCAATCAGGTATAGAAACAGCCAGGCAACTAGGATTTTTTTAAGGAACAGTTCAGTAATGACAGCCTGTGTTTTCCTTTAGTGCAGCTTTCATATGAGGGTAACCGGCCATGGAAGAATGGGTGGCTGTAGAATGGTCACATATGTCATTTTTGTTTTGGTATGGGTACTTTTATCTCATAATTTCCATATGCTAAGTGTAGCTGCATTGTATACCCTAATTTGTTTGTATTAGTTTCTTTAAGCCATAACTGTGATTGTATTTCTCACAAAAAAAAAACATAGGGCCCAGGATGGCAGCATTGAAGATGATGATAGAAGTCTTTTGCTGTTATCATACCAGAATATAACCCTGCAGCTCGACTGCGCAGAAACACAGCCATACATGGCGGGCGGTGACAACATGCTACCTTCATTGTAGCCGCACTGTTCCTGCACTCTTATAACATTGTTTTATATATATATATATTTTATTTATTTTTTTCACAGTGCTGATTTTTATCAGGAGTGGAAAAAAAAATTGCCAAACAGCTTTCTGCCCCCCATGCTGCCCCTTCTTCCAGTCCGCAGATAGATTAAGGCAGCCGCTCCCCCTGTCTGCTGCTTACCTACACATTACTGGTCAGTACAGCCACCCAAGGTGACTGTTATCACTTAATTAAATCCTTGCACGCTGAGATGAAAAAACAACAGTGCTCATTCATTCATAACCAGAGGAGAGAGGCCTGTCCTCCCTCCCTCTCTCTGCCTTATTCCTCCATTCCCTCCCTCCATTTCTGCCTATCCCTTGCCAATTCTCTTTCTACCTCTTATTTCAATCTGGCAGGGAACCCTCTGCAAGCTTTTAGTTCTGAGGAGATCATGTGGCATCTCTGGTCTCTTTCTTTCCAAGTTCTGATCTGCTTTGCTCGCCTCTGTCTGCGCATTGTTTTTTCTTCCGCCTTTACTATTTCCTTTTATGCTTATTTTCTAATTATATTGGTTCGTCTCTTCTTGCTATTGAGCTTCTTTTTTTTTTTTTGTATCTAAATTTCTCTTGCTTGTTGATCTTTCCCTTTTCTGGTGTCCTTTATGGTTGAGAGTTTTTAATATTTTATCTGTTCATCTTCCTAAACAAGTTTCCTATTATGCACTTTTCAGTATAAGGCTTTGTAAATAAATTATTAGATGGCTTGTAGTGCATGTTTATATTTTCCTCCAAGACATAAACAGGCATGCACCTTTTTATACCTGTAACAGGTGCAATAAGACATCAGAGAAGCTTCACAGCAGCCACTAGGGGGCACATGCGTCCTCTTTTTCATCACTTCAGCACTGCGTTGTCCTGACTCTCTGTCTTTCTTGCTGTTTGGATACTGGGTAAAGCACTTTATGATAATTAGCAAAATTAAAAACACTGAACACAAGAATATATGTTTCCAAAGGTGCCTTTTATTTCGTACCTCAGTATTCTGACTGTAGCTCCTAACGACAACCATCGCCATAGAATCGTGTCAGAATTCTTGTTGATAACCTGTATAGGTACGGTAGCGGTCCTTTTGTGAGGTCAAGTCTTTGATACCCCCATCAATCTTGAGAGGTAGAATCATGCATTGATTTGAAATATCTGCTGTTGCTCATTCTTTATTTTGGTAGTTTTATAATCCAGCTTTTCATTGTCTCTAGGATGATCTTTGGGGTGCAACATAATTATCATAAAAAATCTGCAATGAGCAGTTATATGTAAGCCATACAGCTTAGTGCAAAGGGGTTGTTTCTAAACACTAGATCACAATGCTTGCCAGGCACATGAGAAGTAGGGTGACCACATTTCAAAACTGCCATTCAGGGACACCCCCCCTTCCTAAAAAAAAAAAAAATGTTATACTTTTTTTTGGGACCCCATAGATTTCACTGGTTCATCTTAGAACACCTGTAGTTCTTCACTGGTTGGGGGTCACATCTTCAGCTCTGAGGGGTTCATGGTGGGACCTGTAGTCCTTCACTTTTGGGGGTCACATAATATCTAAAGATGTGACCCCCCCAAATTTGAAGGACTACAACACCCAGCATGAACCCCTGAGATCTAAGGGTGTGATCCCATAGATTTCACAGGTTTATGCTAAGACCTGAAGTTCTACACCATTTGGGGGTGGGGGGGTCTCACATCTTCAGCTCTGGGGGGGGGGCATGCTGGGACCTGTAGTCCATAACTTTGGGGAGGTCACACCCCCCCAAAGTAAAGAACTATCTGTCCCAGCATAAACCCCTGAAATCTAAGGGTGTGACTCCCACAAATTTGAAACTTCCAGTATGAACCTGTGAGATCTACAGTGTGATGTCACATCTTCAGCTCTGAGGCGTTCATGCTGGGACCTGTGTCAGTTTCATTCCGGTGCACCGTCATACTCCTCTCCCCATCACAGACTGCTGCGGAAGTGCTGTGGTGGCAAACTGCGCATGCGCGATGCGTTGATTGGAGGATGTTAAAAAAGAGCCAGGAGGCCCGAACGAGCGCAGCGAGCTGTCCGAGCGAAGCAAGGACGTGAGGCCGACTGGCCACTTACCTCTATGTCCATGTCGCCAAGAATGACGGCTTCGCTGGTGTGCACTATCATAAATCCATTGGAACGCATCACAATTGCGTTTGGAGCGCATCGCGCATGCGCAGTTGGCCGCTACGGTACTTCCGTAGCATTGGGTGATGGGGAGCCGAATATGACGCGTCACCGGGACACTGTATTGTCCAAGAGTGAAGGTGCCCGAGACAGACCTGCAAAATGCGGGACTGTCCCGGGGCAATCCGGGACACGTGGTCATCCTAATGAGAAGTTGGCTGTTTTCAAGCAATCTAATAAACCTAGGTCAGGGGTCTCCAACTGGCGGCCTTCCAGCTGTTGTGAAAGTACAAGTACCATGAGCCATTGCAAGGCTGACAGTCACAAGCATGATACCCACAGGCATAATGGGACTTATGGGTAGTTTTGCAACAGATGGAAGGCCACCAGTTTGAGACCCCTGACCTAGATGGAGGGACCATGAATATTAAAGTGGACATGAACTCAAAAAGTGAAGATTTCATGTTATAGGAAACATTTGAAAGTGTTAATTGTGCCTAAACAGTACTCTGAAGATTTATCTTTGTCTTAAACTTCTTCTGGAAAGAAAAATTCTATTTCCTGGTATGTGACTGTGCCTGGGCACTCTTGTGTCTACAGCCTCATAGGTGTATATCTGCAGTGTGAGATCTAAGCCACTGCTGCCTCTGACATCACTACTGTTCTCCTATCTGGAGGCTCTGACATTTTCTCCAGCTTTTAGCAAGAGGGTAATTAAAAAAAGCCATATAGCAAGCATGTTTAGTAGGGTTTTGCAATGGCAGATACAGTATCTCTTACTACTCTACTTTGAAGCCCAGCTCCCATGCAGTGGGGCATCCCACACTGTATGGGTCAACTCCTCATTTTGTCTAGGGGTGAGGAGAAAGGTTCTCAACAGTGCTCCACCGCGGTCCAGCGGTTTACTGTTCCTGGTCTTATATGGAGCCTGCTCTGGGCTTGATGACGTCAGGAACAGTCCACAATTCAATCCTGCTGGAGTGCGGGGGTGCCGGACCAGTCTTGTGCTGGGAGGATTAGGTCAGTAAATCTCCTTTCTCCTTTACCCTGGACAAAAACCAGCAGTTAATCCAAGCTTTGAGCTCCCACTGCAAGGGAAAACTTTTCTTTGCTCCCGGAGTTGGGCTTTAGGACAAGTGAATTTGCTTTAATGGAAATCAAAGGTGGAATATTTTGTATTGTGCACATTATTCCCCAATTACTATAATGTAATAACCAATAACCATCTTTTTTATGAGTTACTTTTGTTTGAAGTTCAGAGCCATTGATGATGTGAAGGCGAAGCAGCTATGGTCATGTCCTCCCTGTATATCGGTGTGCAGATTATGCTCCCTCCACTGTGTTGAGAAATGTCTATAATGCCACATTTTACCAATACAAGAATGAAATGTGAACTGTCTCTGTGTTTCTGCTTTTCCTGCTGCCTGCATTCCCTCTTCTGTACCCCTTGTCTTATTTCCTTGTAGTTCTCTTTGCGCTTAGCGTTTCTGTGTTCACAATTCCTCTGTTATTTCTATTGTCTCGTTGTTTGAACTTGGCTGTCTCTTGTTCTCCTCCCTGTCTCTCTGTTTGTGACTGTCTCTTGTTCTTTTCCCTGCAGTCTCTGGACGGCTTTGTATTTGCACTAA
This sequence comes from Rana kukunoris, assembly GCA_029574335.1. Lineage (NCBI taxonomy): Eukaryota > Metazoa > Chordata > Amphibia > Anura > Ranidae > Rana > Rana kukunoris. The sequence continues at coordinate 47,467,352 of CM056059.1, read as the reverse complement.
ATCAAGAAGGAAAATTTTTGTACATTTCGGAGACTGTGTCCATCTACCTTGGCTTGTCTCAGGTGAGTGTCGCTCATCTGTTCATCACTATAAAAAAGCCACTAATCCTGTTTTAAACTGTTTACATGAGAGCTGCCTCGTGAGAAGAGGACAACAATTGAAAATGTCAGCCAATTAAGTTTTATCTTTTATCGCAGAACTCCAGAAATTATCTTTTTTTAAGCATGCATTAGTCAAGCTTGGTTTCATCTAATTCTTCATATCTCACATCTAGAGGGCTGCTGGGGATGCAGAAATGCACTGTAGTTGCCTGTCTGACATACAATCCGTGCTGGTCTCTTCTGAGTGCTGCTCCAGCCCCTTTCATTCTGTATACTGAACACAGGCAATCACTCACCCACCACCTCCGCCATTCATTTCAGTAAAATCAAGGTGATCTCTGACCGTATAAAGCAGAGAAATGGGCGGAAGATGCCATGATCTTTGCCATATCCAATCAGAAATGGTGGAGGTACTGAGCAAGTGATTTCCTGTATTCAATTTAAAAATGGAAAGTCACTTGAGAAACACCTGGACGAGACCAGCACTAACTGTATAGCACTGGCTACTACAGCATCTGCATCCCCAGCTGCCCTCCAGAAGTAAACTATAATGAATTAGATGTAACCAAGCTGGACCAATGTTAGTTTCAAAAATAAATAATTCCTGGGGTTCAGCTTTTGAATCAAATGAAAGAAATCTGGTCGCTGTACAAAATGGCTCCATATTTGATTCGGCTTCTTTGCTCCAAAATGTTCTACATCAGTGCTCTCTAAACTGCGGCCCAAGGGCCGGATGTGGCACTTTGCTTGCCTTTATCCGGCCCTTGGGGCACTATCCCTCCCACTGATACAAGACACTATTCTGCCATCTGACACTGACAATGAAGCACCATTTCTCCCACTGACACATCTAATAGAGTACTATTCCTCCCTATGATACCAGCAATGGGGCACTATTCCTCCCCATAATACCAGATGTTAACTAACAATGATGCCAGGAAAATTTCCACTCCTGCTGGCCAAAGTCCGGCCCTCCAAGAGTCTGAAGGATAATAAACCGGCCCTTTGTTTCGAATGTTTGGAGACCCCTGTTCTACATCAAAATGTTTACTGTGCTCTGTTAGGAAACATATACATAACATGCACCTATAGAGCCTGAATCACTGGTACATTTTTAGGCTTCTTCAATATAAGGTACGTAAGGAGAAAAGCACATTGACCTTAGAAGCCAATTATTCAGGCAGACACAATAATAATTGCCATTGGTTGCTGTTGCAATTGTGCTTGGCTTTATAAACTCTACACCGATTTGAATCAACAAGCCGAAATAGGTAGATATTCTAGTATACAATACTATATTTTCAGACCTTAGGCCTCGTACACACGACCGAGGAACTCATCGTAAATGAAACATCGTTTTCCTCGACGAGTTCCTTATCAGGCTTGTCGAGAAACTTGACAAGCTTTCTTTGCGTACACACAGTCAAGACCAAATCTTGTCGTTCTCAAACGCGGTGACGTAAAACACATACGACGGCACTATACAGTAAAAGGGAAGTTTGATTCCACTGGCGCCACCCTTCTGAGCATGTGCAGGTTTCTAAGCATACACACGAACGTGTTTCTCGTCGAAAACCAGCCGGAAGAGGAACACGACAATGAAAATTGAGACTCCCGACGAGGAAAAAGAGAACTTTCTCATCGAGTTCCACGACAGTTTTCTCGATTGAAAAACATACACACGACCATTTTCCTCGGCAAAAAAGCTCTTCCACCAAGTTTCTTGATGGATTCTGTCTAGGAAAACGGTCGTGTGTATGAGGCCTTAGTTTTTGCATTATTTTATACAAATGGATTTTTTACAGTACATATTCAGGTAGTTGCTGCTTATATTTGTGGGTGCAACCTATGGATGTACCAGGAGCTACTATGTGAATGATAGGACCATTGTTCAACAGTCCTAGACTGATAACCTGAATGTTTGTTCTCCATTGAGGTCACAGAAATCGTTTTTGGGTTCCCCCGAAAAGCCATATATGTAATTGATCAAATATTTAGGTGTAAAAACTGAAAAAAAAACGCTGAAGAGATTCTCTACATCAGGGTTTCTCAACCAGGGTTCCTCCAGAGGTTGCTAGAGTTTCCCTGAACAATGAGATTTCTGCTTCTAAGATGAGTAAGCACTGACACAAAGGACAAAAAGATATTTCAGGGTTCCTCTATATTAAAAAGGTTGGTCTACATCCCATCTTCTCTGTTGTGAATGTCCTCTCTTTGCCAGACAGCATTCTAATGCCGCATACACACGATCAGGCTTTTGCCCGGCCAAATATCACACCGGAATTCCATCGGAAAAAAATAGAACATGTTCTATATGTAAACTCCAATTGACACACGATCGGAGAATCAGATGGAAAAACTCCATCGGAAATTCCTCTTGTGTGTACGGGGCATTAATAACCCATTTCATGTATGCAGAGTTTACACCTAGTACAATGTTGACAGACACACTGGGGTAGATTCACGTAGAGATACGACGGTGTATCTACTGATACAATCTGTGAGATCCGACGCTCGGATCTATGCGGCTGATTCTTCGAATCAGGTTCCGCATAGATCTCCCTTAGAGCCGACTGGTGTAAGTGAGTTAACTGTCGGATCTTAGGCTGCAATCTCCCGCCGTCCGCTAATACTATACACGACGAATATGCAAATAAGGAGAACCGCCGCGAATATGTCGTTTGCGTTCGGCTTTTTCCGGCGGATCGTTACCCCTGCTATATGCGGAGTGCGGCATATCCTATGTTAAGTATGGCCGTCGTTCCCGCGTCGAGTTTTGAAACGTCGTTTACGTAAGTCGTTCGGGTACGGCCATACATTTGCGTTAACGATGAATGACGTCCTGGCGACGTCATTTTGCACGCTGGGAAATTTGTGCGCAGTACGACGGACGCGCGTGATTTAAATAAAAAGCCGCGGAATTTGCATTCCGCCATTTACGATTACTTACGAGGCAGTGCTTTCTGAATACAGCACTTGCCTACAGGCGGATCGTAAAAAAGTAGATCACGCGGATCAAAAGATCCGCTGATCTACATGAATCTACCCCACTGAGTATGGGTAGTGATTCTCCACATGTAGTATGCCAATGTTGGTCAATATTTGCATTGTATGCTGTCAGCCTCATTGATGAGGTTTTCCACCCTAAACAAAGAGAACCACTGTATCAGGTACCCTTATTTAGTCACAGTGGGGTGGGGGTACAACTCTCACCTATCTCATACCCAACAGCAAGACCCCATCCAGGTGTGGTTTAATTGCTGATCCAGTGCCCATCAGTTCCTCTAAATTGGCACACATAGAATAAATGATTCTGGATACCAGTTTACCATCAAATAAAAGCCAGGATTATGGCCCTTGTTTCTGAAGAAGCCAAGAAAAATGTGTAGTTACACTGACAGTTCACTACAGGGGATCTGGTTTTAGTCAACTGTCGAAATCCTCTTTTCAACAGTCGTTATAAACTATATGTATGTGTCTGCTAAATGTACTTAATGGTTAGTTTGTTGACTACACACGATCAGCACCTTAGTATATGTGTGACCCCCTTATTGTCCTGCCCTTTGTGTATCATTGTTGTGTTTCTGTGACTACCCCTTAGTACTTAGCAGACAAGTGCTGAGGCCGTTGGCAGTACCTGCGATTATCTATAACATTTACTTTCTCTCAGTGGTTTTGTGCTCTTTGCCTGCTGTGACCTGGGAGAGGGCAGTCAAGTGTCCCTGTTGTCTCCGGGGTCCCATTAGCCGCTAATCCAGGTCCAAATGTGTGCCATGGGATCTGACACCGTCACCATGTCTGCTCACCTCCCATTAAATAAAGTGTGATAGAGCAATACCTGCAGTGCATTTTAATATAGTTATAATGAAGAATTGGGAGCCATTTCATCCGATTTCCCCGAATCGAAGTTCTTCCAGAAGGGGCAGGACATCTGTCTCTAACTGCAGGAACAATGAGAATTCAGTCAAATATTTGGAAAACATGTCAACTCTTTCTGCCTGCTTGAATTATCATTGTACATAATTGCTGCTTGGTGTTTTTCCATTAACTCTATTGCGTTGACACACTATGGAGTGCTCCGGGGTATTGTTCTGTAGAGAAATAAAAACATTCTTCAATTAGGTGTTGTGAAGAGCAGTACAGCACTTTGGGAAGATGCGTGCATGAATGGCAACATGGCAGTCAGGTTTTCTGGAAGGTAATTAAAAGTGCAGTTATGTCATGTGAGCTGTAATATCTAACACAGCAAAGTGATGCTGAATATCATAGAAGTGAACAGAGTGATTATGATCACCCACTCAGCAATGTGATAGTGACGTATAATGGTGAGCATTGTAGTGATGGGAAGGATATAATCCAGCTATGTGATGGTGACGTATAATGGTGAGCATTGTAGTGATGGGAAGGATATCATCCAGCAATGTGATGGCGACGTATAATGGTGAGCATTGTAGTGATGAGAAGGATATAATCCAGCAATGTGATAGTGACGTATAATGGTGAGCATTGTAGTGATGGGAAGGATATAATCCAGCAATGTGATAGTGACGTATAATGGTGAGCATTGTAGTGATGGGAAGGATATAATCCAGCAATGTGATAGTGTAGAGATTGGAATCCAGCAGTGTGATAGTGCAGAGGTTGTAATCCAGCAATGTGATAGCACAGAGTTTGTAATCCAGCAATGTGATAGTGTAGAGATTGTAATCCAGCAGTGTGGTAAAAAGTAGGGTTGTCCCAATACCGATTAGTATCGGTATCGGGAGCGATAATGAGCATTTGCGGGAGTACTTGTACTCCCGCAAATGCCCCTGATGCCAGATCCGATACTGCCGTACCCGCCGCCGCCGCAACGCCGTCGCATACCGTAACGCCGCCGCCGCCTAGTTAATCAGTGCGGGGAACATTACAGCTTTCATTTGAATAGCTGTGTGTTACCCGCCGCACCGCGTATAGACACTCCCCCTTGCTCGGGACTGGACGGGTGATCTGTCTATCAAAGTGCCCGAGCAAGGGGGAGTGTCTATACGCGGCGTGGCGGGGAACACACAGCTATTCAAATGAAAGCTGTAATGTTCCCCGCGCTGATTAAACTAGGCGGCGGCGGCATCTGCATCTAGGTATGGGGAGACATGGCTGCATATGTGGGGGGACATGGCTGCATATGTGGGGGACATGGCTGCTTATATGGGGGACATGGCTGCATATATGGGGGACATGGTTGCATATGTGGGGGACATGGCTGCATATGTGGGGGACATGGCTGCATATGGGGAACATGGGCATATATGGGGGACATGGCTGCATATGTGGTGGGGGACATGGCTGCATATATGGGGGACATGGCTGCATATGGGGGATGGTGGGGGACATGGCTGCATATGTGGGGGACATGGCTGCATATATGGGGGACATGGCTGCATATGTGGGGGACATGGCTGCATATGTGGGGGACATGGCTGCATATGTGGGGGACATGGCTGCATATGTGGGGGACATGGCTGCATATATGGGGGACATGGCTGCATATATGGGGGACATGGCTGCATATGTGGGGGACATGGCTGCATATATGGGGGACATGGCTGCATATATGGGGGACATGGCTGCATATATGGGGGACATGGCTGCATCTGTGGGGGACATGGCTGCATTTGTGGGGGGACATGGCTACATTCGTGGGGGACATGGCTGCATTTGGGGACACATTTAAAAAAAAATATCGGTATTCAGTATCGGCGAGTATTTGAAAAAAAGTATCGGTACTTGTACTCGGTCCTAAAAAAAGTGGTATCGGGACAACCCTAGTAAAAATAATATAATCCAGCAATGTGATATTATGGGAGTTGTAATGCAGAAATGTAGTATTGTGGAGGCTGTAGTCCAGCAAACCAATAGTATAGGGTTTGTAATCCAGTAATATGATAGTATGGATATAATCTAGTGATGCCATAGTATAGAAGTTGTAATTCAACAATGTGATAAATATGATGGCTGTAATCTAGCAATGTGCTAGTATGAAAGGTATAGTCTAGCAATATGGTGAATAGGGCAAATGTAATCTAGCAATGTGATAAATATGAAGGCTGTAATCTAGTAATGTAATAGTATGGAAGGTGTAGTCCAGCAATGTGTTGATATGAAGGTCGTAATCCAGCAATGTGATAAATATGAAGGCTGTAATCTAGTAATGTGCTAGTATGGAAGGTGTAGTCCAGCAATGTGGTGATATGAAGGCTGTAATCTAGCAATGTGCTAGTATAGAAGGTATAGTCTAGCAATATTGTGAATAGGGCAGTTGTAATCTAGCAATGTGATAAATATGAAAGCTGTAATCTAGTAATGTAATAGTATGGAAGGTGTAGTCCAGCAATGTGTTGATATGAAGGTCGTAATCAAGCAATGTGATAAATATGAAGGCTGTAATCTAGTAATGTGCTAGTATGGAAGGTGTAGTCCAGCAATGTGGCGATATGAAGGTTGTCATTCAGCAATGTGATAAATATGGAGGTTGTAATCCAGCAATGCGATAGTATGGAAATTGTAACCCAGTAATTTGGCAGTATGGAGGTCGCAATCCAGCAATAGGGAGTTTAAAATTCTGCAATTTAACGCTTAGATGTTTATAATCCAGTGATTTGATGGGGAACAGAATATATTATAGTAAGGCTACTGTATGAAGGCTGTAATCCAGTAACCTGGTTGACAATAATTACTAAACCAGTATTGGGATTAAAAAAAAAGCGTAATAAATGTCGCTCTGCTGAGTCCTGTGATTGGTAATTGGTGTGGCTGTGAGTAGCGTAGTTCAGTGATGTGGTAACAGATTAGTACCCGGTGCCAAGGCACTTATGATTATGAGTTATGTATACTTTGTTTTGCTTGATATCATTTGTTTGACACATTTTTGGACATGTGTTTTGTTGTCTCAATGAGTTTGGGTTGTCTTTGCTGCAAAAAGGGGACCTACTCAATGTTAGGTAGGTGGTCATAATGTTATGGCTGATCGGTGTGGAAGAAACCTAGAAACTGCCATTCTTCTTGTGTAGATACTAGTTGCCTGGCTGTCATGTTGACCTTGCTTGAATAATTTCAGTTACTGACCCAGAACAAATATGCAGATGAGGATTTCTGACTCTCCTAATCTGCATACTTGTTCCAGGTCAGTGATTGAGAAAGTTCTGACGCCTGAGGGACGTGGTAACACTCAACCAACGCTTCTCAGAAGTGACAAACTTCATATTTCTTCCATGACAGGTCTACTTTACTTTTACTGTAATGTACACAAAAAAATGACTAGTTCCATTTTTACATGTACTCCATAAAATATCGCAAGCAAGTAAAACTGTACGATTGATTTGGTTGCTAGTGTATTGCAAATGTGTTTATTCTTCATTAAAAAGTCAGATTTGTATTTTATATCCACCTGTCTCCTTCTACACAAGGTAGGTTTGATAAATGTCTCCTTATTATTTTCTGTATTGTAGTTCTATAGAGGAACAGACTATAGTAAATAAGCTAAGCTAGCAGTGAAGGGAAAATCCATTAATGTGATGGTCAGTAATAAAGTAGTCCATTAGTGTCTGGTAAATGGGGTAATATGGTTGTCCAGCTAAGTGATGGAGTGCTGGTTAGAAAGACAGCTAAGCTGGGTGAAGGAGGACAGAGCAAACACTTAATCAATACATTACAGCATCCAGTGGAAGTGCTTGTTGGTCTACAATGTGCAGAAGTTTGGTAGGAAGGATTTGTAGTTTAATGGGTTGTTGAACTATCTAGTATGTAGATTTAGGTAACAGGCAGTCAGTGGGATAGCACAGGTAAGATTTGTAGAACCATCCATGAAATGGCATTCTACCCCAAAGTGTTACCGTATTTTAACTACAGAGCGGAGTCAGCCACTTGTTTCTTATATGACTTGGAAATTTCCTTGGTGTATTTTTTGTCTAAGGCAGTGCTTCTCAATTATTTTCTGTCATGCCCCCCTAGGAAGAAGAAAACATTTTGCGCCCCCCCCCCCCCCCCGCGCGACTGTAAATAGTATCATCACGGTGGTACTGGTGGGCGCACGGTGGTACTGGTGGGCGCATGGTGGTACTGGTGGGCACGTGGTACTGGTGGGCACGTGGTATTGGTGGGCACAGTGGTACTGGGGGCACTGTGGTACTGGGGGGCACTGTGGTACTGGGGGGCACACTGTGGTACTGGTGGGCACACTGTGGTACTGGTGGGCACTTTGGTACTGGGGGGCACAGGTGATCCTGGGGCACTGATTTGTTACCTTTTTTCCAAGTCGCTCAGTTCTCCGTTCTCTCTCCCTCCTCACACGCGCTGTCTGTGTGAGGAGCGGAGAGTCGGCAATGAGAGATGATCTCATATGTTTACATATGAGATCATCTCCCATTGGCCGCACAGATAGCGCTGTAAATAGCCACTGTGATTGGCTATTTACCGCGATCTGTGTTTGGCTGTGTCAGAGGGACACGGCCAGCACAGGAGTTCCCCGCTGCGTGCTCGGGAGCGCGCGCTGGGAACGCCAAACACGGCCTGTTAGAGATTCAGGGCTGCACTGACGAGCCCCCCTTTACGGAGCCTCGGGGCCCCCCTGGGACATCTTTTTTTTTTTTACTAGTAATGGCGGCAATTGCTGCCCGCCTCACAGACTGTCAAGTCTTACTCTCCTGGCCCCGGCTACTACTGGGTGGGGAGCGGAGGAAGATCACTCCGCCAGGGAAGGCAGGCGGCTGGCGGGCGGAGCTGAATGGCCATCCAAAATTGAAGAAATATTCCCTCCACTCCGACCAGCACATGATCATCAGAAAGGGGAACAGATAATGAACCCCCCCCCCCCCAAGCTAGTAGGAGCGGTGGAGCGGAGGGGTGTAATTCAGATTTATTTTTTATTTTGCACTGTCTTTGAAATTGCCCCAGTCCCTGTTCAAATCCAATCCGGGGACAGAAGCGGGGACAGACTTGGTCTGGGGACAGTTTCCTCAATCTGGGGACTGTCCCCTGAAACAGGGGGTGTCTGGTCACCCTAGTCTAAGGATGAATCCAGATTTTGTCAGAACAAAGTTGGAACCAAATATAGAAGGAAGATATCCCTACTGCTCACTGCTGCCCAATCAAGTGCAGCCAGGGCATTGTTCGCCCTACAACTGCATATACACAAAGGGGTAGGGATGCTTGTGACATCATTGACCTAATTATCAATATCTTAGATCCAATTTGGCCATGTTGGGTCAATGATGTCACAAGCTTCCTGGTCCCTTTGTGTACATGCTGCTGGGGGGGGGGGGGTGGAGAATGCCCTGGTTGTAGTTGAATAGGAGGCAGTTGGTGGGATTGAAGGCTTCCTCCTGGTTTCAGTCCAAATCCAGGTTCAGGCCAAACCTGAGCTCATCCCAGGTTTTGACCACCTGGGGGCTTTGGTTGTTTCTGTCCACATTTGTGTTTTCCACATTTCCTAGTTCATTTTATATAATACAAACTAAATTTACAATCTTACATGGAGAGTGGGATCCCCCTATAATGGCTTATGTATTTTTTTTCCTGAATCATATTTACCTAGGTGGGTGCAGCTTCTGGCCCACGCTGGCTCTAATACTGAAAACCGAGTGATCAAACACTGCTGATCCCTCGTTTTTGACAGCTTCCTGAGCAAAGGGCTCGTGACTGCCAGCTATCTGGTCTGCCCCCCCATGCTCAATGGAGTGCTGGGCTGTGGAGGGGGCGGTAGCGGGCAGGCATGTGGGCGGATCCTGACTTCATTGTTTTTCTGGTACTTCTGCTTTAATTTTAACCTGTATGTTCTCTTTAAAAAACAATATATTTAAAATATAGTATAGCAGAGAAATAATTTAGTGCTTGAGCTGACCTTCTGTGCAGTAATTTTATAGATTAAAATTCACGAACCTCTGCCACCCAAAAATGGTGGCTAACATAAAATAATTGCACAGCAATTTCTCGAATTCCGATGGACACGTGTGTGTGGGCCCCATCTGACTTTTTTCCATCTGTGTAAAAAAATAGAACATGTTTTTACATTTTTCCGATGGAAAAAAAAAAACAATAGGAAATTCTGATCATCTCTGTGGAATTCCATGCATGCTCAGAATCAAGTCGACGCATGCTTGGAAGCATTGAACTTCATTTTTCATTTTTCTCAGCTCGTCGTAGTGTTTTACGTCACCACGCAAGACTGATTAAAGTCAGCTTAATCGGAATACCGAATTCCGGATTTTATTTCATTGGAAATCCGATTGTGTGTACGCGGCATAGTTCTCTAAGGCCTCGTACACACGACCGTTTTTCTCGACAAAATCCATCAAGAACATTGGTGGCAGAGCTTGTTTGCAGAGGAAAACGGTCGTGTGTATGTTTTTCGTCAAGAAAACTGTAGTGGATCTCGATGAGAAAAAAAGAGCACAAGTTCTCTTTTTTCTCGTCGGGAGTCTCAATTTCCTCATCGTGTTTCTCGTCGGGCTGGTTTACGACGAGAAACACGTTCGTGTGTATGCTTAGAAACCTGCGCATGCTCAGAATAATGTATGAGACGGGAGTGCACCTTCGGTAAAAGTAGCGTTCGTAATGGAGATAACAAATTTGTCACGCTGTAACAGACTTCAAAAGAGCTAAACGTCGCTCACCAAACTTTTACATAACACGTAGTAACGTGAGATTAGCAAAAGCAGCCCCAAGGGTGGCGCCAATGGAATAGAACTTCCCCTTTATAGTGCTGTCGTACATGTTGTACGTCACCGCGTTTTAGAACAACGAGATTTTGTCTTGACGCAAAGAAAGCTTGACAAGATTCTCGACAAGCCTGACAAGAAACTCGTCGGGGAAAACGGTGTTTCTTTTACGTCGAGATTCTCAGTTGTGTGTACGAGGTCTAAGAGTCGGAATGTGGAGCTACAGAGATGGCCACCAGGTGTCCAAACTGTCAGTGTGTCATGACCGATTGGACTACAGGGCAATGGAGTGGTATTGGAGATAGTAGTAAATAGGGCCTATCTCTGGTGAATGTACTTGGCACTGTATATAGGATTGCAACCAAGTTCACACCAAATCGTAGAGGTCTTTAGGGAGTTCCGGTAGGCCAAAGACTAAATCACATGGATATTGCACATCAAAATTGAAGCATAGGTGTCTCCATTGGTGGTTATCCAACCTTATGGCAGAAAGTGCATTGACCCTGAGAAAAGCTGAACTGGTTATGAGGCAGAGTATCCTATAGCTTTAAATGCAGTCCCATTTATAATGCCATCAACTAAGGGACCATTTGGAATGCATTATCAGCAGTACTATTGCTGCCAGCATGGAGATACTGGATGATGATGCATACAGAGGCCATACAGCCAATAGAAATATAAGAAAGCTTTGCAGCTTGTAAAGTCCAGACTCTCATACCCTTCTTAGTCCAATGTGCTAGGTTAGGATGACAATTAGGTACTGCCCGAAGGCTCTCACCACTCCTTTATGCCAGTAGTCATCATCCAAGATCCCTGATTTGTGGGATACCAGTTGGAAAGTTCTTCAGGATTAGAAGGAACAGTTCCACTGATGATGACTACAGACGTGAAGCGGATTATATATATAGACGCTTCAGAGAGAAGGGCTATTGCCATCACACCCTTAGGAGGAAAGCAAACTGCTACTATTTGACCTACTCAGGCCTCAGGTGGATCCAACTGACACCACAGAGGGTCCAGTGAGGATAATCACCCAATATGGTGGTCAATTTTTTTTTTTTTTTAATTTACTGGTTCTCTAAAGCTGAGCTCCAGTAAACCTGGAAACTCTCCTGGAGCCATAGCCACACTGCAAGGGTTAACCACTTATTTAGCTCTATGGGGCAAAGAAATAAAGTTTCACTTACCTGATCCTTCACTCTGCCCTGCTAGACTGGTCCCTGCAGTGTCTTCTCTCCTGTGGACTAGTGGTCTATGGTCCTAACATTGCAGGGTCCAAAGCCCTGCATTGGACATGATGACACATATGGACAGTCCACCACCATCTGCTAGGGTGGCAAAGGATCGGGTAAATAAAGGTCATTTTATTCTCCGCTAGAAACATTTTGCAGTTAATTTTGCAGCCCCACTGCATGGGAGTATTTTTTAGATTTGGGCTTTACATAATATTTTTTAGTGCTAAGTTTTACACCTTTGTAATTCTGTACATCGCTATGCAAACTGTTGGCGGTATACAAATCCTATGTAATAATAATATGTTAGAAAATGCACATTATCTACTTAACGCTAAATCACGTACATGTAAGTCATTTGACTTTAAGTGGTTATGGCGTCATGATGCCGACAGCTACAGGCATCATCCTTGTATTGTTATTTTTAAGCCGGCGGACAGCTTTTATGTAAAAGCCATCCTAGTGGCTAATTACGGTAGCCACTGGATAGCTTTTACAGGCGGCAGGAAGGGTCCCCCCTGCCTACCGGTACATTTCGGGGCTCTCCGATCCTGGCGGGGAGCCCAGAATCTGATACAGTTGTTGCGCTGGCTTACAATAGAGGTGGCCGGAGACTGAATGACCTCTGATCAACTCTATAGTCTAGGAGGTCCGGTTGTAAACAGCACCATTTTTAAGTTTGGAAAGTACCGTATTTGATCACACCGATTTTGGTGTGATCAGAAGCTTGTAAATGCAGAGAAGACATCTAAGGCCCCTTTCAGAGTGGGGCGGGAGGTAAAGTGGCGGAATGAGTCGTTATTTTTAGCGGCGCTTTACTGCTAATTTTCGCATCGCTATTCGGTCGCTAGTGGGGCAGTTTTATACACACAGCCCCTCGAGGCTTTCACACTGGGGTAACAGCAGCCGCTGTTTCAGGTCGGTTTGCAGGCACTATTTTTAGCGCAATAGCGTCTGCAAATCGCCCCAGTGTGAAAGGGGTCTAATAGACTTTACATTTAAAACTAAATTGAAATTTGATGTCAAAATTAACACTGCCTGTCACTGCCTATTGCTGTCACAAGGGGTGTTTATATTCCTTGTAAGAGCAATAAAAGTGATAAAAAAATTATAATAAAACAGTGTAAAAATTTTAAAGCGACCCCATCCCCTCATGCAAGCGTGGAAAGGTGAACCCATGCGTTGGTCCCGCACACAAACGTAAACGCCAATCGCAGTACACGTGAGGTATTGTTGCAGATGTCAAAGTAATAATATTAGCACCCGACCTCCTCTTTACCCCTAAACTACCATATTTATCGGCGTATAACACGCACAGGTGTATAACACGCACCCTAACTTTAAGAGGAACGTTTCGGGGAAAAAACTTTCCACAGCCCCCTGCGTATAACAAGCAGGCACAGTTTACCCTCTATTTTCAGGGTAAAAAAGTGAGTGTTATACGCCAATAAATACAGTAGTAATCTTTTGTATTGTATTTGTGTGCATTAAAATTTGTTAAAGTATACCTTTCCAAAAAAAAATTGCCTTCTGAAAACCGCTGTGACATAAAAAATAGTAAAACCTGCCATTTTATTCTCTAGGGCCTCTGCTAAAAAAATATATATAGTGTTTGGGGGGTTTTATGTAATTTCCTAGCAAAAAAATACGTATTTAAACAAAAATTGTCAGAAAAAGGCCGGGTCTTCAAGTGGTTAAATTGTAATATTTTGAAATGATGGAACACAAAGGCAATAGGAGTTGATTTGGTCCAGCAGATGTATTGGTTTCAGAGATGAGATATCAGCCCCATCGACTCTTATTCTACCATCGCACCCAGCTGTAGGCTGAGCCTGCCTGTCAGTGCATTGGCATTTGCCTGTAATTGAGACGTGTGTGTTTTCCTTGTTGAACAGATGGTAGAGTGTTTGTGCTTGGGGAGCTTACTAAACTATTGCTGCCTTCCCTGGGCCAGCACAGAACCACCTCCTGGGTCCGCGCCACAGGCACAGCCTCCTGTGCCAAGAGAGCATATGCCCAAAAAAAGACTGCTGCTTTCCGGGAATTGCCACATCTGGAAGATCTTGGGCGGAGGTATGGAGCCGTATATTAGAGGGACATAGGCTATATGTATAAACTTTTCCTGTCTTGTTCCTTATGTATGTGTTACAGCTTGAATGGGAGATTTTCCTTGTTTTTACAATGGAATGAAGTATGTTGAAAGGTGAATATATAAACCAATGACCTTGTTCATATAAAAAACCATAGCGCTGGGGTGTGCCACTGTGCCAGAGTGACGTTACAGTAATATAGTGTACTATAGGCACCTCCTATATCTGAGTTTACAAAACGGCTAATGTATATAATTACATTACTGGGACCTAGACAGACCGACAGATAATGTATAACCTTCATAGATTCATTTTTTTAATCCACATATTTGCATGTTTGGAAGATGACAGTCATCTTGTTGAGAGGTATGAATTATTTTGACAGTCTGAGCATAACATGTTCTGGTGACAGCTAACTCGCCGATCTCTGGAGAATCCCATGATCAAAGTGCGATAGCGTGCCAACTTTTAACAGTTGGCTACAGTTGATCCATAAAATAATTTTATGAATACAGACTGCGGTCTAACCCAAGAGTACTAGAGAAGAAAGTAGGATTCGCTGGACTCTATATATTATTATTTGTGCCCATTTGCTAGTTTTCTTTGTATGTATGTATTTTATTATTTTGAAAATAGTATTATACTTACACATTAAATTGCCCTTATTTGAGAAGGGAAGGCTTGGCAAGGGCATTATTATAACTACAGAGATTACAAAAAAGGAGAGAAAATAAACTTGACCACCAAGTTCTCATTCTTAAAAAATATAGCCTCTGTCCAACCAAATCTTCTAAGCCTTGTACACACGATCAGTCCATCCGATGAGAACGGTCTGAAGGACCGTTGTCATAGGTTAACCGATGAAGCTGACTGATGGTCCGTCATGCCTACACACCATCAGTAAAAAAAACGATCATATCCGAACGCGGTGACGTAAAACACAACGACGTGCTGAAAAAAATGAAGTTTAATGCTTCCAAGCATGCGTCGACTTGATTCTGAGCATGCGTGGATTTTTAACTGATGGTCGTGCCTACTAACGATTGGTTTTGACCTATCGGTTAGGAATCCATAGGTTAAATTTAAAGCAAGTTGGCTTTTTTTTAACCGAAGTTTAAATAACCTATGGGGCCCACATGCGATCGGTTTTGACCGATGAAAACGGTCCATCATACCGTTGTCCTCTGGCTATCCTATCATGTGTACGAGGCCTTACGCCTCGTAAACAATCGGATTTTCCGACTGGAAATGTGTGATGGCAAGGTTTTGTCGGAAAATCCGACCGTTTGTAGACAATTGTTGTCGGAATTTCATACAACAAATGTGGGATAGTATGCTTTAAAATTTTCCGACAACAAATGTGTCTTGTTGGAATTTTACAATAGTGTGTGCACAAGTCTGTCGAAAAAAAAAGTAAAAACATGCATGCTCAGAGGCAATGCTAACCATAAGACAACATTAGTAGAAGTTGCCCAAAGGGTGGCACTAAAAAGCAGAAAAACCACAAAGTTTTGCCGTTTGTATGCAGAACAAGTTCACGGCCAACACCCTTTGCACAAAATTACACGGCTTTGTCCGATGGAAATCCGAACGTGTGTACGATGCTTGAGATTGTGAGCTCCAATGACCCTCTGATTCTTCCTGTATTAAATTGGATTGTAACTATACTGTCTGCCCTCATGTTGTAAAGTGCAGCACAAACTGTTGGCGCTTTATAAATCCTGTATAATGATAATACTAATAATAGCCCAGCCAGACACATCGTTTATAAATGCATGCATGTCAGACTAAAATGTTGCCATATGCAGCCCTCTCAATCTTTCTTTATGGTTATCGAGAGTTGAACTCTAAATAAACAGCTGAATACAGTATAACTCCTGCTCCAAAGATTAGACAATGAAGGAGCAAAAGCCTGATGAGGTCATCTCTGTGATCTTTCCTGCTGTCAGAATGTTCCATGGCAGCACATAAGCATAAATAAAACCTGATTGGTTCCTGGTGTGGCCCCTCCCTCTCCCAGCCTGTATGTTGCTGTACAGGGGA
Organism: Rana kukunoris; assembly: GCA_029574335.1. NCBI lineage: Eukaryota > Metazoa > Chordata > Amphibia > Anura > Ranidae > Rana > Rana kukunoris. Next base: position 47,451,192 of record CM056059.1, on the reverse strand, counting down.
TTGTAAAGTCGGCCGCACATAGATCGAAATTTATGAGATTCCTGCTCAATTCCCATCGGATCCACCTGGCTCCACCAGGCAGAAATGTCTCTGCAGAATAGCATCTGCACCCAATCCGATGCAGTTACAGTTTACATTTCCTGACAGCCAAGGGTGACAGCTGTCAACAGCCATCACCCATGCTGTTTGGTATGGATGGGGCAATTAAGTGCTTCAACATGGCATGTTTAGCCAAGCTCGTTTGGCTGCACTTCTCCTGTGGGTCACGGAAGTACAGTTTGTTCTGCACTTCTGTGACCCATTTTCAGCAGACAGCGGCTGAACATGATAGAGCCGCTCCAGGCTTAGGCAAGGTTGGGACAATGAAGTCGAGACTCACCACATGCCTGGACCGACACCCGGCTCAGCCCTTTTTAAAAGAGCCGCTCTGAGCCTGAGCCCCCTCCACAGCCCAGCTCTCTGCTCATGGAGCCCTGAGAACTGATCGATCGGCGCGTTTAATGGCATGGTTCTCAGTGTTAGAGTCGACGGGGGACAGATGCAGCATCAGACCAAAGCTGCACCCACCTAGACAAGTATGATTCTAAAAAACAAAACCCATACTTCTCTTTTAAGAGACTTAAAGAGGAAGTAAACTCTGACGGGTTTTAATTCCTCTTTTGCATCGCATACTAGCCCATTATATGACACTTACCTCCATCTTCGCCCCTCTTCTTTACGGGGCCGCGGACTCCAGCTCTGTGACTGGCCAGAGCCTGTGCACGGGAGCCGTCGCTCATGGCACACGCCGTGGAAGAAACAGCACAGAGGTCCATAACGACATCGGGGCACTACAAGAGAAATATCTCCTAGACGGCGTATGTTTTGGCTTACCTTTAGATAAAAGTAAGACAAAAGGGTTTACAATAACTTTAAATCAAGTCAGTAGGCATTCAGTAGTGACATTTAAAGACAACATATGTTTAAAGTTTTTATATAGTCGCATAACTACTTTAATTGGTGTAATTAAAAAAAACTCCCACTCTGACTACAACATTTAAAGTGGATGTCACAATGTAGAGCAGTGTTTTTCAACTCCAGTCCTCAAGGCACACCAACAGGTCATGTTTTCAGGATTTCCTTTAGTTTGCACAGGTGATTTGATCAGTTTCACTGCCTTAGTAATCACCACAGCCTTTTCATCTGAGGGAAATGCTGAAAACTTGACCGGTTATTTACATATCTAGCTTGGACATGTTTATCATAACAAGAGGTGATCCAAAGTTCATTGTATATTACTAGGATGTGTTATGATGTTATATCACCTCATGTTATGATAAACAAAACATAACATATGATAAACATGTCCTAGCTATATTTGTAAATAACCTGTCACTCAAAGCAAGAAGAGAGATTCCGGACTCTTTGATTTAGACAGGTTTTTATCTGGAAGGCTGTTTGTTTTCACTGAACATAAAAGAGGATTACTCAGATCTGGATTAACTCTGTGTGGCAAGACTGGGCACAAATGATAGGAAATATTATACTCTACATTGTGACATCATTTTTTGGGGTTTACATCCACTTTAAGTATTTTTTGGATACAAGCATTGTTAACCATGTGAATATCTTTGTATTGTGTGCTATGTCATGGTTGTGAACAATTTATCTGTGGAATGGTGATGCCGTTTCTATGAAAAGAAAGACTTTATAAAAAAAAAAAACAATAAAAAAAATAAACAATATTCCCACTCTGTCATATAGATATATTATAGCAAATTTGGATCCATTTGATTCCCATAGACTGCATGATTCATTGTTTCATACACTCTTAGGAGACAGTGTGGTACATGTATTAAATGCAAAAAGGCTGTTCAATTTTCCCAGAAGTCTGCCTAAGATTCAAGTCAAGATTCAGGCATCCCCTGCAACAAAAATTTTTTTTTTGGTGAGATACTCCCAATAGGAAATAACGTCTAAAGCCTAGTACACACGTCCGAGAATCTCGTCAGGAAAAACCCGTCGTTTTCCCTGATGAGATTCTTGGCAAGAAACTCTTGCCACCGGAGTGTACTGACTTTCATTTCAAAAGAACCGCAGTTCTCTTGAAAGGAAAGAACGCGGTGACGTCATCGCATGTGACGAGCATGCGCTCGTCACATTCGATGCCGTCGCTGCCATCTTGCTTAACCCTACCTATGCCGTGGAAGCTTCCGCAAATGCGTCAAAGTCATTTCGTGCATGCGCGGGTTTCCACGGTGACAGGTAAGTATACACACGCTCGGGTTTCTCGTCGGGAAACAGGCCGACAAGAATCTCGTCGAGATTATGGCCATATTTCCTGAATGCCTCGTACACACGAATGGGAATCTCGGCAAGAATCAGTTTTCTTGCTGGTTTTTGCCGAGAAACCTGGTCGTGTGTGCGAGGCCTAAAGGGGTGCAGGCCCAGCAGCTTTCCTCATTGGTGCTCTGCAGCTGCACAGCTGACAGATAATTATGAAACCACTCCCATTAGACCCATTGGACCCAGAGGCACAGACAAACACACAGAGATTTTTTCAGAATAACAAAAGGTAGGAATCTGCAACAAAGGTTGTTATAATCCTTGTAATGTACGTAGATTACCCAGAGGGGAATGTTTTTTTTTCAACAAAAGTCGAGTTACGCTTTAACAAAAAGAAAACCCAATTATTTGCAAGGAATATTTAAAAAAAACGAATAACTGTATGTTTACATGTGATTGGATGATGGGAGATGGCAGAGCTCCACCTCATTCACTAAACTGGGGGAAAATTCCCTTACAAAGTTCAACTTCCCTTGCAAAGTGAAACGTCTCCTTGCCTTTAGTAAATCTATTCCATTATGGCAAGCCAGCTATGTTGGGCCTTAGGAGTTGGGGAATCAGAATTTAGTGAAGGGGACTGTGTGAGTAGATGCGTTCAGTGTTGGCAGAAGAGCGTTCACATTTGCAGCTCTCTGCGATGCGTAGATTCCCTCCCCACGAAAGCTTTTCATCTGCTCATGAAAGGTACAAATGACTGCCATACCAAACACATGTAATTAAAGTGATATTTGTGTGACGGGAGTTGTGAAGTCTTTGTAGTGTCGCACACAGCTTCCGTGTGTTTGATAGAACGCTTGCAGAGAGCATCTTAAGCAGTTATATTTGTCACTACTTGAAAGAGAACATTACAGTGCACCCTGTTATCTTATGTTCAGTATTTAGTATTGATACCTAGATAGCAATAGCTCATACCTTCAAAATAAACGCACATACACCAAAAATCCTCAAATGTCGTCCAAAGATTTGTATTGCAGAGTGATCACATTACAAGAAAAAGTGCAACGTTTCGAAGCCTCGCAGGACCCCTTTGTCAGGCATGTGATGATGAAGGGGTCCTGCCAGGCTCTGAAACGTTGCACTTTTTCTTGTAATGTGATCACTCTGCAATAAAAATCTTTGGACGACATTTGAGGATCGTTGGTGTGCTGGCGAATATGTGCGTTTATCTGTGATTTTTCCACAAACCAGCTGCAGCACCCACTACAGATGAGCCAGGTTCCCAGGAACTTGTGCAAGGTGAATATAGGCAAGACCCAGGGGCGGACTGACAACTCATGGGGCCCCCACGCAATAGAAGATTATGGGGCCCCTGGGCTTACAGATGGCCACCACACCAGGAGGCAGTGCAGAGGCGGGGCAGCTAAAATCTCGGGATTTTTACATCAAAAGCATGTCGGTTTCGGACATATCAGGGACAGATCTAAAAAAACACAGATTTTTACATACTATCCCTGGTTTTACTGAGCCTGGCAACCCTGATGGGGCCCCCTAGAGGCATGGGGCCCTCGGGCAGTGACTCAATGGTCAGTCTGCCCCTGGCTAGACCATACCTTCAATATGACATGTGCACCCAGGGCTGGGATAAGGAGGGGGGGGGGGCAGGAGAGGCGGCAGTCCCTGGTGCAGAGAACTCATGTGAAGGGAGTGAACACTGTCAGATTGGGACTGCAGGGTTTGGTTATCCACCACCTGGACTGATCCTGTCCTAAGAGCAGGTAAGGGGTGTGTAATCAAAACCTGCACAGTCCTGATCAGACAGTGTTCCTGTGTCAACTCCTGTATACTGAGGAGGGGAGGGCTGGAGGGGAGAAGAGCACAGCCATTGTGTGAAATCTCTTTCACTGGGAAGCTCGGTGTGCTGCTGCTTCTCCTGCCCCAGCTCTTATGCAGCTGAGAACAGAGGGAATGTGATAATTTATTTAAAAAAAAGGGGGAAAACCTGTTTGTTCATTTTTTTTACTATCTATAAACAAATGTTTTGCCTTTCATTTTTTTTTTTAACTGAATGGCATGTTTTACAAGGTGAGGGTTTACATACCCTTAAAAGTAGTTGTAAAGGCAGAAGTTTTTTTTTATCTTAATGCATTCTATACATTAAGATAAAAAAAACCTTCTGTGTGCAGCAGCCCCCCTAATACGTACCTAAGCCCATCTCTATCCAGCGATATTGCAGGAGAGACTGGGCTCTCTGGGACTCTTCCTCCTGATTGGTTGAGACAGGCAGGCTCCTGCTGCTGTCAATTAATGTCAGTGAGCCAATGAAGAGAGAGAGGGGGAGGGTCCTAGCCACGGCTCCATGTCAGAATGGACACACAGAGCTGCGGCTTGGCTCGGGTGCCCCATAGCACCCCATAGCAGCCTGCTTGACCAGAAAAAAGGAGGATCTGGACTGCTCTTTGCAAAACCACTGCACAGAGCAGGTAAGTATAACATGTTTGTTATTTTTAAACACAAAAAACAAGACTTTAGTATTACTTTAACCTTGGACAATAAAAACTGGAAGCTGATAGTTACCGTATTTTTCGGGGTATTGCGCGCTCCGGCGTATAGCGCGCACCCCTGTGGAAAGCGCGCATTCCTGTGGAAAAAAGATTTTTACAGTTACAGTTTTTGTGTCTTGCGCGGTGGCCTCGTCGGGTCCGGCGTCCGTCTGCGGCTTCGGGTGTCCTCTTCGTCGGGTCCAGCGTCCTTCTGCGGCGTCCTCCCCGCTCGATCCCCGCTATGCAGGCGCAGTATTTAAACTCGGTGCGGGAAAGCAGGTATCGGCGTATATCGCGCACCCACAATTTTGCCCTGATTTTCAGGGCAAAAAAGTGCGCGGTATACGCCGATAAATACGGTACTATGTACAGCTGCACCAGATTCTGTGTGCACCAGTTTTATTAAATCCCCCCCCCCCTAGTGTTTGAACAAGGACCTTCATGGCAGAATCATCTATTATTAGTTTAATCAAAATTGCAGATTTGAAAATGACGGTTGAAATTACTTAAACATGTTAAAACAGACCTTCAGCAAAAAAAAACAAGATAAAAATCTATAGACCATTAAAAGATACAAAAACAGCATTTGCTGCAATGTCACTAGTCTTTCTGATGGCCAGAATCATTACGTTCTCTTCCTCTGAGCCCAGCTCCTCCGGCACCTGCCCCAGCCTGTGACGGGACAGTGAAAGGAGAGGCACAGTGATGAGTTCATCTACCTGTCACTCTGCTCTCCTCTTCTAGCAGCATTCCTCTTGTCAGCACCTGAACTCTTTGTCACCTTGTGCTGCTTCTACCTCTCACACTCAAGCCCTTCTACAGAAGGCTGTACACAGAGGCTGATACCGGTTCTAAACCAGGTACTTTCACTGCTTGCATTTAAAAAGTACATCTAATGATTTGTTGTTATTTACAGAGCTGCATTTATGTGTGTTTTTATATCTGCCTAGAGTTCAGCTTTAACCCCTCGTTCACATTAAACGCGGCTTTGAAAATCGTGCGGCTTTGAAATCGAATTTTAAAAGTCGCATGTCAGTGCAACTTCAGGTACGACTTTGAAGACATCTGTGCGACTTCATGCACAGACGCCTATGCAAGTCGCACCCGAAATCGACAAAAGTAGTGCAGGAACTACATTTACAAATCAATGCAGCATCGCAAAGTCGGCATCGCTGATTTGAAAAGTGTCATTGTTGACAATAGGGTGCGACTCGTCATGCGATTCGGCCTGTAAAATCACATGACAAGTCGCTCCAATGCGAATGACGGCTAAAGCTTGTATGAGATTATATTACAGTACTTGAATTTACCGCAAATACAATTTGGAAAGCAAAAAAACAATTATTTCCGCATGATAATATTTTGAATTACAATTTAGCATTGTCCATATTTTAAGATAACTTCCAGGCATATTTTTCCCTGAACCGATGAATCTAGACTAGAACTACAGAACACTATATACCAGTGGTCTCCAAACTGGGGCCCGGGGGCCAGATGCGGCCCTTTGCTTCCTTTTATCTGCCCTTGGGCACTGTTTAATCCACTGATACCAACACTAGGGCATCATTTCTCCTACTGACACCAACAATTGGGCCCAATGACATGAACAATGGGACACAATTCCTCCCAATGTCACCAACGATGGGGCACAATTCTATCCCAATAACACCAACAATGGGGCCCAATGACACGAACGATGGGGCCAAACAACACCAACAACGGGGCACAGTTTCTCTCAATTACACCAACCATGGGGCATGATTTCTCCTACTGACACCAACAATGGGGTCCAATGATACCAACAATGGGGCCCAATGACACCAACGATGGGACACAATTCATCTCAATGACACCAATGATGGGGCATAATTCTTCCCAATGACACCTACGGTGGGGCATGATTCCTCGCAATGACACCATCAATGGGGCACAATTCCGCCCCAATGACACCAATGATGGGACACAGTTCCTTACAATGACACCAATGATGGGGCACAATTCCTCACAATGGCACCAAAAATGGGGCACAATGCCTTACAATGACACCCATGATAGGGGACAAATCCTCACAATGACACAAACAATGGGGCACAGTTTCTCTTAATGACAACAACAATGGGGGGAAATGACATCAGTGATGACACCAACAGTGAGACCCAATAAAGGGGCACAATTACTACCCAAACAAACAATGGGGCGTTGAATTTTTTCCCACTGATGTCAGGACCTTTTTGACTCCCACTGACCACTGTCCAGCCCTCATAAACTCTGAAGGACAGTAAACTGGCCCCTTGCTTTGAAAGTTTGGAGACCCCTGCTATATACCATAGGCGTGCGCACAGGGTGTGTCTGGCCACACCCTAATCACCTTGTCTGCTGCAGATGCCCCCTGTCTAGACCCATGATATTTCACCAAAGCCCCCTAATGGGGCGCTTAAAAAAATGTAAAAAAAAATGAAAAAAAAAATGGAAATAATAATAATAAAAATGTAAAAAATTATAAAAAATCTTAAAATTAATTAAGAATTATAGAAAAAATAAAAACAACTGACGCAATCCACTGCCCCACTGACATCAAACTCTGCCCTACTGACATTGTCTACGGCTCTACTGGCACCAGCAGTATATACTATATACACGTGCACACGCATATGTGTTTGAGCTTTGGGGTGTACACTCTAATGCATTAGGCTGTGCACACCTATTCTATATACCCATTTGCCTGGCACAGTAATAACTATTTATGAATTTAAATCATAGTTTTAACAAAAATAAAAGGTTAATTAAAAGCCCCGAATGAAGAGTCAACGTCCGCTGAATATAACATGCAGACAAGGTGCTTTGAAGACAGATTGGGCTGTTACTGAAAATTAGAAGCATTTCCAGAAAGGGTTTATTTTTTTTTCCAGGGGCAAACCTTCAACTTCAGGGACTGTCACCGGGAAATCAGGGACGGCTACATCTGCTCAGGAATGCAGGCAAACATTTGTCTTGTTCGCTTACTTTAAGCAAGAATCTGGCAGAAATGCTAATGGAATGGAGAGAGATGAGCAGAGATTGAGGCGGGAGAGAGGAAATTGTGAGCTCCAGGAAGAGGGGCGGACAATTCCCAGGACACAGTTCACTGGCTGTATTATCAGTGAGCCACGCTCACATGTCTCAGTGCGCGTCCGACAAGGGCATTCTGAAAAGCAAATAGGGGAGCAGGCGAGGAAATTGATTTCTCAGGGGCTGCGAGGCTCCCCTCCCTCCTAGAAGAGACGGCCACATGGCCGCCAATGGCTGGGAGCTGTCCAAGTGCTGAAGAGAGATAATGCCAGCGATCCCCAGGGAATCTTATCACTCTGCGCAGGGCCTGACTTTCAGAGTCAAGGTTCCTGTGTTTCTCTTGCTTAGGGGAGGAGACAGGTGTATTTGTGGCAGAAACCCAGGCGTGGAGGGGTAATTGCCGTCCAGGGGGCGTTTAACCGATTCGGTGCAGCCGAGGCAGCTAATGACAAATGCTTATGGAAGACTGCAAAGCAATTTGATGGGCTGTTTTGCATTTGAAACAACGTAGATATCGATGCAGTACATTGGCCAGTTTATTATAAGAAATTGCTGTTCATAGAAGCTCCTAATCAGTAGTTCTGTTTTATTGCAGCGACTGCTGTAAATGTTGGGAACCGCCATTGTGGGTTACTGCACTTTGCTATTTGCATTGCCATGGTAAATAAGCCGTGAAGCCTGCCTGGTATGGGAGAAGCTGTCCATAGACTTAGATAACATTCAGACAACGCAAATATTTTTCAATGTATTTATTCGACCAGTTCAATGTCTGTGATGTGCAAGCGACTGCAGTGCAAAAATGACACAGTGCAGAATGTGAATAGAAAAGTCATTGAGCTAAAGGACATGATAGTACATTACGTAATGAAAACATACAAAGCTGGTAATGCCAACCGTTCCAGCCATAACATTATCATCAACCACCTAATATTGAGTAGGTATCCCTTTTGCCACCAAAACAGCCCTGTCCCATTGCAGCATGGACACCACTAGACCTCTGAAGGTATCCTGTGGTGTGTGGCACCAAGTTGTCAGCAGTTGTCAGCAGCATAAATGGAAGCAAGAAGATATGGACAGCCGCACTCCGATAAATGTAAAAAACAATAAAAGCCTTTAATCCAGTAAAAAAACACTGCACAAACAGAAAAACAGCAAGCGGTGGGATGATATAGCTGACGCGTTTTTACATTGTTGTACAATGCTTAGTCAGCTATGAGCTATGACTAAGCATTGTACAACAATGTGAAACGCGTCAGCTATATCATCCCACTGTTTGCTGTTTTTCTGTTTGTGCAGTGGTTTTTTACTGGATTAAAGGCTTTTATTGTTTTTTACATTTATCGGAGTGCGGCTGTCCATACCTTCTTGCTTCCATTTATGCTTTGTGCATTGCCTGCACCCATTGGATTTTTCTGAGTCCACACTCACCACCGAGGTGCACTCATCTGGAGCGGCGGTCTCTTTCTCCTAAAGTTGTCAGCAGCAGATCATTTAAAGGGGTTGTAAAGGTAAAAGTTTTTTCACCTTAATGGATTTTATCATAGCTATGATTAAGCACTCATTTATAGTGTGAAACGCGTCAGTTGTTTTACTCCCATGTAGTGTGCTGTGACTTGTAGTGCATTTTTCCTTTTTTAAATAAAGACAACCATCAAGGTTTTTTGGAGTGCGGCTGTCCACATTTTCTTTTTCCATTTGTTGCCTTGTGCATTGCCAGCACCCTTGATCTCCTGAGACCATACTGATCATTCTAACACAATCCACCTGGAGCGGTAACTTTCTTTCTTTTAATGATCTTGCTATGGCTGTTCAGTGTATTTTTGGGGTATGTTAACTTTAAAGGGATTGATATAGAGCCCTAGGGGGAATTAAACAGACCAACTGGGTTATATATGGCACAGGGCACTCTTCAGGGCTTGGAAAAGTGGGAGTGGAAGGCTTGATTATAGGTGTTGGTGGGCAAGAGAGGTAAGGAACAGGAGGTGAGGGGAACAATAAGCAACTGTCATCCTATCAAGTCAGTTTGTTGGAAGGTTTCATAGTTGTCTCTTGAACAGCAGACATTATGACATGTTTTTGTATATAGTGTTTACATGATCCTTTATATGATATTGCATTTGCACTTACTATTGTTTATTAGTGTTGAGCGGAATACGCCATATTCGATTTCGCGATATTGCGCGAATATATAGAAGAATATTCGCGAATATTCGCCAATATCGAATATTCGTGATATTTAATCCCAAAAAAATTTTGCGAAATTTCGCTAATGCGAAAATGATTGCGAAATTCTCATAAAACGGAGATCATTTCCTGTATTACTAAACTAATATGCACTAAACACTAACTCTACACTAACTCTACTTAAAAGAAAGGAGAATAAGGGGGCAAAAGAAGGGCGGAGAAGATAATCGCGCAATATTCCTTTTGCCGAATATTCAAGTTATTCTGATTGGCTCTGATGCAAAAGAAGGGCGGAGAAGATAATCGCGCAATATTCCGTTTGTTGAATATTCGAGTTATTCTGATTGGCTCTGATGCAAAAGAAGGGCCGAGTAGCTGATGCGATTCTTTTATGTTGCCGAAAATTCGCAATGCGATTTTTCGGCAACATAAAAGAATCGCATCAGCTACTCGGCCCAGGGTCTCTCTCTAATCATACCAGCAATGCTTTTAGACGTCGATGGAGATCACTAGGATGTGATCTGTTTTAAAAATAAATTAGAAAAAATACGAAGATTCGCCATAGCGAATATTCGCCGCAATATTCGAGTTATTCGCGAATACTCGAATATGCAATATTCGTAGCGAATATTCGCAATGCGAATATTCGTGAGCAACACTATTGTTTATATGACACTATAAATTACCGCTGTCATCCTGAGGAAGCTGAGCGTGAAACGTGTGGAAATCAGCAGCCTTTGCCTTATAAGCTCAACTGTCTTACAATGCAAGAGGGGTTAATTTACTAGAACTTTCCCTGGAGCATAGCGAATGCACTGAATCTTTGTCATCCAATCATATGAGAGCAAAAATGCTGTTCGTTTTTTTTTTTTTTTTTTCTTGCATGTGATTAGGTATTCTTTTTTCAAAGTGAAATGAAGCTATCACGCATGAGTGCCCTCATAGCAAGCAGCTTGGGGAAACTCGGCAGGGGAGAGAAACTCAGAGTGCCGGTGGGGGACCTGAGAAGTGGAGAATTGGGGCTGATCTGTGCAAAACAGAGCAGGTAAGGTAAGTATAACATGTCTGGTTTTTTTTGTTTTTTTTCGTTTAGTATCACTTTAACTCATGCTACACCAAAATGCCTGGTAGTTAAAGTGATATTAAAGTCTTGTTTTTGTTTTTTTTGTTTGTTTAAAAATAACAAACATGTTATACTTACCTGCTCTGTACAGTGGTTTTGCACAGAGCAGTCCAGATCCTCCTCTTCTTGGGTCCCTCACTGACGCTCCTGGCTCCTCCCCTCTGCTGTCCAAGAGCTTTGCTATGGGGCATCCGAGCCAAGCTGCTGCTCTGTGTGTCCGTTCAGACAGAGAGTCACTCCTCGGCCCAGCCCCCTCTCTCTTCTCATTGGCTCACTGACCTTGATTGACAGCTGCGTGAGCCAATGGCACCCAGCCAATGAGGAGGGAGAGTCCCGGACAGCTAAGACTTTGGTGCACCATTGTTAGTATTCGGGAGCTGCTGCACACAGAAGGTTTGTTACCTGAGTGGATGTAAACCTGATTCATGAAATTTGACCTGCGCACATATATCTGAAGTGTTTTCTTATCTCTCTCCAAAGCCCTAAGTCCTGTCTCTTTCTGCTGCTCCTGATCTTATGTTATTAGCATGAGAATTTCTGACAAGTTCTCAGACAACCAAGATAAATCCAGCCTGTGTCAGGGTTGGTGCTTTAAATAGATTAGCAGATAGCTGATCTATTCACAGCACAGCTCTGCACATTCCTTCCTTCCTTTGCCTATGTGGTGTGGCGGTGTGTGCCTTTCCTCCAATCAGCTGTCACACAGTGTATGCTCAGACTCCAATCCCAGTGCTGTACAGGAAGAACAATTCTCTAACATCATGTGCACTTTGTAAAGAATACAGCAAGACAGCATATATGCATGTAAAACGTATGTAGGGAGATTTGATTATCGTCTGTGTATCATCTGAGGCTGTTCACTTCACTGACTTTAGAACCACTTTAAGAATTATTGGCACAGCTGTGCGCCTGCAAAAGCAATGGATGTTTTTGTTTTCTGCACTTCTGCATTGCTCAAAAGAGAACCCAGCCCTATAGCACACTCATATAGCCCCACCTACTTTGTGAGACTCCACTTTTTGCTAGTGTCCTTAGGTCAGGAGTAGGCAACCTGGGGCACTGCAGCTGTTGCAGAAGTACAAATCCCATCATGCCTCTGGGAGTAATTGTCACTGCCAGCCTTGCAATGCCTTATGGGCCCCAGGTTGCCTACCCCTGCCTCATAGGCAGGATCTCTTCTGCCTATGAAAAGTTTTTTCCCTTTTAACTTCATTTTTCATATGATGTTATTTTATGGCATGTGTGTAGACGTATGCAGTTGTTTTGCCTGGTCTGACATCAGATTATACAATCATACGATCATTGTGTTGTCAATGTACATACATATGTTTGCAGCCATCTTTGCTGCAGATCCTTGCATGTCCTGTTATGTAATCCTAAGGCACTTGCCTATCATTTGATGAATGTTTAGGGGACATGGTCATCTTTATAGTAATATCATATCTGTGGAGGAGCTTTTTCTATATTATTATGTTTTATATGAAGAACTAGAGCTGTATCTTCCCCCATTCCTAAATACTATTCCTGCCAGCCCCCTCCCACTTCCCTCGCCTCCATCCTCCGCTGATAAATGAGCACATGTTGGATGCAGTAATTCATATTTCATCCTTGTGACATCTCCTGCTCATTGATGTTAGTTAGAGAGGCTAATATTAAAGATGTCAACAGGAAACCTCATTGTCCCTCCGTTTGGCTGTGTGTACGGAGCTGGCAGGTAATCTGGCTGGGCAGCTCACCAATACATTAACCAATTCTCTGCTAGAGACAGATAGCGTTCGCAGGCTTCATTCTTTCAGAAGCAGACGATGGCTTGGAGGTGTTTTGATATCTTATTATTGTTACGTACTGCGGAATATTCTGCCAGCCTTCGATTGCAATGAAACTTAGCGTAAAAAAGACCGCTGGGAACCATTTTACTTGTCCTCAGACCACAAATATTTAAGCTGAAACTATTCTGCGAGCTGACAGTTTACATTAGGCACTGCTTATGGACAAAGTTCTAAATCAATATATGTTTATTTTGTTATGATGATGTTTTAGTCTGTGGCCCTTTTTTAGGTTTGCATTATCTAGCACAGCCATTCTCAACCAGGGTTCCGTGGAGCCCTAGGGTTCCTCCAGAGGTGGCTAGGGGTTCCTTGAGCTGTGGCTGATTTACCTCCTGTTTAATGGTGTCTACATAGATTAGAGCCAATTCCACTTGGAGGAGCCAGTGGTATTACACCAATGATCTTCATAGTTCTCTGTAAGGGGGGCATTCTTACCACTACTGTAAAAAGGGGCATTGTTCCCACTGACCCCTAATGAATGGGTTTTATCAGGGGTTCCCCGTGACCTGAAAATAGTTTTTAGGGTTCCCCAGCGGTAAAAAGGTTGAGAAAGGCTGATCTAGCATGTAAAAGTAGCATTAAAGTATAAATCCAGACTCCAAACATTTTGCTTTGTTCTGCAAAGAGTGGACAAAAGCATAGATCCTCTGTCATATTTTTATTGTTCTCCTTTGGTGAGGATCCAGAATACATTATATACTGAACAGAAATTTGAAGCCATGCTAGCCAAACCTAAAAAAGTATAGCTAGTGTTGTACTTGTAAGTACATTTCTATAGGTTCTTGAGGCTAAAGTACTAAAAGTACTAACTTTGAAGGGTGTATTTATCAGTAATTCACCTAGGGAAAGTGCATATACATTTGTTCTGTGCAAATGGGACAAAAAATAAAGGTTATTTCCTGTGCCAGTCAAATGTTTTTCCATAGATTTAAAACAAAAATACCACATTTTGGCCACTAGGGGCGCTAAGTATCACAGGAAATATTTGTGATACTCAGTGCCAACTAGTGGGCAAATGCAGTATTTTCAGTTTTAAAATGAATAAGAAAACATTCAACCAGCACAGGAAATAGCCTAATAACATTTGTGTTTGCCCCATTTGCACAGAATGACTATATATGTACTTTTACTGTGTGAATTTCTAAGCAAATTGTCTATAAATGCATCCCTAAGTCTGCATATATACTGCATTAAAGGGTCACTAAAGGAAAAAAAATATTTTGCTGAAATGACTGTTTACAGACATAAAAGTTAACTGATTCCTTTTCAAAATGATTAAAAATAGATAAAAATCAATCATATAATGTGCCTGCAGGCTAGTTTCAAGTTTGAACTGGCTTTATGTTTCTGTGAAGTAGAAATAGACACACAGAACAAAAACAAACAAATCCAGGGCAGTGTTTTGTTTTTAAAATGAATCTGATTGGTTCTGGGAAGTTTTAGACACACAGTAATGACAGCTTAGACCACCGTGAGAAAGCTCCCAGTACTGTGGTTATAAGGAAACAGACAAGCAGGAAGTGTTGAGAACAGAGCAGGATTACAGCAACTTCAAAGCAAAAACGAACAATAAGGACATGAAACCAGTACTGCAGTAAGGTAAAGGAAGCTATTTAGCTAAAAAAAAAAAAATCCTTTAGTGATCCTTTAACTTTATTAAAATAATTTCCATGAGGATGGAGGGATGTGCCTGCAGTGATCAGCCTGACAGAGAGGCCACCTCCACTTACTGTATTTATTGGCATATAACACTCACCTTTTTACCCTGAAAATAGAGCCTAAACTGTGCCTGCGTGTTATACGCAGGGGGGTTGTGGAAAGTTTTTTTCCTGAAACTTCTCTCTTAAAGTTAGGGTGCGTGTTATACGCCGATAACTACGGTATGTCAGATTATGTGGCTGATTGGGTGCCGTTGGCCAGCCATATCAAGTGCTGCACCAGTAAACTGTACAGATATAGAGGGAATTACTTAGTTATTTCTGTACAGGAACATAAGTAAAAAATGTACTTTTCCTTGAAATTGTTTTGCTTTGTCATCAGTAATAACAGTCAGACTTCATTAAGTACTTACTTACTATGCTTTCCTAGTTTTAGTCATCAGAAACTTTTTGCCAGTGCAGAGACATTTGGGATGCCGTCGAGTGCATTAAGGTAGACCTGTACGTGTTGCGCATTTTCACCAAATAAAGCGCGCTTTTGGTTACCAGTTGTCCCATGTGATCTGCCCCTTATGCCCTCTGCCCCGCCACATTTTGTAATTTAGTTTTTCGGTCCCTGTCGCCCTGGGTAGCACCTCCCGCCTGCTGCATGAATGATGTGCTAATCCATTCTCTGCCTCAGACAAGTGTATCGACCTGCTCTAAACAGACCGCAGGGCTCACAGTGAAATGAAAAGCTCAGCTGCACTCACTCAGTGGTAAAGGCGGCAGCTTCCCTCGCGCTTTTCTGCTGCTATGCTTCCTGTAATTCTATCACTGTTTCTTCACCCTTTATCAGCACTCCTCAGCCGATGCCAGGATTGCCGAATCTGTACGTTCTGTCATACCGAGGGTCTTCTCCCTTTCCCTGACCTCCTGTTCTTTTTCCTGACTCAATTCAAATATAGTGCCCATGAGATACTACATTGCTTATAATACTGCACAGCTTTAGTGAATGAGACGGTTTGTGCCATATCCCCTTACAATGATGTGTAGATCATCAATTATATTCACTGTTTCACCATATAAATATAGACAAAGTGAGCCGCAGTCCCCTCCCCCTTCCCCAATTGGAGAAAACAGGTCACAGTAGGTCAACTCTCCAGAATCTCAAGGATTATTCACTTCCATTAAGCTTGAAACCCCAGGATGCTTTGAACATCTCAGTAAATATCTGATAAACTTGCAGAAGAAATGACTTTGATCCTGCACTCACATGCTTTTATTGTTTCCGGAAGTTCCCCTATAGAATGCAGACAGAAGATTTTCTAGACCACCATTTGACACGTCACGGCATGCTTTCTGAAGGTAGTGTCGCACATTTATCTCCATTCTATATAAGTCTATTATGCCACGTACACGCGATCATTTTTCGGCATGGAAAAAAAACAACGTTTTTCGGCATGTAGAAAAAAAACGACGTTTTTCCAACTTCATCATTAAAACGACGTTGCCCACACACCATCGTTTAAAAAAAATGCTCTAGCAAAGTGCGGTGACGTATAACACGTGCGACGGCACTATAAAGGGGAAGTTCCATTCCGTGTTAGTAAAAGACGGTTCGCGCTTTTCTGTCTGTTACAGCGAGATGAATGTGCTTACTCCATTATGAACGGTACTTTTACCAGAACGAGCGCTCCCGTCTCATAACTTGCTTCTGAGCATGCACGGGTTTGTAACGTCGTTTTAGCCCACACACAATTATTTTTTACAACCCGAAATACGACATTGTCTAGAAATGATGTGAAGCCCACACACGATCATTTTAAATGACATTTTTTTTAAATTACATTTTTTTCATGCCGAAAAATTATCGTGTGTACGCGGCATTAGACATTGGTGAGTGGGGATCAAATTAGTTTGAACCGTTTACTTTCATTTTACTGTTCCTGTTACTTCTCATTTACCTTTTCTAACTTCCCTTTTTTTACATCTGAGGCCGTGTACACACGGCAGAGAACCTCGACGGGCAGAACACATCGTTCCGCCCGTCGAGGTTCTCTCCCGGCCGTCGAATTCGGCGACCCGCCCGTCGGGAATGGCAACCAGCCATTCTTCCAGGCGGGCCGTCGAGGAAATAGAGAGCGTGCTCTCTATTTCGGCTCGACGGGCTTCCCGACGGGAAGCTCGCCGAGACCGTACACACGGCCGAGGTCCTCGCTGGAATGTGCATTCCAGCGAGGTTCTCGCTGATTTTCAGCGAGAACCTCGGCCATGTGTACGGCGCCTCAGTCTTATGTGGTTGATATTTTTGATTTTACTGATATTTCCTTAAATTTCATCATGGCTACTCCAGGGATCCAGAAATATATATCAGTGGAAGGCAAACTCTGATGGTGACGGAGGGGCCCCGGCTTTCTTTGTGGTTGGGAACCCTCTTGTAGTAGGTTGATATACTCGTTTCCGAGAGCTCTACATTCGCGTTCAGGAGTAACACGGTTTTTGATCCGTCTTCTTTTTGTTCCATTTTGGAACAGGAGTTTCCCCCTGACAATTTTCTGTTTTGTTCTGTTTGTATTCTACCATATTTTGTATTCCGCTAAAAACTTTAACTAAAGAATTAAAAAAAGAAGGATTCCATCATGGCTCATTGGCACTCTTGTATTACTTTAATGCCCCTTTCACACTGGGGCGGGGGCGACGTCGGCGGTAAAGTGACGCTATTTTTAGCGGCGCTTTACCGCCAATTTCATGGCACTATTCGGCCGATAGCGGCCAAGAAAGGGTTAAAAACCACCGCAAATCGCCTCTGCAGAGGTGCTTTTCCGGCGGTATAGCTGTAGTTTCCCATTGATTTCAATGGGCAGGAGCGGTAACACACCGCTCCAAAAATGCGGCTAGCAGGATTTTTTTTACTGTCCTGCTAGTGCACAGGCTTTCACACTGGAGACACAGCAGTGGCTGTTTCAGATCAGTTTGCAGGCGCTATTTTTAGTGCAATAGCGCCTGCAAAATGTTTCAGTGTGAAAAAGGGGTCTAATGCCGCATACACACGACCATAAAAAAGTTTTTTTTCAACCCGATTATTGTTAAGCCGGCAAAGCGTGGTGACGTACAACACGTACAACGGCACTATAAAGGGGAAGTACCATCCGAATGGTGCCACCCTTGAGGCTGCTTTTGCTGATTTTGTGTTAGTAAAACTTTGGTGAGAGATGATTCGCGCTTTTCAGTCTGTTACAGCGTGATGAATGTGCCATCTCCATTACGAACGCTAGTTTTTTCAGAACGAGCGCTCCCGTCTCATAACTTGCTTCTGAGCATGCACGTAATTTTTACGTCGTTAAAGCCCACAGATGACCATTTTTTACAACGCTATAAACGACAATTTTAAAAACGTTGCGAAAATATAGAGCATGTTATAAATTTTAAATGCCCATTTTTAACGTCACGAAAAATGCTCTGGAGACATAAGAAAATTGCATTTTTCACATCGCGAAAAACGGACGCGTGTACGTGGCATAAGCGTTGTTCACGCCATGCTGTGGTTTTCAGTGTTTACACCTAATTCAATGACCAACCATAGTTTGTTCCTCACCTGCTATTATATCAGTAGTTCCTTCCTAAGATTTATTGCCTTACCTTTCAGAGATGTTTCTTCATATTCCCCTACACTAGCTTCTCTTTCTGTTACTATCATGTTTTTTTCAGTTGTCATCCCATCTCAATTTGTTGTCATTAATCCATAAATGTTGAAGTACCAAAGGCCAGCTTTGTACATAAAAACATCCTTGGCCATACCCTATCTCTTATTTGGATAGTGGATTATTTTTTTTGGCAAGCATTGTCAAATGGTAAATATATATTGTAGAACTGGCTCTTTATGTAAGGCCAATGAAGAATGTATTTAGGTTATGGTGAACCTTGCTAATTTCAGTTGGACCAATTCAAAAACGTTGATAGCAGCTCCAACTAGGAAATGCTAGAATGACTTTTTGCACCCTTATTTACCATCACGTCTTTACAGGCAGATGTCTACTGAAAATGAATGTATAGGCTTTTACTTTTATCCTTTGCGTGTAGCATGATCTCAGGTCAGACATGTCTTGCGTAGTTTATAGATGTACTAAGAGCATTCGGTGTTAAAGGCTATTGAAGCGGAAGGATTGTGCTGGTCTACTTTGCATTTTGTTGTCCTTGTCCGTTTCTTTAGAAATCTGGTTTCATTTACTTTCAATACCTAGATAGTGCTTCTTTTTCTATGTATTGTTTTGCAAAACAAATAAATAATTAATAGGGACATGTCTCAATCATGTCTAGCGCATAGCTCCCTCTGTCTTAATATTAATAGATCCAATCTCTCCAGTATATTTAAGCAGCTCTTTTACCACTTCTGACATTCGTTATTTTTATGACTATCGGTTTCTTGTGATTTCTCCCTCTGTACCTTTTTTTTAAATCCATCCTCCTTTTTGCCTCTAATTTGCTTATTCTCCCTTCCTCCAAATCTTCCTGTTCTTGACCTCTTGCACACCCGGTGTCCCTTTGGTCGGGAAGCTTCTCGGCATGAGGAGGCTGGAAGGTGAGCTTCCCTCAGCCCCTTTGCAGCGAACGTTCAGCCCTGATATTTGTTTGTGTAAATGGAATGAATGATACTAGGCACGGGCTGTGCCAGATGGGTAATAAAGATTCAAGCCGAGAATATTATACCCAGCTCAGCGTGTGAAAACAAACAGTTAGACTGCCAGCCAGAGACGACTCTGTACACACATATATCATCCAGCGTAACACACACATACATACACGGAATGCCATATATATGAACCATTTTACTCAAGATTTATGTCTGATGGCTAATAGGTAGGATTGTGATGTTCACATTAATGCATCACTCTTACCAAATAAGATATTAATTATAGATGCAGCAGAATACATTTATTAGCTGAAGCTTCATGATGGCTTGTGATTCGACATTATATTGTAGCTCATGCAAAGCTTAAAGGGTTATTTTCCAAGGATTTTCTGTTACGTGCAATCTATTAGTTTATTCAGACTGACATGAATATAATTCTGTTGTGATTACCATGTCATTCTCACTGAATGATGTCAGGGCTGGACAAATCTCAGGAGGCAGGTAGCCGATGCACAAAAAAGGTTTTATGCAAATACAAGTCTGTTTGTGTTTTTTTTTAAAGGAAACCTGTCACAAGAGAAGCACAGAGGCTTCCATTACTGCCCTTTCCTTCTGAGATTGCTAGCTGCCTGATCGTCACACTAAAATCTTTTGCTTCAGCACTTTGAGTCCTTGATTTGGAACAAGTATGTACATAAGGTTTTCTGGCTTTCTGAATTACCATTCTTGTTTCAGGTCAGTATTGAGGACAAAGGGTTGATTTATTAAAGCCAAATAGGCTGTCAACTTTGCAAGGTAATTTCCCCCCTGAATGTGATGAAAATTCACGTTGCAAAGGATACATGCAAGAGGGGAAAAAACACAATGGGGTTCATTTACTAAAACTGGAAAGTGCAAAATCTGGTGCAGCTGTGCATGCTAGCCAATCAGCTTCTAACTTCAGCTTGTTCAATTAAGCTTTGACGGAAAAAAAAAATTACACATGAGAGGCAATTATAACTCAGGTACATTGAGAGTACACGTAGTAAATAGGAGTTGTAACGACAACTAATAGTTGCATCTAGGAGGCAATATAGCTCAGGTACTTTGAGAGTACACGTAGTAAATAGGAGTTGTTGCGACAACTAATAATTGCATAAGAGTGACAATTATAGCTCAGGTAATAATAGTTGCATTTGAGAGGCAAATATAGCTGAGGTAACAGTAGTTGCATATGAGAGGCAATTATAGCTGAGGTAATTTGGAAGTAAATGCCACTTTAAGATATTCCTTAGAAATGAGCCATAGGCACAACAGTATATCCCAAATAGTATGTTGGTAGGCAAAAGGCCTAATAAATAACAGCAATTGTATTAGATGGAACATAAGCAGCAGATCTTCCTATGGCACAACAAGTGACACAATAGCTACTTATCCATTTGCAGGCTTCAGTGTAGGAAGTAGGGATTCCGTGTAAGGTTTTCTTTTTTTAATGGTGTAAGGTTTTCAGCAAGGAAGGCCTCAAGGTTTGTCCCCAGCAATAGCTCTCTGTTACAGTAGATGTAACAGCACCAAAGTAGTAGTTGTTGCCTGGAGTGGTATAGCAGCATGGGAAGCGATGCAGTCCAGGGATTACTGGTAGCTTTAGCTTGGTTGAAGCCTAGCCGGCTACGGCCGACAATAATAGAACAAAGTTTGTATCTACATTGAATGCCTTTATAGGCAGGAGACCAGGTGCAGTGCATCAGCACTGATTCGAAAGTACCGCCGATTCACGGCGCACTTCCTCGTTCCAAGTTGGAACACACACGGCGCCAGGTGATGACGTCATCGCGCGAGCGCCGTAGGCTTTCCAGCATGGAACGCATTACGGCGCTAAAAGCGCCTGCCATACAGAAAACAGGCAGCGCGACGGGACAAGGAACAGCCGGCGGGAAAAGCAGCTGTTACAGACTCCAGCCAAGAAAAAAAATTGAAAAATTGACAACTGTATGATAATCACACTAGTGTATAGATAACAAAGCATATTAAAAAGACTACAGTTTTACAGTATGAGCTATCCCCCAGTTTGCCTGTCTGTTGATAGCACACTGCTATATTTCCAATTGGATGGGTAATGAGAAGCTTTTATTGGGCAAGGGATGGATATGTAAATAGATTGTGACGATTAGGGTTAAAAATAAAGGAGGAGAAGGAGCAGAAAAAAAATGGAGTATTAATGTGGAGGAAGACATGCATGGAGGAAATAACAAAAATTCGGTCCGACCTACCTTTGGTTTGATTGTAGTGCATTCAGGAATTATGAGACAGGGTTGCTATGATTTCCTGGCTGAGTTGGGGTCGTGGCTTCTTTAAAAAGGAACGAAGGTCCTCGGTCATGTTTTAATTACTGCTTGAGTATCTTATTTGGAAGATTTCAATACACTTCCTTTCCTGCAAAAACAGGAAGTACACAAAAATCATGCCAAAAAGAGGGGAAATTGGCAACAACTCCAGTATGTTGTGTTTTCCCTAATTTCTGTTGCTTCCTCGTTCCTGATTGAGTGGATTGATAGGGAATATAATACATGGATTAAAGCGGAGCTCCAGCCACGGTAAAAAAATTTTTTAAAGTCAGCAGCTACTAACAGTGTAGCTGCTGACTTTAAATAAAGACACTTACCTGTCCTAGGCGCCCGCGCTGATGGGCCCCCCGATGCCGGTCCCACGATCGCTCCGGGTCCCGCGCCGCCATTCACAATATGGGAAACAGGCAGTGAAGCCGTACGGCTTCACTGCCCGTTTCCTACTGCGCCTCCGCGAGTCTCACGCTGGCTTGTGAATGGGCGCGCTGCTCTCTGAGAACACACACAGTTCCCAGAAAGCAGCGCGCCCATTCACAAGGAGAAGAAGAAGAAAACACACCGCGGATTAGGAAGAGGCAGATTACGGACTTCCGCATAGCAACAGCTATTTCGGGTGAGTATTTTTTTTTTTTTTTTTTTCAGGTTTTTTTTTTTTTTTTTTTTTAAAACAACATTGTAAAATGTTGTTATACTTTAAATAATTTAGATTCCAAGGTGTATGGCCAGCTTGACTCTCTGATGTCACCGATAGCTTCTTCTTATTGGCTCTTTCAAAATGGTGCCTTATTGATCCAGCCAGTTACCTGCTTCTGTTATGTGGGCAATGCAAGGTTGAGGACACTAAGGCTCAATGCACACAGAAGCTGATAAACTGCAGTTTATTTGCTTTTTGAAGTTTTTTTTAAAAAGCCCATAAACTGAATGAATGAATGAATGAATGAATGAATGAATGGGAACTTATATAGCGCAGCACATGCGAAGTAAATCGCCTCTGGGCGCTTGTTGTTCCTGTCTCTCTTGAGATCAAAAGAGATGAGTCTTAATCTTTCTCCTAAAGACTAAGTAGTTCTCCTCCAGCCGAATGCAGGCTGGTAAGGCGTTCCATAGTCTGGGACCTTGGACAGCGAATCTCCTGTCTCCTTTGGACTTGTATCTGGCTTTCGGTATCTGAAGCCGATTTTGATTGGTGGATCGTAGAATACGATTGGGATTGTGAATTTTTAATTTTTCGCATAGATAATGGGGAGCATTCCCATGGATACATCTATGCGCTAGACAGAGAGCTTTAAAGGTGATTCTGTCTTTAACTGGTAGCCAGTGAAGGGATCTCAGTGAAGATGAGATCGATTCCCAGGGTTTTTTCCCAGTCACAAGTCTGGCGGCCGTATTTTGAACGACTTGAAGACGAGCGATTTGGTACTTGGGGAGTCCGAGGTAAAGGGCATTTGCATAGTCCAGTCTGGAGTTTACAATTGCTCCCACCACGACCGCTATGTCTTTCTTGGGAATAAAAGGCGTGAGTCTGCGTAGTAGGCGCAGCAGATGGTGAGATCCGCTGACTACTGCCCCTATTTGTGCGTTCATTGTCATGTCGGAGTCAAAGATGACCCCAAGACTTTTGACTTTGGCGCTAGGGGTGATGATTTTGCCCAGAATGGGCGGGGGGATCCAGGTTGTTGACGATTGATTCCTACGCTTGGCGTGAAACAGAAGGAGTTCTGTTTTCGCTCCGTTGAGTTTGAGATAACTCTTTGTCATCCAGTCCTCTATCAAAGAGAGGCATGTCTCTAGATTGAGGTGGTGATCCTTTTTATTGCAAATGCGGAAGTACAGTTGCGTGTCGTCTGCATATGAGTGATATAGCAGTTTTTGGCTGCTGATGATTTCGAAAAGAGGACGCACATAGATGTTGAATAACATCGGCGACAGGGGAGATCCTTGAGGGACCCTGCACGATAATGTGCGTTGTTCAGAAGTGAAGGGTCCTAGCTTCACTATTTGCGAACGGTTTTCCAAAAAAGAGGAGAACCAGGATAGATCTGCGACTTTGGCTATTTTAGCCAGCCGCGTCAATAGCAGCTTGTGATCAACTGTGTCAAAGGCTGCGCTTAGGTCCAGCAAAACCAGAAGAGAAGATTCTCCTTCGTCTGCGGCCTCGAGAACGTCGTCCCATATCTTAAGCAATGCTGTTTCCGTCCCGTGACCGGGACGGAATCCTGATTGAAGTGGGTCGAGTAAGTTGTGGGTATCTAGATGCAGTTGCAGCTGCTGTACCACAGCTTTCTCCATTACCTTGGAGAGAACATTTAGGCCTGTTATGGGGCGCCAGTTGAGTGGATCCTTGGGATCCAGGGTGGCTTTCTTCAAGATGGGTTGAATGAAACCCTCCTTCAGCTGGGAGGGCATTATGCCCTCCCTGAAGGATTGGTTGATAAGCTGCGTGACAGGAGGTGCCAGGATATCGGCGCATTCCTTGAGCAGTTTAGTGGGGATAATATCATTTGGCGCAGTGCTGTTGCGCAGAGTGCCGATGATATTTTTAGTGGTCTGAATAGAGATGGATTCCAGCGTGAACTCACCTAACTGTGGTGAATTGCTGCCGGTGCTGTGTAAATGACTACGGGGGGGGCTGGGAGAGCAATTGTTCTGCTGAATGCTTTGCCGGATAGCCTCAATTTTGTTAATAAAGCAATCCGACAACTCATCGCAAAATTCTTGTGTATCCAAGTTGGGGGCTTCCAGACATCGTGGATTCATGGTCTGAGTGACCAGCTTGAAGAGTTCGCGGGGTCGATTTAGGGCACCGTTGATAGCCTCAGAAAAATAGTTTTTCTTGGCTTCGAAGATTTGCTTGTAGTATTTTCT
Source organism: Rana kukunoris (assembly GCA_029574335.1). NCBI lineage: Eukaryota > Metazoa > Chordata > Amphibia > Anura > Ranidae > Rana > Rana kukunoris. The sequence continues at coordinate 47,426,744 of CM056059.1, read as the reverse complement.
GGTTTTTGCCTTGTAGATCGAGAGGTTCTCATCTGAAGAGCTTCTTTTCCAGGCTGCTTCTGCCCTTCTGCGCTCTTGCTTCAGTAGCGCCAGCTGGTTGTTGAACCAGCCAGAGTTATTTTTCCTGATCAGAGTCTTTCGTTTCGGCGCTATCAAGTCAGCTGCCTGCAATAGTGCTGTGTTTATGGCCTCCAGAGTTTCTTCCGCTGTTTGGTGCGGTTGAATTGTGTTTAATTTTTCCCCTAACGTGGCTTTGAAGAGTTCCGAGTGGAGCTTCTTCTGACATCTGGTCCAGTGTGTTGTCACTGGATTTGATGTTTTTGTTAGGGGGGGGAATTCAGAAATAATGAACTTTATTGCATGGTGATCTGTCCATGGCAATGGTTCATTATCCAATATTTTTATTTCCAGATCTTGTCTGAAAATAAGATCGAGCGTGTGACCTGAAGCATGTGTGGGCCCACATACTAGTTGCTGAAGCCCTAATCCTTCCAAGTGGTCGATGCAGGCGTCGGCAATGGGGTCTTGCGGGGAGTTGGCCCAGAGGTTGAAATCCCCGAGCAGCAAAAGGTGTTTGCTGTTCAGGGTATAGGTGGAGGCAAAGTCCGTCAAAGATGGGAGCAGCTGCGACTTGGGGCCGGGTGGCCTATAGCAGAGTAGAATCCGGACGGTCTCCTGGCCATTTACTTGCAGTTGAAGAGTAAGGGTTTCCATAAATGGAAGAGGATTTTGGAGGCTTGGTTTTGTGATCGCAAGACGCGTCTTATGGATCACCGCCAGTCCTCCTCCTCTTTGCCCTATTCTGTTTTCCGTTATAATACGGTAGTTTTCTGGCACCAATTCTCCTAGAATGGAGTTACAGTCGGCTGTGAGCCAGCTCTCTGTAATAAAGAGGCAGTCTAAGTCATGTTGTAATAAGAAATCATGGATTTCTAATCGGTGTTTTACTGCCGATCTAGTGTTGATCAATGCACATGATATGTGCTTGGGCTGGGGTAAATGGCTGCGATTTCTGGCAGTCGATCGTCGATCGATCCTCAAAAGTCGCAGATTTCTTAGGGCTTTTTTGGTGGCGGCCGGCAGAATGGCGGCAAATCGACCCAGATCCCAAATGATCTCCGCCGAGTATTGCCGATTAACCATGTCCGCCGTGGAATCAAGGGCGGGGGGGGGGTGGGGTGGATTCACAAGGATAACTGAATCCTCAGATCCAGTGCTTGGTCCAGAGGAAGGCAAAAAAACCCTCACCACGCTGAGCCAATATGCTGCGGTAGGGGAAAAAAATTCCTTCCTGACCCCTGAAGAGGCGATCGGGTATTAGCCCTGGATCAAGTAATAGTGAATAGGGCTGGGTGGAGGAAGATGGCCGCCGACCTGGCAGCAGGATCCAGGCTGGGGGGTATCAGACTGAGTGGTGCCTGGTGGGCTAAGGGAGATGATCAGAGGGCAAAGGGGCTCTACTGGGGTGGGGGGGGCTTTATGGCCCGATTGATTAGGTGGTGCCGGCTGATTGGGGGGGTGGAGAGCGGCGCGCCGCTAGGCCGCGGGTGAAGCCGCGGCCTTTCCTGAGTAGCGGCTGCCGCGAATCTGCACTGATCGGCGCGGAGGGAACAAAAACACCGCGCCCGAGGGTAGCGGTGGCTTGTGGGGATGGCTGGCGGAAAGGACACCCGAGCGGGGGTAGAGGTATGGGGGTGAGGAGCGGGGAGGAGCCGTGGGGATTGGGGGAAGCCGACTAATTGGGGAGTGAGGAGCGGCGCGCCGCTAGGCCGCGGGTGAAGCCGCGGCCTTTCCTAAGTCGCGGCTGCCGCGAATCGGCACTGATCGGCGCGAAGGGAACCCCAAGAAAAAACGCCCGAGGGTAGCGGTGGGTAGCGGTGGCTTGTGGGGATGGCTGGCGGAAAGGACGCCCGAGCAGGGGTAGAGGTATGGGAGCGAGGAGCAGGGAAGAAGCCGTGGGGATTGGGGGAGGCTGCTGTGGCTTGTCCTGAGAAGGACGGCCGCCTGCAGCTCCCAAGAAGTGGCTTACCAGGTCAGGTGGAAATCCAGGAGGGGGGGAGAGCAGCTAGTCCGAGTGGTGGCAGATGGATGGCGGGTGGATGACAGGGAGATGGAAACCCTGCCTGCCTGTCTGTGAGGCCGGAGCCGCACAGTGGGAGGACCCTGCACTATCCCTGAGAGAGTGACTCGTGGGAGAGCGTCCTGCTCTCTCGATGTCTGACTACACACTGACTACACACTGAGAGGAGCTCTTAGTGAATAAACTGAACTCTATGTTAGCCTATGTGCCCATGCACACCTGGGCGTTTTTTAGTGTTAATGGGCTTTGGAGCTTATTTCTGAATGCCCGAAATTTGCGTTCAAAGTGCCGTTTTTCGGCGGGAAAATCGCAAAAAAATGCTGGCGCCAGTGTTTTTTAGCGTTTTTTTTTCAAAGTATAAAAAAACGCTATTGCAAAAACGCTAAAAAAAACTTTGAAAGGCTCCCAGCAAAGCTACTGGCGTTTTTTTAGCTTTTGTGTGCATCTTACAATGCAAGATGGTTTTACTTTTAAAGTAAAAGGGAGCATTTAAAAAAAACGATTGAACACTTTCATATTCCAATTCTATATTTAATAAAGTAAATAAAGGAATTTCTAATTTTTCTTTTCTGAAATCACATGTCCATATGTTTGTACATTTAATACCATCCAGGGCCTTCTAAGAGTAGACCTATATTTAAAAAAATGTGGAGGCTGACATTTCTGACTTTTCCTCTGAAAATTCATATTTTCTGGCTATCTTACTGACTCAGTGGCTTCAGTCGTTCCAGACTCACTTACCAGCAACAGTTATGTAAATCAGGACCTCCGAAGTCACATTTTCAGTAGGATTTCATCAATAGCAGCCCCCATATTTCTTCTATCGCAGGTTACTGAAAACTTTCAGGGCCTATTTAGATTAGAGCCTTTTGGGACATGGGACTTTACGGGACACTTTTTTTGGGGGTTAAAACATGAAATCAAATAATAGTTTATTGGACTAAAACCATAAATAAATAAAAAATTACGTGCACTGCCGTAATGATTCAAACCCACACTGCAAAGATGTATGAAAACGAATTCATATCATATGTCTACCAACATTACCCCTAATAAAGTTTGTGTCTGCAAAAAATCCAAAGGATTGGCAGGTGGGAAGCTGGCTGGTTTGGAGAAAAAATGTGCAGCAAACCCTCCGGGATACAGGCTATACAGAGAGCTTAACCTTCGTCCATTGGAGGCCAGCTTTCCACTGAACGAAGGACTCCAATCACAGGTAAGTATGACCCTCTCTTCTTCTCAGCAACAGCGTCCTTCCTATATTCCTGTATAACAGCACTAGGACTGGTAAAACCCTGAAGGACAACAGCTGCAGACCAGCTAGTAGCATGTTATTTAATAACTTATTCAATGTCACCCTTTAAACTAATCATGGGGGCCTGGAAACCCCTTCGGACCACTATACATAGACACTGCGGCCCCCATTATACTTATGCACTATATACATATACACACACATATACAGTATATATATATATATATATAGATATACTTTAATATGTTTTTCCTGTTCAGTGATATTTAAGGGTTTTCAATACAAACAACAAAGGTTGCAGCACAGATGATCATGAAAAGTCATAATTAGAACACATGCACCATTTGGTCAACTTCAAAAACAGATTAACGTTAATACATTTTCATCTTTATTGTGAGTGTTACCGCATCTATTGCCATAGGAACATGCATACTTCTATACCGGAAAAGGCTTTGTTATTAGGTTGATACAATTAGTAATAATTTTCTTCCAATTTTTAATACTTTTCACTGTTTTGCTGTCCAGCACTGCTTTACAAGCTGCTTTTTGAGCCCACCAATCCCTCTAATATATGGACTCTGCTAATTTCTCTTTCAGCTTTCTCCATAACAACAGAATTTATATGCCGACAAGATGAACAGATGTAAAAAGTTGTAATTCAATGATTATGTCGCTATCTTTGTCTCTTTTTGAGGAATTAGGTATTGCACTCGTGGGAAGTCACATTTTATGCCTTGTTGGGATAATGAATATTATGGTAATATGCAGAGAATGTGAATTTTGGAAAGTTAAAGGGGGGGAGGGGAGACAGTGAGGAAGGTCTCCTGTGCATGGTAATAAATAGGAAGTAAATTTGTCATTATAGCCTGAATCTGAGTGTGCTGGGGGGTGTTCTAGGCACCAGATTTAATTAAATCCTTTTTTAATATACAGACATCTAAACTGCATAATTCCCATGTACTGCAAAACGGAGAGCAATATTAAGACAAACAGTCAGCGTGAATTACTAAACGCCTGCGAGAGGAGAGTCAACACACGTAGCCTATGGAGGGGAGATACTGCGAGCATTGGGAAGCATATTAACCCCTGTGTGACTGGGGGCTCACATGCTTCTGCTTGTTACAAGTGTAAAAGGCTTGTGAAGAGTCTGAGTATATGAAGAGTAATGCCGCGTACACACGGTCGTTTTTTGCGATGAAAAAAAACGAAGTTTTCTGTGAAGTAAAAAACGACGTTTTTGAAACGTCACTTTTCAAAGACAATTTTGCATACACACCATCGTTTTTTCACAAAAAGCGAGGTTACGTTCACCACTCTTTTCCATTGAAGCTCGCTTCATAACTAGCTACTGGGCATGCGCGGGTTGAAAAACGTCGTTTTGAACGACGTTTTTGCTACACACGGTGACTTTTTGTGAAACAAAAAACGACGTTTTGAAAAACGACACAAAAAATTCAAGCATGTTGGAATTTTTTTTTTGGTCGTTTTTTTGAAGACAAAAAACGACGTTTTGCCCACACACGATCAATTTAAATGACGTTTTAAAAAACGTCGTTTTTTTTTCATCGCAAAAAACGACCGTGTGTACGCGGCATAAGAATACTCCTAACCAATCACCCAAATTGCCGGGACATGTCAGTACATGGCTCATATATGAGTGAGAGGCCTAATTCTCTGAATCCATTGTTGTTCATAATTGCACATGCACATACCTCCTATACCATCCTTCAATATGAGTACTTGGTGCCTTCTATTAATGCAGACATCAATGACTTTAGCTCTTTTCCTGCTATAATACATTGTAAAGGCCTTCTGTCCTCATAATGCAGAGGGACATGTCACATCCTCGTAATACACAGATGTCAGGGACACATACTTTTGTGTTTCTGGCAATAAAAGGCTTAATTTGAGAGAGGGGGTGGGAGGTGACTGTCACCAAGCTTTAAATCCCCCTGTCAGCGTCAGGTCCTCTCATATGTCACTGTCCATCCCAAGAGAAGGATGACTGCTGCCACACGCTGACATCCCATGATGCCTTTGTCCAGACTCCAAGTTCCTCCTTCTCAGATATAAATCATTTCTCAACAAGAGATTTCTAATGAAACGGCACTTCTGAAATATGTATGTTTCCTTTTGGTCGTGTTCCAGCACTTTCCTCCTGACACCTCTTGTAAGGAGGAGGAGGAGACGCTGGCTTCTGTTAAAGAAACTAGCCACTGAAGTGGAAGGCTGGGTACAAGACGCAATGTCAGAACTCTGTGACCTTGGAAAAAGGTGCTTAAAGATTGTCAATGTTCCACGGAGCTCTTCGTGATTTGCAGCCAGTCACCTTAACTTCTTCTATTGGAAGACATGCTAGATATTCTCTTTTTTACATTGTAGAAGTAGTTACTGATCATGCCTATGCTTGTGATCTTCTACGTGTTTACATCTGGCCACATGGCAGCAGTTCTCATTGTTTGTATGTTATTAAAAAGCAATTTCAGATTTCAAGTGAAATCGGTCATAGAACTTCTGAAATACTAACGCCATCTAGGAAACGCAGCAAGTAACATAGTCACTCAATTTACCTAATTTTATTCTATGTAATCCACTGTGGCCACATTCAACAGATCTCCCCAAGTGTTGGACGGGTCTGCTTCCTAAAGCCTGGGCTAGCTAATGTCTGTTATCTTTCTATACTTGACTACTAATGTATCTTCGATTAGATGCAACCCTTCAGCTTTGAATCTCATTTTTGGTTGTAATTATGTAACTTCACTGATACCAGTCGTGGCATTTTGATACAGCAGGTTTTGTTAGGGGAATACCATTCATGCATTACCAACAGGTCAGCAAAAGTGGTTCCCAGACCACCAAATTACCAACACAATGGAGATGGGAGGCAGAACAGTATGCCACAGCAATGCTTGAATGAAAACCTCAAGTAGTTGTTGTTCAACCATACAGCATGCTTGTTCAAATTCTGAATATAATGGTGTGACTCTGACCGTGTACTAGCGGATTTTGCTGTTTGTTCATTCTTGGGTTGCTGGATCTTAATATATTGGTATTCTCTTGTTTTGTAGTCATGTTGGCAATTGAGTCCATGATGACACTACATTTTACTTGTGTTCTGGTTGTTCGATATCTATTTACTGTATTTATTGGCGTATAACACTCACTTTTTTACCCTGAAAATAGAGGGTAAACTGTGCCCGCGTGTTATACGCAGGGGGCCGTGGCAGTTTTTTTTCCTGATACTGCCCTCCTAAAGTTATGGTGCACGTTATACGCCTGTGCATGTTATACACCACTAAATACGGTATTTCTAAACACAGATAATTTGGGCAGGGAGTCATTTTGTGCTTGCCAGTGGGTCAGTTATTGATTCAGAATAGGCTAACCTGCCAGTATGTTCCCTGTGTGCGTCAGCAGCATGAAGCTTGCAGTTCTTAGCGGGATTTCGTTGTTCACAAACAAATCATAAGACCTTTGTTTGATCCTCTCTTCACCTGACATGCATATCCTCCATTTACTATGTGTTGGAGAACCCCCCTACCACCACCTATGAGGAAGTAGTGGAGGGCGCAAAGTTATCTATGTTCATCTGTGGCTGCCAGTGGGTATAAGTAGTAATTTTCAATTGACAATTTTCCAATTAGGCAAATTTACAAATAGAAATTTTGCATTACATTGAATACATGCATATAGATTTATCCAGACTTCCGAGAATCTTGAAATAGTTACATTGAAATTGTATCGTGTGACAATCCTAAACTGTGTATCAGCAACTTATAGTATGTGTGATAGTTGAATATTGAAGCTGAATACCAGACAGATACATGAATATTCAGTTAACTGTTTTGCCTGCCAATGATTATTTTTAGCTGATATTGTAAATCAGACACATCTGCTAGACAACACAGCCAGGAACTGGGCCTATCTATAGACTGTTCAGAAATATAGCTTGGTCCAAATCCCACCTCAGCCCAGCAGTTGAATGGGCAGGGTAGGATCACAGTTGGATGTTCATGGAGCCTGTGCTTTCCCCTCTTGTAAGCCTGATCCCTGTACGTGCTGCATCCCTCTTCACTGCTGTGCAAGGGATTACTGATTCAGGTAACTATGCTGGATCCGTATAAAATACCCACAATGGGCCGGATTCTAAAACTTTTTACGTTGGCGTATCTCCATATATGCCAACGTAAGTCCAATTGTGCACCGTCACATCTTTGCGCTGATTCACAAAGCAAGATACGTCGAAAAACATGGCTTCAGCCGCCTGACGTAACTTGCCTACGCTGGCGTATCCTGGGCGCATAGTTACGCTGGACGCATTCGGCGTTCCCATTATAAATATGCAAATATCTAAGATACGCCGATTCACGAACGTAGATGTGCCCTGCCGCTTCATATACGCGATTTGCGTAAGGCTTACGTCCGGCGTAAAGTTACCCCTCATATAGTAGGCGCAGTTAATGCAAAGGTATGGGCCTGGGAACGACACCGTTGAATTTTACGTTGCGAACGCCGTTTACGTAGTACTATGTGAATAGGGCAGTGCGTAGGTTACGTTCACGTTGTAGGCATTGCGCCGACGTATCTTAGTGAGTATATGCGACGAGATTCTGAGCATGCGCGCGCATGCCCAGTTCGACCGACCATTCATTTGCATGGGGTCACGCTTAATTTAAATAGATGACGCCCACCTCCTTCCTACTTTGAATTAGGCGGGCTTATTTACACTACGCCGCCGCAAATTACGGAGCAAGTGCTTTGTGAATACTGCACTTGCCTCTCTAAGTTGCGGCGGCGTAGCGTAAAGAAGATACGCTACGCCCGCACAAAGATACGCCAATGTATCTGAATCCCGGCCAATGATTTCCAGTGAACGTGTAACAAGACTAGATGGTGGTTTTTGTGTTTGCTTAGATTTTAGCTTTGGTAAACCTAAACTACCGTAGTGAGAGAGCAATGGTGATAAGCAAAGTGTAGTAGACCATCAAATTCAGATCAGTAAGACTTCTTTTCACACCGGGGTGTTTTTCAGGCACTTTGGCATTAAAAAAGCGCCTGAAAGAAGCCTCATCTGCAATCCCAATGTGAAAGCCTGAGTGCTTTCAGAGCCCTTTCACACTACCAGCGCCCGAAAAACGCTGGTAAAGCTCCGCTAAGACCCCTTTCACACTGGGACGTTTTTTTGGGCGCTTTGGCGTTAAAAAAAAGCGCCTCAATGGAAAGGGGCGCTTTAGAAGTGGTGTATTCAACGCTCCTTAAGCGCTGCAGAGAAGCTGCTTGCATGACTTTTGATGACGCCCTGCCAGCGCAGCGCCTCAGTGTGAAAGTACTCGGGCTTGGAATTGCAGAGGAGGCTTCTTTCAAGCGCTTTACAGGCGCTTTTTTTTAACGCTAAGACCCCTTTTACACTGGGGCGTTGTTCAGGCACTTTAGTGTGAAAGCACTCAGGCTTTCACATTAGGATTGCAGATGCAGCTTTTTTTAGGCGCATTACAGGTGCTGCTTTTTTTAACGCCAAATCGCCTGAAAAACGCCCCAGTGTGAATGGGGTCTAAAGGAAAATTCTGATGGATTGCACAGGGTTCTTGCACTCCCAAACTATTTGCAATGCACTTATTTTGCGTATACCCCATACTACTATTTGCTGGCCAATAAAACCCTTGCACATTAAAAGACTACTTCTCTTCCTTCACTTCCATGAGTAATCTAACATCGTATGCAGTCAAAATGCTAATTCTTTATATTATAACCAGACAAAAAAGTATACTGTATTGTAGTGGGATAACACATGCTTCTTCTAATACATTGCCGTTCACATTGAGAAGATGGCTTCCTACAAACCCATGTCTGTTCTAGTTATATGAGCTTCCCTAAGGGTTCCTCCTAAATAATCCTGATAAATTATGAGACATACGCGTTTATGTAGCTGGTTGTTTAACCTATCAATTTTTAAACCTGTCTAACAGTCGAAGGAGTATTTCTTCAATTATTCCATTACTTGTCGCTTAGCAACCACTCTCTTCCCCACCAATCAGCTCTTATTGTGCTTGTCACATGGTCTCTATGATTTCTTCTCCGCCATTAATTGCCTATTTAAACAAAAATGAAATAATCTTGATTGTTTCTGTGCTCTGCTTCCTATGCACACATTTCGTCATTATCGCTGGTGATCACAGTCCCGGCTTAAAGTGGATGTAAAGCCACTCTCATCCTTTCTAAACTACTGCCATAGTGTTGATCTATAAGGATATAGATGCCTCCTGCATGTATCCTTACCTGTCAAATGTCTCCCCTCTGTCTGTTATAAGAACTGAAAAACTGCAGATTCTGTGGGTGGATCTGTTGTCTGGAGCTCTGTGGGTGGAGTCGTGATTTCAGTAGCGTCCCCGCCCACCTCTACACTCCCCTTGTCAACGTGTATTTTTTCCTATGTATCCCTTAGGCCTCGTACACGCGACCGAGGAACTCGTCGGGCGAAACACATCGTTTTCCTCTTCGAGTTCCTTGTTAGGCTTGTCGAGGAACTCCACAAGCTTGCTTTGCGTACACACGTTAAAGACCAAATTTCCTCGTTCTCAAACGCGGTGACTTTAACACATACAACGGCAGGGGGAGTTCGATTCCATTGGCACAACCCTTGGGGCTGCTTTTGCTAATCTCATGTTACTGCATGTTAGGTTAAGGTTTGGTAAGAGACATTTGCACTTTTCAGTCTGTTACAGCGTGATAAATGTGCTATTTCCATTACAAACGCTACTTTTATCGAAGATGCACAGGTTTCTTAGCATACACACGCTCGAGTTTCTCGTCGAATAGCAGCCCGACGAGGAACATGACGAGCCAATTTGACTCCCGCCGCCAATTTGAGTTCCTCGACAGTTTCCTCGATGAAAAACGTACACGACCGGTTTCCTCGGCAAAAAAAATTCTCCCACGAGTTTCTTGATGGATTCTGCCGAGGAAACCGGTCGTGTGTACGAGGCCTTACACTAAATTCTGCTATGATCACTAACATCGAGTCAAAATCCAGAAAAGTAACCACATGACTTCAGAAAAGGAGTGGGAGTGGGAATTAAAAAATAATGCCTGTCTTCCAGGCTAGTGCATGAGATATGTAAATAACTGTCAGGCCTCGTACACATGACCGTTCTCCTCAACAAAATGCATCAAGAAACTCAGTGGCAGAGCTTTTTTGCCAAGGAAAACGGTCGTGTGTATTTTTTTCGTCGAACAAGAACAAGAAGTCAAGAAGAACAAGTTCTCTTTTTCCTCGTCGGGAGTCTCAATTTCCTTGTCGTGTTTCTCATCAGGCTTGTTTACGATGAGAAACACGTTCGTGTGTATGCTTAGAAACCCACGCATGCTCTGAATAAAGTATGAGATGGGAGCGTGCCTTCGGTAAAAGTAGGGTTTGTAATGGAAATAGCACATTCGTCACGCTGTAACAGACTGAAAAGTGCGAATCGTCTCTCACCAAACTTTTACATAACACGCAGTAACATGAGATTAGCAAAAGCAGCCCCAAGGGTGGTGCCAGTGGAATCGAACTTCCCCTTTATAGTGCCGTCGCACGTGTTGTACGTCACCGTGTTTGAGAACGACGAGATTTTGTCTTGACAGTGTGTACGCAAAGAAAGCTTGACAATATTCTCGACAAGCCTGACAAGGAACTCGTCGAGGAAAACGATGTTTCATTTACGACGAGTTCCTCGGTGGTGTGTACGAGTCCTTACTCACAGCAAGGGGGCAAAACGGACTAAGGTTTTTCTCTGTAAGTCCGTTTTATTTCACTGAACAATAAAAGAGGATTGCTCAGAGCTGGATTAACTCTGTGTGGCAAGACTGGGCACAGATGATAGGAAATTTTATACTGTACATTGTGACATTAAAAATAAATAAACATTTTCGGGTTTACATCCACTTTTAGAGGAAAGATTCAGTTCAATGTACCACCTTCCAGGTGGGAAAAGCAACTTGTGGCGCTGTCTCCTTCTTCAGGTGAGGTCTTGCCAGTTGGAAGAGGGTGGAGATTGGCACTGCCATTGCCTGCAAATGAACACTCTGGCACTTAAACAGGAAGCTGATATAATCATTTTGTATAGATGGACATTTGGCAGCTGGTACTAAGAGCGTCTGACAATATCGGAAGGTGAGATGTGGCCCACAACACAGGTGCAGCTGCCACTGACTGCGAATGGAGGAAATGATGAGAAAAGGGTTGCGGGTTTATAAGTGAAAGTCTGGCGGTTGGCTGTCAATTATTTGGCAGTATGTGGAAAGGGAAGGTCACCACTGCAGCCTGTTGATATCTGCTCTGATTAATTGAAAGGGGGCGGGGTGGTGGTTTATGGTGGACATCAGCGTATAAATCACAGATTGCGATACAGGGACAAAGCTTGGGTCAAAGCAGAATTAAACAAAGCAGTGCCGTGGGTTAAAGTGCAGATTCAGTAATCTGTGCTTTAAAGCCGAGGATGCTGTGGGATTTCATTGTGTGACATCTCTGTATACCTCAAGAGTCTCTGTCCTTGTCTGTGTCAGCGACCTCGATAAAAACCCAATTCCCAACTCTTCTCTGCCAGGAAAAAAAAAAAGGGCTCTGGAATTCATGCAAATCACATTAATTCTAGCATCTCCCTTGTGAGCCTGCTATAAACTGCAGCCTAATTAAATATTTTTTAACGATGTGAGTAATTTTTGCCACGGGGCGGATTCAGGGGGAAATTTAATATGAGATCACAAAAGCTGTTCCCAGCGTTGATTCTGTAAATTAATAACTACGAGCCAAGCAGAGAAATATACAGACCTAATAAAGGCAGACACAGAGAAAGAAGCATCATAGATTCCTTAATGCTGCAATGGTGCTTTATAACACCTTTGTGTATTCCAGTTTTAATCAAGTATGCCATGGAAAACCAGCACTGTGCCACAGAGCTAGAATAGTGGCGCTGCCATATTATTTATATTTTGAAACTCCATCAACTTCAGGTTTCCCTTAGAATTCATCTATACAAAGAAAGAGGTGCAAATGTTTCCTTTAATTAAAAACTTTTTGAGAAAAAATAAACAAAAAGTGGTATCAAAAAATATAATTTATTGCAGCTCGCCAATCCTTAACCACCTCAATACTGGGCACTTTCACCTCCTTCCTGCCCAAGCCATTTTTCAGCTTTTAGAGCTGTCACACTTTGAATGACAATTGTGCAGTCATGCAACACTGTGCCCAAATGAAATTTGTATCACTATTTCCCCACAAATAGAGCTTTATATTGGTGGTATTTGATCACCTTTGTGGTTTTTATTTCTTGCACTATAAACAAAAGAAGAGGGACACGTTTGAAAAAAACACAATATTTTAAACTTTTTGCTATTTTAACTATCAATTTTTTTAAACAACATTTTTCCTCAATTTAGGCCGATGCTCTTTTATTTTTATGTATTCTTCTACATATTTTTGGTAAGAAAAATCGCAATAAGCATATATTGATCGGTTTTCCCAAAAGTTATAGCGGCTACAAAACAGGGAATAGATTTATAGCATTTTTAATTTTTTTACTAGTTATGGCGGCGATCAGGGATTGCAGCGGACACTTTTGACACATTTTTGGGACCATTCACATTTATACAGCGATCCCTGCTATAAAAATGCATTAACTACTGTATACATATGACTGGCATGAAAGGGGTTAACACTAGGGGCTGATCAAGGGGTTAATGTGTTCCCTAGGGAGTGATTCTTACTGTGGGGGGAGGGGACTGACTGGGGGAGGTGACCAATCAGTGTCCCTATGTACAAGGGACATGCCATCGGTCTTCTCTCCCTGACAGGACGTAGATCCATGGACCTGCTCAGTTACTGGGCAATCAGGGCCGCCAGGCACGTGCATCGGGTCCCCAGTGACGTTCCGGGCACGCGCTCCCCCTAGTGGCTTTGGAAGGTGCAATGTCATATGACGTCCACCCAGAACAACAGGCTCTTCCTCCCTCCTTGACAGCGGGCAGTAGAGAAGTGGTTAAAAGGGTTGTAAACCCTTGTGGTTTTTCACCGTAACGCATTATATGCGTTACGGTGAAAAACCTTCTTTCATGCTGCAGCCCCGCAGACCCCGTGTTTTTTTTACCTGATCCCTGTCTTTCTCTTCCCGTGGTAAGTATACCAGCTAAGGCTGGTGTCTCGTGTCTTGATTGTATAGATTGATAGCAGCGCAGCCACTGGCTTCCACTGCTGTCAATCAAAACCAATGACCAGGGGGCGGGGCCAAGTCCTGCTTCTCTGTCAATAGACAGAGAAGCAGGACACAGGAGCGCGCCCGCATGGGTTTCCCAAAGGAGAGCGCTTCTCCAACGGCCACTCGTCAAGAGGAGGAGCCAACAGCACTGCTGAGGGACGCCAGAAGAGAAGGTAAGTAAGTATGACATGTTTGTTATTTTAAAAGAAAAAAAACAAGGGTTTAGTAACCCTTTAAATGTCATAACTGGATTTGTTTTCTTTTTTAGATTTTTCCCTTTATTTTCACCTAGTGATCTGGCCAGTAAGTCTGTTATTTTTCAGTTTCCTTTAACAGATCAAGCTATCCATTAAAAGTGGCAGTTGGAGGGTTAAAACAAACATAAATAAAGACACAATCCCCTCCTCTTCTTCAAACATCTGACGTCCAGCAGGATGGCATAGCTCCCATGCATGCATAGGCATTCATTCATCCTTGCAAATAAGCACGATGCCGATAATGTGCCCTGAGCTACACATTGGCCAGGTGATCTGGCCAGGAAATATGTTACTGGCTGAATAACCAGGTCAAACTACAGGGAAAAAAGACTGAAAAATTAAACTATTGCAGCCACCACACCTAGGGAATGGTAAGCTGCAATATATAAATTAATTAATATAATACAGTAAAACCTTGGTTTGAGAGTAACTTGGCTTGAGAGTGTTTTGCAAGACATTTTTTTTTCAATTTTGACTTGATATTCAAGCGATGTCTTGATGTAAGAGTAATGTCATGTCACAACTGGGTATAAAAGTGAAGAGAGGAGCCTCTAAGTATAGCAATATGGTTACTCTTAATGAAGGTACATTAACCAACTCACTTGGTTGATGATTAAAAAAGCCACATCTAATTATGCAGGGATCCGGGGTAAAGCTGTCCACATAAACAGACCTCCACAAGCGTTTTAAGCCTTGCTTTCAGATCGCTCTACTGCAGGGTAGTCTTCCCGGTCACGATTGCAGACTGACAGCAGTGAGAACCGGTGGTGCGGAGGATGGTCTATGTGGACAGCTTTACCCCGGATGCCTGCATACTTATGTGCCTCTTTTATTCATCAACCATGTGAGTTGCTAAATGTTGTACCTTCATTAAATGTAACCATATTGCTACACTTAGAGGTGCCTCTCTTCTCTTTTATACTCTGTAGCTCCTGCTAGATTTTGCTTCTAATATCCTTGTGGAGGCTTCCATTTGTGGATGGACATTTTATGGTTACACAACCTATTACATTACTATAATCTTTTTATATGGGCTACAATCTAAAGGACTTATGAATAAATGGTTGTGGAACGAATCATCTGAGTTTCCATTATTTCTTATGGGAAAATTTGCTTTGATATAAGAGTGCTTTGGATTACAAGCATTCTTCTGGAACTAATTATGCTTGCAGGCCAAGGTTTTACTGTATTTAATACCACTTTAATGCAGAAGCACAGAAAGGATAAATAGTGTTCATTCTTGTATGCATACTAGCAGCCTTGTTCAATAAGCAGCACAAGAAGCAGCATGCAATAAGACTATTAACCACTTGACCACTGGGCACTTAAACCCACTTAATAACCAGACCAATTTTCAGCTTTCGGTGCTATGGTACCAATTACTGAAAATTGATCAATTTGATCACATTTGATGTACTGACAGCCTCTCTCATTTCTTGAGACCCTAACATGCCAGAAAAGTACAAATACCCCCCAAATGACCCCTTTTTGGAAAGAAGACATTCCAAGGTATTTAGAAAGAGGCATTGTGAGTTTTTTTAAGTTGTAATTTTTCCCACAATTCTTTGCAAAATCAAGATTTTTTTCATTTTTATTTTCTTTCCACAAAATTTTCATATTAGCAGGTTATTTCTCACACACAGCATATGCATACCGCAAATTACACCCCAAAACACATTCTGCTATTCCTCCCGAGTATGGCGATACCCCATGTGTGGGACTTTTACACAGCGTGGCCACATACAGAGGCCCAACATGCAGGGAACGCCATCAGGCGTTCTGGAACACCCAGACCAATTCTGACATTTCTCTCCTACATGTAAAAATCAACACTTATTTGCTAGAAAATTACATAGAACCCCAAAACATTATATATGCTTTTTTAGCAAAGACCCTAGAGAATACAATGGCGGTTGTTGCAACTTTTTATCGCGCATGGTATTTGCACAGCAATTTTTCGAACACATTTTTTTTGGAAATAAAACAGTTTTGTGCTTTTAAAAAAAAAAACATTAAATTTAGCAATATTTTGCATAATATGAAAGATGAAGTTACGCTGAGTAAATAGATACCCAACATGTCACCCTTCAATATTGCACACGCTCGTGGAATGGCACCAAACTTTGCGACTTAAAAATCCCCATAGGTGATGCTTTAAATATTTTTACTGGTTACATCATTTTAGTTGGAGAAGAGGTCTAGGGCCAAAATTATTGCTCTCGCTCTAACGTTCGCAGCGATACCTCACATGTGTGGTTTGAACACCGTTTTCATATGTGGGCGGGACTTGCGTATGCGTTCGCTTCTGCATGCATGCGAGCTCACGGGGACAGGGGCGCTGTATGCCCAGAGTATTGCGGAGTATGCCCAGAGTATTGCAGAGTATGCCCAGAGTATTGCAGAGTATGCCCAGAGTATTGCAGAGTATGCCCTGAGTATTGCAGAGTATGCCCAGAGTATTGCAGAGTATGCCCAGAGTATTGCAGAGTATGCCCAGAGTATTGCAGAGTATGCCCAGAGTATTGCAGAGTATTCCCAGAGTATTCCCAGAGTATGCCCAGAGTATGCCCAGAGTATTGCAGAGTATGCCCAGAGTATTGCAGAGTATGCCCAGAGTATGCCCAGAGTATTGCAGAGTATTGCAGAGTATGCCCAGAGTATTGCAGAGTATGCCCAGAGTATTGCAGAGTATGCCCAGAGTATTGCGGAGTATTGCCCCCCAGAGTGTTGACCCCCACAGTATTGCCCAGTATTGCAGAGTATTGCAGCAGGGATGGCTGAGCAGGGAGGGATGGATGGATGGATCTGTGACTGCATTTGTCACAGATCCAGCCCGCAGCACTGGCGCTGCCATCCGCTCCCTCCCCTCTCCTCTCACACTGTACCGATCGGTACAGAGAGAGGAGGGAGGAACCGGCGTCATCAAATGACGCCGGTCTGTTTACATCTGATCGCGCCGTCATTGGACGGCGCGATCACGTGGTAAACCGCCGCTATCAGCGGCGATTTACCGTGATCCGTGACCCGCCGGGTCCTCTGGACCCAGCGGTCACGGACATTCCCGTGTGCGCGCCCCAGGGGGCGCGCGGGAGCGCGACTCTGGAATAACGTTATATAACGTGATCCCAGAGTTAAGCAACCACCTTGCCGCCGTTATTTTTCGGCAGGTGGTTGCTAAGTGGTTAAAGGATATTTTGAAATGGGCTACTCCACTTTTCTTACGAAACTTTGTATTAATATGTTTTTTTGGTTTTACATAAGGAGTACTTGACATACATACTTAAAGTAAAAAAACACTCCTATAGTGCATGCAAGTCGATTTTTTTCAATTTGGGCTGAAGACTTGTATCTTTTTAAGCAATTTATCTCCCTCCTAACTGCCGTGGAACATTTTCCGCACTCCTGGATCAAATTTCCTCTTGGTCATAAGACACAGAGGGCAGCAAAATATGCTAAACTCACCATTGTGTGTGTCAAATTGGCGTAAGTAATATGCCCGCTCTGCCTCTCCTTTATGGTTGCCATGCAGTGATGCAATTACCCAGCCTGCTTTCTCACCGTTGATTCCAGGGACCCCTGCAGCTCTGTGTCATGTAACCTGTTATGTCCAGGTTACAACAGTTCATTTTTTTTCTCTTTCCAAGTTCTACATTTTGGTTTATCTGATGGAGGCGAACACACTACATAGGCCTGTTTTTGTGTTTAGCGGCCATGCTTGATTAGCAACTGCAATGAGCCACTGGGAACTACATTCCAGATCTGGGTAGAGGCTAAGAACAGGTTGTCTGTATTGTCTTTTAGCTGGACCTCTGGACAGTCGGCTATATGCAGGATATGTCTTTCCTCCAACTACTCTGCTTTAAGTTCATAACAAATCCTGTAAGTTTTACTTAGAGTGAGTGAGTGGGTGAGTGAGTGAGTAACTTGTATAGTGCAACAATTACGAACTTAATCGCCTCAAGGCGCTTTGCATCCTGTGTCGTCCTGATCCTTCAGAAGAGATGGGTCTTTCATTTTTTCCTGAAAGCCCGATGGTTTTCTTCCAAGTGGATGGTCGTAGGTAGAGCATTCCAGAGCCGGGGTCCTTGGACTGCAAATCTACGTTCTCCCTTAGATTTGTAGCGTGATTTGGGGATTTGAAGAAGGTTTTGATTGGTTGACCGGAGCACGCGGTTGGTGACGTAAGGTTTTATTTTCTCACTTAAGTATTGAGGAGCCTTTCCTTGTGTACATTTGTGAGTGAGGCAGAGGGTCTTGAAAGTCACCCGGTCCTGTACGGGGAGCTAGTGGAGGGACCTCAAGGGACCCTTGCTATCTATGCATGATATCTCTAGATCTTTTTATATGTGCTTCCATAATATTAGGCTGCCGGCTAATCAAAAATTCCCCATCCACGCAATCAAGGTAAATGAAGGAATCCTTTCTGCTGCTCTATTATATTATTTTTTGTTTCAATTTTTTTATTGAAGTTTGAAATCTTGAAGTTTGAAATCTTTTTTAACATAGATCACAAACGATGTTCATGCAACATCATAAACACAGTGGATGAGCAATTCACGGTGAAGAGTAGTAAGACAAACATTTTAAGTTAAGGCAAACAGCATAGGGTAACAAGACGTATAACAATACAAGTTATGCATATATGAAGGATGATAATAACGAGTATGAGTCAAGGTGCCATCTCTTCAATGGCCATGATACTGAAGAGTAGATCATAGATCAAACTCTCCTTGGACACCCCCTAGGGGATCACACTGTGTCCAAGAGAGAGTCCGGTCCTACCATTGTGAATTGGAGAATACGTATACATAATCAAGGTGACGTAAACTTTTCTACATTAGAGTACCAAGACAACCATGGTGACCAGTGGTCGAGTGTAATATGAAGATGTCCCATTGAGGACACCAACATCCGCTTGTACGTGCAGTGTAGGTTAGTAAGGTCAATCACTTCAGCGATTGTAGGGAGGGTGGTGAATTTCCACTTTCTGGTGATCGTAAGCCTGGCTGCCAGAAGGAGATTAGTGATTGTACGTTGTAGTTTTGCTGGGAAATGGTCTATCCCCAAGGATAGGAGGGCCAGTGCTGGGTTCGGTAGTACTTGTGATTGGACTATGTCTGTTAATATATTAAACACTCTTGACCAGTATAATAGGAGTTTAGGGCAGCTCCATAGTATGTGGAGTAGATCTCCCCGAGATCCACATTGTCTTCAATATGACAGTGGGGACTCCTCCAATGATCAAACATAAATTTTCCAATATTCCCATTCAAGAGAAGCCAATCTTTAGATCAAATTCTCTGGAGTGGGAACGGCCAAAAATGGAACAAAATTTGAATTTCGGTCTATCTATGGCCAGCCTTGTCTTCTTTGCATCATTGAGTCTGAAATATTTATTCTTCAGATTTGGTGCAGGCATTCCTTTAAGTACATTGTAGCAAGTCTCATGTTTCAGATTCATCTAGGAACCAGGGTCAGTTCTCTAAATTATCTGATTCTTCGCCAGGGTTTTATTATGTATTTATAAAATAAAAATTACTCATTCAGATTTAATGGCCCTTTTCTGTAAGCAGTGGAAAGAGTAGAACATAACAGAAGAACATAAGTCAACAGTCTTTAGATGTAACATGTTTTCTTGTGTATTGGTAACCTTTGATGATAAGACCGATATATTGTGGGATCTCAGGCTAGGGTTGGCAACGCTGGCACACATTAAACTGATTATGCAATCCAGAGGGTATTTGGGTGTTAGGTTAATGTACAGGTGTACTTCTAGTCACAACTGCCCCAACCTACCCTCTCTAGTCCTCTTGAAGCCATCTATACCTCTCGAGGCTCCAAACACCAAATTCTGGTAAATCAGGGGTACCCTCTAGGATCACAGATGTATTAATTTTAGTGACCCCCATTATAAGGTACCCATAAAAACCCAGTGGGATTGATTTACTAAAACCGGAGAGTGCAAAATCTGGTGCCGCTCTGCATAGAAACCAATCTGCTTCCAGTTTTTTTGTCAAAGCTTAATTGAACAAGCTGAAAGAGGAACTGCCGTCTGCTCACATAATTTGTAAAAAAAAAAACATCCTTGCTATTCTGAAGCTTTCCTCCAACCACTTTGCATATTATTTTATATATACTGTGATTCTGTACTTGCCAAATATGCTGCAGAAATCTCCCTCCACTGAGTCTGGCTGCATCCATTTTAACTGTGGGCAGCTGAAGCTGCTGCCTGTTCACTTCCTGGATTTAAACAGACACACAGAGACACAAGACGCGTGTCTTGTGTCTCTGTGTGTCTGTTTAAATCCAGGAAGTGAACAGGCAGCAGCTTCAGCTGCCCACAGTTAAAATGGATGCAGCCAGACTCAGTGGAGGGAGATTTCTGCCTCCAGCTCTGCAGTGCTTCAGCTCTCATTGGTCCTTCCTTCCTGGCAAACTCTCACAAGAGTGAGAGAGAGAGCTGTGCATGATGTCATAAGCCTAGCATTTTTACCAGACAAGAAACAGGAAGTGGGTTGTATAAGGTATTTACTGGCAGAAAAAAATGTTTTACTATCCAAAGTTAAAACAACAAGGGCAGAAGATTTAATAGATGGAAAGATAGAAAATTAACTGACGTTCTGCTTGAAGTTAGAGCTGATTGGTTTCTATGCACAGCTGCACCAGACTTTGCACTCTCCAGTTTTAGTAAATCAACCCCTTTATATGTTTCATGTCTTATTATGTCAGCATGTTGACTCACAAAATGTATTCTGGAATCCCATTCAGTGCATACAGTGTACTCCTGGTTTAGAAGACTAAATATATCTTTGTCCTCTTGTACAATGGTTTAAAATATATATACACTTATTTATTTCATGGTTGTCAGGTGTTTGCTTTGAAAGTTCTTGTTTTATTTGTCATGGACATTTAGAATGATCTTTTATTCTCTGCAGGTGGAGCTGACTGGAAGCAGCATGTTTGATTATGTTCACCCAGGGGACCACGTAGAAACGGCGGAGCAACTCGGCATGAAACTTCCACCAGGCCGTGGACTTCTCTCGCAGAGTGCCAATGATGATGGTGCCAGTTCAGCATCTTCGTCCTCACAGTCAGAGACTCCAGAGCCAGGTAGGTGGGAGGGAGGAGCTTGTGATTATCTGTATAGCCATTCAAAACTAGAAATTATTCTTTAAAGGGATACTATAGGTTTGTTAAAAAAACAAAAACAAACATGTCATACCTACCTCCACTGTTCAGTTCGTTTTGCACAGAGTGGCCTCGATCGTCCTCTTCTGGGGTCCCACAATGGCCGCCAAGTGTATGACTCCCCCCCCCCCCCCGTTGTGTGCCACATCACTGATTTGATTGACAACAGCGGGAGCCAATGGCTGCACTTCTATCAATCATTCAATGAATAGCCGACAAGAGCTGGGGGAAAGCAACACGGGATTGCGCCCACAGAGATTCAGGGCTCAGGTAAGTAAAACGGGGGCTCGAGGGGGGCGGTGACTGCGAGATGTTTTTTCACCTTGCAGTCACCTTCATGAAAAAACACAAAGGTTTACAACCCCTTTAACATGCAATGGAGCACCTTCTACATGCCCATCCCACCACACGCCATCTGTAAGTGAAATTGATTTTGGGTGGACTGCCTCTGTGTGACATAACTATTATAAAAATCCAGTGCAACCAGATGACATGATTCTGCTTATAGAAGTGACTTCCTGTTCCCTCTGCATGGTTCTATGCTGCACCTTAGCAGTGCGTGTAGGTAAGGCTTCGGTGTTCTCAGAAAGAGGACATGAACCAGTGAACACACCACTCTAAATGTTTATAGACTTTTCATTTTGCATAGAGTAAGGGAGGGTTATAACCCCTGTCAGGTTGTTTTTGTTGCCATCTGTGTCCCATTGAGGAAATTTCCCTTCACTTCCTGTTCCAAAGCAAAGACCAGGAAGTGTGAGGAAATCCTTCCAAAGTGAGGGAATCAATGGTTTTTGGAAGATTTTATATTTGTTCCTGTTCTGGTGACCACCTAAAATTTGTGATAAAAACCTGACAAGTGTTCTAATTGCTCTCCATTCTATACAAAAAAGTTTGCCTTTAGTTAGGGTCCTTTCCAACACTGTTATTTTTAGCTGCGCTTTACCGTCATTTTCAGAAAATGACAGTGGTGTATATAAGAAATATATAATATATTATATATTTCTTATATACACCACTGTCATTTTCTGACATTACTATGTATAATAGTTAGGTTATTCCTACCTTTTTTCTTTTTTCCACATATCTAGTTTTTTGCCACACTTCCTCTTCATTTATCCCATCCCCATTTTCTCCCTTACAGCGCAGCACTACACCCCCCCCCATTTTTATCTGCCTTGGTTGATACACCAATCAGTGCAGCAGCTGTACCCACCCACTCCCCTCTCCCTTCCCCCTCCCCCCTCCCCCGTTTATGGTAAGCGCGGTAATATTCACCCTAACATTACCGTCATTTTCGCTGCATTTTTCGGGCACTAGCAGGGAGCTTTTAACCCCCGCTAGTGGCCAATAAAGGGGTTAATAGCGCCCGTGTATCGATATTAGCGCTTTGCAGGTGCTTCGGCGGCGCTGCCCATTGAAAGCCCAGCGTGAAAGCATTCGGGCTTTCACACTGGAGTAACAGGAGAGGCGCTGTACACTATTTTTAGCGCTAAAACGCTTGTAAGGCGCCTCAGTGTAAGTAGACTTATACTTTCTGAAAAAAGTTGGGAAACAAATACATTAAGTTAAAACAATTAAACAAGTATGCAGTTAAAAATACAGAGGAAACACAATTACACAGGAAGGGTTGAGGAAGGCCTGTGACATTCAAGGTGTAGAGTGCCATTGCATGCTGGTGAAGGGTGTGGATTGACGAATGTGAAACACTGCATAAACTCTGTATAAAGAATTCTGATGACGACTGATCTGATAAGAAGCAGCAAAGCAGTGAAATCAATGCATTTGAATACAGCTCTACATTTTATTTCCGTGCCTGTTTTCTTGGCCAACAGACCTTTATAAGATAAGCCTCCAACATCATCTATAAAAATACTCTAAACAGGCTTTAAGCTCATTGCTTCAATTCTAGAAAATGGTAGAGGAAGGGGGGCCGACACTGTGGCTCTGTGCTCCCCTACTCCTTCATTGTGCTCTGACGATAATTCAAGCATTAGGGGAAAATCCATTTATAAATTAAACAAAATGACTTGATATCCATCGTTCCCCAGTTCATCACGCTGTTCAAACAGCCACGAGATTGGCGTCTTGTCCCCGGCCTTCCGAGAGCCTTAGTAATTAGATCTGTGACGGATTTATCCTTTGCTGATTGAAGCTTTAAATTAATTGAAGTTCCACGTTTGTGGTTTTCTGTGTTTTTTTTTTCTTTTTTTTTTCATTGCAAGGTTTTTGCCTAGTGCTTATTCTCTCTGGATCACTCTCATGGGGAATACTGGAATCCAAATTTTTTTCCTCTTGTTTCACCGTGTATGTGAACACAAGAGGGACAGTATTTTGGAATTGAGAGGGGACTCTGGGCCTTTGTTTGTCTAGCTTCTTTTCAAGTTAAGGTATCCTTTCAGTCATAAATACACCCAATACTAACAACATGATCATTGCTTGTTCTGGGACTAACTTACAATGTATGGCATTGTTGGCAACATATCTTCTTGAATTGAATACAGATTTAGTATATTACTATGCATAATTGTTGGTATAGAGAAATTAGACTATCCTGTGTTATTGTTTATCATTAAAGTTCAAATAAATCAATAGGACACATATTAACTTTACCAAATCTCATTATTAAAAAAAAACTAAAAAAAAAAAACCCTCTCTTGATATGGAATAAAAAACCAATGCTTGCAGGTTTCCTTATGTGACCTAAGCCTAGGTTCACATTGATGCAATTTGACATGCCAAACCGGCAGCTATTGCCGGCAATGGCACCATCCAAATTGGTGCAACGCTGATTTTTTGGCGCCGCACTGATACCCAAAAGTAGTTTCTGTAGTTTCTTTGGGTGCGATTTCAATAGACATCTGTGCAGAAACCTGCACAGATGTCTCTGGAATCTCCCCTGAAATCGGACTGACATGCGGGTATGAAATTGTACGAGTTTAGCTGAACTTGCACGATTTCAATCCTGCAGCAGTCTGAACCTGGGCTAAAGCCTAGACCAAATCCCATTATAGATTTAAATAAAAAACATCCCTCTCTTGATATGGATAAAAAAATCTATGATTGCAAGCTTCCTTATGTAACCTAAAGCCTAGACTAAGATCACATGATTTCTAGTTGCCAGCAGCATTGAAGGAATTAACTTCATTAAAGAATACAGAGCACTTTTTTAATTCATTCTTTTCAATGATAAACTTTGCCCTATAGAAGTAAAGTCAAATAAGAGGATCCGTAAAGGGTAACTATTGTACAGCTCTACTAGACAGGAATATACAATACGGAATTATGACTGCCCCTATGTATAAGTACAAAGTATATTTACATAGAAGCCAGATTTTTATAAAATAATTTTTTTTAAATACTTTTTCCAAAGGTTATTATTAGGGTTGTCCCGATACCACTTTTTTAGGACCGAGTACAAGTACCGATACTTTTTTTCATGTACTCGCCGATACCGAATACCGATACTTTTTTTTAATGTGTCCCCAAATGCAGCCATGTCCCCCCACATATTGTAGCCATGTCCCCCCACATATATTGCAGCCATGTCCCCCACATATATTGCAGCCATGTCCCCCCACATATATCCAGCCCCACATATATCCAGGCATGTCCCCCCACATATTGCAGCCATGCATGTCCCCCACATATTGCAGCCATGCATGTCCCCCACATATGCAGCCATGAATGTCCCCCACAGATGCAGCCATGCATGTCCCCCACAGATGCAGCCATGCATGTCCCCCACATATGCAGCCATGCATGTCCCTCACATATGCAGCCATGTCCTGTCCCCCACATATGCAGCCATGTCCTGTCCCCCATATTGCAGCCATGTCCCCCATATATGCAGCCATGCATGTCCCCCACATATGCAGCCATGTCCTGTCCCCCACATATGCAGCCATGTCCTGTCCCCCATATTGCAGCCATGTCCCCCATATATGCAGCCATGTCCTGTCCCCCATATTGCAGCCATGTCCCCCATACCTAGTAGTCGATGATACCGCATTTCCGCCGCGTTAATCCCCGTGTATTACAGCGCCGCATTACAGGCACCTTTCGTTTGAATTCTTAGTAATGCCCGCCGCGTATAGACCGTCCAATCCCGAGCAAGGGGGAGTGTCTATGAACGGCTCAGTGCATAGACACCCCCCCTTGCTCGGGATTGGACAGATCCGTCCAATCCCGAGAAGGGGAGTGTCTATACATGGCGCGGCAGGCATTACATGAATTCAAACGAAAGGTGCCTGTAATGCGGCGCTTTAATACACAGGGATTAACGCGGCGGTATGCGGTAAGCGGTGGCGGCTTTGCGGCGGCGGGGGGGGGGTATTCTATTTGGGTATCGGGGGTATTTGCGGGAGTACAAGTACTCCCGCAAATACTCGGTATCGGTCCCGATACTGATACTGGTATCGGTATCGGGACAATCCCTAGTTATTATGCCTTTTTAAGAGGCTTACAGAGTTATCAGCATTATTCCTTGTCAGGTCAGGTTCCCATATATTCAAATAATAAATGTTCCTTTCCATTTGGAGAATTAATACAGGCAGTCCTCTACTTACAAACATCTGACTTACAAACGACTCCTACTTACAAACAGAGGGAGACAACAGTAAGTGAGAGGAAATCTATCCCTAGGAAGGAAAATTCACTCCTGTAATGCCTTTTTCATGTTCTCTTTCTAAATTCCGACGGAAAAAAGTCAGACGGGGCACACACACGGGCGGAATATTCGATGAAAGAATTCCATCTGACTTTTTCCATGTGTGTACAAGGCATTAGAGTTAATATGGGTGAAAGGGGAACCCCAAAACTAGGGGTTTCCAATAACATGTTGACTGCTGAATCCGTGTTCATTTTTAACAAGAAGTATTTATTATACAAGCAAGCAAATAGTTTTGCAAGCTTGGAGAACAGCATATGTACATACAGGGACATACATTTCAAAGATGTGCTCTCGTTAACATTGTGTCTCAGTACAATTTTTATACCTTCTAAAAGGGGAGGCCCCTTGAATGTCTTTTCATTAAAGGAAAACAAATGGTCATTTAGCATATACATGTCACTTCCCAAATTCTCTGGGAAACCAGGCAGTAGCCCCTTTCCCAGCTTAAGGTGGGGAATAGCATATGTTCAAGACAGAATGTGACACCGTTAATATCCTGTGTCTTGATACATCAAAACACAGGCTATTTGAATACAGGATATCTGTTGTGTAATGATATATCCTGACTAGAAGATACAAACAATATTACTATATCTAATATATATATATATATATATATATATATATATATATATATATATACATACATATACATATATATACATATACATATACATACATACACATACATACAGAGCAAATCAAACACATGCTTTGACAATAGTAAATAAATGTTTGATTAAATAAATGCATATTCCATTTACCCTATCAATGGGGAAAATGTGTCTCCACTGATGCTTTATCACCAGTCCATGTTTCCCTAAATCCAATGGTCATTAGGACAGAAAGTGAGGTGAAATCTTCTGAACAGGGACACAGGCAGCAAAACAAATGTTACAGAGGTGATAGCTCTTCCCTATGCTATACAAAATGCTTAAAAATAGATTTTTGGCTGGAGCTACACTTAAAAAATGTACCTGTTCCGACTTACAAACAGATTCAACTTAAGACAAACCTACAGTCCCTGTCTTGTTTGTAGGCATGGATTACCAGATCCCCTAATGGATTGGGGGTCTGTTTACCCAAAACTGATATTACAGTTTTTGATATATGGTGAAGGATAAAACCACTTGGCTGTTTCTATTATATCCCAGGGACTCTATTGGTGATATATCTGAACTTAAATTCCTGGTTTTGCACACATTCTTTGGACATTATGAGAGGGGCCCACTTTCAGCAACACCCAAAATGCTCAAGTAGATATGAGTAGGATCAGAAAATATGACATGTAGGCAAAAGTAAAAAAAAAGGGGGGGGGGGACTCGATAGACCACTTAGTCTTTTTTTTCTGACAACATTCTTCTATGTTTCTATCTCACTTTTGGAGTATTCAATACATTTAATTTTGGAGTATTCAATACATTCACAAGGCTGCCTCAACCAACTAGGCTCCATCTGTAACTAAAATGTTAGTTTAGATCAAATAGATTTTAGATCCAATAAATTATAAAGTATGTAGAGCTGAGACTTCATAGACTTCAGGTTACAAACTTGCCAAGATATGGCAACATTGGCCAATACACCTAAAACATGACAGATGGCACCCCCTGAAAAGCAGGCAGCTTCCTGAATTTGGAAACGTGTTTTCCATAGGCAATCCATGCAAGCCTCGTGTTCACAGAGACAGGTTTTTCCATGTTTTTTCATTCTATCATCTTTTTTTATTTTTTTTCAGCTTCAGTTCTTCTCCCTTTTTCATTTCTTATATTTCTCATGTCTTCGCTTCCTCATTTATTCATATTTTCCATATTACATTCCCACCCTCCGTATATTCCTATATAGTTTCCATGCCCTCGCTCCCTCACCTCTCCCTCCTTTTCACCAGTAGTATGCTCCTCTTTTCTCACGCTGCTGCTGCGTACTGTTCTCTCTTGTGGCTCGCTAGCAATTCAATTATAGAGACGCAAGATATCGAGTCTCTGGCGGAGGAAGGGCCTCGGCTGACAAGAAATATGACAGACTACTTACAGCGTGTTTATGCCGTTAAACTTACCCTTGCCACACCTGCAATATGGTAAATGTCAGGGTTTTGTGGGTTTAATAGCATGTAAACACAACTGTGCAAGCCTGCATCTGTTTTGTGCTGTGCACCTGTCTTCTGTATACTGTGATTTTTCTGCTTATACCATCCCGAGTTTTTGGTTTTCGCTCCGGTATTCACAGTCTACATCTATGCTAATCTCTTAGTTGTATATAGGAACCCACACAGCCTTTTTCATTGCAAGGACAGTTATGATTCGCAAATTACTGAAGCCCGAGCAATCCGCCAGGTTTTATTTATTGTGTATAGGTCACTTTAGAGAGTAGTCTGGATTGGCTGCTATGGGTGACAACTTTTTTTTTTTAATTGTTCTAAGCAGCTTCTGATAATCCTGATTTCTAACAGAACTGGATAACACATTGGTTGACCGGGCAAGTACATGGCAAATGATGTTCAATCTGGATAAATGTAAAGTTATGTGCCTGGGGGCCTTCGTCATACAATTATGGGGAGAATAAATGGTTAAATCAATGATGGAAAAAGCCTGACCTTACAGATCAGATTTAATACCAACACCCAATGCCAATCTGCAGCTTCTAAAGCTAGCTAGATTTGCTCTTGAACTAAACGATGCATAGACTTAAGACAGACTTAATTTTCTCAAATGCAGTTTATAGCATGTCCATCTTGATTAAGCATTTCAGTATTGGGCATAAATTCAAAAAAAGCATATCCTGAAACGGAAGGAGTCCAGAGAAGGGCAGCTTAATTAGTCAGGGACATGGAGCACATGGAAAGACTAACTAAACTGAATTTATTAACTCTTGCAAAGACACAGTTAGCATATGCCCCCCCCCCCCCCTTGTTTAAAGAGGTCCTGTAACCTCTCCTGTTCAGAATCTCTTCAAAGCTTAACTATATATATATATTTTTTTTTTAACCAGCACGATGGGCAGTACTTACATTAAATGACAAGGTACCTTGTGGTGAAGGCTGCTCCCTTCATTTTAATTCCCCCCCCCCCCCCCATGCCTCCAGTGGTAATCTTCTGGTGTTGGAACTCTATCCCTACCGTCCCCTATCCCCCGTTTTATTCATGAAAGCTGTAATATTGCTTTCTGCAATAAAAAGCACTCTATGAATTGAGGATGCAGTCCTTTCATTCATCCACCCATCCATCTCTCCATTCATATAGAATGCTTTTCATTGCAAGATGCTATACTACAGCATCTATGAATGGGGGTGGGCGAAAAGGGCCGGCACAGTCGACACTCCCAACGAATATAGGTGGCTTTTGGCCCTCACCAGTTTTCAGCACAGACATCTGTATTTGTAGTAACCAATTTGATCTACAATATATAGAAGTTAGAAATTCATTGATTGTACAAGGATAGGTACAGAGGAAGTTTCAGCACAAAGCAGAAAGTGTTTTAAATCCTGGAAATCAGGAGTGTAAAAATAAAGGACATGTACACTTTAATTAAGACTTGATTATTACTTCCCCCTTCCTCTAAGCAATAGTGACTCCCACAACACCTTATACTTGAGTGCCCAGAGCTGCCTTAACAAATTCTGAACATACAGCCCAGTGCACACTTCAGGGTAATGATGGAGACCTGCCACAGGGAATACTGTCAGTCCGTCTGCACCTTTGTGTATGCTCGCTTGGACTGTCATTACTCTCTATGGCAGTTCCCAGTCATTCCTCCAGGGAAAGCCCTAAGCTGTAGTGGAAAGGAGGACAGTTAATGTAATGGACAGTTAATGTAAGCTTGTGCATTACATGTAGCAGGCAGGGAGAAATCAAGCTAAGTATTCTTATCTTTTAAACAGAATACGTCAGCTTTTGGTCTATAATAATTCCCAACACCTGTTTGGAGCACGGAGGTTTCTGTACCTTTTCAAAACCTTGCAAACCCTTCCAGATTGGGCAAACCAAGGCAGTAAGTCTATCCCCTCCAATTAAACAATGTTAATAAGGATAGTAACTTAGAACTAGCAGTGCTAATGTGTTCGTGGTATCTTGGTGCTCTACAAATTATTTGTTTATATGACTGGAAAATTACCCTAAATGTTGGCATGGGAACGAGATTTAGGGGAGGAAATCAACTTATCTGGTGGTCCTGGTCAATATGGACATATAAGAGCATTATGAATATGGATCTGGTGACAGCGGGCTACAAGGTCCTGTCTCAATGGTATTTGGTCCCAGATAGCAGAAAGTCGCTATAGCGACTGCCTGGAAGAAACCGGTAGTAGATTTGACGGTTATGAAACGTAAGCTGACATGAATCATTTTACATGAAAAGCTGGTCATTATACTGAAAGACAAATCCAATGGGTTTGATCGTGTGTGGGACCCTTAGCTTAACCACTTAAGGACCGCCTACTGCACATTTACGTCGGCAGAATGGCACGGCTGGGCACATCAACGTATATATACGTTGATTCTAGTACCCAGCCGTGGGTCGCGGGCGCGCGCCCGTGACCCGGTCCGAAGCTCCAGGACTGGGATCGCGGGATTCGCGGACCCGATCGCAGCTGCAGTGCGGCGATCCGTCCCTGGAGCGGGAGAACGGGGAGAGCCGTGTGTACACATGGCTTCCCCGTGCTTCTCTGTGGCCGTAGCATCGATCGCGTCATCCCTGTAATAGGGGGACGCGATCGATGACGTCACACCTACAGCCACACCCCCCTACAGTTGTAAACACAACACATAGGTCACACATCCCTGACAGCGCCACCTGTGGTTAACTCCCAAACTGCAACTGTCATTTCCACAGTAAACAATGCAATTTAAATGCATTTTTTGCTGTGAAAATGACAATTGTCCCAAAAATGTGTCAGAAGTGTCCGCCATAATGTCGCAGTCACGAAAAAAATCGCTGATCGCCACTATTAGTAGTAAAAAAAAAAAAAATTATAAAAATGCAATAAAACTATCCCTAATTTTGTAAACGCTATAAATTTTGCGAAAACCAACCGATAAACGCTTATTGCGATTTTTTTACCAAAAATAGGTAGAAGAATACGTATCGGCCTAAACTGAGGAAAAAAAATGTTTTTTTATATATTTTTGGGGGATATTTATTATAGCAAAAAGTAAAAAATATTGCATTTTTTTTTTAATTGTCGCTCTATTTTTGTTTATAGCGCAAAAAATAAAAACCGTAGAGGTGATCAAATACCACCAAAAGAAAGCTCTATTTGTGGGGAAAAAAGGACGCCAATTTTGTTTGGGAGCCACGTCGCACGACCGCGCAATTGTCAGTTAAAACGACGCAGTGCCGAATCGCAAAAAGGGGCAAGGTCCTTTACCTGCATTTTGGTCCGGGTCTTAAGTGGTTAAACACCTCCAACCCTCGGATTTTTGAAGAATGCAGATCGGGGCAGTGGGCTCTTTGAAGGACCTCTTGGGCTGTTTTCCCTTAACGACACCCCTTCCTTGTTTTCTTTCTTTTTTTCCTCCCCTTTCTCTTTTCTAATTTAGACTTATATAGTTTCCATATTTGCTATTTGGTATGGAGTTTTTGGAAGCATTCGGTGACCTACGTCAGCTGGTCAGTGGGTTATGGAGATGCTGAGCTATTTTGTTTTTAATTCTCCTGTGTGGGCTTTCCAAGCCCCCTGATAGGGTGGTTCATCTCTGTCTGACAGACAAGTTTTCATGTCTAACTACTGATTGTATTTGATATGACAATACGTTATTTTGCTGGTAATGCCTGCCATTGATATACTGATATCACCCACCTGTGTTGTGGGACTTTATCTTATCTCTATCTTGATATTATTGTTTGGATACGAGTTTTATGCTCCCTCTTTTTCCATACAACCTTAATAAAAACATCAAAATAGAACTAGCAGTGCTAGAGTTCTAAACCTCAGGGGGACACACCATAACATTACATAAGATTACTGATGAAATGGTGGAATGATCTTTTCTTAAATCTGTGCACACCTAAATCTACTGTTAATGTATTATGCATGTATTATGCATAATAGACAGGAGAGTCTACTAGGTTCTAGCAGGGCCGTCTTTATAGCATCATGGGCCCCAGGGCAAAGTAATGCTCTGGGGCCCCTACAATGATGACAATGCAGGTAAATATACATCAAGTAGGTAGGAGGCAGACTGCCTCCCCTGTGTATTTATCACGCTCAGTGCCATCATGGAGCCCCCAATGACAGTGCAGTGTGGTCTCAAGGACCAGCTGCTTTGGTGAAAGTGCAGGGGCCCCCCATGCAGTGAGGGCCCATGGGCAGTGCCCAGGTGTGCCCTGTCATTAAGACAGCCCTGGGTTCTAGGTCCTTCTGTCAGCCTATATTATTACACACCTTTAATAAAAAACATACAGTTCTAATTTATTTTAGATACAAAGTATATTTTGGGAATGTCAGACATTGCTGTCTGGGAAATGTACACAAAAAGCATTCCCCAGAAGCAATCAGACTTCTTAGATAATGGCATTTATAGAGCAGACATGTAAGTGAATTCTCCCCCACTATCTGCACCTTTAACATACTCGCATAAACTGGTGAACTTTGATCTGTGGCCTGTCCTGGACCAATCAGCAGCTTTTTAGGATATTCTTAATTTTGCACCACATCCCTACTGCATGTGGACCAAGCTCCATTTACTTTAATGGGAAAGGCCATTAACAACTTGACCAGCTTGATAGGGCATTCCACTGAAGTGAATAAATTGCGGGCTGCACATTTGCCATGGTGAAGTTGCAGAAGATCTTTGCTATTTTACTACATTGCTATCTTCCTCCATTGTAGCTGTCAGATGTTTGGGCTCCTCTCAGGATGTAGTGTTCAGGTCTAAAAGACAAACTGTCTCCTGAGGAGAATGGAGTCATCAACCCCGTGAAAGCTTCAACATAGAGCTTGCACAGGGTTAGAACTGCAAAGCAACATCAAGATGAGGGAGTGACAGTGAGTATAAGTGGACCAGGTGTTGGGGGCTTTAAAGCTGTGGAACTACGCTGCATCTAAACACCACAAACCAAAAGCACTATTTAATTTGATGTCTCCATGCTTTATTTAGCTGAGATATCTTGGAAAGCACCCCCTAGCATTTTTGATTGTGGCCAACTTAAGTAAGGGCAGATGATTCATGTAGCATATGAGTGAGAACTTGTGTAGCGCTGCAAATGCGAACTAAATCGCCTCAAGGCGCTTCGCATCCAGAGTCGTCCTGATCCTTTCAGAAGAGGTGGGTCTTAAGTTTTTTCCTTAAGGCGCGATGGTTTTCCATGCGGATGATCCTTGGTAGCGCGTTCCACAGCCATGGCCCTTGAACTGCAAACCTTCGTTCTCCTGTAGATTTGTAACTGGTTTTGGGGATGCAAAGCAGGTTTTGATTCGTTGACCGAAGGGCGCGACCAGGGTTGTAGTGTTTTATTTTCTCGCATAGGTATTGCAGGGCTTCTCCTTGTGTGCATTTGTGGGTGAGGCAGAGGGTATTGAATGTGACCCAATCCTTTACAGTTAGCCAATGAAGGAACCTCAGGGAAGGGGTGATAGATTCCCAGTTTTTTCCCATTATCAGTCTGGCTGCTGTATTCTGGACGACTTGTAGACGCAAAATCTGGTATTTTGGTAGTCCGAGGTAGAGGGAGTTTGCGTAGTCGAGTTGACAATTAATGATTGTTCTAACTACTACTGCTGTGTCCTCTTCTGGGATGAAGGGGATGTGTCTACGTAGCAGGTGGAGAAGATGGTTGGATCCGTTGACTACTGATCCTATTTTTTCGTCCATGGTCATGTCCGAATCAAAGATTACTCCGAGGCTTTTGACTTTAGTGCTTGGTGCGTTGGTTTGTCCAAGGATTGTGGGTGGAGTCCCTGTATACTTCCTGGAATCCATTTGCCCTTAGCTCAGGCATGCAGGCAGAAGGGTGTGCTTAGCTGAAATAGCCCTTTCTCCCCTCCTGAAGACTTCTGGGTTATATGACATCATTTGCCTTAGGCAAAAAAACTTGCTCCGGAATATAAGACGCACCCAATTTTAAAGGAGGAAAATCTAGGAAAAAAAGACCATTGCCCCCACTCATCACTGTATTAAATCCACCATTGCCCCCCACTCGTCATCACCATCACACCACCCCCACATTGGTAATAGCCAGTAACATTGCCCCCACATTAGTAATAGCCAGTAACATTGCCCCCACATAGTAATTATAGCCAGTAACATTGCCCCCACATTAGTAATAATAGCCAGTAACATTGCCACCACATAGTAACAATAGCCAGTAAGCATTGCCCCCACATTAGTAATAATAGCCAGTAACATTTCCCCTGCCCCCTAATAGCGAGTCCAACAAACCCCCAACTCACTGTTGCAGATGCATTGCAGAATAGATCGCGGCGCACGCTCTGGTAGGAATAAAAGATCCATGAGCAGAGGGGTGATGACGTCAGCGCGCACCGCCGCCGGGTGTTCCAAGATGGTCGACCGCTCCGGAGCTAGGCCGCGGTGGCGGTATGCTCCGCAGATCGAATTCGGATCGGTCAGGCAAAAATTGTGTATTCGTCGTATAAGATGCACCAACTTTTCCCCCCCAGTTTTGGGGAAGAAAAAGTGCGTCTTATACGGCGAAAAATACAGTAATATACCTATCTATTTACTAATGCTAACAGCATAAGGATTAAAAATAGTCAATGTTGATTGAGAGAGTGAAGTTCCACTTGTTTTTTTTTTTAAATCAGCACAAGGGACAGTACTTATATCGAAATGAGAAGTGTCCCTTCATATGGTGTTAATATGAGACACTGGACCTGTAGTATATCTGTGTGAAAGACTGAGAAAGCAAATAAATATGTACATAGAGACAGCAAATACAGCCTAGGAATCAGATCCAAGATCCCATCATTTTTAAAGCAGCAGTGCTAGCTACTGAGTGACCAATCTTTTCTTTACTTAATTTGACCCTTATGGTTCCAATCATATGCTGTAGCATAATGATCATCAGAGGTGGCTGAAATTACCATGAACTTGGCACTTTTTCGTAAGTTGAACATTTTTGTGTGTTTGACCTATTCTGCAGTTCTTCCCTCCACCCAGCATTCAAGGTGTCCACACGCACTCTCATCCTCTTCCCACCTCCTAACGAATCCTGTTAATTCTGAGTGAATAGCAAGCAGCTGAGACCTTGTGAGGAGCTGAAGCATTTATTCAGCCGGCACGCAGTTTTTTCTTTATCATAATTATTTCCAAGTCAGATCTCCTCCCTGATTTCCTAACGGGCCTCTCTCTCTCTCCGAACAACATCCCGGATCCAGAGGCCGTGATAATTCAAACCCCAAACCTCCCGGGTCCTGTACCTTCTCTTTTTTTTTTCTTTCACTTCTTTCTTTTTTTTTTTTTTATTCAGCTTTTTTTCCAAGGACATTTTTTATTACAAAGCTGATGAAATTTGCATATTAATTTGTTCCTTTCAGTTTCTCTTTTTTTTAAGATTAGACGTGACAGGCGAGTATCAGAGCTTACGCTAGTCAGTGTGGATAAAACAGGCTAAAACACATTGGGTTTACTGAGAGGAGGAGATGAGGATGTTACATTCATATGCTGTACAGCTATTACTTAACTCTTGGGCTGCCACAAGGGAGTCCACAACATTATAAAGGTCTTCATCTTGTACACATACATTTAGTATTGATATCACTGATTAATACTGGCATCCTTTAGTTAGATGGTATTAATGTCCAACTAACACTAATATATTGGCTGGATTCTTAAATCATTATTCGTTTACCAGCTAATTGAAGTTACCAGTTTTACATCCAAGTCATGACCATTATAGGGCCAAAAGAGGATGTTCCATTGTTTCTCCTGTACAAGTGACAATGGGACACTCTCTGAGCTTAGAGGAAAAGAGATGGTTTACTGTTAGCATATGGGAAGGCTTCTTAATAATAAGCTGTATGTGTAATAGATGTATGTCTACAGGAGCTAATTCTAGCTCCTGTGTACAACCCCAATTCCAAAAATGTTGGGGCACTGTGTAATATCTACTGTGGATTTAGGTTTTCGAGGATGCATGTTTCTAATTTATTTATAAGGCTTGGATTCCACTGAATGGATATGTGCCTTTTTTCAGCCCAAATAGCTATGTAATCATATAACTGAAAGTACATTTTTAATTGGTTGCTTGTTATGGGTGTTTGAAGATTTGAAAGCCTTGCCATTGTCCAATCAGTGATCCTTACATTTGAGCTCTAATTTTCAGATATCTTTTCCTTCTTAGAAAAAAGAATGTTAGTGAATCACTCGACCCTGCTTAAGGAAAATCTTATCAAGGTCAAGAGGGTTCATTTTCTTTGATTGTGTACCTAGACCTTTGGATAAATCCTTAACGCTTAACCCTCCACCCACTTTATCCTAGTACTACAGTACTACTGACCAATACTTAATGTAAATCTTAAAGGGAACACCCAAAAAATGTAATTAACCTGTGATTTCTGAACTGTTAGAATGCTGGACCCAAACCTCCGTACACAAAAATCCAATTGAGCTCCTTTGTTTTCCGATCTGTCCACGAAGTGTGTCTCTTCTGCCAACATGTAGTTCTGCACCAGATGATTTTTTTTTTAGATCTCCACATATTTAATGGCAGCTGCCATACCGAAAATGGAGCAGCCTCATGCGATAAAAGAGAAACCAGTAGCTTCACTAAGCAATTTACATATATATTGCAAAATACTCAACTATACCTTATATTTTATCTAGTGTATTAGTTCTTTTTCTGTTTGTGGTCTTTATGAATATATACACAGTTATATTTTGAGCTCAGGATCAATTTGTTTTATCAGTTAAAAGTACTTCTTATCACTGTGTACTGTATTCTATTACTCACACTCTAGTGATCAATCTGGATTACAGGTGTACCCAGTTCAGTGCCAGACTAATACATTTCTACAGATGATTAAGATGGGGTTTTAGGGGGAACCTGTCATCTATACATACACAACAGCAATTTAAAGATAAAATGCATCTGTAGTCAAATTTTTTTTTTTAGAAGTTAGAAGCCCTGTGAGTGCTGAAGATTTGTGCTCACTTCCTGTCTTGATGAATGAAAATCCCTCTGGGAAATACAAAATGGCAATGAAAACACTTGTCTGTAGGGTTGGGAGAGCTATTTATTACTATTAGTGTCATCATTAGAGATTTTGCCTTATTTCCTGCCACAGTGACAATGTTGTCACCAGAAATGGAAATTGAAGCACCACACCAAGAGGATGGATGCAACTTTATTCTAGTAGAAGTCAGGGGGACAATCCAAAGAGTAGCTAATATGTTTCAGGGGTCCAAAAACAACCCCTGCATCAGTGCTTGATTGAAAACAATGTGAATGAGCTAGGAGTTGTGATATTTTAATTGTATTTTTTCCCAGTATTATTATAAGCACAAGCCTTGTCAGCAGCTGTACAAATGATGGCTACCCACTCAATACTTGCAGAAAATGGCTTTATTGTACAACAAAGTTCATAAAAAACAACCACAACTGATCAGGCAGGGGAGGGAAAGGGTAGGTAGAAGCGTTTCACACGGACGTTCATGCTTTCTTAATACCATGTGTATTAGGGGGGCTGCTGCACACAGAAGGTTTTTTTCATCTTAATGCATAGAATGCAATACGATAAAAAAACCTTCTGCCTTTACAATAATTGTAATCTCTATACTGCAGCTGCAAGCTATTCTGTATATGCATTAAGGAAGCTGTTGGGTAATTACTATTGCAAATTAAAAATTACCCTTGTACTCCTACCGTCCGATATCTCTCATCGATGTAGATGTTAGGATTCTAGCAAAAATTCTGGCCAACCGTCTGAATACTGCGGTAGCGAAATTGGTAAGGAGTGATCAGGGAGGCTCACAAGGAATAATATTCGCAGGTTGGTCCATCATTTACAGTATCCCCGTGATTTTTCTCCCACTCGTGCTATCATGTCACTGGATAAATGTAAGGCCTTTGATAGTGTGGAATGGCCCTACTTCTTTCAGGTACTACAGCTTTATGGATTTGGCCCTTGCATTATAGCATGGATAAGACTCCTTTATACATCATCACTGGCCCGCATACAAGTTAATTCTCATTTTGCTGATGCCTTCCCAATAACTAGAGGCATCAGGCAGGGGGTGTACATTGTCACCCCTCCTATTTGCCTTAGCTATGGAGCCTATTGCTATACACATTCGTTGTTCCCCTTTAATTAAGGGCCTCCCTATCTGTATTATAGACACCTTAGTTTACCTGGCTGACACTCACGACTCCTTAAAAAATTTCTGTCTGAAATTAACACTTTTGGCGACCACTCTGGCTTCCGGGTGAATTGGGATAAATCTAATCTTTAACCTTTCGATCAAGTGGTGATACCTATGATTCTCCATACTACAAATTGTAGATACCTAGAAGTTATAGTTCAATTACCTTCTTATTATAACAACAATTTGTGCCTGCTATTAACTCAGTTGTAAACTCAGACTAAGCAACGAATGTATCTACCCCTTGACCTTATGGGAAGCGCCAATGTCGTTAAAAGGATCTATTTACCCAAGTTGCTATATATTATCTGCAATTCTCCCTGCAAAATCCCCAAATCCATTTTTAAGCGTATTGCTATGCACAGCTTTCCTGTGGAGCGGCTGTTCTCCTAGGGTGGCACTTTAAATGTTCTGGCTTCCCACACACCCGGGTTTAGAATTTCCCATGTTTTATCTCTACTACTTTGGCATCCCTAGTAGTCCATATCCATGAATGGCTACACCCGGTAGCGGCCAATGCTTGCACCACTACAGAAGAGGCTATTGGCTCCTCCTTAAAAACCCTTAATAATGTTGTATATAAAGGGTGTGTCCCAGATCGCTCAGGCACGTCAATGTTATGTACTTCCCTCTCCTTATTTCAATTGGTCATTGTGAAATTTTCAAAAGACTTTTGGTCAACCTCCCCAATAACCCCTTGTGGTTTAATCCAAACCTATAGGAACTGTACTCCTTGCCTAACTCACAGAGATCGTACTCTAAGGAGATTAAATATCTATGTCACTTATACACCGCACAAGGTTTTGTCCGTGCGCAATTTTGTTCTCTAGACAACCCTATCAGATGCCCTCAGAGGAGAAAATGTTAAGACACCCAGATCCCACCAAACTTATTTCCACATATTATGCTGCCCTCCAGGTTGCTCAGATGAAGTGGTTCAGACTGCGGCAAACTGGTCTGAATTTGGTGATACATATAAATCCTCAGTTATATCCTCTCGAGACCGCATTATCCAACTTAAGGTTTTTCATCATTCTCACCTTACTCCTGCCAAGTTATAAAAAATGGGGTTGTCCCCCTCTGCAGAATGTTGTAGAGCATGTGGCCAAACCGCTGACTTCATCCACTGCTTCTGGACCTGGCCTATGGTTCAGGATTTTTGGATAGGTATTGGTTCCTTTGTTTTCTCCGAACTAGGTCTGCCAAATATCCTTGATCCCAAGAACTGCCTTCTAGGCATTTTTGGTGGCCTGTCTATTCCCTCTCATGCTAAGAAAATACTCTGCATCTTAAACTTTTATGCAAAGATTTCCATATTACTATCATGGAAGGGATCGCAGTCCCCAACAAGACTCACGTGACTGAAACTAATTAACGACTCTCTACCATTATATAAACTCACATTTGAGACCCCGAAAAGAGCTGAAACATTTCATAAAATTTGGGGCAGATAAATCTAGCCCTCTGACTCTTGTCAATCTGCTAGCTATATCATTCTCTATGCTAACCACCTTATTCATTTTGATTTACATGTACCTGACTTAAAACTATGTTATCTGTATAGTGCCTTGTCATCATATATTCATATATTCAATAACCACAAGAGACGTGTGTGATAATATTTGAAGATTATTGTTTAATGTTTAATATTTGTAGGGTATATTTTTTTTCTTTTAAACATTTTGCAGTTGTGATCCTGTATGCACAAGTGTTCAGTTTTGAAGAGATCAGCAAATACTTATGCTTATTGTTCATTTTAGGTTTTAAAATTAACTAAACTGGGACACATTATAAGTAATTATTGCACAGCAATGCATGAGAGCAATTGTAAGCAGGCATATTGTGCAGTTTACCAGCATGTGATGCACCAATCTCACTGTACCTTGGAATAATTACAGTAAGCTCAGTTTGTCGTCCATCTCTTGATTACAGCTGGGTTACAGTACATTTAATGCTTCCTTGAATGGTTTGGAACATTTTTTTTTCAGTACCTAATTATATCGTATTTTTTTCTTCTTCTTTTGTCACTTTATCTTATTTCTTTCCTGATGTCCATATATTGAGCTTATACCCAAACCTACTAAGAGCCGGATCACACCCCTGCGACTTGTAAGGCGTGATCCGCTGTGTTCAATGGAACCGTTCTAATAGGAGCAACTCAAGTCGCTCTGACTTAGGAAAAGCTTCTTGTACGAGTTGGGGCGACTTGCATTGACTTCAATACAGAAGTCATTTTGCAAGTCGTCTCTGAAGTCGTCTTGAGATCACCTTGCCGAGTCACCACCAAAGTTGTACCTCCCCTGTGTGAACGGGCTCTAAGGAATGCCATGTTGAATCCCTGTAGTAAATCAGTATTAAAAATGGCTTTGGTCCATTGGCTGGCTTATTTGATGAATTAGAGAAATTTAGAAGAAAAATTGTAATATTAAGTTAATATCAAGGTTTAAATAAACCAGATTTTTAGCAGCTGATGCTCTTTCATTTAGAAGTGATTCAGGTGGCTATACAGCCTCTTGATCACTTCTACAGCTGATGAAATGGGGTCTCTCCCCTCTCGCCACCACTGCTGCCTTTCCCGGTCTCACCTGTCCCATCGGGGAGCCTTAGACCACTGCAACCGATGGAATCCTGTTCACTGCAAGAGAGAGACTGACATTGTTCTTCTCTCTGTGAGATCAAGAAGCGAAAACAATTAGGTTTTTGTCACTTCTGGTTTCAGTATGTTTACAAGTCCTTACCGACTTGTATAAACATCTGATCAAACCAATCTTGGTCCTCCACTCATATGTAAACAGTGATTGCACCACACATGTGAGGTTTTACTGTGAACGTCATAGCAAGTATTTTATCTCCAGACCTCTTGTGGAGCTTTAAACTGGTAACCTGGAAACGCTTATAAAGCGTCACCTCTGGAGATTTTTAGGTACTGTAGTTTGGCACTGTTTAACGGGGTAATGCAATTTTACAGCGTGGCATCTTAGGTGTCTATTTACTTGGCCTATCATCTTATTTTATATTTTCATATTTTACCAACAAATTGTGTGTTATTATTGTGTGCACTAAATTCAGTTTATTTGAAGTGTAGTTTCAAAAACAAAATCCCTTTTTTAAAATCGCTGTGCAAATGCTGTGTGACATAAAAAAAATTGCAACACCCACCATTTTATTCTCTAGGGCGTCTTCTTAAAAAATATATAACGTTGGGGAGGGGGGGTTTAAGGAATTTTCTAGCAATAAAATGATAACAAATTTAATTTTACATATATGTGAGACGTGTGAGATATGGCATGGGGGGGTTAAGTGGTTAATTAGACATTCAATTACGATTAGTTTGGAAACATTTTGTTTCTACTTTTTTTTCTAAATAATCAGTGAAGCACCATATAATTTTTTTCTTACTGATTTACTGTAGGAATACAACTTATACGATCAGACAAAAACATGTGGGTATCCTTAAAGGACGTCAGCTTTATATCATGTCTCTCCAAAGTGGAAGATTGCAGTAGGGTTTATGGACCACACGACCCAACAATATAATGAAAGGCATATTTGTGGTATGGACTGAACCAGCTCTAGCTGTTTTGGTCTCAGTGAGCTACATTAATAGCGTATATAATCAATGTATATTCAATTGACCATCATAGCAAACTTAGTTGGTCAACTTTTAAATTGTCCGTCCTTTCCTAGTCCACGCTTCCACCTTTTCCATAGGCTTCTTTACCACTGCAATGTGTTTATTAGACACATGCTTCATCCATTATTAGCAGTCCTCACAGTGACACAGGGACAATTCCTGTTTTGAAATATTGAATGCGTTTCCAGACTCATGCTGTGCTTGTGCGAGGAGAGGGGTGTGTGAGTGGGCCACAGAGAATCTGCCCCCTCCTTCCTTTCTCTGCCATCTTTCACAATCCATCTCTCTCCTCTCATAGCTGCGAGGCCTCATTGGGGATACATACATTAAGCCCTTTAAATCGTTTATAATAAATCTTTGTCTAAGGCTCATTTTGACAGTCTCTCTCTCTTTCGCTCTCGCTCTCTCTCTCTTTATCTGACCCTTTTAAAAGAGCTTCTTTTAAAAGAGAATCCTCAATAGTCAGTTAATCCACTGGGTGTACTGACAGAGAGCAGACAGAGAGAGACAAGAAAGGCAAAAAGATACAGCCCCAGGAAATATACACACACAACGCAGTGCATTTACACAGAGCTGGAGAACGCAGACTGCTTATTAACCTATTTCCTGCATTTACTGCATAGTTTTACCTTTACTATATACAAGTGCCTGACCAATTTTACATAAGGTGCTCTTTCTCCAAAGGCATCTGTGGCAGAAGAGAGGTTAAATGTTTTGAAGCAGTACCACTTTGAAGTTATAGTGTCATACATATATACTGTGTCCAGCCAAGTCATGAAATTGAAAAAAGTGCTTTAAGAAGAGCACTCAAAGTGTTAATACTTGAAGTGATACAGATTTCCAATTTGCATCATGTCCGTAGAAAATATAATGCAGCGGGTGTTTTTAGACACTTAGTGAGCACCTGCTGATAAAATGCTCGGGGCACCACAAGAAGGAACTGAGAGTCAAATGTGACCTCTGGGCCACTGGTTGGGGATTATGTCCTTACATCTACCTTTTTGTCATTTGATTGCATACTGAATAGTGTTGGACTTGTGCTAAAACATATACAATCTAAAGCCGTAACTTACTTTTTACCTTGCGGGTCACACTCAAACCAGTGGCACTAAACCGAAACAGCTGTCAATTTTGAAGGTTACTTTTCAGGAACTTCTGCAGGAAAAAAATATTGACATCACAATACAGTATACAGCAACATTTTCATGTTTTAGAAACTCTATACCTTAAAAAGCCATCACGATCTGGAGATAAACTGGGATAAACAGTTTAATCTCTGTATTTGCAGGCGATACTAAGCTAAGCAGGGCAATAACTTGATGTGAAAACCTTGCAAGAAGAACTCAACAAATTAATGGAGTGGGGTAATGGAGTGGGCAACTACATTACAAATAAGGTTCAATGTGGAAAAATGTAAAATAATGCATTTGGGTGGCAAAAAATATGAATACTCACTGGGGGAGAACTTCTGGGGGAATCAAGGATGGAAAAGTAACTGGGGATCCTAGTATATGATAAGCTCAGCAATGGCATGCAATGCCAAGCTGTTGCTAAAAAGCAAACAGAATATTGGCATGCATAAAAAAGGGGATTAACTCCAGAGATAAAGCGATAATTCTCCCAACTCTACAAGACTCTGGTCCGGCCACACCTATATTATGCTGTCCAGTTCTGAGCACCAGTCCTCAGTAAGGATGTACTGGAAATGGAGCAAGTACAGAGAAGGGCAACAAAGCTAATAAAGGGACTGGAGGATATTTGTTATGAGGAAAGGGCTATGAGCACTTAACATATTCTCTCTGGAGAAGAGACGCATGAGAGGGGATATGATTTTAATTTACAAATAGCATACTGGTGACCCCACAATAGGGATACAACTTTTCCGTGGAAGAGAATTTATTAAGACACGTGGCCATTCATTAAGATTAGAAGAAAAGAGGTTTAACCTTAGACTGCGTAGAGGTTTCTTTACTGTAAAGCCTCGTACACACGATCAGTCCATCCTTCGGACCGTTCTCATCGGTTAACCGATGAAGCTGACTGATGGTCTGATGTGCCTACACACCATCGGTTAAAAAAACGATCGTGTTAAAACGCGGTGACGTAAAACACAACGGTGTGCTGAAAAAAATGAAGTTCAATGCTTCCAATCATGCGTCGACTTGATTCTGAGCATGCGTGTATTTTTAACCAATGGTCGTGCCTACTAACGATCGGTTTTGACCTATCGGTTAGGCATCCATCGGTTACATTTTAATGCAAGTTGGCTTTTTTTAACCGAAGGTTAAATAACCGATGGGGCCTACACACGATCGGTTTTGACCGATGAAAACGGTCCATCAGACAGTTGTCCTCTGGCTAACCTATCGTGTGTACGCGGCCTAAGGCCTCGTACACACGATCGGACATATCCGATGAAAACGGTCCGCGGACCATTTCCATCGGATATGTCCGATCGGGAGTTTGATCCGATGGCGTGTACACACCATCGGATCAAATTCCCCGCCGCCGGACGGCGCGGTGACGCGGCGGTGACGTTGACGCCGCCACGTCACCGCACCAGGAAGTTAAACACTTCCGCGCATGCGCCGAATCCATTCGGCGGCGGTGCGGCGGCGGTGGGGGACGACATGTCTGCTGGTAAGTGTACTAACCAGCAGACATGTCGGGCGGACAGATTCCACCGGATGGATTTCAAAGCATGCTTTGAAATCTGTCGGGTGGAGAAATCTGTCCGCTAGCCCATACACACGAGCGG
Organism: Rana kukunoris; assembly: GCA_029574335.1. Taxonomy (NCBI): domain Eukaryota; kingdom Metazoa; phylum Chordata; class Amphibia; order Anura; family Ranidae; genus Rana; species Rana kukunoris. Next base: position 47,382,363 of record CM056059.1, on the reverse strand, counting down.
AGATGTCTGCTGAAACGGTCCATCGGACCGTTTTCAGCGGACATATCCCCTCGTGTGTACGAGGCCTAAGAGTGGCAAGGATGTGGAATTCACTTCCACAGGTGGGAGTTTCAGCGGGGAGCATCGATAGTTTAAAAAAACTATTAGATAAGCACTTGAACGACCTTAACATACATACAAGGTAATACTGACATATAATCTCACACATAGGTTGTCTTTTTTTTAACCTCACCTACTATGTAAGCTCTCCTCTATTAATCTAACTGAAACATTGTAACTGCATGAAATATGCATGCCTATACAACAAGAAATGGTGGAGTACCTTCCCCAGTACAACAAAAAATGGAGCAATACTTTCCCCAATACAATAAGAAATAGAGGAATACTTTTCCGAATACAACAATAAATTGTACTTTACCCAATACAACAAGAAATTGTACTTTACCCAATACAACAAGAAACTGAGGAATACTTTCCTGAATACAACAAGAAATGGAGAAATACTTTCCCTAATACAAGATATGGAGGACAACTTTCCCCAATAAAACAAGAAATTGTGGAATACTTTCCCTAACACAACAAGAAACTGAGGAATCATTTCCCCAATACAACGAAAAACAGAAGAATACTTTCCCCAATACAACAAGACATAATGCAATACTTTCCTCAATACAACAAAAAGGGAGGAATACTTTCCTCAATACAACAATAAACTGTAGAATACTTTCCCCAATACAACAAGAAATAAAGCAGAACTTTCCCCAATACAACAAAAAATGGATACATTCTTTCCCCAATACAACAAGAAATAAAGCAGAACTTTCCCCAATACAACAAAAAATAGATGAATACTTTCCTCAATACAACAAGAAACTGTAGAATACTTCTCCCAAAACAACAAGAAATTGAGGAATCTTTTCCCCAATACAACAAAAAATGGATGAATACTTTCCTCAATACAACAAGAAACTGTAGAATACTTCTCCCAAAACAACAAGAAATTGAGGAATCCTTTCCCCAATACAACAAGAAATGGAGGAATACTTTCCCTAATACAACAAGAAACTAAGGAATGCTTTCCCCAACACAACAAGAAATGGATGAATTATTTCACAAATTTAGGAGATCTAGGAGAGTTATTAGAGGAGATTTATAAAAAGGTACATTGGTGTGGGAACTGACTTTAGAAAAGTTCATTTTAAATTGAATAATAGAGCTTATATTTCTACAGTGATGTATCGTGAGTGGATGGAAGAGTGTTTGAAATGTGGGTCCTTCGAAGAGTGTTTGAAATGTGGGTCCTTCTATCCAGATCTCAGCCATATGTTGTTTCACTGTAGAATGGTTAAGAGGGTGTGGAATAGTTGAGGAGTGGTTGGATGGTGAGCCTGACATTTGCAACATTAGTGTTTTTACCACATCATAGGGAAAGGGATAATAATCTTTTGACGCTGGTTATGGTGATCATATTGAATGGAGAATGGACAGAGAAAAGATTAGGCTGTAATATAAATATCATACATCAAATTTATAGAGTTTTGGAAATAGACTTCTTCTGGACAATGGAAATTAGCACAGAGCAAAAGAGGCATTTTGAACCCTGCTGGGCTTTAGGGTTAGGCTGGTATAGTTACACTGAAGTAAGGTAGCAGTATAAGTCTAAGTCCAGGCATACTCCACTTTTCAGTACACAATGGGGGAGGTTTATTTACTATAGTTGGAGAGTGTAAAATCAGGCTCACTTCTGCATATACTGTAAACCAATGAGCTTCTAACCCAGTGGTTCTCAACCGGGGTCGGGACCCCCTCGGGGGTCATATGATGATTTGCCAGGGTTCACCAAATCCTGGGCTGTTCCTGAAGCCCGCACCACTCTCTCAGCTGTATTGCAGTCCCCACTACAGTTCTCAGATCAGATGACCTTGATCAAGAACACCTAAGTTGGCTGATCAGAACTCCACCCAGCATTGCCACTCACCCCCCCCCCCCCTCAGGAGTAAGTGAAGGAATAAAAATAGAGAATACATGGAAGAGAGAGAAAAAGAGGGGAAGGAAGAAAGAATAAGAGAAAGAACAAGAAAAGACAGCTAGAGAGAGTGAGGGGAGAGAAAAAACAAGAAATTAGGATAGAGAGATAAAAGGGAAAGAAAAGCGAACAAAGAGAACGAGTGGTTCATCCTAAAATGTACCATATCAGGTTTTAATACTGTACGAGTGAAAGGGACTCAGGGAGCGCTAAATTTCCGTGGGTTAGGGGCGCAAATTGCTTGTCTTTCTTTGGGTGCTGACAACCCACGCTACTAAAATAATTTTACTGTTGGGGTCCCCACAACTTGGGAAAATTTATCAAGGGGTCACAGTACTAGAGAGATTGAGAACCATCAGCTTGTTCAATTAAGCCTGGTAATAAAACCAGGAAGCTCATTGGTTTCTGTGCAGAAGTCATTCTGATTTTGCACTCTCCAGCGATAGTAAATAAACCCCATTGTGTACTTAAAAGTGGGGTATGCCTGTATATATTTTTTATATATAGTTAGTCACATAGTTACTCAGGTTATAAAAAGACTATGTAGTTCAACCAATAGAGAACAAAACATCCAGTTATATTTTGTGCATTTAGGAATACATCCAGCTCTTTTTTTAAAACAATCTACTGAACTGGCCAGAACCAGTTTTTTAAAAGTCCATAGTCCACATTTTTACAGCTCTTACTGTGAAGAAGCCTTTTTATATTTGGAGGTTAAATCTCTTTTCCTCTGGACGTAAAGGGTGTCTCTTGTCCTCTGTAATGACCTGAATGTGAATAACTCTACACTATATTTACTATATGGACCACTTATTTATTTATACATGTTGATCGTTTCCCCCTTTAATCTTCTCTTCTTAAGAGAGAATAAATTCAGTTTTTCTAATCTTTCCACATAGCTGAGCTCTTCCATGTCTCTTATCAGTTTGGTTGCCCTTCTCTGCACTTTCTCCAGTTCCCTAATATCCTTTTCTTGTGAACTGGAGCCCAAAACTAAATTGCATATTCCAGATTAAGTCTTACTAATGATTTGTACAGGGGCAAAATAATGTCTTACCTTCTTCCTGGATCCAGCGATGCATCCCCGCTGTGTGAGCGAGCGGGTGCTCGCTCGATTCACACAGCGTCCCCGTGTGCCGCCGATCTCCGTTTCCTGCGACGTTACGACGCACGGAAGCGGAGAACGGCGCCAAATTCAAAAAAGTAAATAAACACTTTACATACAGTATACTGTAATCTTATAGATTACAGTACTGTATGTAAAAAATACACACCCCCCTTGTCCCTAGTGGTCTGTCCAGTGCCCTACAGGTTCTTTTATAAAATAAAAAGTGTTCTTTCTGCCTGGAAACTGTAGATTGCCCATAGCAACCAAAAGTGTCCCTTTATGTCAAAAATGGTTTTAGATAAGCTAGAAAACAGCGATAATAAATTTTAATCACTTGCAGAATTGAGCGATAGCGATTTGTGGGGAAATTTGTCATAAAAAAAAAAATAATGACAGCGACAATTCTGCAACTGAGCAAATTTCAGTGTTTTTGAGTTGATTACATTATTGAATATTTTTTATTATAATTACATTATAATTTGTTATGATTATTTATAGTTTTTTATTATATAAAAAATTATGATTTTGTTTTTCAAACTTTATCATACCCGGGATGTCTTGTTTGGACAGATTTAAGCAAGTTATTCCTAAGAATTGCAGGCCTACAGTATAAAATGCCAAATTTCCATGCAAATAATTGTACCGCTTTTGGTACGTAATTCCAGACAGAATCATACCGCCAGGGAGGTTAAGGAGATTTGCAGTGAGTGATTTTACTACTGTGTTGCTCCCTGTTTTCCTTGCTGTTTTTCCCCAATTCAATTATTCTGTGGCTCTGTGCTTCCTCTACCTCTCTTGTTGCTTCTTTAATATTCCCCCCACATACCAGGAGGGCAGCTCTGATATGGGGGAAGCAAACTCTGCTTATTGGTCAAAATGGCCATCTCCACACAGAGGGGAACAAGACATGGTAAGTCAGTTTAGTGATCAGATGGAAGGAAAGTGTGATCGACTGCTATGAGTTATTGTACAGTACTTCTCTTACAATGATTGCTCCTAAATAGGCCTGTTATACTGGCCTAGTTTAAATTGCCTTTTTTTGCCGTATGGTTATGACAATGGATATTGTGCAGCAGGTGTTCAGCCAGGGAGCCACTTCAAAGATCAGCTGATAATGTGAGCCTTTTGTGAACCATGCGTTGGTTCATGAGCCTGTTTGGGAATGTCAGATCTAAATAGGTGTATTTATGTGTTATTTTTGTATAAGTCATTGTATGTTATAGTCTGAAATGTGTGCTTTATTCTTTTTCCATCATATAACACTATGGCTATGGACACAGTGACCCTCTCTTACAGTAGCTCTGGAATACTTCTTCTTGTGCTATAATTATATGATTTTTCAATTCAACCTTTTCATAAGGCTCCTATGCTCCTTATGGCTGCTCTCATCCGCCATAGGTGCTGCACAGGCCCGAGGACTCATCTCATCCTCATTGTACTCCAAATTCAACGAATAAGCATAAAAACACATATCAGGCTTCAATAAACTTTATTCCACCCAGTGGGACCAACATCCTGACAAACACCTCAAGCTGTAACCCCTGAAAGTTTAAAGGGCTTGTGGTGTTTGGTGGGATGTTCATTCCATTGAAATGAATAAAGTTTCTTGAATGCTGGACTCACATGGTAGTGCCGTTATACTGATTTAGTGAGTGGGATCATATGATATCCATATGGAACCATTTTGTATTATATTATATGGTTGGATAACTGACTTTTTTATGGGCCTCAACAGGTTTGTGGTCACACCAGTGTGTATCCACCTGTAGTATAAATTAATTCAACATGTAATGAGACAGTAACTACTATATCATTTTGTTTTTGAAGATTTACGTAAAGGAAAAAATGTAATTAAAATAACTGTGCTGCACTTATTTCTCAGTACTAGATCCGAAAATATGTGGTCTTCTCGCAGATTCACACCTTCTAAACGAATGGTCTCCAAACTGCAGCTCTTTTCTGGCTTTCATCTGGCCCTCCGGGAACTTTTCTTGCCACAGTTTTAAGACACTATTCCTCCCACTGACACCAATGATGGGGCACTATTCCTCCCGCTAATGCCAAAGATGCACAGTTTACTCCCAATTTCTACTCCCAATGGCCATAGTCCGCCCCACCCAAAGTCCAAAGGACAGTAAACTAGCCCTTTTTTTTTTTTAATTCGGAGGCTTCTGTTCTAAACATTTGTAGAGAAAAGGAATCATATTAGTTATTTGGGCTGTATACTTGTAATTTACGTCCATACACAAATGCAGGTTATTACTTTAAGACAGCCTAACAAAACCCATTGGACTGATGCATTCATACCAAACTTACAGTATGTGTTCTATAAAACCGTATGAGTTATGTTTGTCTTGCCTAACATCAAAGGGCTCTAAAGCCCTGTACACACCATCGGAATTTCGGACAGACTTTTTCCATCGGAAAGTCCGACCATGTGAATGCCCCATCGGAGTAATTCCATCGGAAATTCCGATTAATTCCGATTAATTGCTCCAATGGAATTCTGATGTGATTTTGGTCGGACAAAGGTCTGATCATGTGTACGGGGCTTTAGTTGTTCTGTTAGATGTTTACAACTGTGTAAAGTCTTTACAGGAGCTCCTTTGAAAAAATGGTTACAGCTCATAGGTTTTGGGTTTTATACAAACTTCTTGCTTGAGGTGATTACAAACGTCGTAATATGTATTTGTTAAACTGATTAAATATCAATTGTCCTTTAGTGGCTTCATGATGCTTATTACATGCTGAAGAAACAAAGTAATTGTAGATATTAGACGTCCTCAACCAACAAATTCAGTTTCAGTAGACTTTGACAGTTGGCTGCCTATGGATACAAAAGACTGCTACCGATATCCTCAAGCCTCGTACACACAACCGGTTTTCCCAGAAGGAAAACTGCCATGAGAGCTTTTGGCCCGAGAATACCGGACGTGTGTATGCTTCCTTGCAGTTTTCCCGTCAAGAAAGCAACCGGGAATCCCGTCGGGAAAATAAAGAACCTGCTCTCTATTTTCCCGTCTGTATTTTCCCGTCTGCGTTTTTTTTCTTCCGCCAGATCTACTGCTTACCTATGGGAAACACTGCGAAGCAGTGCCGATGGAGCATACACACGGCCGAGATTCCCAGCCAAAGCTCCATGGCAGATTTCCTGCCGGGTTCTCGGCTTTCCCCTTGGTTTTCTCGGCGAGAAACCTGAGCGTGTGTACAGGGCTTCAGAATATAATCATTAGAGGGAAAGTCTGTCTGCAGGGTTGAGATTATGCAGTGAACAGCTTATTCTTCTCCTGTGTACTTGTAGAGGTGACCATGGTGCTATGGTTCAGAGGACCTACCTATATAACACTGGTTAGCATCTGGTAGAAAAAAAAAGATCTTTAGTGCTTGGATTGCTTTTCAAACATGGTCTAATGCCTGTAGTGGCGACTTGTTTTGATTGTCGCTAAAATATCTGATTATACAAGTCAGAGGTGTGTTTAGGTTTTGTGCTGCCCTAGGCCTAACTAAACTCGTGCACCCCCTAATTTGAATATGACCCACCCCTTTACGTCACAGCTTAATTTTTCGAGTGAGGACACTAGTTCTGAGGGCCTGGGGGGGGGGGGCAATGGATTCCCTTAATTTACTTAGATTTCCTCTTACTTCCTGGATGACAAAACAGTCAAAATTGGAAGTTGCGGAATGCCGGCCGCCCGCATACTAGAAGCAGCGCGGACGCTTTATGGGGGCGCTAGACTAATTTTCCTAACAGTGTAGCCCAAGCTGATGGGGACTCTTTTCATGCTGCCCCCCTGCAGACTGCTGCCCTAGGCCCGGGCCTTGTTGGCCTAGGCCAGGATACAGCTCTGATACAAGTGGTAATTATGATTTACCTAGCTGTTAACATTTGTCTGTTTTTTTTCTATCAAAACATTACTGTATAATGTAGGTGCTTAAAGTCGAACTCTGAGAACAAAAACTTAAATATATTCCTCAATAGTCACAAAGCGTATAAATCCACTTTGTGCACACCAAATGCCTTTGCAAACCCAGATATTACCTTGTAAAAGGAGCAGCCCAAAGCCTGAACAGAGAGCATAGCTGTGGGAGGGGCCTAGCAGGTCCACCCACTACAGACTGGCAGTAGAAATCTACAGAAGGCGGAGACAAGACCAGTCAGCCCACAGAGAGAACAGCAGTGACTGGGCTTTATTACAGGGAGCTGTTTACATGGGAAAAGTTTCACACTGGGTTCTATATAGATCTGGAAGAATTACACAAAGCATACCAAGAATCATGTAAGAATACACATGACTTTTGTATTTAAACATTGCTGGAGTTCAGCTTTAAATATTGTAAAAAGGGATTCCACAGTTTTTGAGTTCTTCAGATAATTCCCTTCCACGGTTCATATGGTTGTGATTCATACCTGTTGGTGCCCAGAACTAGGGGACACTGACAGCTGGTGCCAATAATATTCAGAAAAATAAAGTGAATCAAATAAAGTCAAAGGTCAAAGTAGGAACATGTTGTAGTTATATATCTCAGTCCAGCCAAATTAGGCTAGCCTCATTTTTTTGTTTCCCACAATGTTTTCTCTATACTGGCTTTTGAAAATAGCAAATGCAATGATATAAAGGTTGGATGAAAAGTTTAGCGTAATACAACACTTTCGGTAGTAAGGCCCTAAGTGGTAAGGAAGGATTTAAGTCCAAGAGAGGTTGACAGTTGAGTGCTATGATTTTATATTTCAGACTTCAGTATAGCTTTCAAAATTGTGTCTCCAAACAATCTCATGCCCACAACCCCGGCCCCCAATATGGGCTCACAAGTTAATGATCTTGAAGAGAGACCCTTATTTTCCCAGTATATTTTTTCCTAAAAGACATTCCTTTGCAGTCTAGTCGCTTATGAACCTACAGCCAGAGGCTGATACCGTTTTCCTGTTGCATTACTTAGTACATGCCGTGTTTTCCTGAGCTGTCCTGGCCCACCCCATCGTGAAGCTCCTATGATCCTGTTCTCTGCTGAAGCCAAGCATCGGATCCTAGAACCAGCTGGATCTGAAGCCGACACTTCAGTTTTTGATCTTACAGCTTTTGATTAGAAATAATGAGCTTGTTTCATTCAAAATGGGAGCCCTGTGATAAAAGAAATAGGTTTGATTCTACTGGATTAGAGAGCGGAATTATTTGTCGTAGAGATGGGTGCTTAACCCCAACTCATGCCATTAACAGCCTCTTATGATTAACCATTTTGCTTCCAGGCAGAATAACATTAAGGAAACATCTGCAGATCATTTTAGTGTGAGATTGTTCTGTATCATTTAGTCAGAGTTACAATTTTTTTTTTACAATAAAACAGTGTGCATATATTTATGTCATATATATGTTGCATATGTATGATAAGAATTGATAGTTTATAAGGTTGAAAAGAAAGATACCAGTCCATCCAGTTCCATCTACAAATGGGCATGTCGTTTATGGTTGGGTTCATGGACCCTCCATGCAGCCTGCACGCTGGATGGAGGTGTTCTCCGAGTGCCTTCCCATGCAGGCTACAGCTGACCTGGTACAGGGAAGTACATAGATGAGAATCTTGGAAAGCACAGAATACAGGACTTACAGGAATGGCAGGATTATATGGCAGGACTGGGATGCTGGTCATGCAGGCAGGCAGGGCACATAATACTAGTAAGAAACATTGACTGCACTGGGGTGTAGACCTCACAGGGAGACTGAAGTATCCAAGCAGCAGTGGGAAGCTAAGCTTACAGGAACACAGAGGTAACAATATGTATGAGTACATGGAAGTGCACAGAGGTCCCAGGGAATGCAGGTACACAGGAATACAGTTGAGTTACAGGAAGAGTCTAGGACAGGAAGGATACCTATTGTTACTGCATGGGTAATGCGCAGCCTGCCCGCACATACAGGGAAGGTGAGAACCCTTGAAAGGGTTGAGGTGCCGAGTCTAAGGAACCACCTGACCTTCTCCAGAACTTCTGAATGTGGAGATGGGTTGCACTGCAGATGATTCCAGGTTGTGGTTCTCAAGTTCACCCGATCAGGCAGCCAATGGGCATGAAGGGCTGATAAACAGGTAAGAATTCCTTGCAGCACTGAGGTGCAGGGACCACAGGTCAGTAGGTAGTACAGCTCAAGCTAGCAGGTTTGCATGGAAACACATACACAGAGACACACAAAGGCACTGGGAACAGTATTAGTAGTACACAGGGACACACAGAAGCATTGAGAACAGTAATAGTAGTGCACAGAGTCACTGGGGACAGTATAAGTAGTACACAGGGACACACAGAGGCATTATGAACAGTAGTAGTAGTGTACAGAGACACACAAAGGCACTGGGGACAGTATTAATAGTATACACGGACATAAAAAAGCATTGTGAACAGTAGTAGTAGTGGTGTACAGAGACACACAGAAGCATTGTGAACAGTAGTAGTAGTGCACAGGGACAAAGTCGCTAAGAGTGAGTAGCAATTCTAATAAACAGATAAACAGGAAATGCTAGGAGGAAGTGGAAGTGCATGGGGACACAGAGCAGAAGACAGACTAGAAATACACTGGGAGACACTAAAACAGGCTGCAGGTACATGTGCTGCTAACAAAAGGCAGGCTGAAAGCCGGCAAAGGTACATAAGGAAAATTGGGACATAACCGGGTCAAGGATACAGGTTGCAAATTGAAACACACTGAGAGTCACTTGGGACAGGCTAAAAGACACAGAGGGGTACAAAGATCACCCTGGAAGGCACTGGGAGACTCTTGCAAACAGACACTAGGAGTAAGGAGAGTCTAACTACTGGATCACTAGGAATACTGGGCTCATAAGGAGTCTCTCAGAACATTGAACACTAGAAGTATAGGGGGTCACTTGAATATTCGCAGGAAACCAGGGACACAGGGAATCTTGGGGTCATTAAAAATATTCTCAGGAAGCCAGGCACACTATTAAACTTTTTGCTAGGAAACATCGTCACTAGGAATCACAGGGAACTCTAGGAAACTTCTTGGAACTCACTGGGGGGGGCCGAGTCCTAGTTTTTACTCAGGCAATGCCTGAGGCAATGAGCTAACCTACATAGAAAGGAAGATGTTCTGGTTGGGCATGTAGCTAACAGAATCAACAGAAGGTGATTAGTCAGTTTTGAATTTGAGTCTTCTGGGATAACAGGTAACAGCAGAACTTTACTGGTTAAAGCCGTGGAACTACATGTACCAGCATGCCTGCCATTTTTGGGAATAGAAGACCGATCAAAGCTACTGATCTGTGACACTATGTGTGTGACTTTTATTATATTCTATAACAATTTCTATAGCCCAGTATATTCTGCTTTCTAAGGAAGATATCTAAAAGTTTTTTTAAGTTGTTGACCTACTCAGCTAGCACTGCTTTTTGGGGGACATGGTTACACATTTTAGCTGTTCTAACAGTAGAACCCTTTCCGCAGGCTATGTGTCTACTTCAGGGACCTTAGAGTAAATGGTTTGTTACAGATACTGAAGACACCAATAAATATATTTGTACAATTTGTACAATTTGATCATATACCCCCTTAAGTGCCTCTACTGCTCCATAGGTTGGACTCGATGGACTTGTGTTTTTTTCAACCTCACCTACTATGTACTCCAGAGTAAATAACAGTAATCTATGTAGTTAATATGCATAGCTGTTAATATCCATTTACCAGTAGTGAACCTCATCTGCCATATAGCTGCCCAACATCCTATGTTGTCAAGGTCCCCCTATAATGATACTATTTCCTATACTGAAGTTATTTTCCAGTATAATTTGGTTTTATCAGTTAACACTGAAATTGACCTCTTGATTTCAGCCTCTGAATCATTAATAAACAATAGAAAAGCATTTGCCCCAAGGCAGAACCCTGGGACATACCACTCACAACTTTAAACCAATAAGGAAATTAGTCATTTATTGTAACTCCCTGGACGAGATCGTGTAACCAGTTTCCTATACATGTACAGTACATACAATTTGATCAATTGCAGCAGACCCTCTTATACAGTAGGTTTCCTTTTTTACAAGGTGCAGTATCAAATGCTATAGCAAAATCTGGAAACTACATCCACGGGACTTCTAACACCCAATTTCTCACTTCCTCATAGAACGATTGGTCTGACAAGAATGGTCTTTCATAAATCCATGCTGGCTGTCACTTATGATACCTTAATCACAGACAGATTTCTGCATATCATCCCTTACCATTCTCTCAAATACCTTACATACTATTGATGTTAGGCAGACTCGTCTGTAATTTCCTGGTGTACATCTCGATCCTTTTTTGTAAATCAGCTTTAATGCATTGGCCATTTCAAAGACTATCTCTAGAGAGAGAGAAAAAAAATTGAGGTGGGTATAAAGTGCAGGTATCTAGATGTAAAAATAAATGTACCTGCACATACCTGCAACAGCCAGATTGTGGCTGTTCTGAAAGGCCAAGCTGCAGCATCCCTTCCTGTCTTTTGCACATTCTTATCGGCCAGTGAAGTAACCCTTTAAAGCTAAGGGCCAATAGGAATGGGAAGAGGTGTGATTTAACAGAAAGTTCCAACAGTAACCAGGAGTAAGCTTTTGCCTTATACTGTAGAATTACCTGCTACAGTATGTGGTTGTATCTCCATGCTTTTTGAAGATGCCTCAGGTATTTTCAGGTCTGAATTTTATACCTATAGCAGTTGTCTTGTTTTTTTTAACTCTTAAGTAGTTTGTATAGTAAAATCTATCGCTTGCTTGGCAAAACATAGCCACATTCTTTTATTGGTTGAACTAGATGGACTTGTGTCTTTTTTCAACCAGACTAACTATATGAAAGTATTTGCTATTTGTAACCATCAGTCCATCGGGCTGGTGTAATCCAACAAACAACTATCTGTTACTTACTAAAATGCCTTATGTAAATGTACAATGTTAACAAAACAATGTACATAAATAAAATGATTCCTGTATAACTCAATGGGGAGATTTAATAAAACTGTTGCACATAGAATCTGGTGCAGCTGTGCATAGTAACCAATCAGCTTCTAGGTTTTATTGTCCCAGCTTAATTGAACAAGCTTAAGTTAGAAGCTGATTGGTGACTATACAGACCTGCCCCTGATTCTGAGCGAGACTCTATGTGCACCAGTTTAGGAAAATCTCACTCAATATGTATTTAACCATATTTTTAAAGTTATTACCTTTTGACTGACTGCTTGCATCACAAAAAAGTAACAGCTCTGAAAATGTAAAAATGTTTTAGAAGCTTGGGAAAGGGAGTGAACTCTGAAAGCACATTGTTTTTTTAGACTGGTTTCATAGCAATAATGGGCGATCCTTGATTCGCACACATTATTCCAGCAATGACCATGCTACTTAACCTCTCTAGTGAAGAGTGCTTTGGTGTCAGTTCCTATAGTCTGGCAGCTTGCCATGCTGGGAAAGTGGCAGTCTAGGTCTATCAACTTTGCCCTTAAATGCCGGTCAATGTTAATGTTGGAATGAATGTGGGGAAAAGTGTGCAGAGGCTTGGCGAGAGTGGAGGTACAGGTGCAGTGGTGAAAAGGGGGCTGTGTAGCAGTTGTAGTGACAATTGGAGGTGTTAAGGAGGTACTTTGGTAGTAAAAGCACACTGGTGAAAATAGGGGTAAATATGCAGTGGTGAGAGAGACATGGTAAGAGAAGGAATGGTTAAGTGCACATAGATGCAGTGTGGGTCAGGGTGGCTTGTGTAGGCATAAAATGAGGACAGCGATAAGCATGCCAACGTGCACTGGTAAGAGAGGGTTTTAGGCACAGTGGTAAGAGCAGGGGTTTGCTGGTGTTGTGGTGAAATGGTGGGCATACAAGTGGGGCATGGGGTGGTGGTAAGGGTGCTATGGTGATGAGAGCCAAGGGGCAATGTGCCAGCATTTGGTAAATGTTTGGGGGGGGGGGGGAGTTGTACAAGTGTATTAGTAAAACCTGGGAAGGGAGCATGCAGACATAAGGTGGGGGTGTGCATTGGCACAGAGAGAGGGGTATGATGCAGGTGCAGTGGTGACAAAGGGGATACAGGCATTGTGGGTGGTGAAAGAAGGTGCAGACATGGATGGTGGTGAGAGATCAGTGATGCAATACTAATTGAGCACAATACTTTTCAGTACGTACTGTATATATGAAAATAATTTAATGCACAGGATATGCAAATGAGTGCACTTTGGATAAAGCAAGTAACTATGCAATCAAAACTGTTAGAAATTTGACTCTTTACTGGGTGTTATGTTAGCTTTGTAATATTATATGGTGTATAACCTGTATTCTTCTCTTTTAGTGGAGTCCTCCAGCCCTGGAATTCTCCCTCAGGACAACTCTTTAGAAAGGTCTTTCTTCATTCGGATGAAATCTACACTGACTAAAAGAGGTGTACATATAAAATCCTCGGGGTACAAGGTGAGTTACATACTGGCTGCAATGTATAACACATTCTGCAACCTAAGAATTTCATGGCCAACATGTTATATGAAACCCAAATATTCTATTCTGCTGCTCATGGTACAACAAACTGGTCATCTGGGAATTTTGCATTTGGTAACTGCTACCTACAGAAGTTAGAAACACTCTTGGAGTTAACAAAAACAGGTAACAAAGCTAAAAATTGCAGGTATTCGACTGCATGGATTTTGTTTAAAAAAATGTCAGTTCTCTCAAAAAAATCATGTCTTAGTTCAAGGTAGAGCCTGCAGGAATCATTTCCTACTTTCAATATTCCTTGAATACTCCCACACCGTGAACTTTACCGCTGTTCCTTCCCTTCTTTAGCTAATATCAGACGGACAGAGCGGTCACGTCACTACCAGTGTGTGGTAGTGCTAGGGTCTAGCAACCTTTTTGATTGGCTGCTGGGCCTGAGCAGTATCACATTGGAGGAAGTCAATTTGTTGCCAGCTGCACCAATGGAAAAAATGGTGGGGGAACACCAACAAAATAAGTATCAGTGGGAATGGAAGGGCACTTTGCAAGATGGCAGTGGGGTTGATTTATGTAAACTAGGGAGTGGAAATTTTGGTGCAGCTGTGCATGGTAGCCAATCAGCTTCTAACTTCAGCATGTTCAATTAGGCTTTGAGTGTGTCCTTAAAGAAAATCTTTCCTTATGCCCTGTACACACGATCTAAGTTTCTGTCAGATTAAACTCTGACGTGTTTTTTCGACAGAATTCCGAACAAGCTGTCTTGCATAAACACGGACACACCAAATTCCGACCGTCAAAAACACGGTGACGTACAACACTACGACAAGCCTAGAAAAATTAAGTTCAATGCTTCCGAGCATGCGTCAAATTGTTTCCAAACATGCATTGTTTTTTCTCTGTCGGATTTCCATACAGACGAATAGAATTTCCGATAGAAATTTCTTTCGTCAGGAAAAAAAGAGAACACTTTCTCTTTCTAACTCCGTTGGAATTTCCAACAGAAAAAGTTCAGATGAAAAAATTCCGTCTGACTTTTTCCATCGGAAATTCCGATTGTGTGTACGAGGCATAAGAGAAATATAGAGCATAGCATTGCTGCTTCTTATTCTTCATGTGCTGGTTGCCTGACTATAAATCTAACCCACTTGTTTCCATAATTGTGTCATTGACCTTAAACAAGTATGCTGCTAAGGACTTCTGATTTTATTCTGACTTGCCTGATCGACATGCTTGTTCCAGAGCAATGAGTATCGAAGCCAGTGAGTGTATGGCCTCCTACACACAACCGAGGAACTCGTCGGGCGAAACACATCGTTTTCCTCGTCGAGTTCCATGTTAGGCTTGTTGAGGAACTCGACAAGCTTGCTTTGCGTACACACTGTCAAGACCAAATCTCCTCGTTCTCAAACGCAGTGACTACAACACATACTAAGTTCGATTCCACTGGCACAACACTTGGGGCTGCTTTTGCTAATCTCATGTTACTGCGTGTTAGGAAAAAGTTTGGTAAGAGACATTTGCACTTTTCAGTCTGTTACAGCGTGACAAATGCGCTATCTCCATTACAAACGCTACTTTTACCGAAGGTGCACGGGTTTCTTAGCATACACACGCTTGAGTTTCTCGTCGAAAAGCAGCGAGGAACACGACGAGACAATTTAGACTCCCATCGAGGAAAAAGAGAACTTACTCTCTTTTTTGCATGACGAGTTCCTCGACAGTTTCCTCGATGAAAAATGTACACACGACCGGTTTCCTTGGCAAAAAAGCTCTCCCACCGAGTTTCTTGTTGGCTTCTGCCGAGGAAACCGGTCATGTGTACGAGGCCTAATAGAAACTGGCATCTTATAGCGGTCTGCGTTGCAGATTTGTTAAAAACCTGCAAGGCAATGTTATAATGTGCTAGTAAGCATTACACATTAAGTTAAACTTACCTTAGAACGAAGCCCTCCCGCAGCACGCTGTCACTGCTGAAGGTGCTTCCATCTTCACCCGATCTTCCTTTCGGATTTGTGGACTTTGACTGTGTGAGCAGCTGAAAACATGATGACATCAGTCCGCGCACATGTACAGGAGCGGCCGTTTACGGCACAGGATTCTGAAGGAACGGCACGGGTATGCCGTTCCTTCAGAGCACATGCGCTGGTGCTGTCTTTGGCTGCATCTAAAGTAAATATCTCCTAAACGGTGCATGTTTAGAAGATTTTTACAGATTTACAGTACCTTATAATAGGCTCATCTATAGGTAAAAATAAAGCATGGGAGTTTACTATAACTTTAAGAAGAAGCTCACCAACAGCTGTCACCATGTTTCTCTTAGGAAAGATATGTTAAGCATATAGCAGCCAGAGATCAGCATTCAATGGTCCTAATCCACTAAAATTACGTTTTGGGTTGGTGGTGAATGATGAACGAATTTAATTTAATCCTTTCATTACAAGCATGCAGATTTGTCCAATTTGTGGAGAATCATATCATTTATGAATGACAACTGCCCACATTACATGATTCTCTGCATCAGACAGATCTGTACATGCTAATATTGAGGTAAGTAAAACATTTAAAACTCATAATTCTGGGGATTTGATATGATCTAGTGGTCAGTTCCATTGTATTATTAAATAAAGCTCTATTACATGGATTATCTCATTATGAGTGGTGGAAAATGTGTCACTAAACAGCTGCTTATCTGAAATTCATCTGAATATTAATCTATACCTGGAAGCATATCATTTGTTTCATTTCTCTGTTTGATTTTCGTGTCTGTCTTCATTTTGTTCCATATCTTTCCATTTTACTGCCTGTTTCCTAAACCAATAAGGAATGTCGGAACTAGCAAGATAAAGAGCATATACTCACGTGTAAAAAAAACTCTGAGTATACAAGTATTTTTACCTCTTGGGGGGGTGGAAGGAATGGAGGAAAAATACACTGAGCCTTCGTCCCACACCCCCTTCCTTTGCCCTGCTCCCTCTGTCCTCCCTCTGCTTTGCTTTTCAACTTCAAGGCCTTCATGTTGCTTCCAAATTGTGTCTGGGAGAGAATTCCCCCCCAGGCTGCCTACAATCTAAAGGTGTCTTTGAAGAGCCTCAGTGTATAAAGAATCAGGATGGTTCCTCTCTCCTGAGGCAAGAGAGGATAAAAAAAGAGAGAGAACAGCAATCATACTTGTCTGGCATCGAGACTGCAAGAACATAGAATGGGCACCATATCATATGCTACAAGTTTTACATTTAAAGTTATTGGGATTCCTCATTATACAGATGAGAGTGTTATTGCCCTTTACAATTAGAAAGCAAAGTTGGTTTGACCTGTTATGAGTGCACTGTATGTGTCACGCTAATCACAGGCCTAAGTAGACATATCACATTAGCTAGCAGGAATGGTCATATAGATTTGATAGATTTGCAGAATTGGTCTCCTTTATTTTGCAGGATCAGAGTAAACCTATAGCATCCCATGTACTATCAGTTTTCTCTAGACAGATAAGTAAAAGATGAATTCTGATTGGTTGCTTTGGGTCACTATGCTTTTTCTTGTATCTGTTGGAGTTACTGTTATACTTTTAAAAGGCAGTAGGTAGAATATGTATGTAAGTCTGAATATATGGGGCTATTTTTATTGGTAAGTTAGAATTAGTGTTGTAGACCATCCTGGTGATGAGTGTTACATGATAGTTTTGTATTCTGCGTAGTTTTGCACTTTTGCTGCCTTCCTACTACCCGTTCCAAAGTTGGCTTGCAGGCTGAGCGGAAAAAAAAATGCAGGGCTGGCTGTCTAATTATCCAAACAGTGTCTAAATACTCAAACAAGTGTCTGCATCTGATTGAATGCAGCCACTGTTTGCCAACATTTTTTTATTTCATAGATGTCAAGGAAGGTGGAGATATGGTCACCCACTGATCAAAATTCATCAGGAACTCCCCTAAATTCCTACAGTGCATGGCCAGCTTCACACTAGACTAAGCCTGCTGTCTTCCAGTTCACCTGCCCTTTTGGCTGTTAGTGAGGAGACTGGGTAATTCCCTCTGTCCCCCGCCCACAGGATACCTGAGTCCTGCTCAGCCTTAGGGCATAGTGATTACAGCAGAGGAGGCAAGTAGAGTGGACTTTCTGACCCCAATTCATTCCTCACATTTCCTGGAAAACATTAAAGACAAGAGATTAAATTTGCTTGTTTCTTAAGCCTTGTATACACAATACGGTTGTTGACAGACTGTTGTCCTAAAACCTTATCGTTAGCATGCTCCTTTTGACAATTGTTGTCCAATTTTCCATCAACAAATGTTGGATGACGGGCTAGTAAATTTTCGGCGGACAATGGTTTTCTGTCTGATTTTTGTATGGTCAGTACACAAATCCATCACACAAAAATTCAAAAGGACAAACACGTATCCTCGGAATCAATGCTCACCAAACATGAAATTAGCAGAGGGGGCCCAAAGTGTGGCGCTCAAGAGCTGAAATTCCTCGTATTACATCACAACATTTGTGTTTGTGGCACAAAAATTGTGTACCGTTAGTAGGGATGAGCCGAACACCCCCATGTTCGGTTTGCACCAGAAGCGTCGAACAGACCGACCATTCGCGCGAACATTTACAACCCCATTGAAGTCTATGGGACTCGAACGTTCGAATTCAAAAACGCTAATTTTAAAGACCAATATTCAAGTTATTGTTGGAAAACGTCTTTGAGAACCCGGGTCTTGCCCCAGGGAACATGTATCAATGGATAAAAGTTTAAAAAACAGTCGTTTTTAAAACTTTTTTTTCCATTGATACATGTTCCCTCGGGCAAGACCCGGGTTCTCAAAGACGTATTCACAGGCAAACTATAGACACCCAGCAGGTACAATATTTAAAGGAATTTTTCTTTTTTTTTTTTTTTAAGTTAAGCATCATTAAAATCACTGCTCCAGGAACAGTGATTTTATCGATGCTTAAATAAAAAATAAAAAATAATAATTCCTTTAAATATTGTACCTGCTGGGTGTCTATACCTGTGATAACGTCTTTAAATAGCACAATCACCTGCCTGCCAGTAAATTAGGAAGAACTGATCTATCTAAGCTATACGGTGTATAAATATATGTACAACTCCTAGGGATGTATATATATTCTCTACACACTGTAAATTAAGCTAAACTGACTAGCCTGCCTGCCTGCTCTATCAAGCTATATACAAAGACAATCTCTCTGTCTCTCTGACTGCTTTCACTAACAAGCCGGAACACACTACACAAGACCGCCCAGCAGGGAGCTTTATATAGTGTGGGGCGTGTGCTAAAGCCCTGAGCCATAATTAGCCAAAGCCACCCAGGCTTTGGCCAATTATGGCTCTTCGTTTTTTGCGCGCTGTGATTGGCCAAGCATGCGGGACATACAGCATGCTTGGCCAATCATCAGCGCGCAATGCCGCAGTGAATTATGGGCCGTTTTGCGTCACTCGAATTTGGCGCGAACGACCGCTTTTGTTCGAATTTCGTCGAAAGTACGAACAGACAATGTTCGAGTCGAACATACGTTCGTATCGAATGCGAAGCTCATCCCTAACCGTTAGTATGCAAGACAAGATCCTGGCACACGCCCTTTTGACAAAAATCAGATGCTTGGTTGGCCAACAATCGTACTGTGTGTATGAGGCTTTAGGCTTGTTCTTTAAAGTCGAGAACCCCAATCAGTGGTCAGGAAGACTTGAATGCTTACAAAAAAAAGAGGTGTAGGGCACAAACCAGCTTGTTGCACCCACTTTGGCCTTACACAGTATCTATACTGTGAACTTTGTACTAGGGTTGTCCCGATACCACTTTTTTAGGACCGAGTACAAGTCCCGATACTTTTTTTCATGTACTCGCCCATACCCATTACCGATACTTTTTTTTAAATGTGTCCATGTGTCCCCAAATGCAGCCTTGTGTCCCCAAATGAAGCCATGTGTCCCCAAATGCAGCCATGTGTAGCCTTGTGTCCCAAATGAAGCCTTGTCTCCCCAAATGCAGCCATGTGTAGCCTTGTGTCCCCAATGCAGCCATGTGTCCCCAATTGCAGCCTTGTGTCCCAAATTGTGTCCCCAAGAGAGATCTCCCCATGTGTCAGCTGTAGCCTTGTGTCCCAAATGAAGCCACTCGTGTAGAATCCCATGAAGCCCCCCCCCAACTTGTGTCCCCCCAATGGAGTGTCCCAAATTGTGTCCCCAAGAGAGATCTCCCTCGCCACCGCCGTCTAGTTGATTAGCGTGCAGGGAACATAACAGCTTTTATTTCAATAGCTGTGTGTTTCGCGCCGCACGTCGTCATATATAGCCCCTCCCCCTTGTCCGGGCACTTTGATAGACAGATCACCCGTCCAATCCTGGGACAGGTGATCTGTCTATTAAAGTGCCCGGACAAGGGGGAGGGGCTATATATAACAACACGCAGCGGGCAACAGACAGCTATTGAAATGAAAGCTGTCCTGCTTTACGCCCACTCTCTGCCCCCCTCTCAGCCCGCTCGTCACTCCCCAAAAATGTATCGGGTGAAGCATCGGGAGCATTTGTGCGAGTACAAGTACTTGCGCAAATGCTCAGTATCGGTCCTGATACCGATAATAGTATCGGTATCGGGACAGCCCTACTCTGTACTACTGTTCATACATATAGGAGAGATCTGTCACTCACCACTTGAATCATATTCTCAATCATTTAAATTTAAAAAGAATACACAACATCTAGCAAAAATAAATGAGCTGGAGCCGGCACTGGCTGATGAAGGGTTAATAGAGTTTTATCAGTTAAGGTCATAGGAAGGGGAGCTGGCTCCTGACGTTGTGTGTACCTCCGCTCCCCCCGCTTTCGGTGTCATATTAGATTTAGCTGCTGAAATATATAAAAGTACCACAGGAGTCTCTGATGTGTTTCTTGCCATGAGCGATCCAGCAGCAAAACTCCCCACATGTGTCAAAGAGGACTCTGCTCACTCTATTCTGCCGCTCTTCGGAAGATTCAGGCTGTGGTGCCCTGCCTCCTACTGACCAGACCTTCTTTTTATTTCTTGCCTTCCTTTTTCCCAGATTTCTTTCCTTAATACTTGTCCTTTGCTTGCTTTGGTCATTCTATGCCTATTTCTTGCCTTTCATTTTTGGATATTGTGTTTATGTTTTTCCTTCTTTGTATCTCCCTCTTTTACAGCCATGTTTTTCTCATATGTACACAAAGTATATCTCTCTCTTCATAAATGTGTCGCACATTCCAACCATCTGTCTTTTTATTTATCTATTTTCTCTTTGTATACACAAGTAACTTTCATTTTTCACCCATTTTTCTTAGATATTTTCATCACCCCCCATCCTTTACCTGTCTCTCTCAATCCCTGTCTGTGATCCATTCCCCGGTCTCAAGAATGGTAATCCTTTACCAGACTAAAGATGACAAATGAGCCTAAGAGATGTGTACCAAAAAGTATGAATGCTGGTGTAAGCTCTGTAAACAACAAATATATGTCTGCACATATCATGCTCTAGTCCCCTTTATTGTACATCCGTTGACTACTTAGTCCCATTCAGAACCGTCTTTTATGCATTTTCGTTGTCTTTTTTCATTTTAGTACTTTTTCAAATTGTCTTTTGCTGTGTAGACATTTTTTGGACATCGTATAATCCAGTGTTCCTTAACCTTTTTTTAGTCAAGGCCCTTTTTAAAATTCTGAACATTCTCAAGGCACCTTGTTTTAAAACATAAAAAAACAAAGTAATAGTTTTACATAGCACAGCAACATCCACACGTGGGCTTCCCAACAGTAGAGGTGATTTATTCCTCCACTTTACAAAGTGGTACTGTGTAGTATTCTAGATATCTCTTTTCCCTTGGTTGTTAGGATGCCAGTGGCGTGGTGCTAAATCTCCACTGGCCATTAATATATGGCATAGTAGTTGCAATGGTGATCAAGTTAATGAGCTTGTATACCCTCTACACACTGCATACTATCAGACTCATACACATTGGCATTCTCAGTGTGACATTTCTAGAGTCATTTGTTTGCTTTATCATCTACACTTTTTGACTCAAAAAATCCATTTAAAAAACAGTGCTATAGTGTATTTGCTTTGGGGAACAAAATGATAAATTTAGGCTATCGCTGACCAGTGTATGGCTATGACAAATCCTCAAAAAGAATTCCCTATCTTTCTAGCAGTTTATGTGTCTTTTCATGTTTTCCAGGTGATTCATGTAACTGGACGTCTGCGTCTCCGTGTGTCTTTGTCTCATGGGCGTACTGGGCCAGGACAAGTGATGGGTTTAGTAGTTGTGGCTCATGCCCTCCCTCCCCCAACCATCAATGAAGTCCGCATTGACTGCCACATGTTTGTAACACGTGTCAACATGGACCTCAATATTATATACTGTGAAAATAGGTAGGTGACTTCATCAGACTATTGGCCTCATTTTGGGAACACAATGAATATTTTAAAACACTGATACATTCTTATCACAGAGTGATGGGACCATTGTACATCACAATATATCTAAAATACCAAAGACTTAAAACAGAAAGTTGCAGTGTATTTAAGTCAGCCCACTTTAGGCTCAGTTCACACCTAGGCGTTTTTGGTTGTTTTTCTGCTGTAATGCCGCGTACACACGATCACTTTATGTGATGAAAAAAAATGATGTTTTTAAAAACGTCAATTTCATTGACCGTGTGTAGGGGAAAACGTCGATAAAACTCTGTTTTCCCCTACACACGGTCAATGAAATTGACGTTTTTAAAAACATGCTTCAATTTTTTGTGTCGTTTTTCAAAACGTAGATTTTTGTTTCACAAAAAGTCACCGTGTGTAGCAAAAAACGTTGTTTAAAACAACGTTTTTCAACCCGCGCATGCCCAGAAGCTAGTTATGAAGAGAGCTTCAATGGAAAAGAGTGGTGAACGTAACCTCGCTTTGCTAGAGCATTGTGAAAAAAACGATGGTGTGTAGGCAACATTGTCTTTGAAAATTGAAGTTTCAAAAACGTAGTTTTTTACTTCACAGAAAATGTCATTTTTTTTCATCACATAAAGTGATCGTGTGTACGCAGCATTAGCCTCAGCTCTGAAAAAATGCCCAACAAGACAAATCCCATGAATTTCAATAGCCCCTGATCACATCTGAGCAGCCTGTCGCCTGAAGCAAAACGCCGTCGCTCAAAAAAGTACAGGAGCTTCTTTTTTGGCAGATCACAAGCGTTTTCCTGCTTTTACATTGGTGACCTTTTAACCTTGAGAACGCCGGTGCAAAAACTCTGCAGAAACACCCAAAAAAGCCAGAAAAAAACGCCCGAAGAATGCCTGTAAAATAGCAATGCCTAGATCAGTGTTTTTCAACTCCAGTCCTCAAGGCACACCAACAGGTCATGTTTTCAGGCTTTCCATTATTTTGCACAGGTGATTTGATCAGTTTCACTGCCTTAGTAATCACCACAGCCATTTCATCTGAGGGAAATCCTGAAAAATTGACCTGTTGGTGTGCCTTGAGGACTGGAGTTGAAAAACACTGGCCTAGATGTTAACAGAGCTTTACAGTTAAACCAATTACGTCATGCTCACGCATACCAACGGTGTTCAGTACTCTATAGTCCAATGGTATGGTGTAAATGACACAGTACTGCAATGGTTGTCAAACCTCAGAGAGTTCCTTGGTAAACAAGGAAAGGTCTCAGCAGTTAAAGCATATGTCAAGACAGAAAAATACCCTACATGCATAGTTCACCATGCTTTATCCCTCTGAGGCCTCGTACACACGATCGGATATTCCGATGGAAAAAGTCAGACGGACTTTTTCCATCGGAAATTCAGACTGTGCGTATGCCGCATCGAAGAAATTCCATCGGAAATTCCGATGAATTCCATCGGAGATTACATAGAGAACATGTTCTCTTTTTCTCCGATGGAATTCCTTTGGAATTCCGATGTGAGTTTGGTCGGGCGAAGGTCTGATCATGTGTACATGGCATAAAGTAAAGTATAGTATAGAAAAATACCTGTCGGTGTGCCACAAATGCACTCAGCTCCTCCTTTTCTTCTGTGAAATGACACCACATGCCCCTTAGTGGTCTAAAAGTGCAAGAATTTGTTTCAGCCCTGCCCAGTTGTCTGTTAATGTAAAACCGTATCATTCTTCTAAATAAGAATTCTTACTTCAATGTTTTCAGTGTTCTGTCACCCATAGAGTACTTTGCCCTATGTTTTTACATGTTTTGTAAGCCTAGCAATGAGGTCAGACAGGGCCCTCCCTCCTCCTGCAACCATCTAGCAACATAGTTTGCAAGGAGATGGCTGCTTGATAACCGGCACTTGTCATAGCTTTAAACACTTGTCCAAGACAAATGGTGACAAGAGGAATGCAGAGAGAGGAAGGAAAATGTGTCAGTCCCCCTTCCTAATGCATTCCTCTTGCCGCTGCTTGTCTTGGGTGAGTGATTGGAGATAAGACAAGCATTGGTTACCAAGTGGCCACCTCCTTGCTAGCTACGTTGTCGGAGCACTATGGTGGGGATAGTTCCAGCATTTTCTCCAAAGAAAGGAGAGAAAGTTCTCACCGCTATAGTAGTGAAAGATCCTATTTTAATAAAATAATGTATTAAATGTCTGTTAGCCAAATGGCTGTGTTGAGAAATGTTCTGTTTGGCTTATGTAAGGATTATGTAAGTCAAGAGAGAACCTCATTCAGTCAGCTTCCAACAGAAAAACATAACATAGAACTTAATAACCTACAACAATCTGCATCTCAGCTTTCAGCAACAGAATGATCAAAATTGTGATGGGAATCGATCTAAACCAGCACAACACCTGTCTAAAGGAATTTTTGATTGATTTCCACACCAATTGTGATTATCTGATTGTTCAAAACTGGGAAACAATCTGAACAGCAGGTGGCAGATTGATGTGGACTCCCTAATTCCATTTAGCCATGTGTTGAATCAAAAGTGCATGGAAAATATCAGCCAACAATTATATATTTACACCTGTTTGATACACAGGAAGCCATCACAAATTTTGGGGCCCCTAACACAGCTTTAGGCAAGGCCCCCCTAGAGCAGAGAAGGGGGGTGCTGACGAAAAAAAAAAAAACAAGTGTAATCTCTTCTCTCTTGATGCAAGATAATAATGCTTGATGCGGTCGAGCCTGTAAGCGGCCCAGGCGATTAGGGCACTTTTAGCAGTAGTCCCTGATATATCTCCGTCTTCCTTCTTCTGCTACTACAATGATCCTCGTTATCTTCCTGTCCCCGTGCTGAGCAGCTGCCCTTCTTCATCATTCACAGAATGCTTTGCACTTTTCCTGATATATATACAAGATGTTCTCTGATTAGATAAGGTAGAGCCTCCACTCCTCCACAACCTCCACCCAGTCCAATCAGAAAACTCCTTTTTACTGCATTTACTGAGAAACATGCAAGGTGTTTTGTGAATGATGCCCATGCTGAGCATGCAGCCTCCGGTGTTCATTATGCAACAGAGCCAGGCCGGACTGGCCATAGGGCATACCGGGCATATTGCCGGTGGGCCGCGGTGGCCCGCGGGCCGCTGATGGCCCGTGAACGGCCCGCGGGCCGATGGCGGCCCGGGAACGGCCCACATGTCATATCTCCCCAGGGGTGTACCAAGAGGTTGCAGGCCAAGAGGGGACTATTCTTACCTAATAGCCAGTTTACCCGCCACCAACACAGCGCCAGATAGAGATGAGCTGGGTCAGATAGAGAAAGTTGAGATCAGCTCTGACATTTCACCCCTCCCCTTGCTGCCCGCACAACCAATTAGAAGAGAGGAGCTGCTTCTACTCCTCTCTCTCCCTCCTCTCCTCTCCTCCTGTGTCTACCCCGCCCACTCTCCTAGACACACACTGTTCTGTTGTCTAAGGGATGTGGGCAGGAATATTCAAACTAAAGCCCAGAAAACAGAAAGGAAAGATGGAGTCTGATATTCATCCATCCAGTCAGTCATTCCTGCCTCCTGAGTGAGTACTGTACACTGATGTAGGGGCTTTTTCTTTCTTTCTTTCTTTCTTTCTTTCTTTCTTTCTCTTTCTTTCTTTTTTTCTTTCTATCTATCTATCTATCTATCTATCCATCTTCCTTCCCTTCTTTCTTTCTTTCTTTCTTTCTTTCTTTCTTTCTTTCTTTCTTTCTTTCTTTCTTTCTTTCTTTCTTTCTTTCTTTCTCTTCCTTCCTTTCTATTTATCTATCTTTATCTATCTATCTATCTATCTATCTATCTATCTATCTATCTATCTATCTATCTATCTATCTATCTTCCTTCCCTTTTCTTTCTTTCTTCATCTATCTTCCTTCATTTATATCTATCTATCTATCTATCTATCTATCTATCTATCTATCTATCTATCTTCCTTCCCTTCCCTTCTTTCTTTATATCTTTATCTATCTTTCTTTATCTATCTTCCTTCTTTCTATCTATCTATCTATCTATCTATCTATCTATCTATCTATCTATCTATCTATCTATCTATCTATCTATCTATCTTTATCTATCTTCATTCCCTTATTTCTATTTCTATCTATCTATCTATCTATCTATCTATCTATCTATCTATCTATCTATCTATATCTATCTTTCGTTCTCTATCTATCTTCCTTCCCTCCGTTTTTCCTATCTTTATCTATCTTCCTTCCTATCTAACCATCTTTATCTATCTATCTATCTATCTATCTATCTATCTATCTATCTATCTATCTTTCTTTATCTTTCTTTATCTTCCTTTTATCTATCCGTCTGTCTATATTTCTTTATCTCACCCCACATACCATCATTAACCCCCGCCGTGCGCCACCGCCGCCCCCCCCCCCTCCCCCCGGGCTGCTCGGTCTTAAATGCCCGGGCCTATTTTTTGTCCCAGTCCGGGCCTAAACAGAGCAATTGCTCGACATTTAACCAGAAGTTGGTGGCAATTACTGTGTTAACAGAAACTACTACAGTAAATTCTAGCTTTCACATGGATCCCACAGGTATGGAATATGCATGCTTACATTGATCCAATCTGGACCTATGCTATAAAATCTATGGGCCAGATTCAGGTAGATCAGAGCATCTTTGCTCTGGAGTAACGCATGTCATTTGCGTTACGCTGCAGAAATTTTAGGAGCAAGTGCTGTTATTCAGGAAGCACTTGCTCCTAAAGTTGCGGCAGCGCATCGCAAATGAGCCAGCGGAATTCAAATTGGGCGGCTACGGGGGGGTAGTATTCTAACTATGCGCGATCACGCGGCGAACGTACTGCGCATGCGTCGAGTGTCAATGCATCCCAGTGCGCATGCTCCAAGTTCTGTCAGTGAACGTCAATGACGTCACGTCCCCATTCATGAATGTTTTACGCAAACGACACGATTTGTTTTTTTTCCGACGCGATGACGACGGCTATACCTAACATAGGATACTCCACTAGGGGGCTGCTTTATCTATACGCCGCGTATCGCTTCCGGAAACGTCGTAAAGTCACTGCGTCGCGCCCGAAAAAGATCGTGAATTGCCGATTTCCGCTCATTAACATATTTTTTGAGCGTAAATCGGCGGGAACGCCCCCGGCGCCATTTTTAAGTTGAAGTAACGATGCGATGGCGAAATTCAATTACGCCGATCGCATCGGAACTCCAACCCGGCGTTTCTTGTTTTCTGGTTATAGAAAACAGAAACGCCGGCTTAAAGTGACAGTTAGGCTGGCGGATCACTGGATCCGCCAGCCTAACTCTTCATGAATCTGGCCATATATCTAGAATTCAGCTTTATGTTATTACTTATAAAGAAGATAATCTGACCACTGGGTGGCACTGTGGTACTGATTTTATATAAGACGTATTTTAGCTTTATTATGACAAATACTGCAATTATTAATGTTTTTATTGAATATTTAATTAAAATAGGGGAATTTGAGCTTTACTGAAATTGGCATTTTGACTATCAGCACCTTACAACGGTACCCTGCTCTCTTAAGGTTTTAAAAAGTGGTTAGCCTAATTGAACTTAACAAGGGATTGATTAAAATATAGTCTATTGTATAGATATTTTAGAGCCTTTTCATTCTGGAGGAACCTTCAAAAATAATGTTCAGGTCTCATGGAACCCATTCTTAAAATTAATACAATCTACAGCTTTGGTACATTTTCATGATCAGCAAGTTGTACAAAGTTTTAAATAGAAGGGAAAATAATGTGGAATACCTTAAATATTAGAAGCCCATGGTGGATAACTTTTGTACCTCCCTCTGCTCTATACGACAAACATTTTCATCAATAATTTAATTATTTTTAATGCAGGCAATAAAACATGGTAGTGTCTCTTTGCAGTAGTAGTCAGTGGAAGAATTCCCTCTTTAGATTGCTGGGCAGAATCTGTTTCCTCCAGAACAGTCAGGCGGCGTACACACGACCGAGGTTCTCACTGGAAACCAGCGAGAACCTCGCTGGAAGCTGCATTCCAGCGAGGACCTCGGCCGTGTGTACGCTCCTGGCTCGCCCCGCCCGTCGGGAATCCCGTCGAGCGAAAAGAGAGCCATTCCCGACGGGCGGGTCGCCGATTTAGACGGCCGGCAGAGAACCTCGACGGGCGGAACGATGTGTTCTGCCCGTCGAGGTTCTCTGCCGTGTGTACGCGGCTTCACAGTATCCACTTTTTAAAAGATTAAGCAATCCAGAGCACTCACTGCTTTTTAATTCCTTTATTGCTGTTTCAAAAACAATCCAGCCAACAACCATATAAAGACATTCCAAGACACCAGAGGGTGCGTAACATTGGTGGTCAGTGTAGAAGTGAACAGTTACACTGGATATGGATATCAGCAGAATAGTGCCCCATTGAGATTGGTGATCAGTATAGGCAGAACATTCCTTTGCAACTGTGCTAGCAACTTCTGGAGAAACCTCAAGGTTCCACAGAACACCAGTTAGAGGAGACCTTACTGAAATTTCAAATTGTAAGTGTCCAGATTTCCATATAACGTAGACGTAATTTATCTATCCTGTGTGCCAGATTGCAAAAGTGCTGAACAGGTCACTTTCTGAATTGGAGGAAAAGGGAAACATTTCTACTTTCATGTAGCAAAGAAAAAGTAAATTTTGGGCGATTTTAGCCCTTTTCTTTGTCATGGCACCACAAGATGATGGCACCACCATGTTAGCTCAGCTTGGACTGCCATGGAAAAGTTACCAGGCTTAACTACTAACTAGTTGGGCCAATGCCATACACCGTTTGTCAGAAGTATTGATTACTTCTTACTATAGGTTATTGTAGATGGAACAGAAATGCAGTAGTGTTGTAGGTAGATGGCCATTGTTGGTATATACATAGCTGTGTGTTTGTTAGTGTTCAACACACTGTGCCATGATTTCCATTGTTCTGTGTAGGTTCATTAGCTGGCTCATTATTCATGCAATATAATGATGATCATTGCTATTATCACAAGGCTTATTATTACCATTATTAGCACTATTACAGGTTATTACACGCTTTGTCATTTATATCATTCACCAAGTAATATCCGCTGATTATTATAATTCCGATACAGCCACGCAGAAAGCGTTGTGTCGCCCGCGCTTTGGGTAATTAGTGGCCTCGTTGTTTTCCGCCTTCACGATCCGACAGAAATAATTGCTCGTTAATTACTTCCATTTACATTCACTTTTACAAAGTCTTTAGAAAGGACAAATGAGGGGCAGATTTAACCCCTGTGAGGTGGGAAGATGTAAGAAGTTGCCATCTTTGAACTGCTGTGCATGGTTCTTGGCATGGAATGGGTTACAGCCAAGGGAAGCCAGTTGTGTAAATTCTGTGGAGTTTTCAATTGTCCATTTTCTTTACCAATCACAGTGTCATGTGGTAACCAGTTCATTGCCAAACAAGCAACAGTTGATACTGCTGTTATGTCTACTGACAATCATCTGGGTTGACTGTAAAGGTTAAAAAAGAAGGGGCATTAGCACAAAGTGAACATTTTTAGCTTTTGCTGCCTTATCACTGGCCTTAACAACAGGCGTGATCAACCTCCTTAGAATGGGATTTATATAATACTGGCCATCATGCTGAGTCTGACCAGGCTAGAGTTTTCTTTAACATTTTAGCATATATATATATATATATATATATATATATATATATATATATTTCCATAACCTAGACTAACCACATCCTCATTAAAACGGTAAGATGTCACCCTAATGCACCTAATTACCTTGAACTTTCCTGTGGCCAAAAAGCTATGGAGGTGACCTTGCCCCAAGCAAACTTCACAGCCCATAATACACACAGCACACATGGAAGTCTAGCAGGAACAGTGTGCAAAGCTTCTTGGGGAAAAAACTCTGGTAAATGGCATAGTTACTTTGCACTCTGTCAATGGGCCGGCTGTGGGAGAAAAAATAAAGCCAAACTACTGGCTGAGTTTGCCATGGCAAACTCAGGCAGAAGTGGGAGTGGGTACCTGTCAAAACCAGGTAACCGCTCCACCCTCCCCTCAAAAGGTGCCAAATGTGGCAGCGGAAGGGGGGAGACAGACAAGGAGAGGTTCCAATTATGGGTGGAGCTCTGCTTTAAGTGACATTCAAACAAATATAAGTTCAAGTACCGCATATTACCAGAGAAAAGATTACAGCAGGCTTTCAATAGTACTGAGAAGTCTCATAGTGTAGTACAGCTTAAAACATGAATTTATTTAAAACGTATTGCACTCACCTGTTCAGTAGAAACAACCCAACTGTAAAAGTATACACAGCACCGCCGCAGGTGTGCAAGATGACATCGCAGAGCAGTGGACAGGTGTCCACTCCAACAGTGAAGTGCTTGAGCAGCCAATCACAAATGCCTTCTTAGTTGCCAGCTGTTTCCTTAATATGGAATACCTTTTCTAAAAACATTTGTATACACTGAGCAGCCATAACTTTATGACCACCCATCTAATATTGAGTAGGCCCCCCTTTTGCCACCAAAACAGCCCTGGCCTATGGAGGCAACTAGACCTCTGAAGATATTCTCTGGTATCAGGTGTCAAGCCGTCAGTAAGGCTGGGTTCACACTACGATTTTCCCATCCGTCAGCCGCATACGATTTCAGTTTTGAAAACGTACGGGCCCGTACGGGAAAACGCATACATAGACAATGCATTGCAAATCGTATGCACTCAGATGCATCCGGGTGCGTACGATTTGCTGGCAAAACGTTTTTTAACAGTACACAAAACCGTGTTCGACCACGGTTTTGAGTCCGTTTTTGAAACCGTATGGCAAACACATACGTTTTTTTTAACATTAAAGTCAATGGAAAACGCACATATGTGCGGTTCCATACGTATAAACCGTATGCGTTTTTCGTCTGCGCATGCGCATTTTCAAAACAAGAAAATCTTTTTTTATTAAATGACACTAATTCCAAAAACGTATGCGTTTTTTTAATCAAATCCGGATGGAACCGTACGCACTTTTTGAAACCGTATACGTTTTATAAACGCATACGTTTACGTACGGTTCAATCCGTTTTAGCCGCATACGTTTTTTCATATAAATCGTATACGGCTGACGGACGGGAAAATCGTAGTGTGAACCCAGCCTAACAGATACTTTAAGTCCTGTAAGATGAGAGGTGGGTCCCCATGAATTGGACTAAGATCTGGAGAATTTAAAAGCCAAGTCAATAACTCAAACTCATTGTTGTGTTGAAAACCTTCTAGAACCATTTTTGCAGTATGGTAGGGAGTATTATCCTGCTGAAAGAGGCCACTGTCATTAGGGAATACCAATTCCATAAAGGGGTGTACTTGGTTATCAACAATGTTTAGGTAGGTGGTATGTGTCAAATAATATCCACATGACGGTTTCCCAACAGAATATTGCCCAAAGCATCACACTGTCTCCGTCAGGTTGCCTTCTTCCCATACTGCATCCTGGTGCTATCTCTTTCCAAGGTAAGGGAGGCAAACACACACGGCCAACCACATGATGTTAAATAAAATGTGACTCATTGGACCAGGCCCATATACAACAAAGCGAGATGGCCCATTTTTCCTGCTTTCAACACATCAGCTTCAGGGACATGTTTACTTAATGACTAATATATTCCACTAACTTTAAGTTGCCATTGTAACAAGATAATCAATGTTATTCCCTTAATATCTCAGTGGTCATAAAGGTATGGCTGATTGGTGCATGTTTGACCTGCAAATTCCTTCTTAGCGTGGTGCGGTTTTGCCTAGCACTATGTACTGGGTATGCCACTATTCTAGGACTGTAGTATAGGCAGGCTCACTATACAATATTTTATACATCCTATCAGATATTAATCTAGTAACTGTGCAATCCTCCCTCAAGGGCACCAAAGTACATTAGGGCCCAGGCAGTGTGCTACCAGGGTCTCAGGTGGTCAGAGTCTCATTTCTACCGAGTTGTACAGTCAACAATCTTGAATAGGGCTGTATAAGCAGGAAGCGGTCGGTGTAACACACGTCTCCATCCAACTACCAGACTTTGTTGGCACCATGAAGGAGACCAGAGAGATGAGTAAGTGCAGTTTTTTGCTCAAAGGCCACATGCAGGCAGTAGATTTAAATCTATCAAATTTTAATGAATGTGACTTGCCATGAAGCTATTACGGAACATAAGATATGCATTAAAGCTTAGTAAATTAAGCCTTATAATCCTATACAATAGTGCAGATATTACTGTCTGTGGACCCTATATTTCCATAATTTAAAACCAATCCTAGGATCAATTTGGTACTCTGTCAGAGACTTGCTCCACATGCATATGGTGTCACTGCGAAGCAATCGCCATGCAATGACCGCAGCCTGAACTGAAATCACCGGAAACCACCCTGTATGAATTTATGCAATTAGGATTTATACTTGTTAAATATACTGCTTCAGTGTTTAGGGATCATTTGGTTCACCTTAATGACTAATCACTGGCAGTTTAGTAGACGTCCTGTATCAAAGTTAACATGCAACACACTGCTACATAAGGCAGGGTGAACCTTTTTTATGACACATTAGGGAAATGCTTGTTTATAACATGTAGCATCAGTTGCTTGTTTGCTTGTATTGCCTCTAATATCAACCTTACATTTTTTTTACGTTAACTTCCATGACTGTTTCAGAGTCAGTGATTACATGGACCTCAATGCTGTGGATCTGATGGGTAAAAGATGCTATCACTTTATCCATGCTGAAGATGTAGAAGGAATCAGGCACAGCCACCTGGACTGTAAGTATGTTGTGCAGTTATAGTTCTAGAGCTTTGCTAATACAAGCCATTGTTTCATGGCACACTTACAGTATGTTCAAATGTTGTCATACAAGGAGATTCGAATATAAATGTCCATGCTTTAAAAGTGTATAATAATTTACTGTATAGCTAATGTGTGTTACAGAAAACATGAATCATCAGCACCACAGTTTATATGAATTCATATAGACTACAGGTTGGATCTTCTGATTTGGGTACAGATATTTTCAGTAGCAAAACTTTGCAAATCATTTTTTACATCGCCATAGTATGTATCAAGAAAGAAGGTGTATGTAAGGATTATATTTGGGGGTTAAGTTGAGGTTTTTTCTTGAGGGATCTACAATATAAATATGCCCCAAATACTTTTTCCCAAATTTCTGACACTAAGGCCTCGTACACACGAGGCAATCTATCTGTTCAAATCGGTCGGACCGACCGATTTGAACAGATCTTTCTGCTAGGATTTTGGTTTGCTCGCGTGTACACACGAGCAAACCAAAATCCCCGCCAGCAGACAGCGCGCTGACGTGTCGGTGACGTGGCGGTGACGTTGACGCCGCCACGTCACCGCACCAGGAAGTAAAACACTTCCGCGCATGCGTCGAAATCATTCGGCGCGTGTGCGAGAAGACATGTCTGCTGGTTAGTGTACTAACCAGCAGACATGTCGGGCGGACGGGTTCCCAGCCGACAGATTGGTAAGCATGCTTTCAAATCCGTCTGCTCGCCCGTACACACGATCGAATCTGTCTGCTGGGACGGTCTGGCAGACCGTTTCCAGCAGACAGATTTGGTCGTGTGTACGCGGCCTCAGAAAGGACATGGGTCGAATTTCGAAATAATTTTATATTCCAAAATCTTATCTAAGAATTTTCATTTGTATTTCAAAAGCTAATTTTCGTGCGGCCATTGAATTTTAATAATCGCACATGAAAAACTGAACGGTTTTCTAATCAATGATGGGAGAATCGTGCGAGAAATGTAATCGAGAAAGAAATGCACATGCGCAAGAAAATAAAATTCCTAGAAAGAAAAGAAGATTCCCAGACATGAAAATTATTTTCTGTAGCAACATAGGTGAAATTGAAGGCTTGGTTGGTTGGATTTCAAAATCAATGGTGGCACCATCGGATCACAAAACGCACAAATTTTCTTGTTTTCAAAAGAAAATTCCTTTGAAATTCAACCATGTATGGCCACACAGATACTCAAAATAACAAAGCCAGTGTAAGAAGTGAAAATCAATCAATGTGCCTGCAAACTTGAATATTAAATCTAGAGGGTAGACTGTGAGATGACCAGAGGTTATTGGCCAATGACCACTATTTCATAGTATATTGTTCATACAAATATGAATAGAATGTTCATTCCCCAATGTCATCTCTCCCTGAATATACCTACAGACCAAGTCTAAAATACCACATGGTATACCTACCAGGAAATCTCCTGTCCCCCACATTCTTCAGTTCTTAGGTCAGACTCGGTGTAGCCTTTTTTTTTTTTTTTTTACAGATCCAGGCTAGTGTACAACTGTATGCAGAGACAGTTCCAGATTTGGAAGACTGAAACACTGTACCTTTTTTTTAAAAAGTTTGCTTGTTTTTTTTTTTTTAAGGATTAGTTTTGCTTAGCGTCTGACTTCAGCACTGTCTGAGGCACTGATCTTGGAACATGTATGCATATAAGAAAAGTCAGAGTACAGTCTGAAGTCTACATCTACACTTGTTCTGGTCTAGTGACTTAGCCAGGAAACTAGTATTTGCAGAATCGGCAGTGCAACTTCCATGTTTTTTCCAGTTCCTCTGACTTATTATGTAGCAAAGATCAATATTTAAAAGTGCAAAAAAATCATATTACAATCATCCTCACATCATCAATGAGAATATAATGATTCTCCATACAAGACAGTAAAACAAATGTCCAAACCATTCAAAATAGTCAGCACTCAACAGGATCTTGAACAACTATGAAGCTTTATTAATGTATTTATTATTTATCTAAGGTTAAAATCCATAGCCTTGCTTATGCATTTCAGCTGCACATTGTGGGAAAAAGTTAGCAGGTTCTAATAATTTCAGATGTTCTGCTTAAATGGTTCCTAAATTGTGATCTGACTTTTTATGTCAGAATAATAAAGTTTTATTCAAGTTTAATCAAGATTTATTGCTATATGTTTTGTAAACACGTGATCAAAAACAGAGGTAACAATAACTACTAAATCTGTACTGTACTTCCATCAGTAACAATGACCATTCAACAATGATATAGCAAGGCACAGAGCTGTATGTTTTGTATTTGATACTGAGAAAAAGTATTTATTACTTTATTATTAGTATTTAGATAAAAATCAAAGCACATTTTATAAATGTGTTCAAAAACATCAACACTAAGTGATTTTTTTTTTTCAATAAGCAGTTTATGAATGATTATATGAAAAGTACAGTAACTTTTAGTAACCAATCAGAAACTTTTAAATACAAAAAGATTGCTGTTTGGGTTGCTATGGGTCACTGCACTTTGCTCATTGCCATATCAGACCAGATCCCTCATCCTCATTAAAGGGCATATATGACTTCCTGGTAGTTAAAGTCTGTGTTTGCTTCGTCCAAGTGTTCTCTGCATCCCTGTGTTTCTATCTCCACCTCAGGGACACATTTTCTCTGCCACCTGATAAATGGAATATGGATGTTCGAGCCATTTTTATGGCTGTTTCATTCAATGTTAAAGTCCTAACTGAGCCCTAAATTATAAAAGCAGAAGCTGCCAGGAGCAGGCGGGTGTCATTTGGCTCACAGAAAGGTCACCCTGTCTGCCTCAGGAGTGTCTACAGCTGCTAATATCTCCTGTACATATGAAGGACGCTGTGGGACGCTAGACATCACTTAAAGAGACACAACCAGCAGGATAGCAGTTCAGCCTGTGCTCCTGAAGATTACTGGGTAACACCATGGTTTACTACACAAGTATAACCAGATAGCAACTGTTGGCACTCATTATATCTGCTATCATACATCAGCAATAGAAAATAAAATAATGGTGAATTACCTAACCCATGAATAGTTCAGTTTGCTTTTTAAATATTAATTTCGAAAAGTATTAAAATATAATTAGCAAAAGGAGTTATTGTAGGCCTTCATTTTACAATAGCAAGAACAGCAACCAATCTTCAGCTATCTGCAGTTATCTTTCTGAAAACGTTCTATAAATGTGTTATTTTTATCAGTATATCACTTTTAGGAAAAATAATGCATTCTGGAAATATAAATAAAAAAAAAGTAGAGCAGACCAATATCAAGGATATCAAGGATGTGCTTTGACCTAAAGTGGTCAATTCACATCTCGCCATCATTGCTTTAGAATAGTAGAGTTGTGAAAATGTTTTATTGATTGGTTTTCAGAAGATTGTTTAACAGCCCCCTTCCCATCTAATACACTACAACTGAAAGTGATAGCTTTGCTATCGGCACCAGCAAGTCTTAGTTGGCAGAACTACAATTCCTAGAACCCAAACATGAACTCTCTCTTGCACACCAACATTACGCCTTAGGCCTCGTACACACGACGAGAATCTCATGGTAAAAGAACCGTTGTTTTCCTCGACAAGGTTCTTGTCAAGCTTTCCTTGCATACACACTGTCAAGACAATATCTCGTCGTTCTCAAACGCGGTGATGTACAACACGTACGCCGCCACTATCAAGGGGAAGTTCGATTCCACTGGCGCCAACCTTGGGGCTGCTTTTGCTAATCTCATGTTACTGCGTGTTAAGTAAAAGTTTGGTAAGGGACGATTCTCGCTTTTCAGTCTGATGTCATACTTTATTCTGAGCATGTGTAGGTTTTTAGGCATACACACAAATGTGTTTCTCGTCGTAAACCAGCCCGACGAGAAACACGATGAGAAAATTGAGACTCCCGACGAGAAAAAAGAGAGCATGTTCTCTTTTTTTCTCGTCACAATCCACTTTTCTCGACGAAAAACATACACACGACCATTGTGTGTACAAGGCCTAACACTGACTTTCCTGTAACCCCAACACTAACCCTCCATGTCACACTAACACACTAACATTAAGCCTAGAACTAACCTTTCTGTAATCCCAACACTAACCCTCCATGTTGCACTAACATTAAGCCTAACACTAAGCTTCCTGTAACCCTAACCCTCCCTCTCACACCAATAGTAAGCCTAGAACTAACCTTTCTATAATGCCTACACTAACCTTCCATGTCATACTAAGTTTAAGCCTAACACTAACCTTCCTGTAACCCTAACATTAACCCCCCCCCCCCTCACAACATCATTATTATCGCAAGTGATAATAAACCCTGCTTTAAAACAATAAATTATATTCAAGTATGTATTCCTAACTCAAAAACATACATTGCTCTCAGCATCTTCCAATTCTCAGAATGTATTTTTTTTGCTGCTGTGATCCAACGTTCTGTGTGGCTACACTGTAAGTAGGAGCATAGCTGGGAAGGACTATGGACTATAGGATGTATAGTGTGCATTGAGCAATGCACATGATCATCACAACAAACAAACGCTGCTCATTCCAAAAAAAATGGAGGCTCAGAAACTCATGAAGGACTTTACAAGGAGACGGAAAAATAGTTTTCATGAAAAGAAAATTGGAGGGTTCTAGCTCCCACTACCTCCGCGGCGCCGGAAGAAAGTTTAACTAACTACTATAGCTGTACCATGACTTGGATGAATGAGAAGAGCCTTCACAGACAATATGTGGAATAATAAAGATCATAAGGATGTAGGGAGGCTAGAATATTGTCCACATGGTACATCTTGGTAGATTGTCCCCTGTATCTGTAAATATCTATATATATTTTTATATTTGAATGGGTTGTACCTTTGGCAACTAATACCACAGGCGGCGAGATCTGGGTACCCCACGCTTAGCTTAATACAGCGCCGC
Source organism: Rana kukunoris (assembly GCA_029574335.1). Classification (NCBI taxonomy): domain Eukaryota; kingdom Metazoa; phylum Chordata; class Amphibia; order Anura; family Ranidae; genus Rana; species Rana kukunoris. Next base: position 47,344,607 of record CM056059.1, on the reverse strand, counting down.
ACTTAGTATCACCCAGCTCAGGACATTGATCGCATCTATCGTGCAGCGGAGCGGGTCTCCACACGAGAGCGATATACAAGCAGTCCCAGTGCCGGGCGGGCACATTCTAAGTAAGAGGCCACTCGGCTGTATTTTTCAATTTGTATTTTTAATAAATGGTAATACACTATGGGATTCCCCCCTTTTTGCTTTCTTTGAGTTTCCATTGGTGCAACGCTCAAGGTATGGTTCCAGTCTTTGCCGCATAGTGAGAAGGCACTCATCCTGCCCAGCCTGTATGACCTACTTTTTTAAAGAGGTCCCATCATTGTGGTAAGCGCATTTGGTGTTCTAAGCACTTCGGGTGAAGCTGTAATTAAGTGGTAAAGGTTATCAACACACCTGAGGACTAATTGCATGAATCCAATAACAACATTTTCTGGAATCACTCTTGTTGTTCTAAGTGCCAGATCATACAATATTGAACCCATTTCTCTATATGGACTTTATTTAATTACCTACTAGATAATTGTACCTATTCACAATTGCACATCTCTGCCCGTAATTGAGGAGTTTAATCACATATCTAATTCACATATATATTGTGCTGTTAATTTTTATGTTTATTTGTATTTATATATCTATTTTGACCTCACTAACCCTAGTTATAATATACTAGGGCTTTTTTGCGAACTAGCGCCCTTTTCCACCATTCTAATACCACATTACCTTAGCAGTACAATGTAACATTAAGTAAGGGAGGAGGCAATATAATAATTAAACATTATGCTTTGTATTTTCCTTCCTTCTACAATTGTTTATGTGTATTGGTATTCTTTGATTGCCGCGTACACACGACCGTTATTCATGTCATGCAAAAAAATTAAGTTTTTATCGATGTGATTTGTCGCTATTCCTCTCAAGTCTGCCTTGCATACACACGTTCATTAAAAAAAATGCTTGAGCAAAGCGCAGTGATGTACAACACGTACGACAACACGTACGACGGCACTATAAAGGGGAAGGGGAAGACGGCGTGAAAAGAAACGATATAAAAAAACGACAAGAAAAAATAGAACAGATTCTAAAAAAAAAAATTGGGCATTTTTCTCGTGGAAAAAAATGCTCTGGAGCATACACACGACCGTTTTTAACAACCAATTAAAAAAAAATTATTTTTCTCGTCATGAATAACAGTCGTGTGTATGCGGCATAACACATTTTAAGTTGGAGTATAAATTGAAATATTCTTATCTTATGAGTATGGTAGTGTACTAGCAGCAGAACAAGGAAATACTTCTCATAATACCCGTAGACTAGCTAAAAAGTGACCTCCTTCACTCATAGCAAAAGTGTACTCCATCATAGCCCAATAGAACTAATGCTAAAGTGGTTGTAAACCGCATATACAATTTATTTTAATTTTTTTAAACCTGCAAGGCAAAAAGCATAATCAGCTAGTATGCACCGCATACTAGCTGATTATGAAATACTTACCTCAGAACGAGGTGAAGAGCACTTACCTGGTCCACGCCGAGCGAGATGATATCTTGCTCCGGGGGGGGGGGTCTTCTGGGTATCGCCGCTCCAGCGGTGTGATTGGCTGAAGCGGCGATGACGTGCGCACGGGAGATTTCAAATCGGCAAGGTCCGGCGGCTGCCAGTCCTTTCGCCGTGGATTCCCCCTGCGCATGCGCCAGCGGCGCATTGCGAGTGGAATATCTTCTAAACCGTACAGCAGGGGTGCCCAACCTTTTGACGAGCGAGGGCCATTTAAGCGACTTGGTAACTGGTCGCGGGCCACAATGAGTGGACAGATGACATGCATACTGCAGAGCGGAAACGGACGCAGCCCACTCTACTCTATGGGCTCTATCCGATCTGATCTGCCCAGACGGAAGGGGACGGATCCCTTTCTATTTTTTTTTGCGGATTGAATTGGAGGTAGGCATGTGTAAATGGACACAAGTTAGTTTTCATCTGCCGCTCCATAGAGGTGAATGGAGGGTCCAATTGGGTCTGCCTGATCGTGTGAAAGGGGCCTAAGGCTGCTTTCACACTGATGCAATGCAATTTACCCACACTGAGGGTGCAGTGCAGTGCACCTGTGGCTTTCCTGGTGGTTAGCTGCACTTTCTATAGATTTCTGTTATATCCTGCAAGTGTGAACTGACCTATAATAACCGAACATAAGTCAGGCAGAGCACATTTGGTATCACTCCAACAGGAGCCGGTACTATACAGGAAGCATTGGCTTATGCGTCTCTCTGCTCCGCAGCCCCTTGCTTCCTCTACTTCTTGTTTCATTCACAAAACTAGTGCTCTGAGATAAAGGGTTGGGGACCCAATATCTTGGCTTGCCAACCCACCATCACAGAGCAGGAGGCCGCAGGCCACATCTGAGGGCTCCGCGGGCCACATGTGGCCCCCGGGCCACTGGTTGGGCACACCTGCCGTACAGGTTTAGGAAATATTCTTTATACCTACAGGTAAGCCTTATTATAGGCTTACCTGTAGGTAAAAGTCAAAAATTGGGGTTTACAACCACTTTAATGCTTGACTTTGAATCATACCCTGCACTACTCAGTGCTGACCCATAACTAAGTACTACCCAGAAACCTCAGCTAAAATTGACAACATAGTACAAGTTCTGCACATACTGCCCTCTGTCATACTCTCCGCACTCCTCTTCTGCATAAACTGCCCTCAGTTATGCCCTCCTCACTACTTCCCTGCAACACCTGCCCTCTGTCTTACTCTCTGCACTCCATTCCAGCACATCCTGCCCCCTGTTATACCCTCTGAACTCCCCTGCAGCACATCCTGCCCTCTATCATACCCTCTGCACTCCCCTCCAGCACATCCTGCCCTCTGTCATACCCTCTGCACTCCCCTCCAGCACATCCTGCCCTCTGTCATACCCTTTATACTCTCTCCAGCATATCCTACTTTCTGCACTCGCCTCAGGCACATCATGCCCTCTGTCATACCCTCTGCACTCTCTCCAGCATATCCTGCCCTCTGTCATACTCTCTGGATTGGATTGGATTGGATTGGATTAAATACTTATAGAGCGCCAAATGCAAGTTGTGATACTCGCGTCTAAGCGCTTACCAACAAGCTAGGGGTATCCAGTTCTTAGGAGCAAAAAGAAGAGACATCTAAGTAAAAGAGGGGAACAGACAAAAAAAAAATATATATAAAAGAAGGGGGGGGGGGGTGTCAGGGCACAGCAAGCCTATCCCTACTCCCTGACAAGACAATGGACCGCAGCCTAGGATTAAGGCAGCGTCCTGCTAAGGGCTTGGAAGGGCAGGTCTCTATCTATAGGCTTGTGAAAAAAGAAATGTTTTCAAGCCCTTACGGAAGGCCATCAAGGAGGTGGATGCTCGGAGCTGATGAGGGAGCTGGTTCCACAGAAAATTCCCCAGTGTTTGGAGCCGGCGGCCACCTTTTGAAGCTAATCGGCTAGATTTAATAATTGCTAACAGAGCGTCAGTCGAACGAAGCTCTCTGGGTGGACAGTAATGTTCTGTCATATTTGATAAATACATCGGACCTAGTTGCCAATAGGCCCGAAACACCAAACAGAGTGCCTTGAACTCAACCCGTTTTACTATCGGGAGCCAGTGTAAGTTCTTTAGTACCGGGGAGATGTGATTCCGCCTTGGGCAGTTTGTAACTAATCTTGCAGCATGGTTCTGTGTAATCTGCAATCGTTTTATCCACTTCTGTGGGAGCCCTAGGAAGAAAATGTTAGAACAATCCAACGTAGAGTGGATAAGTCCATGAACTAAGATCATACGGTTGTGCTGAGTGAAAAGATTCTTAATTTTCCGTAATAATTGCAGATGGTAGTTGGCGGATTTTATGCAATATTTTGCGTGAGGTATGAAACTTAGTTCAGCATCAAAAATTATACCCAGATTTTTAACCTGCTTAGCTGGAATTGGGGCAGAGCCAACCGAGGATGGCCAGGCAGGTAAAAAGGTAGAGTTGGCCTGTGGGCCGATCAGAAATAGCTCCGTTTTGTCGGCGTTAAGGCCTAGCCTGCACTCCCCTCCAGCACATCCTGCCCTCTGTCATACCCTCTGCACTTTCTCCAGCATATCCTGCCCTCTGTCATACTCTCTGAATTCCCCTCCAGCACATCTTGCCCTCTGTCATATCCTTTATACTCTCTCCAGCATTTCCTGCCCTCTGTCATACTCTCTGCACTCCCCTCCAGCACATCCTGCCCTCTGTCATATCCTTTATACTCTCTCCAGCATATCCTGCCCTTTGTTCTACTCTCTGCACTCCCCTCCAATACATCCTGCCCTCTGTCATACCCTCTGCACTCCCCTCCAGCATATCCTGCCCTCTGTCATACCCTCTGCACTACCTTCCAGTACATCCTGCCCACTGCACTTCCCTCCAGCACATCCTGCCCTCTGTCAAACCTGTACTCCCTCCAGCACATCCTGCCTTCTGTCACACCCTCTGCACTCCCCTCCAGAACATCCTGCCCTCTGTCATACCCTCTGCACTCCCCTCCAGCACATCCTGCCCTCTTTCATACTCTCTGCACTCCCCTCCAGTACACCCTGCCCTCTGTCATACCCTCTGCACTCCCCTCCAGCACATTTTGCCCTCTGTCATACCCTCTGCACTCCCCTCCAGCATATCCTGCCCTCTGTCATACTCTCTGCATTCCCCTCCAGCACACTCCTCCATATCCTACAGTCATATCCTGCCCTTTGTTCTACTCTCTGCACTCCCCTCCAATACATCCTGCCCTCTGTCATACCCTCTGCACTACCTTCCATACCCTCTGCACTCCCCTCCATCCTGCCCTTGTCACACTGCACTCCCCTCCAGCACATCCTGCCCTCTTCATACCCTCTCTCTGCACTCCCTCTCATACAGCACTACCCCTATCCTGCCTCATACCCTGCACTCCCCTCCAGTACACCCTGCCCTCTGTCATACCCTCTGCACTCCCCTCCAGCATATCCTTCCCTCTGTCATACTCTCTGCACTCCCCTCCAGCACAATTTGCCCTCTGTCATACCCTCTGCACTCCCCTCCAGCACATACTGTCATCTGTCATACTCTCTTCACTCCCCTCCAGCACATTCTGCCCTCTGCACTCCCCTCCAGCACATTCTGCCCTCTGTCATACCCTCTGCACTCCCCTCCAGCACATTCTGCCCTCTGTCATACCCTCTGCCCTCCATCACATTTGGCCCTCTGCACTCCCCTCCAGCACATCCTGCCCTCTGTCATACCCTCTGCACTCCGCTTCAGTACACCCTGCCCTCTGTCATACCCTCTGCACTCCCCTCCAGCACATCCTACCCTCTGCACTCACCTCCAGCACATCATGCCCTCTGTTATACCCTCTGCACTCACCTTCAGTACACCCTGCCCTCTGTCATACCCTCTGCACTTCCCTCCAGCACATCCTACACTCTGCACTCACCTCCAGCACATCCTGCCCTCTGTCATACCCTCTGCACTCGCCTTCAGCACATCCTGCCCTCTGTCATACCCTCTGCACTCCCCTCCAGCACATCCTGCCCTCTGTCATACCCTCTGCACTCCCCTCCAGCACATCCTGCCCTCTGTCATACTCTCCACACCCCTCTCCTGTACATGCTGCCTTCTGTCATACCCTCTGCATATACTGCATGTAAAGACACTTCTTTATTGTCATTTGTTATATCCTCAACCTTTCCCATTCTGGAACAGGCACTTTTTTGCTATTAAAAATAAAATGGATACACCTGACCTCTCATTTCTCAGATTATAGTTTGCCCCCCTTGATAAATGCAGGGGAATGAAGTTAGCGTCTTCTCACATTCTGGTGTTTTTTATTCATGAAAATAAATCAAACTTCTGACAATGGCAATTGTGCAGTTTGTTCCAAGGCAGTGTCCTTTACACATTTGGGCATATGTGCTTTCTAACGCCCAATTTAATGCATATTAAAAATAAAATCCATTTACTGACCTTCTTGTGCAGTGAAGGACACAGAAACTTTAGTTTCCCAAATCCCAGAGACTTCACGGCTTTCCCGTCCGTGTGTGATCACCCACTCTCCCCTTACACCCCCTCCCTGCTGCGTCCCTCAGCGTTGAGGCGTCATCTGGCGTTTGTTTTTAAAGCTGCCGCGGAGGACGGAGCTGACTGTCAGGGTGCCGTGGGCGAGAGGTGCAGATTAAAGCAGTTTTATTCCTTTTCATGTTGAAGCTGCCAGTTTGGTGACTGGAGAGAGGAAAGTGGAGGGGGGAGGACAATGAGAGAGAAAGGCTCTGCCAGTCACACTGCAGCCAAACCTTATTCTTTCCAGTTATTAGACTGCCTTGTCGAGGAACGTCCCTCTCTAGACAGGTGTTTGGAGGAATACAAGGACATGTGTAGTAAAATACCAATTGATTGTACTAAGGCAGGGTTAAGTTGCTCTCCCTCTGGCAATAAAACGCTTTAATAGCAGGCAGATTCAGCATCCTTTGTGACAGGTGTCAAGGATTGTCAAACCTCCATCTCTGTTTTCCCTGGTTCTGTCCTCTCAATAACACCAACTTTCATATCTATTCTTCTTGTATTATAAGCAATTTATTTTTACAAACGTACGTGGTTATATATTTGGACTGTACACATGGACATCATTATCTAAGAACATATGTTGAGGAGAATCTTACAAGTATTGTTATCATCCTGTGCAGTTGCCTTCATGGCATTTGTGATATTCATCTGCTCCCAACCATAGGCCAGTTCTGCCTGTGATCTGAGCAGTAGAATAATTACCAATTTTGGTTGCTGATAATACCTTAAAGTGGATGTAAACCAATTTTTTTTTGTTTTTATGTCACAATGTAGAGTATAAGATTTCCTATCATCTGTGCCCAGTCTTGCCACACAGAGTTAATCCAGCGCTGAGTAATCCTCTTTTAAAGTTCAGTGCAAATTAACAGAATTCCAGATAAAAACTTGCCAAATTATAAAGTCCGTTTCTCTGTTATTTCTTTCAGTAACAGGTTATTTACAAATCTTGCTTGGACATGTTTATCATAACAAGAGGTGATCCAAAGTTCATTGTATATTACCAGGATGTGTTATGATGTTATATCACCTCATGTTATGATAAACAAAACATAACATATAATAAACATGTCCTAGCTAGATATGTAAATAACCTCTCACTCAAAGCAAGAAGAGAGAAACAGACTTTTTATCTAGGCAGGGTTTTATCTGGAAGGCTGTTCATTTTCACTGAACATAAAAGAAGATTTCTCAGATCTGGATTAACTCTATGTGGCAAGACTGGCCACAGATGATAGGAAATATTATACTCTACATTGTGACATCAAAAAAAAAAAAAATCTTTTACATCCACTTTAACCACTTGACCGGCTGAAGATATACCCCCCCCCCCCCCAGGCCATTTGTTGAGATATGGCACTGCAATATTTTAACTGACAATTGCGCGGTCGTGCAACGCTGTACCCAAATGATTTTTTTTCCCACAAATAGAGCTTTCCTTTGGTGGTATTTGATCACCACTGTGGGGTAGATTCATGTAGATCAGCGGATCTTTTGATCCGCGTGATCTATCTTTTTTACGATCCGCCTGCGCCAGTTTTTGAGGCAAGTGCTGTATTCAGAAAGCACTTGCCTCGTAATTAGCCCTGGCGGATCGTAAATCCCCCGGCGGAATGCAAATTCCGCGGCTAGGGGGAGTTTACTATTTAAATCACGCGCGTCCCCGCGCCGATCGTACTGCGCATGCGCCGCCGGCAAAATTTCCCAGCGTGCATTGCTTTAAATGACGTCGCAAGGACGTCATTGTTTTCGATGTTAACGCAATTAACGTATGGCCATATTCCCGGACGACTTACGTAAACGACGTAAAAAATTCAAAACTCGACGCGGGAACGACGGCCATACTTAACATCATCCGCCGCACTTATCTCGCATATAGCAGGGGTAACGATCCGCCAGAAAGAGACGAACGCAAACGACGTAAAAAAAAAGCGACGGCCGGGCGTTCGGTTCTGAATCGGCGGTTCTCCTCATTTGCATATTCGTTGCGTAGAAAAAAAGAAGCGCCACTAGCGGACGGCGGGAGAATGCAGCCTAAGAACCGACAGTGTAACTCACTTACACCAGTTGGCTCTAAGGGAGATCTATGCGGAACCTGATTCGAGGAATCAGCCGCATAGATCCGAGCGTCGGATCTCACAGATCCGACGGTCTATCAGTAGATACACCGTCGGATCTCTACATGAATCTACCCCTGTGTTTTTTACTATTTGCGCTATAAACATAAATAGGCTGACAATTTTTAAAATATTTATATACTTGTGTAAAGCGCCTCTGCCCATTGAAATCAATGGGCAGCCGCACTTTAAACCCTTTTTCGCCCGCTAGCAGGGTTTTTAAATGCAGCCCACTAGCAGCCAAAAAGCTTGGTAAATCGCAGATGAACATAGGGGCACTTTACCGCTGACGCCCGGGGCGCTTTCAGTGTGAAAGCACTCTAAAAGTCAGATCAAGTGCAATTTTTTTCAGCTGCAATTCCAATGCACATGTGATGTAGTGTATGAGATTAGAAATCGCACCTGAACTGGACTGAAATCACACAGAACTGTTTTTCAAATCGCACTGAATCCCATGTGAAACTTGATGTCTCTGCAAATGAAATCTGTGCAGTATTTCCATCAGCTTTCATGCACGTATAGTGTGAAGAACGTATCTGTAATTGGCGAGTACTTGAGAAAAAGTATCAGTACTCTTACTCAGTCTTCAAAATATCAGTGCATCCCTAGTTGAAAATAATCTTGGAATTGACCCCACTGTCCCCAAACGTCCTGAAAATTGATTTTTTTTTACAAAATTCTCGTTTATTGCCATTTTACCACTGTTCCTTGTGGCGGCTCAAAATTTTGGGATTTCCTAGATTTTGAACCAGGGGGTGACTTTCTGAAAAGGTCCATTGGGAGTATGCATAGAGCAGAGAAGTCCAGATAGATTCCAGTGGAGGCTCACTTAGCAAGATCTACTCATCCAAACCCTAAAAGCATATATACAAGTCATGGCATTGCATGCTCATTTAGGAAAACCTGAATGTTGCCAAATTTACCCATTAACCTAAGCAGATATGTAAAACTAAACTTTAGGTAAACAGCAAAATACATAGATGAAATACATGTATATGTTAATATGTAGCCCAGTCTAGAAGGAGAAGAGACCTATTTTTCCTCTGCTGCAGTTTACTTAGGCCACGTACACACGATCCGACGGACCGTCTTCATCGGACCACGCTGAAGTGGTCTGATGGTCTGATGTGCGTACACACCATCGGACCACAAATCCGATCAGACCAGAATGCGGTGACATAGAACACAATGACGTGCTGAAAAAACGAAGTTCAATGCTTCCAAGCATAAGTCGACTTGATTCTGAGCATGCGCGGGTTTTTGGTTCGATGCTTTTGTGTACTAACCAACGAATCTGTCCGACGGACAGGTGTCCGTCGGACAGATTTTCAAGCAAGTTTTAAAACAACAGTCCGATAGGCCGTACACACCATCGAATTGGTCCGATGAAACTGGTCTCCAGACCAGTTTCATCGGACCGGTCTGATAGTGTGTACGCGGCCTAAGACACCTTTCACACTTGTACGACTTCAAAGTCGCGCGATTTTACCGCAATTTTGCCGTGATTCACGGCCGCGATTTCAATGAATCCCTGTGTAAGTGGCATCAAAATCGGACCAAAGTAGTGCAAGGACTACTTTGAAGTAGGCACAACTTAAAGTCGTGCCAGTATGAATGGTAGTCATTGAAAATAATGGAGAATGACTTGTCATATGATTTTGCAGTCCAAAATCGTGAGACAAGTCGTATAAGTGTGAAAGGGGACTAAAACTGAGCTGTCTCCTCCACACCCTGGCCTGTGACTGGACAGTGAAATGAGTAGAAAGAAGACAGGTGAGTTCATCTCTCTGTCAATCTGCTTTCTCCTCCTCTTAAAATGCTGCTTGCGAATACATGAATGGATTGACTCCTTGAGCTGCATCCTTTACTTTTCTGAACCAGACATAGTGATCACCAGGACATGTAGGATAAATCTCCCCGACAGACAGCAATAAAAACCTGGCAGGGGTACTTTACACTTTAATTAGACAAAGTAATCGTAGTAGATAGTTAGAACTGGATGTAGCATAAGAATTGTTTACTATTGTTCAACATGATGGTCATTTTTAGGGACATATAATTAAAGTGACAAGACTATTCCAATCATATTATGTATTCTGTCATTAAACACAGAGAGCGGTAAATAAAAATATGGTTTAATAGAAGGAGTACAGACAATCTTACATTCTATCAAACGGTGGCCTTCCTTGTATGATTTTTTTTTTTTTTTTTTTAGACTTTTGCTAAAAACACAATTGGGTAATAAAGTGAATATAGCTTCACCTTATTCATTCACTAGGCAAAGTGAACATACACTCCCCAGAGTGAACCGTTTGCTAGGTGAACAGCCTCTACTCCTTTAGTAAATCAGCCCCATGAAATCTAAAAGAGATTCAGTCATGCATGTGTAAGTGAGTCTACTAATGGTGTCTAAGTATTATAGTACCCTATCTATGCCTGTGATGGATTGGGGCCGGTGCTTCACCACAGGATCACCCCATGGAGATAACAAAAGAACCATGACACATTTCAAAGGAAAAATCTCAGCAAGAGACATTGACTGGGGGAGGAAAGTTGCAGGGGGTGACTTTCTGAAAAGGTCCATTGGGAGTATGCATAGGGCAGAGAAGACCAGATTCCAGGGAATGGAGGCCCATTTAGCAAGATATAGCAAGATCTACTCATCCAAACCCTAAAAACATATATACAAGTCATGGCATTGCATGCTCATTTAGGGAAAACCTGAATGTTGCCAAATTTACCCATTACCCTAAGCAGACATTTAAAACTAAACTCTAGGTAAACAGCTAAATACATAGATGAAATACATGTATATAATAATATGTAGTTCTGACCATCTAGTTCTGAGATTTACATAGCTCTATCACACAGTGCAGTCCAGTCTAGAAGGAGAGGAGACCTATTTTTCCTCTGCTGCAGTTTACTAAGGCCGCGTACACACGATTGGTCAAACCGATATGAATAGTCTGATGGACCGTTTTCATCAGACCAAACCGATCTGGTGTGGGCGCCATCGGTTATTTATCCATCGGTTAAAAATAAGCAAACTTGTTTTAAATTTAACCGTTGGATACCTAACTAACCTATAGCAAAAAAACGATCGTTTGTGGGCACGACCATTGGTTAAAAATTCATGCATGCTCAGAATCAAGTCAACGCATGCTTGGAAGCATTGAACTTCATTTTTTTTAGCACGTCGTTGTGTTTTACGTCACCGCGTTCTGACACGATTGTTTTTTTTAACCGATGGTGTGTAGGCACGACTGACCATCAGTCAGCTTCATCGGATAACTGATGAAAACGGTCCATCAGACCGTTCTCATCGGATGGACCGATCGTGTGTACAGGGCTTAAGACTGAGCTATCTCCTCCACACCCTGGCCTGTGACTGGACAATGAAAAGAGTAGAAAGAAGACAGGTGAGTTCATCTCTCTGTCAATCTGCTTTCTCCTCCTCTCAAAATGCCACGAATACGTGAACAGATTGACTACTTGTGCTGCTTCCTTTACATTTAGTCTAAACTGAACAGGGACTGCAAGTAGCTAATACAAGTACAATTCAGTTACTTACACTGCTTTTATAAAAAAAAATATACATTTAACGATATATTAATACAGAGCCAAATGAGTATGTGACCTTTATAGACAAAATAATGGAACCTAACAAACTAAATATAAGGACTATAACGGTACCCAATGTTTGTAAAAAGTATCAAAATATAATTATAATATGATACAAATTGCACATGTATACATATCAAAAAACACACAAAAACTGCACATAAAAGATGACCAAAACCATCTAGTACTCCTTGAACAGTGGCTCTTGGTGGCTCCCCTATGGTGGAGCACAGTGCGTTGCTGTAATTTGGACGCAGTTTGTGTTTCGCAGGAAATAACCCGCTTTTTCAGGAAACTTTTCAGCAAGAACACTCACAGTTATGCCTTGTACACACGATCAGAATTTCCGATGGAAAAAGTCATTTTCCATCGGATATTGCTATCGTGTGTAGCCCCATCTGAGTTTTTTCATCGGAAATCCTGAGAAATTCCATCGAAGTTTAGATATATGATCTATTTTTCTCCAAATGGAATTCCGATGTGATTTTCCCAGGCAAAAGCCTGATCGTGTGTACGCAGCATTTGTAGTCAAAAACATCAAAATAGAAACACATTGAATGGTCCTCCTACTAATGGTCTTTGTTACCCATATAATGCCACAGGATGGTCCTCCTCAGATAGGAGATAGTCATCAGTTCTTATGTAATTGGAACTAGGTATCAATAGTCAAATCGTATAATATGCACCTAGTGATATACAAGGTATTATATTAGGTAGGTAAAGTGGTTCCCATCATGCCGTTCCTTAGATCAGCGTGGAGTGAGATTGATTCTCACCAAAATAGATATGAAAAAATAGGAAATTGGGCGGAAGGCCTCAATGAGAGACCCTCATTTGGTAGGTCATTTAGGTCTCTCATTGAGGCCTTCCTCCCAATTTACTATTTTTCATATGTGACCTTTATAGCTATTTGGAGTTCAGCGTTGGGATTGGTGGGGGAGAGTAGGTGAAATGTCCCTAGGTAAAGAGAAGCACACTTTCTGTTTGGGCCTAACAGAATATTTAGTATATTGTTCTGTGTGAGGCAGGTATGGGATTACAGTAGGCCTCCTTGAATTGTGAAGCCTTGTACTCACGGCCAGGAATCCCGTCTGTTTGAAAACCGTCAGTTTTCCCAATGGGATTCCTGCCAAGCTTGCCATGTATACACACGGCCACACAAAAGACCCATCCTTCTTTTGAATGGCAAGAACGCGGTGACCTCAAAGACTACAACGAGGCGGCTAAATTACGTTCTATGCTACCGCGCATTCGTCAAATTGTTATCGAGCATGCATGGTTTGTTTCCCCTTCAGGTAAGCATACAGACGATGGGAAAATAGAGAGCAGGTTCTCTTTTTTTTTTTTCCTGTCAGGAAAACTGCTAGGGAGCATACACATGGCCGCGATTCCCGCCCAAAAGCTCTCCTGGCAGTTTTCCTGTCTGGAAAACCGGTCGTGTGTACGAGGCTTCAGAGTGAATAATTGTTCTACCCACATTGGGTGACACAACTGATGTGTAGGTGATTGATGCACTTTATTTAATACAATGGTTTTTTTTTTTACTGTTTTTTGATAAGATAATATCAAATTCTGTTTTCATACATGAAGCATACAGTCTTCTACTCTAACACCAGTACAGTCCAACACATTTGGGGGAATCTTCTCATGGTCTTATTTTGAGAGTATCTGTATATTGTAAACGCATCACATAATGCTTACATTGTTTTTCCATATACCTCTCGGGTCTCCTCAATCTGTTTTCTCCTGCCCCCCTCCACAACCCTCTTCACTGCAGCCCTCCCTAGCACACTCTGTATTGTGTAGCACTTATTAGCCACAATTAAATGGACAATATGAATTTAGTGCTTTCTCCGAAGGCCTCCTCAGCTCTGCTTTGCAGCAAGATGATTAATGCAAATACATATTACTTGAGATAACCATTTAACCACTAATTTAGCCAAATTTATTACAGCAGTTAGAAGGTTTTCCATTCCAGACAGACAGAGACAAGGACACAGTAAGGGGACAAGGGGCTGCTGAGGACATACTGCCCCCTCATGGTGACGTGATGGAATTGCCCTCTGCTCGCTGTCTCTTATGGAAAGATTTCAATGTAATTTCATGGTTAATTATTTTCCTGTGAACATGCTACACTGTATGACGGTTCTGACTACCATGCATGCAATGAGGCATTATGCTCATTAACATTTATGCAGCCTGTAACCCATATCGCTACACATAAGGCTATCGATTTAACCAGTTGCTTCCCATTTGTGTGAATCTTATGTGTACATAGCCCAGTGATAAAGCGCAGAGTTACCTGCTCTGGAATTAGTTTGATTTTTGATAGTTTGATTTATTTATTGATTTAGTTTTGCTAAATCTACAAGCCGAAAGATATAGTTCTAAGGAGATATGTTAAATATCCTTTCTTTCACTCAGAAACTGAAAATGATTCATTCGATTTTTGTCAACAAATCCCCCAGTCCTCCAGCTTTACAAATATCTATTTGCAAATACATGTCACAGACTGTTAAAAAAAAAAAAAACACTTTAGGGATTTGAAGAACACTGTCATCATTTTATCAAAAACTTGAAAAATACATATTTTTTTCTGAGTTTTTGGCCTAGATCATGTATGCAGCAAGGAAAGTCAGGATAAAGTCTGAATGCCTAATTTGAGAATTTGTTGTAGACTGGTGACTTAGGAAGTATTAAAGTTGATGGATTAGGTGGCACTCAGGAGACTCCCATTTTAAAAGGATTGGACATTACCACTTAAGACCCGGACCTTTAGACAGCTAAAGGACCTGGCAAGTTTTTGCGATTCGGCACTGCGTCGCTTTAACTGACAATTGCGCGGTAGTGCGATGTGGCTCCCAAACAAAATTGGCGTCCTTTTTCTCCCACAAATAGAGCTTTCTTTTGGTGGTATTTGATCACCTCTGCGGTTTTTATTTTTTGCGCTATAAACAAAAATAGAGCGACAATTTTGAAAACAATTCAATATTTTTTCCTATAATAAATATCCCCCAAAAATATATTAAAAAAAACTTTTTTTTTTTCCTCAGTTTAGGCTGATACGTATTCTTCTACCTATTTTTGGTTAAAAAAAAAAACGCTTATCGGTTTGCGCAAAAATTATAGTGTTTAAAAAATAGGGGATAGTTTTATTGCATTTTTATTAATATTTTTTTTTACTACTAATGGCGGCGATCAGCGTTTTTTTTCGTGACTGTGACATGGCGGACACATCGGACAATTTTGACAAATTTTTGGGACAGTTGTCATTTTCACAGCAAAAAATGCTATATAAATGCATTGTTTACAGTGAAAATGACAACTGCAGTTTGGGAGTTTGGTAGTTAACCACTAGGGGGCGCTGAAGGGGTTAAGTGTGACCTCATATGTGTTTCTAACTGTAGGGGGCGGGGCTGGACGTGTGACATCATTGATTGTGTTTCCCTATATCAGGGAACACACGATCAAAGACAGCGCCACTGTGAAGAATGGGGAAGCTGTGTTTACACACAGCTCTCCTCGTTCTTCAGCTCTGGGGACCGATTGCGGGACTAGCGGCGATCAGGTCCCGCGGCCACGCTCACGGAGCTTCGGACCGGGTCTTGGGCGCGCCCCCGCGACCCACGGCTGGGCACTTAAAAAGGACGTACAGGTACGTGCTTGTGCCATTCTGCCGACGTATATGTGCAGGAGGCGGTCCTTAAGTGGTTAATTGCGGCTTATTACATAGAAAAGTAATGGCAGTAAAAAGACCAAGTTTTCCACCCTGTTTGTCGCATTTTTTTTTTTAAGTTAAGGTCTGTGTGTGCCCCAAGCTTGAATCCACTTACTGTTGACTAACTCTTTACCTCTGCTGATTGTCTATTCCAAGCATCAGCTACACAGTGGCTACGTGGGTAGCATTTCAACCTTGCAGCACTAGGGTCATTGGTTCAGATTCCAACCTTGCCACTACTTGCCTGGAGTTTGCATGTTCTCCCTGTGCCTGCATGGGTGTCTTTCCACACTCCAAAGACATGCTGCTAGGTAAATTGGCTCTAGTATGTGTATTTATTATTGTCAGTTAGGGACATTAGATTAGGGGTGTCACATGGTGGCTCTCCAGCTGTTGTGGACCTAGACGTCCCATCATGCCTCTGCCTAAAGGGGTCATGCTTGTAACTGTCAGCCTTGCAATGCCTCATGGCATTGAGCACTGCCCGAGGGCCCCATGCCACTAGGGGGCCCCATCAGGGTTGGCAGGCTCAGTTATACCAGGGACAGTATGTAAAAATCTGTGGTTTTTTACATCTGTCCCTTATATGTGCGATACTGACATGCTTTTGATGTGAAAATCTTGAGATTTTAGCTGCCTCTGCACTGCCTCCTGGCATAGTGGCCTTCTGTAAGCCCAGGAGCCCCATAATCTTCTATTGCCCCAGGGGCCCCATGAGTTGTCAGTCTGCCCCTGGTCAGGGGGGTGATAAACATAGTATTTAGTGGTATTTAGAAGCCCAGCTGGGTTCTTGCTACTGCTCACACTTGCTGCAGCCTCAGTCATTCCTATGGGTAAGCTGTAGCTGTATACCAGCTGGAGGCCACCATGAGTATGGATCATCCATAGGAATTAATAGGACCGTGATACGCATGTCCAGGAGGACGAGGGCCCAGACAGGACATATTCCTTGCAAAACTTGTGCTGTACCAGCCAGGTTGTTGGGTGAATCAGGTTCCCTTTTAGAACAGGTAGGGATTAAAGCAGACACCAGCGCAAGGAACTCGCATTCCAAGGATAGGTTCTCCAATTCCTAGTTCACAAGTAGAATCCAATGAGGGTTTATATTTTTAAGGCCAACGTGAATTCCCACTGCCTTTGATATGAGTGGACTGATGTGAAAGCAATATATTTTCATTAAGGTGATAATGTCACACAGGGGGTGTCACGGTAGCTTTTTGGACCACGTCTCATCAGCTTTTTAAAACTGCCAGCTAAATTGAATATTTGCTCGACGGAGCAAATAATGGGGCCTACTCGGCTGAAGCACCAGCGGAGCGGATTTTACATTACTTGCCCATTGCTATTTATGAGCTTTGTAAATGACCCCAAATATCCTTTTTCTCTTTTAACTCTACATCCATTCTCTTTTCAGTCACTTTTATTATCATCACCGCATTTATTTCTCCAACTTTCTTCTTTTTCCCTCATTTACACAAATCTTTCCCTCTGCTGTCTTCACATATTAACTTCTGTGGTCTCTGGTCCCCCTCACCCCACCTTTCCGACTGGGATTTTGTTCTTCTGAGAGCTGTAAATTCTCTCTGACAAGATGAAAAGAAAGTGCTGTATTTTCTGACCTACTGGAATCCCCAAAATGAGCCCAGGGATCAAAGCTGCGCAAATACCTTCAAATAACCTCTAACAGGCAGGCAAGGAAAGAGAGGCTTGGAGCGTTATCCTGGCCGCAGTAGTATTCAGCATTGAACTCTGCTCCTTCTCTGAATGGCTCTAAATGTATGAATGTACCTCATATTTCAAATCACATGCACTCCTGTCTGTCTCTGGTACTAATTCTGCTCTTAAAGTGGTTCAAAAGGCAAAGGGGTTTTTACTTTAACCACTTAAGACCCGGACCAAAATGCTGCTAAAGGACCTTGCCCCTTTTTGCGATTCGGCACTGCGTCATTTTAACTGACAATTGCGCAGTCGTGCGACATGGCTCCCAAACAAAATTGGCGTCCTTTTTTCCCCACAAAAAGAGCTTTCTTTTGGTGGTATTTGATCACCTCTGCGGTTTTTATTTTTTGCGCTATAAACAAAAATAGAGCCACAATTTTGAAAAAAATGCAATATTTTTTACTTTTTGCTATAATAAATATCCCCAAAAATATATATAATTTTTTTTTTCCTCAGTTTAGGCCGATACGTATTCTTCTACCTATTTTTGTTAAAAAACATCGCAATAAGCGTTTATCGGTTGGTTTTCGCAAAATTTATAGCGTTTACAAAATAAGGGATAGTTTTATTCCATTTTTATACATTTTTTTTTTTTTTACTACTAATAGCGGCGATCAGCGATTTTTTTCGTGCCTGCGACATTATGGCGGACACTTCGGACAATTTTGACACATTTTTGGGACAATTGTAATTTTCACAGCAAAAAATGCATTTAAATTGCATTGTTTACTGTGAAAATGACAGTTGCAGTTTGGGAGTTAACCACAAGGGGGCGCTGTAGGATTTAAATGTTCCCTGTGTGTGTTTACAACTGTAGGGGGGTGTGGCTGTAGGTGTGACGTCATTGATCACGTCCCCCTATAACAGGGATGACGCGATCGATGCTGCGGCCACAGTGAAGCACGGGGAAGCCGTGTTTACACACGGCTCTCCCCGTTCTTCAGCTCCGGGGACCAATCGCCGCACTCCAGTGGCAATCGGGTCCGCGAGTCCCGCGGAACCGGTCCTGGAGCTTCGGACCGGGTCATGGAAGCACGCCGCGGGCGCACGCCCATGACTTACGGCTGGGTACTAGAAACCAACGTATATATACGTTGATGTGCCCAACCGTGCCATTCTGCCGACGTAAACGTGCAGTAGGCGGTCCTTAAGTGGTTAATGCAATCTCATTAAGGTAAAAAAACATGTTAAATGTTGCTCCCCTACACCCAGTCCCCCATGATATACTTACCTGAGCCTACACTTAATCAAGCACTGTGGCTGAGAGCAGCGTCTCTCTCTCTCTCTATCTCTCTCTCTCTCTCTCTCTCCTTACTAGACATGAAGGCAGCAGCGGGAGCCATTGGCTTGTGAAACCATTGGTTGTGGAACGCTTACATTTTTTGGAACACCTTGGATAAATGCACTCATAGGGCCAGATTCAGGATGGCGAGCGGTTCTTTTGGCCGGCTGTGGTGAAACTACAAATCCCATCATGCCTCTGCCTCTAGGAGTCATGCCTGTGATGGACAGGGTCTTGCAATGTCTCATGGGACTTGTGGTTTCACCATAGCTGGAGGGCAGAGGTTGTCTACCCCTGATTTAAACTATGTATGCATGTATAAGTATGTTAAGTATGTATGCCTCTGTCAGACAAACCTTAGATTGTAAGCTCCTTAAATGCAGGAGCTCAAGTGAGTGCAAAGTATGTAAAGTCCTGTATTCACAAAGCACTTGCTCTTAAAGTTGCGGCGGCGTAGCGTAAATGGCCCGTCGTAATTCAAATTCGGCGGGTAGGGGACGTGTAGTATTTAAATTAGGCGCGATCCTGCGCCGAACGTACTGCGCATGCGCCGGCTGTCTATGTATCCCAGTGCGCATGCTCCAAATTATGACGGTGTTTTCGACGTGAACGTAAATGATGTCAATCCCCATTCACGGGCGAGTTACGCAAACGGCGTAAACATTTTCAAATTCGACGTGGTCGCGGCATCCATACTTAATATAGGATGCGCCTGCTTTTTGGTGCTTTATCTTTACGCCCTTACGGAAATGGCATAAAGTCACTACGTCGGGCGGGTGTACATTCGTGAATTGGCGTATCTCGCTGATTTACATATTCTCGGCGTAAATCAGCGGGAAGGCCCCTAGCGGCCATTTTAAAATTGCAGTTAAGATACGACGGCGTAATACAATTACGCCGCTCATATCTTAGCTGCAACCCGGCGTATCTTGTTTTCTGAATACAGAAAATAGGTACGCCGGCGCAGATTCTGAGTTATGTCGGCGTATGACTGGTATGCCGGCGCAACTCTACCTGAATCTGGCCCATAATATTTTTTGATCTTTTATTTTTTTATTTTTAGATCAAATAATTTATTTTCTAATAGGTCAGTAGTATTTGAATTGGGGTGCCCTCACAAAAAAGTCCAGGCAATTTACACAGGACTTTACATACTGTGCACTCAAGGAGCTTACAATCTAAGGTTTGTCTGTCAGAGACATACATACTTAACATACTTATACATGCATACATAGTTTAAATCAGGGGTAGACAACCTCTGCCCTCCAGCTGTGGTGAAAGCTAATTTAAATACTACACGTCCCCTACCCGCCAAATTTGAATACTACATGTCCCCTACCTGCCGAATTTGAATTACGACGGGCCATTTACGCTACGCCGCCGCAACTTTAAGAGCAAGTGCTTTGTGAATACAGGACTTTACATACTTTGCACTCACTTGAGCTCCTGCATTTAAGGAGCTTACAATCTAAGGTTTGTCTGTCAGAGGCATACATACTTAACATACTTATACATGCATACATAGTTTAAATCAGGGGTAGACAACCTCTGCCCTCCAGCTGTGGTGAAACTACAAGTCCCATGAGACATTGCAAGACCCTGACAATCACAGGCATGACTCCTAGAGGCATGATGGGATTTGTAGTTTTACCACAGCTGGATGACCGAGGTTGCCTATCCCTGGTAAAATCATGGAATGGTTTAATGAGTAATTTGGCTGTATCGCAGGTATCCTAATAGTAATAGTCCTCAAGCTGGTGTAGTTGCGGCTGAGGGCCTTGAAGGCTATTTGGATGATAGATACAGCCAGTCGGTCGATTACAAGTTGCCTTCCAAGATCCTAGACTTTAATGAGGTTAGTTAATGTACTGAGATTGGGTTAGTAATTTCAGATATTTAAATGAAGGATAAGATGTATTGTGATAATAATGTTGTATTTTATTTGTTTAATAAAATGGCCTTTAAAATGCATAAAGGAAAATTGTTGTGGTCTGTTGTTTATGGGGATAAGGTTGGGGTAACAGCAGCCGAAGTATCTGTAATACCTCAGTCTTTAATGTATTTAAATGATTAAATTGAATGTTGAGCTGGTCATTTATTGTGAGTCCATATGTTTGGACATAATCATTTAAGTGTACTCATATGAGGGTGGCACATGTCCATGTTAGAGATTTTCCAACCTAAACTGGAAACATGAAAAGAAGAAGAATGTAACTGGTTACTGTTGGCAGGACAGACAGTCCTTTCTTCAGACACTTTCATGCATGAGACCTTGGTTGTTGAATAAAAACCAAAATATATAACAGCAAATAGCATCTGATTAGAATAATAACTGGTACTTAGAGCAGATCTCAGGACTTCTCTTTTCTTTTCAGTGTTGAACAAGGGCCAGTGTGTGACCAAGTATTATCGGTGGATGCAGAAGAATGGTGGCTACATTTGGGTCCAGTCCTGTGCCACCATCGCAATCAACGCCAAGAATGCCAATGAGAGGAACATCATCTGGGTTAATTATATCCTCAGGTAATTTCATACCTTGGGTACAAACTCCACCAGACTCAGTATAACTGGCATTCAACTTCTATGTATAGCATTACTGACATGGCAGAGCCCTTGTTTTCCTCAGAGAAGGTAAAAAAAGGCGGGAGCTGATAAATTAAAGCCAGTGTAAAAATGAAGAAAACAACTTGGAGCCAGTTTATTTTAAAGTTATGACTTTAAATCAGTTTTACACAGTCACTTCAAACATTTTCCTCTCTTCTCCATTTTCGTCATGTCATGTAACAGCTGTATAGAGATTATGGTGATACATACTGTGTCAAATTATGTAGAAACACATGGGTTGAAGCACTAAATGAGTAGAGCATGTTCACTTTGCAGGGGAATGTTTACTTAGCTTTAAATGAAGTAAAAATACTGTACACTTTGCCTAGAATATCCAATCACATGCAATGAAAATTAAAGACAAAAAAGCTTTTTTTTCTTGCACATGATAGGATGACTGAGGTCAGCATAGCTTCACCTCCTTCACTAAGCTTAGTGAAGATTATCTTGCGGCATATAATTCACATTTTAAAGTGAACTTGCTATGCTCCTTTAGGCCTGATTCCCACCTATGCAGGTTGCAGTTTGCATATTCCAGGTGCAGGTTGCAAAACTGAAAACGCACTAAAAAATGCATAGGTGTGAACCTGGCCTTAGTACAGTGCCTTGCAAAAGTATTCGGCCCCCTTGAACTTTGTGACCTTTTGCCACATTTCAGGCTTCAAACATAAAGATATAAAACTGTAATTTTTTGTGAAGAATCAACAAGTGGGACACAATCATGAAGTGGAACGAAATTTACTGGATATTTCAAACTTTAACAAAAAAAAAACTGAAAAATTGGGCGTGCAAAATTATTCAGCCCCTTTACTTTCAGTGCAGAAAACTCTCTCCAGAAGTTCAGTGAGGATCTCTGAATGATCCAGTGTTGACCTAAATGCTTAATGATGATAAATAGAATCCACCTGTGTGTAATCAAGTGTCAGTATAAATGCGCCTGCACTGTGATAGTCTTCAGAGGTCCGTTTAAAGCGCAGAGAGCATCATGAACAACAAGGAACACACCAGGCAGGCCCGAGATACTGTTGTGGAGAAGTTTAAAGCTGGATTTGGATACAAACAGATTTCCCAAGCTTTAAACATCCCAAGGAGCACTGTGCAAGTGATAATATTGAAATGGAAAGAGTATCAGACCACTGCAAATCTACGAAGACCTGGCCGTCCTTCTAAACTTTCAGCTCATACAAGGAGAAGACTGATCAGAGATGCAGCCAAGAGGCCCATGATCACTCTGGATGAACTGCAGAGATCTACAGCTGAGGTGGGAGACTCTGTCCATAGGACAACAATCAGCCTTATACTGCACAAATCTGGCCTTTATGGAAGAGTGGCAAGAAGAAAGCCATTTCTTAAAGATATCCATAAAAAGTGTTGTTTAAAGTTTGCCACAAGCCGCCTGGGAGACACACCAAACATGTGGAAGAAGGTGCTCTGGTCAGATGAAACCAAAATCAAACTTTTTGGCAACAATGCAAAACGTTATGTTTGGCGTAAAAGCAACACAGCTTATCACCCTGAACACACCATCCCCACTGTCAAACATGGTGGTGGCAGCATCATGGTTTGGTCCTGCTTTTCTTCAGCAGGGACAGGGAAGATGGTTAAAACTGATGGGAAGATGGATGGAGCCAAATACAGGACCATGCTGGAAGAAAACCTGATGGAGTCTGCAAAAGACCTGAGACTGGGACGGAGATTTTTCTTCCAACAAGACAATGATCCAAAACATAAAGCAAAATCTACAATGGAATGGTTCACAAATAAACATATCCAGGTGTTAGAATGGCCAAGTCAAAGTCAAGACCTGAATCCAATCGAGAATCTGTGGAAAGAACTGAAAACTGCTGTTCACAAACGCTCTCCATCCAACCTCACTGAGCTTGAGCTGTTTTGCAAGGAGGAATGGACAAAAATTTCAGTCTCTCGATGTGCAAAACTGATAGAGACATACCCCAAGCGACTTACAGCTGTAATCACAGCAAAAGGTGGCGCTACAAAGGATTAACTTAAGGGGGCTGAATAAATTTGCACGCCCAATTTTTAAGTTTTTTATTTGTTAAAAAAGTTTGAAATATCCAATGAATTTCATTCCACTTCATGATTGTGTCCCAATTGTTGTTGATTCTTCACAAAAAATTACAGTTTTATATCTTTATGTTTGAAGCCTGAAATGTGGCAAAAGGTCGCAAAGTTCAAGGGGGCCGAATACTTTCGCAAGGCACTGTATATGTGGGGATGATTTGTGGGATTGTAACACCTTGTTGGCCTTTGAATGATTTGCAATACATTGATTTCAAAGTATGGAAAGAGAGACATTTGTCAACAGGGGGTTCATCTCATACTGCTCAAGTGATTAGCTGTAATAAGCCTTCACATTTCTGTAGATAATTCCAGTATGTCCATTGTCCATGCACACAGCATGTTCAGCACTGCATGTATGTCATATACTCCAGTGTCAGGAAGACCTCACAAAGAGTTAAAGCTTTCTTAACATATTGTAAGGGACAACAATGTGGTGCAATATGTGTTCCCCTGCCATTTGTGTTATACAGGCATACCCCACTTTTAAGTACACAATGGGGTTTATTTACTATCGCTGGAAAGTGCAAAGTCAGGCTCACTTCTGCATAGAAACCAATGAGCTTCTAACCCAGCTTGCTCAATTACTACTCAAAGGAGTAGTAAAGGAAAACGTTTTTTTTGCTGAAATGACTGTTTACAGGGCATAGAGACATAATAGTTAACTGATTCCTTTTAAAAATGATTAAAAATATAAAAATCAATCATATAATGTGCCTGCAGTTTAGTTTCATTTTAGACTAGTTTCAGTTTGTTCTGTGTGTACAGAGACAAACAGAACAAAAACAAACAAACACAGGGCAGTGTTTGTTTTTCAAATGAATCTGATTGGTTCTGAGGAGTTTTAGACACACAGTAATCACATCTTCTTGATCATGGACCACAATGAAAAGCTACCATGAGTTTTTTCATAAGGAGCCAGACAAGCAGGAAGTGTGGAGTTCAGCAAGAGATTACAGCAACTTCTAAGCAAAAGCGGACATTTAGGACATGAAAGCAAGCTATTTGGCATTAAAAACAATTCCTTTACTGATCCTTTAAGCCTGGTAATAAAATCTGGAAGCTCATTGGGTTCTATGCAGAAGTGAGCCTGATTTTCCACTTTCCAGCGATAGTAAATAAACCCCATTGTGTACTTAAAAGTGGGGTATGCTTGTATTGTTTTGATAATCATTGATAAAATATATTAAGGTTACTAATAGAGCTAATCACATGTCTATCAAATTAACAAACTGCTTCCTTAAAAAAAAGTGTATTAAAATATTTATTGCTTCTTGGATAGGCATAAATATATACAGTAAGTCACTGAGATGCAGAAAAAGAACGTGTTGCTCCATGGTTACTACACCCATTTATTCATTCTAGTCAAACCAATATATGAGTCTTGCCTTCCTGGAAGAAGCCAGACACTACATGGAGCTATGTATTTAAAACGTACAGTATATGGTTTATGACTCTACACTCTTCAACACTATTGGAAAAATAAAATTACCTGTAACAGTGGTGTGGCATGTACCAAAATGTACACAACTCCCATCTTTGGGACAACATGACTCGTGCACCAAAAACTCACTTTCTGGCTTTTGCATATTCAGTACATTGTCAGATATTTGCAGGTGCTTGAAAAAGTCGCCACAGTATATTTTTATTGTATTTACAACATGCTGAAGTAAAATTTATATTCAGTAATGACTAGGAGTGACACTATTTTCTTGCAACCAGCAAAGCAAAGCCTTCATGTGTGCGAATCCTTGTGCAGTATGATGGCGGATGTAACATTGTGGTGGTAGAATTTCCAAGCAATATCTAAATTGTGCACTATAACAGTCGTCCTGCTTTCCCAAATTATTATAGAATAAAATTCTGTCATGCCTGCTCAGGCCAAGCAGATCACAGCAGTGTCTTCTAGACGAACTTCACGTGCTGTCAGTAGATAAAATATACTGTATGAGTCACTGCTACAATCCTGAATATTGTAAAATTGATATGTGTTATCTGTTCTCATACATTTCTATGCACATTTCTAGCAGTTTGTGTCCTCTGTAGCTTGGAATAGAAAGGAAAAAGTTTGAATTAAATACATTTTAGTTTTAGTCAGCCTAAAACTGTATATTTGTTTTAAACATGAAGCTCCCATAACCCAGCCACTGTTAGGCTCCGTACACACGAGCAAATACATCTACTCAAATCGGTCGGACAGACCGATTTGACCAGATTTGTCTGCTGGGCTGTTTTGGTTTGATCGCTGTACACACGATCAAACCAAAATCCCGCCGGCAGACAGCGCGGTGACGTTGACGCCGCCACGTCACCGCACCAGGAAGTAAAACACTTCGACGCATGTGCGGGCATATATGTCTGCTGGTTAGTGTACTAACCAGCAGACATATCGGTCCGACGGGTTCTCAGCAGACAGATTTTAAAGCAGGCTTTAAAATCTGTCTGCTGGAAAAACCCGTCGGCTCGCCCGTACACACGATCGAATCTGTCTGCTGAAACGGTCTGCCAGCAGATAGATTTGATCGTGTGTACGCGGCCTTAGGTGGCATCTAGTTCTGTGCTTTTGTAGCCAGCTCAAATGTCACACATGACCTTCCCTTTGGGCCAGGATTGTTGTTGACTAACTAATTCCAGCTGGTCCTAACACAGTTTAGTAGTTATCCTGTGAATCCTGATTGATAACGTGGTTACAGCCTGTCTTCACACTCGCCCCCTGTTCACATTGGGCCGATTTGATATGTCAAATTCCATTCAAAATCTGAGCCTATTGCCAACAACGGCACCGTCTGAATCGGTGCAACGCCAACTTTGTGGGGCTGCACCAATTCCCAAAAGTAGTTCCTGCACTACTTTTGGTAACTTCATTTCCATAGACATCTGTGCATGAACCTGTACAGATGTCTTTCAAATCACCCTTGAACGAGCACTGAAATGTGGGTTTGAACTTGCATGATTCCAAACCCGTCCTCAGTGTGAACGAGCGCTTATTGTCTGTTTGCTGCCAGGCCCAGTCTCTGTGTGTTATTTGATTGTGCCTGAAAGCAGCTTGTTCCGATCTTTTAATCCTGCCAGAATGCCACCTGCCCCAACCAGTTTATGGAATGTGTTCTAGTCTGAAATTTCGGTACTTTGCTTTAGTTGATCATAAGTTATCATCCCTGGGCACAAGATGGAATACTGTGAAACGCACACATAACCTTCTGACACCTAGATTATGCTGTTCAATTACACTATATTTATTGGCACTGAGAGAATCCAAGTTGTCCATGTTAGTACAACTGATCCTTATAATATATCTCACAATCTCTAAAAGTATCCGGGGGCACGCAAATCCTGTAAACGCAGGTGCGTTAAATAGTACAGTTCACAAATAAATGAACAAGTGAATAAAACTGTTCCTACTTCACTTAACCACATGCCGACCGCCCACCGTAGTTATACGGCGGGACGGTGGCACTGCTGCACGAGAGCCCGTAGCTCTACGTCCTATCTCTAGCGGGTGCTCGTCCCCGAGTCCCGCGCACGTGCCCGGCGTGCGCGATCGCCGCCGGGCACGCGCGCTTGTTCGTCACAGAGCGGGGACCGGGAGCTTTGTGTGTAAACACAAAGCTCTCGGTCCTGTCAGCGGGGGAAACGCTGATCTCCTGTTCATACAATGTATGAACAGAAGATCAGTGATTTCCCCTAGTGAGGCCACCCCCCATACAGTTAGAACACACCCAGGAACACACTTAACCCCTTCCCTGCCCCCTAGTGTTAACCCCTTCACTGCCAATGGCATTTTTATAGTAATCCAATGCATTTTTATAGCATTGATCGCTATAAAAATGCCAATGGTCCCAAAAATGTGTCAAAATTGTCCGATGTGTCCGCCATAATGTCTCGGTGCTGAAAAAAAACGCTGTTCGCCGCCATTACTAGTAAAAAAAAATATTAATAAAAATGCCATAAAACTACCCCCTTTTTTGTAAACGCTATAAATTTTGCGCAAACCAATCAATAAACGCTAATTGCGATTTTTTTTTAATGAAAAATATGTAGAAGAATACGTATCGGCCTAAACTGAGGTTTTTTTATATATTTTTTGGGGATATTTATTATAGCAAAATAAAAAAAATAATGCATTTTTTTCAAAATAGTCGCTCTATTTTTGTTCATAGCGCAAAAAATAAAAACCACAGAGATGATCAAATACCACCAAAAGAAAGCTATTCGTGGGAAAAAAGGACGCCAATTTTGTTTGGGATCCACATCGCAATTGTCAGTTAAAGCGACGCAGTGCCGAATCACAAAAAGTGCTCTGGTCTTTGACCAGCAATATGGTCCGGGGGTTAAGTGGTTAAAAAGACCCTGAGTGCACAGGTTAAAATAAATATAAAACTCTCAGCGAAAAAAAATAAAGCAGAACCAATCCAAACGTCTCTCCTGTAGCTGGCACAAGAGAAGAAGGGTCAGATTTCAGCTAAGGCAATAAGCACTACAATACAGCACATCTGCTCAGCTTGCTCCTGTATGAATTCACACCACCTCTGATGCATTCCATGGCCATCCCCCATCCCCCTTCCTCAGGGCTTTGATCAGACCAGGGGTGTATTTAGGTTTTGTGCTGCCCTAGGCCTGACTAAACTCGTGCACCCTCTAATTTAAATATGACCAACCCCTTCCTGTCAAGGCCACACCCCTTGCAGTTTAAGACCCACCCTGAAATTGTCAAGCGGGACACCAGTTCTGATGGCCTGGGGGGGGGGGGGGGGGGGCAATGAATTCCCTTAATTTGCACAGATTTCCTCTCACTTGCTGTTTGGCTTTGGGACAGGAAGTGAAGGTAAATCTCTGCAATGGGACAGGGATGGTAAAAAATTAGAAGTGATGCCCCCCCCCCCCCCCACAGTTGCAGAATGCCAACCGCCCACATACTGGAAGCAGTGCAGCCGATTTATGGGGGTCCTAAACGAATTTGCCTAACAGTGTAGTGCAAGCCGGCGGGGACACTGTTCGTGCTGCCCCCCTGCAAAGTGCTGCCCTAGGCCTGGGCCTTGTTGGCCTAGGCCAGGATACAGCATTGGATCAGACGTATTATATGTGCAATATGAGTGGTATTATTATTTTATTCAATAGATAGTATGACCTGAGCTATTCAATGTGCCTGTGTTATGCTTTTGTGTTTTTGTGTTTTTTAACCAAACTTACTTTGTCAGTTGGTGGTCTTGATTATCTTTGTTATATCTCTTCAGCTTTTTTTTTATAATTGTGTGACCAGTTATTTTTATGGTTATAAAGCAGCAGGTTTAATGGTGGTTTGAGGATTTCACGTCAATAAATCTTTTTTATTTGGTTTAGTTTACTAGAATACAAGGACATTCCGATGGATATTGCTCAGCTGCCACATTTGCCTGAAAAGACATCGGAATCCTCTGAGACTTCTGACTCAGATTCAGACTCCAAGGATAATTCAGGTGAGGCAGATACTGTATGTACGATAAATTGTTACTAACTGAGATATTCTCTTATATAGATATCCCACAAAATTAAGCTGTTTGCTTTGTGGTTATGATGCTCTTTATTGCTAACAATGCATCACAATAAAAGGTCGCTTTAGATGCCAAACACAGTCAAAACCCTAATTTGTACATTGCCGTAATAGTGAAGATTCTACTATCTGTAAATGGCTGCTGGAATTGTTATTGCTGCCATAGTATGTAGATATCTGTGTTTTTTTTGTTTTTTTTTAAACCTGTACAAGAGAATTACATCTAGAACATTTTTTGTTTCTATTTCTGACACCTCTATACTTTATCTCTGATCAGATGTTGGCCACAATTTGAAAGAGGAAATCATACCATCTACCAAATAGTAGATATGAAACTGCTGTTTTATATAGTTGTGTTAGCAGGTAAAATCTAAAGCATATCATGGGAATTTGACATCTTTTTTTTTTAAATGGCAAAAAGGACATGCCATCTGCTTACCGGTAGCACATGGACATACTGTACATTTTAGGAACTTACCCCAGCATTTATATCCCCACGGGTAGAATAGTCCACCCATCACCAGTGAATGTGTCAAGGTAGATGTTGATTGTCCAGCTGTACACTGTGTGGACATAAAGGCTGTGTAGGGTATGTTCCTGACGCTAAACAAAAAAGTGGCTTGGATAAGATGTGAAATGTCTCCAAAATGACAGTAGAATGTGAATACTACTACTACTACTACTAGCTTTTGTGGTTGCTTGGTCAGTTGAATACAATGCTACTTTATGAAGCCACATCCTACTTCCGGAGTGTTGAGTAGGAAGGTCTTCCTGCTATAGGATCAGTGCCACAGTGTTAAAACTACTGAGAAGAGCAGTGAGGCAGTCATTTGAGCAGGAAATTACCATATATACTCGATGATAAGCTGTGTTTTTCAGCAAATTTTTTTGTGCTAAAAATGGCCCCCTTGGCTTATACTCAAGTCTGTGTTGAATCTGCTGCTTTGTGCGCCTGATCTCCCGACACTGTGACGTCAGTCTAGTCAATGGCCATGCAGTGTATCAAAGCCCTGCCTCCTCCTTGTCCATGATAGGCAGAACAGTGACTCACTGCTGGGAAACTGAATCAGTGTTTTCTCATGGACGAGGACAAGGAGGAGGCAGCGCTTTGGTACACTGCATGGTCGCAGACTAGACTGACTGCATGTCACAGCCCAGGGAGATCGTAAAGCTGCAGATGGACACAGCGCCGGAGATCAGGTGGGGAGATTGGGCACAGTTTGGCATGGGCAGAGTGACAGAGAGGCATGGACACAGTGAGGCTTGGGCACAGTGACAGTGAGGCATGGGAACGGTGAGGCAAGGACACAGTGAGGCATGGGCACAGTGAGGCATGGACACAGTGAGGCATGCACATGGACACAGTGAGGCACAGTGAGGCATGCACATGGACAATCTTGGCTTATACTCAAGTCAATACGTTTTCCCATTTTTTTTGTGGTAAATTTAGGTGCCTCGGCTTGTATTCATGTCGGCTTATACTCAAGTATATACAGTAAATGTCCAAAGAATTTCTGTTCAACAACAATATACAGAATGCGCCTGTACATACAAGCCAAGTTTGCTAGATTTAGGGCTCTATTACACTCACGGTGGGGTGTGGTGCTCTCTGAATAGCGATCTGCATTCAGAACACTTTACAAAGGGTGTTTGACAGGCAGTGAAGATTTTTATACTTTAAAGGGTGATTTTTAAAAATCAGTACTGCTTGTCAAACTGCACTCTGAGTTAAAAACTCCATTCCTGAAAATGAAAGCATTGCAGCCGTGGCATGTGAACAACCCTGTCCGGCTGTTTTTCTACAGTTCAAGTGCATAAACGGGGAGGAAGGGAAGCTTAAAACCACTGCTCAACTGCTAGTTTTCACCACCTCCCCCTGACCAACTGTCTGAAAGAGACTTTAGATAATCATAGATGGCAGCATAGTAAAAATAGAAAGGTATTTTTATACCCAAAGGCCCAGATTCACGTACATCGGCGCATTATCGGTCCGGCGTAGCGCACCGCCATTACGTTAGACCTGCGCCATCTAGCCGCGTAATCCCCCGATTCACGTAGCTTTTGCGCAGGAAATTGCGCAAGCGTAAGATTTTTTCCAGAGGCGTAAGGAGGAGTAATACAAATTGGGAGGGACGTGGGCGTGTTACATTGAAATGAGCCGGGGCCCCAATGCAAATGAAGGGCCGGCCGGCTCGCGCATGCGCGCTTGAAGGAGACCATGGTCAGCTCCGATGTGCGCATGCTCACAACTCGGGAGCGGCGCAATCAGTGAAATTGGAAATGGACTAGGGCAACTTTGTGAACTATGCAGACAGCATAAATAGACACACACAAATGCACTTCCTTTGCAAAAGTACATCCCTTTGTATCCCTCCCTATACAGCAAGGTGCTTTTGTTTGTTTGTGACGTGTCTTTGAGATATTTGAGGACTGTTTTGCAGAGTGATTTTTGTCTTTTATGTGTTTTCTTTGTTGTTATTTTGTTTAAATTATATTTTTGCTGGGCATTTTTTATTTTTGCTCGTCATTTATTTATTTTTTTTGGTTCTGTTTGTGTATGATTTTGGAATGTGGGGGTGATATTCCTGCCGGAAAAGGGGTGTCACCCTCATTTGTGGTGGAGAAGTGATCCCCAGGTCTGTATGAATGGTGTATGAATGTACAGTGACATAATTGGAGCCTTGGCATGGCGTTGCAGCTCACAAGTCCTGCATGGTGGACTGGTGCCAATCCAATGTGATGAGGATGTGGGGTGTGTGTGCTAGGGACCACAGTGGTGTGCATGCATGCATTCTCATTGTGCCATGATTAATGTGTGTGTTTAACGTGCAAAGATGCATATGTGAGCTGGCATGAGATGGGGTCATGAGATGGGGTACCAGTGCATATGCAGAGTCACCTTGAAGGGAAAAGACAGGAGGATGTTAGTCATGCATGTGCCACTTGTGAGGTGTGCATCACGGGAGGGGATAGTCATGCCTGCCACCCATGTCACTCACCAACCAGCCAGCTGTCCCCATACATGTTCTGTTCGAAATCTGTGGGGATGGGGCTCTGATTGTATATGTAGCTGTCATGGGTGTCATGGGTGGTGCCATGTGTTGGGCTGGTGATGTCCTCCTGCAAGGTTGTGGTAATTCCATGATGGCATGAGGGGTGAATCTGAAGATGCGAGACACCTCAGAATCACTCATGCCAAAGATGTCTATGCGTGTGTGATATATCAAGTGAATAGTGAGGGGCTTGTATCAGATAAGAATATTGTATTAGATTAATTTAAATTGTAAATTTTATATAAGCAAATAAAAAAGTAAAAAAAACATCTCCCGTGCCCTCCTTAGTGCCATCCTCCGTGCCCTCCTCCTTCTTTGTTCATCTAAAGTCAGTAGTATAGCTATGCGCGACGATGCCCCTGGCATGTTGGCATACAGATTGTTGGGCAACACGTGTGACTGCTGAACTCCTCACTAACAGTAAAAAACAATTTGGTGTGGACACCCAGTTACTCTGTATTTGAGCACCTCATCCCGTGTAGATAAATTAAAGAACAAAAATTGGGGAGACAAGTAGACTTTTTTTCATTTTTTAGACCAGCTTTTAGGTGCTCTAACTTTAGACAGGACATTTTGCTGTTGCGCACATCGCGTAGCCTGCGCAGCAACTGCGTTTTTTTGTGGATCCCCGCAACTCCCTCATTAGCATATTTGACTAGCAAATCAATGGTGTGTCTAGCGCATTTTGGCGCGGACGGATGCGTCTGTCTAACGAAATTACGCCGGACAAAAAAAAGTAGATTTCTGGCGTAATTCGTTTTCTGAATCGCGCGCATCTAAACGCACGCGCACATTTAGACTTACGCACGCGCAACACCAGTTGCGCAGGCGTAATCGCTCTGTGAATCTGGGCCAAAGTGTTTCAGAAGTAAAGATAGGCAGAGGTTCACCAATCTGCCCTAAATAATTGTCAAACTATTTCACAATAATATTCCTCAACATAAAATTGCCAATACTTTAAATATATCACCATCTACAGGACATAATATCATCAAAAGATTCTGAGAATCTGGAGAAATCTCTGTGTGTACGGGATAAGGCCGAAACGCAATATTAGATGCCTATGATCTTCGGGTGTGATCTTAGGTGGCACTGCATTAAAGTGGTTGTAAACCCATTACAACCACTTTAACCTACAGGTAAGCCTAGATTAAGACTTACCTGTAGGTGCAAGAAATATCTCCCAAACCTAAAAAATAGCGGCACCGATGTCTACGGTCCATGCGCCGTAGACATCAGGCGCAGGTGCACTGAGCGTGCCGCTTCTAACGGCGGTCGTGCCGTTAGTGGCGGCACCTGTGCGGGAGTGACATCATCGCTGCTCTGGCCAGTCGCAGCACCGGAGCAGCAATACCCGGAAGTCACTCCGGGTATCATGATGGTGCCGGAGGAGGCGAACGAGGGCCGCTGCGGGGGCTTTGATCTCAGGTAAGTAATTCCTAATGAGCCAGTATGCTATGCAAAATAGCTCATTATGCTTTTGTCTTGCAGGTTGTCTTTTTTTTTTTTTTTTGGACGAGAGGGTTTACTTCCTCTTTAAAAACATGCATAATTTTGTGATGGCCATCACTACATGGGCTAATACTTCCAAAAATCACTGTGTACAAAGTTTTCCGGTTGTTTAACTGGCCTGTCTGCATTCCAGACTTTTCACCAATTAAATTTTTTTGGCGCATCTTGGAATGAAAATTACAATGGAGAAGACCCAGAACTGTTGAGCATTTAGAATCCAAAATTAGGCAAGAATGGGACAACATTCCTCTCCCAAAACTCCAGAAACTGGTCTCTTCAGTTGCAAGGCAGAGTGTTGTTAAACAAAAGAGGGGATTCTACATCGTGGTAAACTTGGCCCTCTTGGCAATGACATGTTACTGCCATCAATTTCTATTTTCTATTGTCAATAAAATATGTGTTTATGAGATTTGAAAATAATTGCATTCTGTTTCTATGTAGATTTTACACAGCATCCCAACTTTTTTGGAATTGGGATGGTCTAATATATATATATATATATATATATATACACAGAGCTGTATCCTGGCCTAGGCCAACAAAGCCCAGGCCTAGGGCAGCACCTTGCAGGGGGGCAGCAGGAAAAGAGTCCCCACCGGCTTGCGCTACACTGTTAGGAAATTTAGTGTAGCGCCCCCATAAAGCGGCCACACTGCTTCTAGTATGCGGGCGGCCGGCATTCCACAACTGTGGGGGGCGCTTCCAATTTTGACTGTTTTGTCATCCTGGACCACAAACCTTCCTCACTGTGCTATATGTTTCTGCTGCACCATCTACTTAAAGCAGAACTATAGGCAACACTTTTATCATCCCTGTCCCATTGCGAAGATTTCCCTCCACTTCCTGCTCTATGGGCAACCAGGAAGTAAGAGGAAATCTAAGTAAATTAAGGGAATCCATTGCCCCCCCCCCCCAATGCCCTCAGAACCAGTATCCTCGCTCAAATTTTAGGGCGGGTCTTAAACAACACAGGGTGTGGCCGTGACAGGAAGGGGTAGGTCATAGTTAAATTAGGGGGTGCACAAGTTTAGTCAGGCATAGGGCAGCACAAAACCTAAATACACCTCTGTATATATATATATATATACAGTATATACAGGTGAATTTCATAAAAAGACCAAAAAGTTGGGGCTCCTTTTGCATGAATTACTGCATCAATGTGGCGTGGCATGGAGGCGATCAGCCTGTGGCACTGCTGAGGTGTTATGGAAGCAAAGGTTCCTTTGATAGCGGCCCTGCAGCTCTTCTGCACTTTTGGGTTTGGTGTCTCTTATCTTCCTCTTGACAATAACACACAGATTCTCTATGGGGTTTAGGTCAAGCAAGTTTGCTGGCCAATCAAGCACAGTAATACCATGCTCATTAAACCAGGTATTGGTACTTTTGACAGTGTGGGCAGGTGGAAAAATCAAATCAGCATCTTCATAAAGCTGGTCAGCAGAGGGAAGCATGAAGTGCTCTAGAATTTCCTGGTAGAGGGCTGCGCTGACTTTTGCCGTGATAAAACACAGTGGACCAACACCAGCAGATGACATGGCTCCCCAAATCATCATTGAGTGTGGAAACTTCACACCGGACCTCGTGCAACTTGGATTCTGTGCCTCTCCAAAATGCAACATTTTCCACAGTCAGTGATGATTTGGGGAGCCATGTCATTTATATATATTTTTTAACAAAAGTTACCTTTTAAATGTAATTATTTAATGAAAGGCAAGGCCTATGTGCAAAATTATTAAGTGCTGGTTCACATTGGCTGCTACTTTGAAATCGTGCTACTTCACTTGAAGTAGCACGATTTCAAAGTAGCAGGTCTGCAAGATTTCAGGTGCTACTTGGCTGACATCTGTGCCACTTCATACACAGATGTCTATGCAAGTCGCACCTGAAATCGCCAAAAATAGTGTTGGAACATTTTTTTAAATTGGTGCAGCACTGCAAAGTTGGTGTCGCATTGATTTGAACAGTTTTTTTGTCAACTGTCAAATCTCATGACAAGTTGCACCGGTGTGAACGGGGGCTTAATGTAGTTGTTAAGGTTGACTGACTTTTTAACAAATATACTGTTTGTTCTTTGTGAGATCACACTGATGCTAAAAGTAACAGATTTAAGTTAATTCTGTACAGACCTAAGAATGTAAAATAATATTAATCTATGTTTTTAATCCTTACAGAGGATAATGATAATCCGAAGTCAGATGGAAAAGGGAACCTTTCTGAGCAGAGTGAAGACCCAGACCCTGATCACAAGCAACCTGGTCCCCACTCTGACCCAGACATGAACTGTGATGATGAGGCCAACAGCTCAAGTGATGCTTGCAGTGAAGAAAGTGAAGAAAGCGAAGACTGTGAAGTGAGGAAAACAGAAGAGGAGATGGAGCAAGGAGGGTTGAGTGCAATTAGGGCTATTGGAGCTCTAGGAGCATTGGGCCCTATGCACATTAAAGTAGAACGGTACACAGAGAGTGAAACGGACATGCGTGGACCTGAATCTTTGAGCTCTGATAGCGCCAAAGACTCTGAGAGTGCGGAAGAGGAGGAGGATGACGAGGAAGACACAGGTGTGCGTGTTACTGGTGTTCTAAGCAGACATCAGCGAAGGAAAAGGAGAAGGAGAAAGGGTTTGGGACCATGTGGAGGCCGTAGGAGACGTCTCTCTGGAGGATCCAGTCCTGGTGGGCTAGAGACCACATTGGGTGATCCACCAAGATTGCTCCCTTCCACCCCTCCGCCAACTGGAAACTGTTCTTCATCTGTGCTAAAGATCAAGACGGAAATGTCAGAGCCTATTAACTTTGATAATGACAGCAGTATTTGGAACTTCCCACCTAATCGAGAGATCTCACGAAATGAATCCCCTTATAGTATGACCAAGCCTCCCACAGGGGGCGAACATTTCTCCCCTTCCCCATCTTCCACAGCTGCTGCCCCTCCAGCCCTCCATGTTTCCATACCAGACTCTGTTCTCACACCCCCAGGTGGGGCTGAGGGAGCTGGACGCAGCAAAGCGCAATACTCTGGATCCTCAGGGGGCTTAGGCCCTGTCAACTCTGACCCTCTTTCACCTCCACTGTCTGCCTCTCCTCGAGAAAAACCTCCCCAAACAGGTGGCCCATCAAACTCCCTTCTGTACGCAGGTGAGCTTGAAGCACTGCAGAGGCTTCAGGCAGGCAACGTGGTCCTTCCTCTTGTGCATCGCGTGGCAGGAACCCTTGCAGCCACAGGAAGCAGTGGACAGAGGGTATATACTACAGGCACCATTCGCTATGCCCCAGCTGAGGTGACTCTGGCCATGCAAGGCAACCTGCTGCCCAATGCTCATCCTGTGAACTTTGTTGATGTAAATGGCCCAAGTTTTGGTTTGGACCCCAAGACCCCAATGGAGATGCTGTACCACCATGTCCACCGACTTAACATGTCTGGCCCATTTGGAGGAGCTGTGTCAGGTGCTGGTCTTACCCAGGTGCCTGCGGCCAGTGTCTTCACTACAGCTGAGGGCATATTCTCCTCTCTCCCATTTCCAGTGTACAGCAATGGCATCCATGCAGCACAGACTCTAGAACGTAAAGAGGACTGAAAAACGAAGGAGAGAAGTGAATGAAAAGTAGAGAGAATGAGGAGAAAAATGAACAGACTGCAGGAGCAGGGAAAGACATTAATAAATGATGCAGAATGTAGGTGGCTATGTATTGGTCCTAGGGGCAGCTAAGCCTGGCCACCCAATGTCTCCTCCACTGCTTCCTAACCCAAGGCCGCAAAACTTGGTTTTCCTCATGAGTTGTACTTATGAATACCCTTTTCCCAAAGCATTCTGGGACCAGTAGCCCCGTCTTCCGCACCTCATACTTATAGCAGGGCTGCACAAAACCTTTTCTCCATTGGCCTCTTTTTGCGGCTTTGGCTTAGTTGGCAGATGCCTCTCCTAGGGACCGCTCGCACTGTGCCCGTTGTGCCGTCACTTAGAGTTGGGGGCAACGGCTGCGTTCTGATCCTTTACAACCTAAAGTATTCCAGCACTTTGACTCACACCTAGATTCCCCCATTTTTGACCCCAGAACTTTATACGGTCTTATTTTTACTCCTCACCCAGTCACTGCCAAAATAATGAGACATGGCATTTTGTGTAGTACTTATTTTTTTCATTCTTGAGGCCTCTCCCTCTCTGCTGCTAGAACTTAGATCTGTTAACTCTTAAATTGCCAGAGAAGTCAATGCACTGCATGCTGATCTGGCAGAAAAGAGTTAACTCAACTTGTACTACTGGATCCTGAAAGTGTTGTCAGTCTTTCATAAGCCCACAACATTGTTAAAAAATGGTTGAAACAGTTATCAAGACAGCTACGTATTGATGTACCAAGATGCCTTGTCCTTTCAAGGTTCATGTATGTGTATGTTTAAAGATGTTTCTTACACTTGTCACTTGCAGGAAAGAAAGTTATACACACCTGATTCATAAAGAAGACTTTCATCAAAGGTGGCTTCAGGCAGATCCCTGAAGTTAGCTGTTTGTAATGTCTTAATATCATGTGAATTTCCCTTAGTTCACAGGATCTACAGTAGTTTAGAAAAGTAGCTGCTTTAAAGATAATCTGGCTTCAGGTGCTTGATCAAAAAAAGCGTTCCATTAGAAAATGATATACTTACCTAATGAGTACAAGTAGAATTGAATGGTTCTTTCTTCAGTAGTTTCCTTCTTGCCAAAGCAATTCTCTGCATGCTATAGGAAAAGGGCTAAAAAGTAGAGTGTTCTGGGTAACAGGGGCCTAACTGCTGCTATAATAGCCCATGCAACTTCTTTGAATTTAGAGGCAAGAAGGGCTCCTCACTAGCTACTAAGACTGAACAACCTGCTTTATCCATTTCTGTCCAGGCACAGTTTTTATTGCAGAGTGTACCTATGCTGCTTTCTACATAAATATAAATACACATGTGATACATGTATAGACAGTGCAACATTAAAGCGTGCAATAATTAACAGCATTAGTGCACTCTTCACTATATAAACATTGCCAGACGGTTTTGCACCTCTATTCCTCCTTATGGGCCTAATTACA
Organism: Rana kukunoris; assembly: GCA_029574335.1. Classification (NCBI taxonomy): domain Eukaryota; kingdom Metazoa; phylum Chordata; class Amphibia; order Anura; family Ranidae; genus Rana; species Rana kukunoris. Next base: position 47,306,255 of record CM056059.1, on the reverse strand, counting down.
GATTCCTCTAGACCTAGATTGCACCTTACTGACCAGAATATATCAGTTTAAAGTAAAATCATCATCTGTGTCTTCTTTCCAAGCAACTCATTGCCCTGTATTAACAAAGACTTAACAATCTCATGTCTATTGGGGTAGGGTGATGGAGGGGTCAAATAATTTATGGCAATTGCAATTTTTCCCCAACAAGTGGTGTTGGCAGTGTCTGCACCTCTCACCACCTCCCCACTGACAGTGTCTGCTTGTACTTCCCCCCCCCCCCCCCCCCTGGCACTTAGCATAAACCTTATGAGATTAGAATGGCCAATCTCAATGCCTTTGGAGCATTTTGCAGTGCTAAGAAGGTTGACTGGCTTGAGGGCAGTTGTAAAATGTCTGTACATCCATTTACCTTTTAAAGTGATATTAAAGTCTTGTATTTTTTTTTATAACAAACATGTTATACCTACCAGCTCTGTGCAGTAGTTTGCACAGAGCAGCCCAGATTCTCCTCTTCTTGGGTCCCACACCGGCGCTCCTGGCCCCTCCCTCCTGCCAGGTACCCCCACAGCAAGCAGCTTGCTCTGGGGGGTACCCAAGCAGGCATGCTCCCAACCCACCCCTCTGTGTGTCCATTCACACATGGAGCTGTGGCTCAGCCTTGCCCCTTCCATCTCCTGATTGGCTCACGGTCTGTAATTGACAGCAGCGAGAGCCATACCAAAAGCCAGTCAGGGGTGTGAGTCCCGTAGATGTTAGGCCCTGTACACACGAGAAGACATGTCCGATGAAATCGGTCTGCGGACCGTTTTCATCGGACATGTCTCCTGGGATATTTTGGTCTGATGTGTGTACACACAATCAGACCAAAATCCCTGTGGACAGAGAACGCGGTGACGTGGCGGTGGCAGTGACCTGGCGACGTGCGCAAACCAGGAATTTCAATGCTTCCACGCATGCGTCGAATCAATTCGATGCATGCGCAGGATTTCGGTCCGATGGTTAGGCGTACTAACCATCGGACATGTCCGACAGACAGGTTTCCAGCGGACAAGTTTCTAAGCATGCTTAGAAACTTTTGTCAGCTGGAAACCTGTCCGCTAGGCCGTACACATGATCGGACATGTCCGCGGAAACTGGTCTGCGGACCAGTTTCAGCGGACATGTCTCCTCGTGTGTACGCGGCCTAAGACTCTTGTGGACATCGCTGGATTGGGAGGGTGCTCGGGTAAGTATTAGGGGGGTGCTGCTGCACACAGAGGTTTTTTTACCTTCATGCATAAATGCAGATTCATCAGCAGGACTATTGGCATCATTTGATATTTTCAGCTGTGCTTGGTCTGCAGAGCTCTGTAAGTAAATAAAAGCATATATGGCAGTTGTCCCCAAAGTTGATGCTGCTATTTTCTGTGTCTACAATCCAATGAGACTGCATTTCCCAGAACATGATTCCTTGCCACAGCTGAAAATATATTTTCCCATACAGTTCCTTGTATAGTAATCTCTGAATAGTTAAGGCCGCCATAGAAGAGTTGAAAACCAAACATTCTATCAATCGAAAAATGAAAATGGAGCATGCGATTGTGCCAACATTTGTTTAGTTTTTCTAAAAAAAAATCCAGCATGTTGGATCAGGCACTTTCGATTGCAGCACAAAAATTATGTGTCTCAGCTAGCACAATAATGATGAGAAAAAATGAACGACCTGATGACCAACAGGCATTTTTGTTTGATTTTTGACTTGTCTATGGCCTGCTTAAGACTCTGACACTACTACAGGCACCTCTCCATGTTTCTAGATCATGAAGAAGTAGGAAGCCAGCGGTGATGTGTTTGTTTTTTAGTTCTGGAATACTTATTCTGCAGTAGAATGGAAACGGAAATGATCTCTAGGGAGAGGGAAATTTGCTTTACAACTGTAGTCGGGACCATAAAGGAGGAATAGCTGGTGGGTTTTTGCAGAAGTTCTGGTGGAGCACCTGGTAGGAGCATATGGGCCTCGGTTAACTTTTGAGCAGCAGCCTTTGAAAAAGCTTTGTGAAATTACTAATGCAATTCTGAGAAAACTACGGTGAATGACAAACAAAGGGGCAGGCTGTGAAGACACTAATAAGAGAAGGAGCTAAAAAGATCAGACCAAGGGGTGTGGAGACTGTAAGCTGTACTTGAGGGGAGAATGCAGGAACTGAGGGATGAGCACATTCAGAGTACATGATATCACTGGATGTAATAACTAAACCGTAAGAAAGTAGCAGAGGATGGGATAAATGTGCACACTTTAATTTCTATATTTGCTGATTTAACTTTCATAGTCTTGATCTCTTGAGTCAAATCTAGCTCTAGGGGAATAAAATTCTTTCCTACATCAGATATGCTATTAACACTTTGTCAGATAGGGGACATAGAGCAGGGAATTTCTTTAAATTCAAACACATCATAGCTATTTTTGCTATCAAGAGAGGCTTAGAACATGGGGTTGTAGACCGCTGATGTGATTGGCCCTGTTAGGGCAAAAGCCATTGCGGCTAATTTTAAACTTCATAAGCCAGGTAATTTTTCCAAGCAAAACAACGATTGTGGCAGTATGATGTGTATACAGTGGGTTACTTTGTGGACTCTTTTTATTGCACAAAACACTTTACTGACCCATCATGTTTTTGCTGTTACATGTTGCGTGTCCTCACCAGCACTGTGTCTACCTGTTATAGTTTACAGTAAATGGAGGGTTAAAAAAAAAAAACATAAAAACCATCTTAACCTCTTTATTATTTCTTCATAATGCCCTCTAACATTTCTACTCTCCGTCTAATGCACTTTGATTGGTTGAACGCCTAGCATCAAATTATGGCAACGACTAGCAAATACAACTTTTCTTTTATAATACTCAGAAAGTCTCCCCCAAAATGTTGAAGGGGCAAGGGGGAATCACCAGGGAAAAAAAACAAAGTGCAGATATTAGTTTTGTTTTGGCCACCAGAAATCAGAAGGGGAAAAAAAAAACGGAGTCACAAGAAACCAAAAGTGACGTTTCATGGACTAATGGGTTTCTGTTTCCTACTTCCAGTCTGTTTGGCAGCTTATCCGTGAAACATCTATTACCAGGTGTGAGACTTTGTAATGTGTTGCTTAGTGTGTTACAAAAAAAAAGAAAAAACACAAATCTAAGAAAGTTTAAAAAAAAAAAAAGAACCATTTCCAAGTGTCTTTTTAGCTGTCTCATTCCAATTTCAACGTGTGTTACAATATGCAGTATATTCTAAGCTAATGTGAGTGTTTATATCTGTTGTCTTTCTCTGTGCTTTTAAAACTGTAGTCCGGGTCTGTCACGTTCTTTACTCCCTGTGTGTCAGTGAATCGGTGGTACCTGGGGGGTTTGTGGATGTTTGTATAGTGGCAACGCTGCTTTCACTGTTGGTACACCCTATGGGTAAACTTGGCTCTTTCTTTGTTTTCATTTTTGCTATCGCTTTTACTGTTGTGAGATTTCAGTACTCTGTCTTAATGACTGTTCTGTAATTTTTACCTCTGTCTCATGTCTGTCCTTTTCCCACATAAACCAGCAATGTAACATTTTCAAAAGGCCGCATACCTTCTTTGTGCGAGGGAGGGACAGTTAACTTCCTCTTCTTTCCCAGCTTGAAGAATGATGACCCTACAGCATCACACAATAAGCTGGACATATAAACTTGTTAATCTGTCATGTTAGAAGCCCAGTTTAATTTTCATTTACTCTGTGAATAGAGGAGGCTCACTAGTTTCAAAATGCAAATAGTTCCTACATTTGTGTCCAGCCCTTTATGTCTACTTTTGTACATTGTTAACAGTCCATGCAGGTATGTCTCTGCCCTGGCAGAGTTCTTAAAGCCATTAGATCAATTACCACTACAGCCAATGCCAGCTGGTAGCCACTTTTTCTGCATTCCAGAAATCCAGGCATGACGTGGACTCCTAGTTTAATTGGGGTGCCTTACAATCATCCAGCAACATTTGGGGAAAGTGTTAGCAGGGGACGGGTTCTTTCAATGTCCCAAGCCAACGTTCCCTCGCTGTCTATTGCTGTGTTCGGAAAATTAAGCCAGACCTACGCATTGGCTCTACCTCCTATCTTTTCAGTGAGGGAATGTAGGAAGGGATTAATTATAAATTGCAACCTTTAAGCCTCCTCTACCATTGCCTTCTGTGTCTTCCTGCAGGGAAAGGGTTAGGACAGTGACGCTAGCCCTGCTTCTCTGTCAGAAGGCTGGCTTTCAATCCAGAACCCAATACTGCGCATCTGGAATGAGTCAAAAAGACAACTCTCTGCACATTCGTGGTGGTTGCAAAACACTGAAACTCACGTCAAAGGTTTTATGTTTTACCCCTTTGTCTTCCATCTTGTTTTCTGTTCGTTTTTCTTCCTTTCCTTTTTTTAATATTTTTTTAATAAGTGTTTGTGTTGTGTCAAACAATTAAAAAATAATATTATTAATAATAATAAACTATTGAAGATTTCTGGTTATTTCAATTGAGCGAGTTTAACAGCTGCTTTCAAAATAAATTGTTCGACAGTTTGCAAAAATGACAAAAAGTTTTTTTTTTTTTATTTGTGACGACCGTGTCTGTGTTTTTTAACTATTTCCTGTAAATTAATATGAAAACTTTATAAGGTTGGAGCCACTTTGATTAATTATTAAGAATATGAAAGGGAGGGTTGTTAGGAAATAGACAGAATTGTACCAGTAAACCCAGCAGTGTTATCAACATAAACGTTTAAAAAGAGAGATATATATATTAAAACATAAAAAAAAAAATGAACAGTATGGATACTTTTTCTTGTGTGTTACAGACTAACTCAGTTTTAACTCAACGTGCCTCATCTGTTGTATAATAAAATAAGAAAAACATTATTTTTCCATTAACCATCAGATTAATATGGTCCAGAGAAAAAAATTAAAAAGCAAAAAAAAAATCTGTACATAATTTCATTTTTCTTTTTAAAAAGGTTCTTTTTTATACTTTTCTAGGCCTGCTTACATATCATACATGCTGTCTTTTATGTAAATTAATTTTTTGATTCATCCGGCAGGAACCATTTTCATAATAAACTTTACATTTTGGATTTGTTTGCAGTTTTGGCATCTTTTCTTTCACACATTAACACCATCCACAACAAAAAAAATTACAGCTGGGGCAAATATAGGTTGCTAATAGGTCAATCAGCCTTCAAGGACCTTCAGCCAAAGATTTGCATGTTGATATGCTTTTACTCCATGGGCCTGATTTGCTAAAGTATGATGTTTACGTCAAACATTCAGGCACTATGTTATTATTTTTTTTTATGATCAAATGTTTAACGTGAAGACAGATTCCCTTGGTTTCATTGCACTCCATCTAGCTTCACACATTAGTAATTTAGACCCAAATACTATTTGGGTTGTTTTTTTTTAAAACAAATATGTATAATTTTGTTCCCAAGAAATTTTCAGAACATTGTCCCTTTTGTATTTGTGTATATGTAATCTGTTTTCAGTAACTAAATATTTCAGATAGATAGACTTCAGGTCTTAGTGACTTGATAAAGGTAAAATCCAGACAAATATAAAAATTCTATTTAGACCATTTATGTATTCGGTAGAATGTTTACATGATTTCTATGATGCCCTGCATGGCAGCATTCACACTAGGGGAGGATAGGCAGCACCAGGTCGAAAGCCTTGTACACACGTTCGGTTTTCTCGGCAAGAAGCAGCAAGAAAACTGGTGGCAGAGCTTTCTTGCCGAGAAAACCGTTCGTGTGTATGGTTTCTCGTCGAGAAAACTGTTTTGAATCTCGACGAGAAAAAAAGAGAACCTGCTCTCTATTTTCTCGTCGTGATTCTCGTTGGGCTGGTTTACGACGAGAAAAACATTTGTGTGTATGCTTTTCCGAGTCTTAAAAACCTGTGCATGGTCAGAATCAAGTATGAGACGGGAGCACACCTTCGGTAAAACTAGCATTCGTAATAGAGATAGCACATTTGTCACGCTGTAACAGACTGAAAAGGGCGAATCATCTCTCACCAAACTTTTACTAACACACAGTAACACGAGATTAGCAAAAGCAGCCCCAAGGGTGGCGCCAGTGGAATCGAACTTCCCCTTTATAGTGCCGTCGTAAGTATTGTACATCACCACGTTTGAGAACAATGATATTTTGTCTCGAGAGTGTGTATACAAGGAAAGCTAGACTAGAATCCCGTCAAGCTTGACAAGAATCCCATCGAGAAAAACATTGGTTTTTTTTACGACTGGATTTTCGACCATGTGTACAAGGCTGAAGACTTGTCTGTGTCGTTTGGCAAGTGTGCATGGGTCACAAGACTAGCTGAACAGAATTACAAATCCTTTGGCAAGTAAAGAGTATTTTATCTGTGTTCTTAACTGTTTGCCTGGAGTTCAGCTTTAAACACTTAAGGACCGCCTCACGTACATATACTGCTGTAGGGCAGCCCTTAAGCGCATAATCACATACCTGCAAATGGCTCCGGGGCATTCTGCCAGAGCCACGCTCCCACTGTGACTGGATTCTGGAGCAAATCGGCAGGTCGGACGACTGCGATGGCCGCCGGCTACCCACAATCGCTCGGTGGAGAGAGAGAAGGATGGTCTGCCTATATAAACAAGGCAAACCATCCTCTCTGTGAGGAAGAGAGACATTGTGATCCCTGCTAATCGGGAATACAGATGCCTCTCGGCCTCGAGTGCATCCATCCCCCCCCCCCTTGAGTTAGAAAACACTGACGGGGAACACATTAAACCCTTTAATTGCCCCCTAATGTTAACCCCTTCCCTGCCAGTGTGATTTATACAGTAATCAGTGCACTGTATTGGTGTCACTGGTCCCAAAAAAGTGTCAGTTAGGTGTCCGATCTGTCCGCCGCAATGTCGCAGTCCCGCTAAAAATCGCTGATCACCACCATTACTAGTAAAAACACTTAAGAAAATAAAAATTCTATATCTATCCCATAGTTTGTAGACACTATAACTTTTGCACAAACCAATCAGTATACACCAATTGTGATTTTATACCAGAAAAATAAATCTCTATTTGTGGGAAAAAAAATGATATCAATTTTATTTGGGTACAGCATCGCACGACCGCGCAATTATCAGTTAAAGTGACGCAGTGCAGTATCGCACAAAATAGTCTGGTCAGGAAGTGGATAAAACTTTCCGGGGGTAAAGTCGTTATAGATAAACTTTAGTCAAATATATAAAATGTTCCTATATTCAGTTGATAGCCCTAATGCTACGCAGCTGTTTTACCCACATACCTCTATCTATGCACATATTTATTTCAGCTCTATATCTTATCAAATGCACATAACACCAACTCAACACAAGTGCATGTAACAGGACATCATCACACAACTACCAAAATGAATTATTGCAGACAAAAACAATTGAAAATCAGCTTTTCTCTGCCCCTTCTGTCTAATATTAGCGTCCACTGCAATCATTGTGTGTTTGACATTCCAGATATAGGTTAAAGGTATATGGAAATGTAATATACAAGTACAATTACAGAAAATATGTGCATAGAATAATTTAAAGTGATCCTGTTACTATACTAACATTTTCTAGTCAAGACATACCTTTTGAGAAAATGGATGAAATACACACCTTTCCTTTTGTCAATGCCGCTCACATGCTGAGAAATCTTTGTGGGAATTTCAAAGGGAAATTTAAACTTTGTTGATCTTCTGGATCCCCGGCCGATCTAACTGGTTCCTCCCTTTTACATCTATGTTGCTGTAAGGGACCTAGGAGATCGACACTCCTGGAGGTGCCAGTTTCACTGCAGACTTTGCGTAGGGATCTCTCACGATCAAAGCGGTGTAGGTGGCAAGAGAGGCCATACCATGGGGCCACAAAGCAAAGTTTTGAAGCCGGCTTTAGATTAGATTAAAGCAGATGTAAACCCAATTCATGAAATTTGAGTTTTCTTATCTCTCTTCAAATCACTGTGTCCCGTGGCTTTCTCCTGCTCAGTTCTTCTCTTATCAGCCTGATAACCTCTGACAAATTCTCTGACACATAAGATAAAAGCAGCCTGAATTTTGTGTAGGGGAGAGAGCTATAAAAAGATTAGCAAGCAGCTTGCCATGTCAAAGAACATCCTTGAGAGTCTTTGCCTATGTGGAGAGAGTATGTGCCTTTCCTCCAATCTGCTGTCTTGGCTATATGCCCAGACTTTACACTGTTAGGCCACGTACACACGATCAGACCCGTCCAATGAAACTGGTTTTCATCGGACCACGCTGTAGTCGTCTGATGTACGTACACACCAAAAATCCGATCAGACCAGAACGTGGTGACGTAGAACACACCGACGTGCTGAAAAAACAAAGTTCAATGCTTCCAAGCATGCGTCGAGTTGATTCTGAGCATGCGCGGGTTTTTGGTCCGATGCTTTTGCGTACCAACCATCGAATCTGTCCAACGGACAGGTGTCCGTCGGATAGATTTTAAAGCAAGTTTTAAAACTTTCGTCCGACGGACAACGGTCCGATGGGCCGTACACACCATCGAATTGGTCCGATGAAACTGGTCTTAAGACCAGTTTCATCGGACCGCTCTGATTGTGTGTACGCGGCCTTATGAAGAGAAAATCTCTAACACAAGCTGAACTTTCTAAACAGTGTATAAAGTTGAAGACAGCAGATACTTGTAAAACTTATGTAGGGAGATTTGTTTCATCTCTGTGTATCATCTGAGGCTGTTCACTTCACTGGGTATATGTGAGGGTAGACTGCATACTGGTAAGATTCTAGTTTCTTTGTGGAACACAAAAAAGGTAGGCCATTAACGGTGCAAGTATTTTTCCTGCAACCATAGGTTGCCGGAAATAAATTTGCACAATTCCCCATCACCACTGACAGTGCTGACAGGAAAATCCCTCCTGTCGAGACATTGTGCTCTCCCAGCGTTGTGAGCCGCTAGTGATAATTACATGTAAACCGGCAGGCTGGTTGTACCCAAGCTGATCGATCGATCAACTTTGTACATTCAGCCTTTCCATACAAGGTTTGAATCTCTGCTAATTTCTGCTAAACCTGCAGAGATTTGATGTCTATGGCCGGGTTAAGTAGAGCAGGCTTTGGTAGTGCTCCATTTACCACCAATTTAGATAAACTAGATATCAAATTAGACTAAATTGCATTAACCCTTTGGCGCCGGACGCAAATATGCGGCCTCTCTGCGCCTGGTGCAGATTTGCGTGAATTCTTGCTCAAACAGCTGTGCCCAGAGCGCGCACTGCATGCTCCTGATAGTTACTGGCGGCTAACCAAAATTTCCCGATCCCTTCTTGCGATTAGACATATTCAGATTACATGACAGCCAATCATGGCGGTCACGTGCTCTTAAGCCTTACCTGGCCTCTGGCATCATAAACCTCTTAAAGGGTCGGGGGAAGAAGAGAGAGTACTTCTGAGTGCATTAGCGAAATTCCGCAATTTTTTTTTTTTTGAAAATATAGCGAATATTCGTAAATATCGAATATTCGTGATATTTTATCCAAAAGAAAATAGCGAAATTTCGCAATCATTTTCGCTTTCGCATATGCAAAATTTCGCTATTTTTTTTTTTATAAAATATAGCGAATATTCGTAAATATCGAATATTCGTGATATTTTATCCGAAAAAAATAGCGAAATTTCGCAATTTTTTTTTTTTTATAAAATATCACGAATATTCGATATTAACGAATATTTGCGAATATTCTTTGAAATATTCACGATATATCGCGAAATCGAATATGGCGTATTCCGCTCATCACTAGTCCCAGTAGGTGCTCGTGCTCTAATGACGTATCTGTGTATAGATGTGTACTCACCCCTACATGTTGACCACATATCTCTAGTATGGTCTCTCAAGCATGTGGGGATACCCCTGTGGAAGTCTGTTGACTGACCTCTCATGCAGAAAAAACATTTATTAGTGCCTATAGTCCTCGCACCCGGCGTGTTTAGCAGGTGATTATATTATGGGGTAATCAGCCCACTCATGGAGGACACCGCATGGGCGGAAGTATGTTGCGATGACTGATGATGTCTCTGTGATTGGCCAAAATGCATCAAGCTCTTACTGCGTCATCACGACATACTTTCACCCATACAAACACCCGGAAATCAAGTGGATAGTCGAGTGAGCCGATTACACCATAATATATGCCCACTGATACATCATTAGAGCATGAGCACCTCACCTACTGGGACCTGTATTAGATATATATGCTGTATATTAACCTAACTAACACTAAGCACAGCCAACTTTTTTCATATTATCCATTGCTTTTTTAGCAATTTTTTCTTACTACAGCTGGTGTATTGTTGAAATTTTTTGGTTATACATAGGCGCTAAGGTTTCATTTTTCCCTCAGCATTTTAAGCCCCTGAGGCCGCGTACACACGGCAGAGAACCTCGACGGGCAGAACACATCGTTCCGCCCGTCGAGGTTCCCTGCCGGCCGTCGAAATCGGCGACCCGCCCGTCGGGAATGGCAACCAGCCATTCTTCCAGGCGGGCCGTCGAGCAAATAGAGAGTGTGCTCTCTATTTCAGCTCGACGGGCTTTCCGACGGGAAGCTCGCCGAGAGCGTACACACGGCCAAGGTCCTCGCTGGAATGCAGCTTCCAGCGAGGTTCTCGCTGGTTTCCAGCGAGAACCTCGGTCGTGTGTACGCCGCCATACACACTATCAGTTTTCCTGCAGGTTTTTCTCTTCAGGTTTACCAAAACCATGTAGTGCAAAAGCCTGCCTGTTTTACATAAGAGTTTCGGGTTGTAAAAAATTAAGTTTTTAAGGGTCTAGAAAAAACAATGTTTTTTTCAACCCGATCATTAAAACGGCTTTGCCTGCAAACGATTGTGAAAAAAAATGCTCTAGCAAAGCGCGGTGACGTACAACGCGTACGACCGCACTATAATGAGGAAGTTTCATTCTGACGGCGCCACCCTTGGGGCTGCTTTTGTGGATTTTGTGTTAGTAAAAGACGATTCGCGCTATTCAGTCTGTTACAGAGTGATGAATGTGCTATCAGAATGAGCGCTCCCATCTCATAACTTGCTTCTGAGCATGCACGTTTTTTTCACGTTGTTAAAGCCCACACAAGACCATTTTTTACGACGTAAAAAACAACAACGTTAAAAACAACGTGAAAAATTAGAGCATGTTCGAAATTTTTAATAGCCATTTTTTACATCAGGAAAAATGCTCTGGAGCCCAAACATGATCGTTTTTAATGACACTTAAAAATAAAAAAATTTACAACCCGAAAAAACAGTCGTGTGTACACGCCATTAAGGTTTGAACTTATATTAGATGGTTTTGGTAAACCTGAAGAGAAAAACCTGCAGGAAAACTGATAGGCCCAGATTCACAAAGCACTTATGCCGACGTATCTCCAGATACGTAGACGTAAGTACAAATGTGCGCTGTCGTACTTATGCGCCGACCCACAAACTAAGATACGCCTAAAAATAGGCTTCATCCCACCGTAACTTGCCTACGCCAGCGTATTTACACTGGACGCATGTGGCTTTCCCATTGATTTTAGATTCAAATATGCAAATGAGGGAGATACGCTGATTCACGAACGTACTTGCACCCGGTGCATAATATACACGGTTTGCGTAAGTCGTACGTCCGGCGTAAAGTTATTCCCCATATATGAGGCGCAACCCATGCAAAGGTATGGACTAGGGAACACACGCCGTTGAATTTTACGTAGTTTACGTTGTACGTGAATATGGCTGGGCGTAGGTTACGTTCACACCGTAGGCAGTGATTCGACGTATCTTAGGCCTCGTACACAAGAGGCAATCTATCTGTTCAAATCGGTCGGACCGACCAATTTGAACAGATCTGTCTGTTTGGATTTTGGTTTGCTCGCGTGTACACACGAGCAAACCAAAATCCCCACCAGCAGACAGCGCGCTGACGTGGCGGTGACGTTGACGCTGCCACGTCACCGCACCAGGAAGTAAAACACTTCCGCGCATGCGTCAAAACCATTCGGCGCGTGTGCGAGAAGACATGTCTGCTGGTTAGCGTACTAACCAGCAGATATGTCGGGCGGACAGGTTCCCAGCCGACAGATTGGTAAGCATGGTTTCCAATCTGTCGGGTGGCCAAATCCGTCGGCTCGCCCGTACACACGATCGAATCTGTCTGCTGAAACGGTCTAGCAGACCGTTTCCAGCAGACAGATTTGATCGTGTGTACGAGGCCTTAGGCAGTTGTTTCGACGTGATTGTGAGCATGAGCACTGGGATGCGACCATGACACGACGCATGCACAGTCCGTTCTAAGTACTTGTCTGGCACTCATCCCATCATTTACATGGGGTCACGCCTCATTTGCATGGCTCACACCCACTTCCACCTACGATGGCTTATGCCTTAGAAATCCAGCGTAGTTTTGAGAGCAAGTGCTTTGTGAATTCTGTGCTTGCCTCTCTGCACTGCGTCAGCGTAGCGTAAAGAATATACGCTATGGCGGCATATATATGCGCCGATGTATGTGAATCCGGGCCAATGTGTGTATGGGGCTCAAGGGTTGCATAGAATGTAATAAGGCTATCAGAGCAGCCACAACTGATTATAAGTAACCTATTGTTCCAGAAAGCAAAGCTTTCACTCCATGGGCCTGATTTGCTAAAGTAGGAAAACTGATTATAAGTAACATACTGTTTCAGAAAGCAAGAGTAACCTATAAAAATCAACAGTAAAAAGGTAAGGACAAAACAAGTAGGGCCCATGAAAGCTAAATATGGAACGTTGGTCACAAATAACAGGGGTAATGCTAATGTGTTAATAATTTTTATAGATATAAAAAAGAGATTTATTAGGGATAATAATTCTAATACCCAGGGTTTTTTTTCAGGGGGAACTTTGGGGAACTCAGTTCCACCACCTCTGGCTCAGACCCTTTGGTGCCTGCTCACCACTATCACTTGTAAACACAGAAGTCGGATTTCTGTGGTTACAAGTGACAGCTTTGTAACCCCCTGAACCCTGCACTTTGTATGTAATGCAATTCTGGTATTTAATGCCCCTTTAAGACCCTTCTACTGTTTGTGAAATCTGAACGGGTCGTGGTTGAGTTCCTGCACCTATTTTCAGAGAAAAAAAGCCCTGCTAATACCAAATTAAAGGAAACACCCCTGTGGTTGTAGCAAACAGGTCCTGAAACAGGCACAATTTATAAGAAAATAGGTCTTGAAACATTATCAGGTCACCAGGGTTTGAAGACTTTCACCCGAGAGTCCTCAGGGAGCTTAGCCCAGAGCCACTCTTTGTACTCTTTAAAGACTTAAATGGCTGGAATAGTACAGGATGATTGGCATAGAGCAAATGTGGTTCCAATATTCAAAAAGGGTCCTGATATACAGTACTGTGCAAAAGTTTCAGGCAGGTGTGAAGAAATGCTGTAAAGTAAGAATGCTTTCAAACATGTATAATTGAATTTCTTATTTTTATACACAATGCAAAGTTAACAAACAGAAGAAAAATCTAAATCAAATCAATATTTGCTGTGACTACCATTTGGCTGCAAAAGAGCATTAACCTCCCTGGCGGTATGATTCTTTCAGATTTTAGGTGCTGAAAGCGGTACTATTATTTGCAAGGAAATTTGGGTTTTATACTGTAGGCTTGTAATTCTTAGGAATAACTCACTTAAATCTGACCAAACAAGAGTCTAGTAGGCATCCCGGGTATGAATTTTTTTTTAAAACAAAATTATAAATTATAATATAATAAATAATTATAACAAATAATAATATAATTATAATAAAAATTATTCAATAATGTAATCAACTCAAAATCACTGAAATTTGCTCAGTTGCAGAATTGTCGCTGTCATTATTATTTTTTTTTTTTATGACGAATTTCCCCACAAATCGCTATCGCTCAATTCTGCAAGTGATTAGAATTTATTATCGCTGTTTTCTAGCTGATCTAAAACCATTTTTGACATAAAGGGACACTTTTGGTTGCTATGGACAATCTACAGTTTGCAGGCAGAAAAAACAGTTTTTAATATATAAAAGAACATGTAGGGCACTGGGCAGACCACTAGAGACAAGGGGTGTGTGTATTTTTTACATACAGTACTGTAATTTATAAGATTACAGTATACTGTTTGTAATGTGTTTGTTTACTTTTTACAATTTGGCGCCGTTCTCCGCCCCCGTGTGTCGTAACGTCGCAGGGAACGGAGATCGACGGCACACGGGGACACTGTGTGAATCGAGCGAGCACCCACGGGATACCGATCTTAGCACAAAAAAAACACCCCGAGTCACGCTCAGGAATACCGCTAGGAGGGTTAATTCTTCTAGGTGTACTTGCACACAGTTTTTGAAGGAACATTGCAGGTAGGTTGTTTCAGACATCCTGGAAACTAACCTTGGAGATCTTCTCTGGATGTAGGCTGCCTAAAATCCTTCTGTCTTTTCATTAATCCCTGTCAGAGTTAATGATGTTGAGATCAGGGCTCTGTGGGGGCCAAACCACCAATTCTAGGACTCCTTGTTCTTTTTTACACTGAAGATAGTTCTTAATAACATTGGATGTATGTTTGGGGTTGTTGTCCTGCTGCAGAATACGTTTGGGGCCAACCACATGCCTCTCTGATTGTATGATATGATGCATAAGTATCTGCCTGTATTTAGGATACCATTGATTGGGCAACATTGAGGACTGAAGATGCTGTGGTCGACCAAGGAATCATAAAGTGACTATCAGCCCAGGTTCACACTGGGCTGCGGGAGTGAAGCCGTATGAGTTCAGCTGAACTTGCACGGCTTCACTCCCGCCCGGCAGTCCCGATTTCAGCCGCAATTTCAGAGAGATCTGTGCAGGTTACAATGTAATACTGACACACATAGGTTGGATTATGCTTACTTCCTTCGACATTGGAAGATGTCCAGTAGTGCTATCAACCAGTGGGACCCAGGTACACCCATCTACTGTCTGGAGAAGTCTGGCTAGAAGTATTCTTCATGGAAGAATTGATGCCAAAAAACAGACTTCTGATGTGGAAACAAGGTGCAGCGACTCCACAATGCACAAAAACATAGAAACCGGTGTGCTGAAAAATGGCAGCAGGTGCTCTGGACTTACAAGTCCAAATTTTTTATATTTGGCTGTAGCAGGAGGCAGTTTGTTTGGAGATTTGGTCAGGAACAATGGTATCCTCAATGCTGAGAAATACAGGCAGATACTTATCTATCATGCCATACCATCAGGGAGGCGTGTGATTAGCCCCAAATATATTCTGCAGCAGGACAATGGCCCCAAACATACAGCCAATGTTATTAACCACTTGCCGACCGCCCACCGCAGTTATACGGCGGGACGGTGTCACTGCTGGGCGAGAGCACATAGCTCTACGTCCTATCTTTAGCGGTCGCTAGGGGGCGCGCGTGCACGCCCCCCGAGTCCCGCGCGCGTGCCCGGCGGGCGTGATCGCCGCCGGGCACGCGCGCTCGTTCGTTACAGAGCGGGGACCGGGAGCTTTGTGTGTAAACACAAAGCTCTCGGTCCTGTCAGCGGGGGGAAACGCTGATCTCCTGTTCATACAAAGTATGAACAGAAGATCAGTGATTCCCCCTAGTGAGTCCACCCCCCCATACAGTTAGAACACACCAGGAACACACTTAACCCCTTTCCTGCCTCCTAGTGTTAACCCCTTCACTGCCAATGGCATTTTTATAGTAATCCAATGCATTTTTATAGCATTGATCGCTATAAAAATGCCAATGGTCCCAAAAATTTGTCAAAATTGTCCGATGTGTCCGCCATAATGTCTCGGTGCTGAAAAAAAACGCTGATCGCCGCCATTACTAGTAAAAAAAAAAATATTAATAAAAATGCCATAAAACTACCCCCTTCTTTGTAAACGATATATAAATTTTGCGCAAACCAATCAATAAACGCTAATTGCAAATTTTTTTTTACGAAAAATATGTAGAAGAATACGTATCGGCCTAAACTGAGGAAAAAAAATGTTTTTTTATATATTTTTTGGGGATATTTATTATAGCAAAATGTAAAAAATATTGCATTTTTTTCAAAATAGTCGCTCTATTTTTGTTTATAGCGCAAAAAAAAGGGATTTTTAAATACAGCTTACCTGTAAAATCCTTTTCTTGGAGTACATCACGGGACACAGAGCGGCATATTCATTACTATGTGGGTTATATGGAGTACCTTCAGGTGTGGACACTGGCAATCTTCAAACAGGAAGTCCCCTCCCTATATAACCCCCTCCCCTAGAGGGAGTCCCTCAGTTTTGTAGCAAGCAGTATGCCTCCCAAAATGGTCACCCAAAAGAGGGGTGGGAGCTCTGTGTCCCGTGATGTACTCCAAGAAAAGGATTTTACAGGTAAGCTGTATTTAAAAATCCCTTTTTCTTTCTCGTACATCACGGGACACAGAGCGGCATATTCATTACTATGTGGGATGTCCGAAAGCAATGCTTTAATGAGGGGAGGGAGACATCTTCCAAAGAAGGATTCAATTTTAGAGCTAAACTCAAATCATAATAATATTTCCAAATTAGTCAAGAAAGAAGAACCTTTTTCTTTTTTTTTTTTTTTTTTCTTTTTTTTTTTTTTTATAACCAAGGGTGTTTCTGATCCCGAGGATTTCAAACTGCAGCCTGTAGTACTGCCTGACCAAAGGCAGTATCCGCATTTCTTCTCACGTCTAGTTGATAAAACCTTGTAAACGTGTGGACTGATGACCACGTTGCCGCCTTGCATATCTGAGCCATAGAGATCTGATGGTGTGCTGCCCAAGAGGCGCCCATGGCCCTGGTAGAATGGGCCTTTACCGACAACGGAGGGGGCAACCTCTTCAATCCGTAGGCTTGAATGATTAATTGTCTAATCCATCTCGAGATGGTGGATTTTGCAGCTGCCTGCCCCTTCTTGGGGCCATCTGGTAGAACGAATAACACATCTGTTTTCCGGATCTTTTCCGTAGCTTTAAGATAGGCCTTCATGGCCCGGACAATATCCAAGGTATGCAGCAACCCCTCCTTTCTAGATGTAGGTTTTGGAAAGAAGGATGGAAGTACCAAATCCTGGTTTAAGTGAAATTTGGATATAACCT
The DNA here is from genome assembly GCA_029574335.1 of Rana kukunoris. Lineage (NCBI taxonomy): Eukaryota > Metazoa > Chordata > Amphibia > Anura > Ranidae > Rana > Rana kukunoris. Next base: position 47,289,132 of record CM056059.1, on the reverse strand, counting down.
TTGGTAGAAAGGAAGGATGGGGCCGGAGAACTGCCCTGTCCTTATGCAGAACAAGATATGGTTCCTTACACGATAAGGCTGCTAATTCTGACACTCTCCTGGCCGAAACTATGGCGACCAAGAAAACCAATTTTCTTGTCAGTAAGAGTAAAGGAATCTCAGCCAAAGGCTCAAAAGGCTGTTTCTGTAGAGTGGACAGGACAAGATTTAGGTCCCAAGGACAAACTGGTGACTTGACAGGAGGATTAATACGCAAGACCCCCTGTAAGAAGGTCTTTACCAGCGAGTGGGTGGCCAGCGGCCTCTGAAACCACACTGACAGAGCTGAGATCTGTCCTTTGATTGTGCTTAGTGCCAGGCCTTTATCCACTCCTAGCTGGAGAAAACTTAACACCCTATCAATAGTATATTTGCGGCAATTCCATCTTTTGGATTCACACCAGCCTATATAGTTCCTCCACACCCTGTAATAAATTACCCTGGAGACCGGCTTTCTAGCCTTAATCAGGGTAGGGATTACCTGCCTAGACAGACCCCTACCCCTGAGAATCAGGGATTCAGCCTCCAGGCCGTCAAATTTAGACGCTGTAATGTAGGGTGGAGGATCGGGCCTTGTGAGAGTAGGTCTGGTTGTAGAGGAAGAGTCCAAGGGTCTCCCACTGCCATATTCAGGACTAGTGAGTACCAAGCCCTCCGGGGCCAAGCTGGAGCTATTAGAATGACTGGCTTGTGCTCCACTCTGATCTTGCGCAACAGGCGGGGGAGTAACTGTAGTGGAGGGAATGCATATAGAAGTTTGAATTGATGCCAAGGGCAAACCAACGCATCGGTTCCGCAGGCCATAGGATCCCTCGCTCGCGACACGAACCTGTCTAGTTCCTGGATGCCATTATATCTACGTCTGGCGTTCCCCACCTCTGGCAGATTGTCTGAAAGACCTGGGGATGCAGAGACCACTCCCCTGGCAACAGACTCTGGCGACTTAAGAAGTCTGCCTGCAGGTTGTCCACTCCGGGAATGAATATCGCTGAAATGCAGGGTACATGAACCTCTGCCCATTGAAAAATCAAGTTCACTTCCCTTTGAGCGGCCTGGCTCCTGGTTCCCCCTTGGTGGTTTATGTATGCCACCGCCGTGGCATTGTCTGACTGGATTCTCACCGGGAACCCCTTTAATCTGGAGGCCCACGCCAACAGGGCTAGGCGAGCAGCTCTGATTTCCAAGATATTGATGGGGAGCTGCCTCTCTGCTTTCACCCAAGTTCCCTGGCGGGAGAACCCCTCGAAGACCGCCCCCCCAGCCTGCCAGGCTGGCGTCTGTGGTAACTACCTTCCAGACAACAGGGCTGAAGGATCTTCCCTTTAGAAGGTTCTGAGGGTTCAACCACCAGGCCAGGCTTTGTCGGACCCTTGATGATAGCGTCAAAGGGGACTCTAAGGCATGTGCCCTCTTGCCCCAGGCTGCTAGAATGGCTGCCTGTAGGACGCGAGTGTGGATCTGAGCGTATGGTACTGCCTCGAATGTGGCCACTAGCTTGCCTAGTAATCGCATACACAGGCGAATAGTTGGTCTTTTCTTGTTTACAACCAACTGAACCAACCCCTTGATCGCCTTGATCTTTACAAGGGGCAAGAACACCTTTTGATGTTCTGTGTCTAACCTCATGCCGAGGTATTCCAACTGCTTTGTAGGCTGGAATGCTGACTTTCCCTGGTTTAGGACCCAGCCGAATTCTTCGAGGTACCGAACCGTGAGGTTTACTGCCTTTTGCAGACCCGTCCGTGAGTGATCTATGATTAAAAGGTCGTCCAAGTATGCTAGGACTGTGACTCCTTGGATCCTTAAATTGGCCAGAACTGGGGCTAGAATCTTCGTGAATACCCGGGGGGCCGTGGCCAGCCCGAAAGGGAGCGCCCTGAATTGGAAGTGTCGCTGCCCCACCGCGAAGCGTAAAAACCTTTGATGCGCCTGAAAGATTGGTACATGAAGGTAAGCATCTTTTATGTCTATGGAGGCCAGAAAATCGTCTTTCTGAAGCGCGGCGGCTGCTGACCGGATGGATTCCATCCGGAAGGAACGCACCCTTAGATAACCGTTTAACCTCTTTAGGTCCAAGATTGGCCTGACATCGCCGTTGGGCTTTGGTATGACAAAGAGATTGGAATAGAAACCTAGGCCTTGCTCTTGGGCTGGCACTTCTGCTGGATCCCTTGGTAGCCTTGATTCTTGAAAATGAGGCGGAGGATATCTTAGAAACTCCAGTCTGTAACCTGTGGTTACAGATGCCCGGACCCAATTGTCGGGGATCTTGGCTTCCCAAACTTCTGAGAAGAGACGAAGCCTTCCCCCCACCCTTGAGAGTGGGGGCGCCCCTTCATAATGCAGACTTAGGGGCTGTCTTTGACGGCTTGCGATACCACGGCTTCTTACCCCCAGGGGTCTGTCCTTGCGATCTACTGATAACGTTGGATCGTGCAGGCGGCCGTCGATACTGCCTGGAATTAGAGGGCCCCGAGACAGGAAAAAACTGCCTCCTAAATGTAGGAGCCCGGAATGTCTTTTTGACCGGTAAAAGGGTACTCTTGCCATTTGAAATAGTCTGAATATATTTATCCAGATCTTCTCCGAAGAGTCGTCCTCCATGGAAGGGAAATCCTGCCAGAAGCTTTTTGCATGGGGGCTCCGCCGCCCAGTTCTTCAACCATAAGAGCCTTCTCATGTGCACCAAACATAGTGATAAACGAGAAGCCTGCTGGATGGAATCTTTTATAGCATCTACCGCGAAACACAGAGCTCTGGGAATGTCAGCAAACTCCTCTGCTTGTTGGGTAGGCATGTCCTTTAACATCTCTTTTGTCTGGTCTTTTAATGCCTGACAAACTCCAATTGCAGCTACCGCTGGCTGCACCACTGCTCCTGCCGTAGCAAAGGATGCTTTTAAAAGTGTCTCTAATCTTTTATCAACCGGATCTTTAAACATATGTATGTTTTCCACCGGGCAAGTTAGTGATTTATTCACACATGAGATGGCTGCATCCACTATTGGGAGCCTCCACTTCTTGGAGAATTTTTCCTCCATGGGATAAATGACCGCAAATCTTTTCGGTGGCAGAAAAATCCTGTCCGGCCGTACCCAATCCCGAAAGATCAATTCCTCCAAGAGAGGATGGACCGGAAAAACTGCGTTGCTTAACGGGGCTTTCAAAGAGCCCAGAGAGGATACCGGAGGAACCTGAGGTTCTGGCAATGGTAAACTAAATGCCGAGCGGACCATGTCCGTCAAAGACTGTACCCACAGTCTCTCTGTCTGGGAGTCTGAAAATGGTTCCTCAGAGGTAGACCCCTCCATCCCTGAACCCTCTTGGTTCAGGTCCAGTTGATCCTCCTGTGATTCTAATTCCTCCGGAGAGAGAATCTCAGCATCTGAGGATACACCCCCTGGTGATGGGGATCTAACCCGTTTCTTACCAGGAATAGCTCTAGCGATCAATGCCGCTATTCTCTCTTCTAGCCCCCCTAGGGATACGGCTAGCATCTCCTCTGTGATAAACACAGGGCTGGGCTGATCTGGGCCAGCCTCCGCACCAGATCCCCCTAATGGCTCATCCAAGGCGCTCCTTAAATTAATAAGCTGCGGGGAAAGAATCGGCATATCAGAATCAGAAAGGGAACCCTTTTTTTTTTTTTGTACCCTTTGACCCCGAACCCTTGGAAGCCATAATACAAAATCGAGGGACTCCGCCCACACAACAGACTGTAGTGGGCAGGAGTACAAATTTCAGAGTTTAGGGGAGAATAGATCACTTAGTGTCCCCAAAAACTGATGGGCCCGTATGTTGGTTTTTTCTTTTTTTTTTTTTTTTTTTTAAATAATTATATATTATATATTATATATTTTCCTTGACAACATACAGTGACCCTAATTTAAGTTTGCCAGCCTCCAACCTGCTGCAAAATAAGGGGGATTCTTGGCTTAACAATAAAGGCATTGGAACAAAGTCCACATGTACTACCCCTCTTCCGCCACCGGGAGTCACTGTTCTGCCGCTCTGCGTCCTCTCCTTGAAAGATCAGCCTCAGACTGAGCACTGACAAAGCCTGCTGTCTATAACAGCACAAAGGCGCGCCCCTGTATGACGCCGCAGGCCTGCCCCCCCCCGCCCTCCTGTCTGGACGGCGCGAAAAACGTCAATAAGACGTGCGCGCGCACGCGCGCGCGCGCGCGCGTATGCCGGAAACAGGAGGAACATGGAGGAGCCGCGCTGCTGGAGATCCAGGCACGCAGAAACAGGCGGCAGATTCAAACCCCCGGCCAGGTAGGACTCTCTCAAGGCCCCTAGGGATCCTTACTAGCCCTAGGAAGAAACAGCAGGTTAGCTAGCAACACATATTTAAACAGGGGGGCCTAGTGATGGGGGGAGAAAGGGTGTCATCCTGTCTCTTTTAGACATAGTGATCACGGTTGCCCATGCAGAGCATACTTAGGCTATCCCCCCTTTTAGGTTACCCCGGGGAGCCTGCTGTCGAACCAAGTCCCGCAGGCTCCCCCTTACCTGCTCCATGCTGCAGGATGTTTGACCAGCAAACTGATCCAATCTTCCCCCATCTCCGTGGGTAGCGTAGTAGACCTTCAGGCCCTGGGGTCCTATGAAGGTACCCACTGTCCTGGACCTATATAGCACCCTGGCAAACAGGAACTTTATGGTTTTGCAAACTCCAAGTCCTGGGCCCAGGGTCCAGCCCTCCAAAGAGGAGCATTATAGGCAAAACCCCACGGTTTGGGGCCCGGGTACTGTCCACTTTGGCACTGAGGCTCCTTGGACAGATCCGGTTAGCCCGCCCTTAATCCCAAGGATGTGGAGCAAAGCTATTCCGTGACCAACACCTAAGACACTGGCGAAAAAACTGAGGGACTCCCTCTAGGGGAGGGGGTTATATAGGGAGGGGACTTCCTGTTTGAAGATTGCCAGTGTCCACACCTGAAGGTACTCCATATAACCCACATAGTAATGAATATGCCGCTCTGTGTCCCGTGATGTACGAGAAAGAAATAAAAACCGCAGAGATGATCAAATACCACCAAAAGAAATCTCTATTTGTGGGAAAAAAAGGACGCCAATTTTGTTTGGGAGCCACATCGCACGACCGCGCAATTGTCAGTTAAAGCAACGCAGTGCCGAATCACAAAAAGTGCTCTGGTCAGGAAGGGGGTAAATCCTTCCGGGGCTGAAGTGGTTAACAACTACCTTCAGCATAAAGAACAAGGTGTCCTGAAAGTGATGGTTTGGCCCCCACAGAGCCCTGATCTCGCCATCACTGATTCTTTCTGGGATTACATGAACAGACAGAAGGATTTGGGGCAGCCTACATCCTCCCTCATCTTGTCTGAGTGCTGCTGTAAGGAGGATTAAAAGAAGCAAATATCAAGTCAGATCCAGGCACTTTTGCCAGGTATTTATATGTAAGAAAAAAGTTGTCTGGCATTCACCTTGCATATATTTTGTGTGACTTGGTCTAACGTATTATTTTACTTTATATACAATTTTGTGTTAGTGGAGTGCAGCACCCCTGTGAGTGGAATAGTGTGCAGTAATCTAACATGAAAGCACGTGGTGAGCAGAAACAAACACCCTGAATTATATAAGTGCTATCTATAGTGTATTCAGATCTGAAAATGCAATATTTCTGTAAAGGTTTCCTTACCCATACCTCACAACTTTTTAGGATGGGAATGAGGGACACCTATCAGCAAAAGTATGCAGGCATAGGACACACCCCCTGCCACGCCCCCTTAAAGGAGCATTGTACAAAAAAACAAGATTGGTTAAACTCACAAGTGCTTTTTTTACCACTACTATTCCTTTATGTTGGCTTTTGTAATTTACAAATGCAGCAATTTAGAAATCAGATGAAAGGTTTAGTTCTGGAAAACCCTTTTTGATAGATAAAAAGTGCATTGTATATACAACTATATATGTCAAACCAAAATGAGGGACATATGAGGAGAAATGAGGGACATTTCTCCAAATCAGGGACAGTCCCTCGAAATCAGGGACAGTTGGGAGCTATGCTTACCTCTATTTATTATTTATTTTTCTCTTTTCTGTTTGAAGGTGAATCTTTTAAAGATAAAGCCACTTCCTCAGAGATCTTATGCCAGAAGCTAATATACCTAGCTTAGGTATTATGGCCTTGTATTTAAAGCTGAACTCCAGGCAAACAGTTAAATACAGTTTATCATTATTATTATACAGGATTTATATAGCGCCAACAGTTTGCACAGTGCTTTACAACTTCAGGGAAGACAGTACAGTTACAATACAATTCAATACAGGAAGGATCAGAGGGCCCTGCTCGTTAGAGCTTACAGTATAGAAAGAAGGGTTAAGTGGAACAAACGGTAGTAACTGTGGGGGGATGATCAGGTGGACACAATTTAAATAGAGTTGTTAGGTGTGGGCAGGATAGGCTTCTCTGAAGAGAAGGGTTTTTTAGGGATCCTCTAAAAGCTAATAGAGAAGGAGATAGATGGACAGTTTGGGGTAAGGAGTTCCATAAGCTTGGCGAGGCTCTGGAAAAGTCCAGGAGACGAGCATGGGAGGAGGTGATGAGGGAGCTAGCGAGCAGGAGGTCTTGAGAAGAACGAAGAGAACGATTAGGTTGGTATTTAGAGACTAGGTCAGTGATGTAGCTGGGGGCAGAGTTGTGGATGGCTTTGTAGGTAGTTGTTAGTATTTAAAATGTAATTTGTTGGGCGAGTGGAAGCCAGTGGAGGGATTGACAGAGAGGAGTAGCAGGGACAGAGTGGTTGGTAAGGTGGATGAGTCAGGCAGCAGCATTCATGATGGACTGAAGGGGGGATAGAGTATGCCAATGAGTAGGGAGTTGCAGTAAGAGAGATGACCAGGGAGTGAATTAGGAGTTTTGTTGTGTCATTGGTTAGAAAGGGGCGTATTTTGGAGATGTTGCAGAGGTTGAGGCGGCAAGATTTGGACGGTGATTGGACGTGGGGCTTGAAGGAGAGTTCAGAGTTCAGGACCTTGGCATGTGGGGATGGGCTTATGGTTGTGCCATCAATTTTGACAGAGAGATCAGGGGAAGAGGCACGTGGGAGAGGAAAAATTATAAGTTATGTTTTGGATAGATTGAGTTTGAGGAAGTGGTGTGACATCCAAACTGATATATCTGATAGTAAATTAGTGATATGTGAGGAGAATGAAGGGGCGAGTTGAGGGGCAGAGAAATAGATTTGAGTGTCGTCAGCATAGAGATGGTATTGGAAGCCGTGGGAGACTATAAGCTGCCTCAGGCTTAGAGGTGTAGATTGAAAATAGGAAGGGTCCAAGAACAGAACCTTGGGGGACCCAACGGAGAAAGGAAGAGGAGAGGTGGAAGTAGAATTGTAAGTAACGCTAAAGGTGCGGTTGTATAAGTAGGTAGAGAACCGGCGAAGAGTACAGTCACAGAGACCAGAGGTGTGCAGTTTTTTGAGGAGGAGTGGGTGGTCTACTGTATCAAAGGTAGCAGAGAGGTCCAAGAGTAGGAGTACAGAATAGTTGGCTGTTATATATATCGTTTGTTAGTTTTAGGAGAGCAGTTTCTGTGGAATGTTGAGGACGAAATCCAGACTGAAGGGGATCAACAAGGTTATTATCAGCAAGGTGGACGCTCAGTCGGTTGTAGACTAGACGTTCAAGGAGTTTGGATAAAAGGGGTAGCAAGGAGATAGGGCGTAGGTTGTCAAGTTTGGATGGGTCCAGTGTGGGCTTTTTAAGTATGGGGCTGACAAGAGCATGTTTCAAAGAGTTAGGGAAGATGCCAGAAGAGAGGGAGAGATTGAAGATGTGGGTTAGAGAGTGTAGAATAGAGCCAGAGGGTGAACGTAACATTTGTGAAGGAACAGTATCCAGACGGCAGGTGGTAAGATGGACATTAGCAAGTAATTTAGCAACCTCATCTATAGTGGTGGGGTTGAAAGAGGGAAGTAATGATTGTACCTGTGGGCATGAGGTGTATAGCATGGAGGGTATCTTAACAGTAGAGATCTCCTCGCAAATTGTATCAATCTTCTGTTTGAAGTGATTGGCAATCTCCTGGGTGGTGAGTGAGTTAGTGGGTGGAGGCAATGGAGGACGAAGGAGAGAGTTGAAGGTAGAGAAGAGTTGACGGGGATGAGATGATAAGTTTTTAATGAGGGTGAGGAGGCTGAAATCGTATTTTTGGAGGGCAGATTTATACTGGTCGAAATCTTTCAGGGACTTCGTCTTACGCCACAGGCGCTCGAGAGCACAGCTGTGTTTTTTCAGACCTCTAGTTTAGATGTGTATACGTATACCTTCCCTACTAGTAAAAGCTGGTATTTAGGGTCTTCTCTCCCAAACTAGTAAATGCTAGCCCTTCTCTTCCTAACAATAAACATGTGTCTATAGAATTGATTTTATTTATTTATTACAGGTACTTAAATAGCGCCATCAGTTTACTCAGTACTTTACATATGTATTATACCTTCACATCAGTCCCTGCCCTCAAGGAGCGTAGAATCTAAGGTCCCTAACCCACATTTATAAATACACATACCAGGGCCAATTAACCTATGGAGTGTGGAAGGAAACCTGAGTACCCTGAGGAAACCTATGCAGGCACAGAGAGAACATTCAAACACCAGGCATGTAGTGCCGTGATTCCCAGCAGAGTTCCTCCTTACACCAGGCATTCTGAGCGGAGTCCCTCCTTACACCAGGCATTCAGAGCGGAGTCCCTCCTTACATCAGGTGTCTGCAGCAGAGTCCCTCCTTACACAAGGAATTCCCAGTAGAGTCCCTCTTTACATCAGGTATTTCCCACTGGAGCCCCCCCTTACACAAGGAATTCCCAGTAGAGTCCCTCTTTACATCAGGTATTTCCCACTGGAGCCCCCCCTTACACCATGTGTCCCCCACTGGAGCCCCCCTTACATCAAGTATCCCCCACTGCCCCAATAAAACAGGCATTCCCAGTGGAAACATAGAAAGCTACTCCTTACAGTAACCATGGGTCAGACTTTAAAGGCATAGAAACAATGTAAAAGTATCAAAAAAAGCAATATTTATTGAAAAAAGTACATAGTATAGTAACAGTGTTCAAAGGTTAAAAATCATGTAAAAATTATACAGTTTGTACAGTGAGCCCTTGTGCGTCTACACGTTTCGCCGTTAGGCTTCTTAGTGACACGATCAAGGTTCAAAGAGGTAACAAGAAAAGAGAACGAGTCTCACTGTCTTAGGATGGACTGAGCCTCATGTACAAATATCCAAAAAGATGGAAAGTTTCTGAAGTATGGAAGGCTCCCAGTATATAGTAGATAACATAGTCTTGTTAGTGAAATTTAGGGGGGAAATAAAAGTGTGGAAATGTCTACCAATATCTGTGGCAGGTCGTTGTAACCTAATTAAAATGATTTGGATGCCGCAGCTCCTCTATGTATTACATAACTCCCCAATTTGGTTATACAAAATGTGGTTCCAGAAGATAGACACTGTGTTCAGGGAACTGATCTAGAAGGGCGGTCCACTGGGGTGTTGCTTGGTTGCAAAAAGACCAGGGGCTTTAGCCCGAAGCTGGCAACGGTGCGGGGGTGGGGTGGCGCATGCCTGAGACTCTGGGCTTTTCGGGGACCCAGCCTCCCCAGCCCACCCCTAATGACGCCCATGACGGTCCAGAAAGAATCCGGTTAAGTACTCTGCAACTAGAGAAACAGGAGGGAGCAGTAGCACCCCATTAGCTATTTTCTAGCGCACAACTTCAGTATATAGGGGGTGTAGTCTAGAAGGGGGAAGAGGCAGGGAGGAAGCTGTTGTTACAAAATACACCACATGATTTAATAGTTGATGCTCTTAAGACAAGATCTTTTCCCCGGGACTTCCCACTCTGAGCTTTTTGATGAGAGTATGGGATACAGTGAAGGTTATATTGAACTATATAGGTCTCACGGAGTACACTCCTTTGTGGGAGAACTGCAGAAGATGGGAGTAGTGAGAGAATGGGCAAGATGTAGAATAAAACGTATTACTCAACTATATCAAGATGGCACCTTGAAAACTTTTCAGGAACTTAGAGACCAATTTGCACTGCCGAATAAATCTTTTTTTTTAGGTATTTAGAGGTCAAGCACGCATTGGAGGAACAGTTTAGAGGGCGGACTTTAGAATGGAGTGAAATTACAGTACTTCAAAATATAATTAATGCTGAAAGAGGGAAAGGCCTAATCTCGAAAATATACCCACATTTAAAGAAAGGGAGAATGAGAGGGATAGAGGCCACCAAGTAGAATAGAAACTGGGAAAAAGATGTGGGTGATATTCCTGAAATACAGTGGAATAGAATTTTGGAACTCGCCCCATTGGTATTGGTTTCCCCCTCTCAGAGGATGTCACATTTGTTTCCATTATATAGAACCTACTACACCCCGCGTAAAATTTTCCAGTTTGGCCGTAGGCCGGACGCAAGTTGTCCTAGGTGTGGGGATATAGAGGGGGACATGATTCACATGTTTTGGAGATGTCCGAAGCTGTTCCGCTACTGGACGGGGGTGATAGGAACCGTTGACCGGGTGTTTGAAACCTCCACAAAGCTGGAGGCGAAGCACTGTCTCCTGGGACTAGTAGAAGGAGTGGGAAACCCAGGAAACACTCAAGTCGTGGTTCTAAGATGCCTATTTCAAACAAAGAAGCTGATTGCTTTGAGATGGCAGTCGGCCTCACCTCCTTACAGTAAATAATGGGTAAATAGCATGAATGTGGTAATTCTCAAGGAGAAATCAGTATACGTAAAGCAAGGGGCCTTGGTAAAAAATATAATAATACCTAGAAATCCTGGTGGGAAGAAAGAGGGATTAATATCTGAACAATAACAGAGTAGAAAAGTACTCAAATGACAAGAGGTGACCTAATATAACCTAGACTAAGATAAAGAAGAGTGTAGAAGATTGGATGAGTGTGAAAGGGATGAAGATGAGAGGGGGTAATGACTGTGTATGAATGAAGACCCAACTGGTCTTTTGATAGATTTTATAGAAGCAATGATGAATACTCAGATGAGTCTTGTGAAGAACTTGTTTATTCCAGCCAGCAGTAAGCCGCATGTAAAAGCCTTACTTCTAGTTTCACTTCATAGCTTCCTATTTCCTGTTCCCACCCCCAGGTCCTCAAACATGTATGTAAGTCTGAAACACATACATATTCTACAATTCCCATTTGGGTAAACACGCCCTCATGCAGAGGCATACACTGTAGTACATCTGGGTGAACAAGGCCTTAAAAATGTATCTATAGCACAAACATTTTCTGTTTCTTATGGATAGAGTAGTAATGGTTTAGATTGCACCCATGTTGGTGTATAAAGCAAAACATGGTAAACATAGCAATTTCACTCCCCTTAGTGCTTGCCTTAGTGGAAGTGGAAGTATAGCCAAAGCTCGTTTGTCTGGACTTCTCCTATTAATCACAGGAGGGCAATTTGTTTTGCACTCCTGTAACCGATTTTCAGTAGAGAGCGGTCTGAAGTCCACTCTCTGCTGACGTCACAGAAATCAGTCATCCGACAATGGAAGTCTGTATTTATCAGGTGCCTGTACTGACACCCGTTTTAAACTCTCAGCGAGCCACTGAGAGCCTGAGATGGCCGCTCCCCACCCCTACACAGCCCAGTGAGCAAGGAGGAGCAGAGAGGAGAGCTGCTGATTGAGCTTTCTCCTCGGGGAACTGTGAAAACCGAGACATCTGCGGTGTTCGATCGCTCGGTTCTCCAATAAAACTAGCAGTGCGATTTTTGACTCTCAGAGAGTACAGTAGCCTCACAATTTGTGGCGTACTAAGGTGGGGGGTGGGCGGTTGCCACACACTGGGGGGGTGTGAGGCCAATGCCCCCCCTCTGCGACTGAAGCAGAGACAGCGCCGCGGGTTTAGGCAGCAGCACCGCACGGTGACAGGAAACACATGGAGAGCCCAAGTTAGTGGCTTTGCAGGGGGGGGGGTATTTAGGCACCCGAGCCAGTCGGTAGCACCCGGGACCCAGCGGAACAATCCCATTCTCTCCGTGCTCGCAGCGGCTTTCACAGCCGAGCAGAGTGAAGCCGCCTCCCCTCCTCCTTTATGTCTACACAGTAATGTGTGCATGCAGGAGGAGGGGGAGGCGGCTTCACTCTGTTCGGCTGTGACAGCCGCTGCTGAGACTGATCAGTGCCACAGCCACAGAGAGAAGGAGGGAATGGGATCATGGCGCCGGGTGACGGGTGTGCTGACTGGCTCAGGTGTGGCTCGCAATACCCCCTGCAAAGCCACTACCTCGGACTCTCCATGTGTGGTCTGGGGTACATTATGGGTCTAAAGGGGGGTCTGCACTGTTTGGGGGGTCTGTATTGTAGGGGGTCTGTATTGTTAGGGGGTCTGTTAGGGGGTCTGTGCACTGTAGGGGGTCTGTACTGTAGGGGGGGTCTGTGCACTGTAGGGGGGTCTGTACTGTAGGGGGGTCTTCACTGTAGGGGGTCTGTATTGTTAGGGGGGGTCTGTGCACTGTAGGGGGGTCTGAACTGTAAGGGGGTCTGTACTGTAGGGAGGCAGTCTGTACTGTAGGGGGTCTGCACGGTAGCGGGGGTCTGCACTGTAGATGGGTCTGCATTGTGGTGGGGCTCTGTACTGTAGGGAGGTCTGCACTGTAGGGGGGGTCTGTACTGTAGGGAGGGGGTCTGCACTGTAGGGAGGTGGTCTGCACTGTAGGGGGGTCTGTGTGACATGCAGGGTGTCAAGAACTGTTAGGGGGGGTGTCTGTGTAACATATAGGTGTCCAGAGCTGTGGGGGTCTGTGCAATGTTAAGGGGTGCAGAGTGCTGTGTAATGTAAAGGGATCCAGAGGTGCAGGGGACTGTGTAAGGTAAAGGGGTCCAGAGGTGCAGGGTACTGTGTAATGAAAAGGGATCTAGAGGTGCAGAGTGCAGTATAATGTAAAGGGGTCCAGAGCTGTAGGGTGCTGTGTAATGTAAGGGGGTCCAGAGCTGCAGGGTGCTGTGTAATGTAAGGGGGTCCAGAGGTGCAGGGTGCTGTGTAATGTAAAGGGGTCCAGAGGTGCAGGGTGCTGTGTAATGTAAAGAGATCGAGAGGTGCGGTGCTGTGTAGTGTAAAGGGGTCCAGAGGTGTGATGCAATTGTTGAGAGGGGGTACATAGTAGTGACAAAAAGATATTGAAGGATGCATAGGTATGCAGGGGGCACAGTGGGGTGTTTTTACATTTTAAGGTGGGGGGTGGCCAGATATAGGATCCGCTCCGGGTGCTAAATGCTCTAGGTAAGCCCCTTCTCACAATCCATGCACATAGGGCACAATGGGCCAGATCCACAAAGCCCCACGTATCTCTGCAGCGGCATAGCGTATGGTATTTTCGCTACGCCGCTGTACGCTAGGAAGGCAAGTTCCATATCCACAAAGGACTTGCGTCCAGGGGCGGACTGACAGCTCATGGGGCCCCCGGGCAAAAAGGAGATTATGTAAGGGACATTCTTCTCACTGACCACCAATGTAAGGGGCATTCTTCCCACTGATCACCAATGTAAGGGACATTCTCCTCACTGATCACCAATGTAAGGGGCATTCTTCCCACTGATCACCAATGTAAGGAACATTCTTCCCACTGATCACCAATGTAAGGGACATTCTTCCCACTGATCACCAATGTAAGGGACATTCTCCTCACTGATCACCAATGTAAGGGACATTCTTCCCACTGATCACCAATGTAAGGGACATTCTCCTCACTGATCACCAATGTAAGGGACATTCTTCTCACTGACCACCAATGTAAGGAGCATTCTTCTCACTGATTACCAATGTAAGGAACATTCTACTCACTGATTACCAATGTAAGGGACATTCTTCTCACTGATCACCAATGTAAGGAGCATTCTTCCCACTGATCACCAATGTAAGGAGCATTCTTCCCGCTGATCACCAATGTAAGGGACATTCTCCTCACTGATCACCAATGTAAGGGGCATTCTTCCCACTGATCACCAATGTAAGGAACATTCTTCCCACTGATCACCAATGTAAGGGACATTCTTCCCACTGATCACCAATGTAAGGGACATTCTTCCCACTGATCACCAATGTAAGGAACATTCTTCCCACTGATCACCAATGTAAGGGACATTCTTCCCACTGATCACCAATGTAAGGAACATTCTTCCCACTGATCACCAATGTAAGGGGCATTCTGTCCACTGATCACCAATGTAAGGGACATTCTTCTCACTGATCACCAATGTAAGGGACATTCTTCCCACTGATCACCAATGTAAGGGACATTCTTCCCACTGATCACCAATGTAAGGAACATTCTTCTCACTGATCACCAATGTAAGGGACATTCTCCCCTCTGATCACCAATGTAAGGAGCATTCTTCCCACTGATCACCAATGTAAGGAACATTCTCCTCACTGATCACCAATGTAAGGGACATTCTTCCCACTGATCACCAATGTAAGGGACATTCTTCTCACTGATCACCAATGTAAGGGACATTCTCCCCACTGATCACCAATGTAAGGGACATTCTTCTCACTGATCACCAATGTAAGGGACATTCTTCCCACTGATCACCAATGTAAGGAACATTCTTCTCACTGATCACCAATGTAAGGGACATTCTCCCCTCTGATCACCAATGTAAGGGACATTCTTCCCACTGATCACCAATGTAAGGGACATTCTTCCCACTGATCACCAATGTAAGGGACATTCTTCTCACTGATCACCAATGTAAGGGACATTCTTCTCACTGATCACCAATGTAAGGAGCATTCTTCCCACTGATCACCAATGTAAGGGACATTCTTCTCACTGATCACCAATGTAAGGAGCATTCTTCCCACTGATCACCAATGTAAGAGACATTCTTCCCACTGATCACCAATGTAAGGGACATTCTTCCCACTGATCACCAATGTAAGGAACATTCTTCTCACTGATCACCAATGTAAGGGACATTCTTCCCACTGATCACCAATGTAAGGGACATTCTTCCCACTGATCACCAATGTAAGGGACATTCTTCCCACTGATCACCAATGTCATTCTTCCCACTGATCACCAATGTAAGGACATTCTTCTCACTGATCACCAATGTAAGGGACATCTGATCACCAATGTAAGGGACATTCTTCCCACTGATCACCAATGTAAGGACATTCTTCCCACTGATCACCAATGTAAGGGACATTCTTCACTGATCACCAATGTAAGGGACATTCTTCCCACTGATCACCAATGTAAGGAACATTCTTCCCACTGATCACCAATGTAAGGAACATTCTTCTCACTGATCACCAATGTAAGGGACATTCTCCCCTCTGATCACCAATGTAAGGGACATTCTCCCCTCTGATCACCAATGTAAGGGACATTCTTCTCACTGATCACCAATGTAAGGAGCATTCTTCCCACTGATCACCAATGTAAGGAACATTCTTCTCACTGATCACCAATGTAAGGGACATTCTCCCCTCTGATCACCAATGTAAGGGACATTCTTCCCACTGATCACCAATGTAAGGAACATTCTTCCCACTGATCACCAATGTAAGGAACATTCTTCCCACTGATCACCAATGTAAGGGACATTCTTCCCACTGATCACCAATGTAAGGGACATTCTTCTCACTGATCACCAATGTAAGGGACATTCTTCTCACTGATCACCAATGTAAGGGACATTCTTCTCACTGATCACCAATGTAAGGAACATTCTTCTCACTGATCACCAATGTAAGGAGCATTCTTCCCACTGATCACCAATGTAAGGGACATTCTTCTCACTGATCACCAATGTAAGGAGCATTCTTCCCACTGATCACCAATGTAAGAGACATTCTTCCCACTGATCACCAATGTAAGGGACATTCTTCCCACTGATCACCAATGTAAGGAACATTCTTCTCACTGATCACCAATGTAAGGGACATTCTTCCCTCTGATCACCAATGTAAGGGACATTCTTCCCACTGATCACCAATGTAAGGAACATTCTTCTCACTGATCACCAATGTAAGGGACATTCTTCCCTCTGATCACCAATGTAAGGGACATTCTTCCCACTGATCACCAATGTAAGGGACATTCTTCCCACTGATCACCAATGTAAGGAACATTCTTCTCACTGATCACCAATGTAAGGGACATTCTTCTCACTGATCACCAATGTAAGGGACATTCTTCTCACTGATCACCAATGTAAGGAACATTCTTCTCACTGATCACCAATGTAAGGGACATTCTTCTCACTGATCACCAATGTAAGGAACATTCTTCCCACTGATCACCAATGTAAGGGACATTCTTCTCACTGATCACCAATGTAAGGAACATTCTTCCCACTGATCACCAATGTAAGGGACATTCTTCCCACTGATCACCAATGTAAGGGACATTCTTCTCACTGATCACCAATGTAAGGCGCTTTAACGTAATTTTTGTGGAGGAATTCGGCTTTCACATTTACACTACAGGGGAGACGTTTTACAGGCGCTATTTTTATCCCAAAAGCGCATGAAAAACTTCTCAGTGTGAAAGGGGACTTGGGGAAAAGCACTCAGTGTATACATTTCAATGATTTTATATATATATAGGAAATAACACTCACTTAGCCCAGGTTCACACTGACAGCCGGAATGAAATCCTGCAAGTTCAGCTAAACTCACACAATTTCATGCCCGCATGTCAGTGTGAGTTTGGCGGGCGATTTCAGAGACATCTGTGGGGGTCGCTGCACAGATGTCTATGGTATATGCACCCAGAAGTCACTAAAAGTTGTACAGAAACTACTTTTGGGAATCGGTGCGGCGCCACAAATGGGGCATCGCACTGATTCAGGTAGTGCCATTGCCATGCGATTTCACATGTCAAATCGCATGGCAAATTGCTCCAATGTGAACCAGGGCTAAGTGCTATTCCCTATATAACATTGATATCTATACACTGTGTGCATTGAGTGGCATTGAGTGTACCAGATATCAGTGTGCACTAGTGAATAGCACCTGCCCTGACCTGCCACCTGGTATATAGGCACAGCACATGGCAAGAAGGAAGGAACTAGGAAGTAACACTCAGCATGGCTCTTATAACAGCACAGACACAGTAACTGCAGTGATTTTATTATCACACTGACCTGCTGCTGCACACAAGGCAGGTCAATGTGGGTGCAGGGGTGGATCCAGAATCTAGTCTCGGGAGGGGCACTGCCAGAAAATAAGGTGTACAGGCTGTACGCCATATTGTGCAATAGCCAGCAAAGGCACACGTGCTGATTGGCCAGAGGGGGAGCCAATCAGCGGGTCCAGCAGATGTGATGTCCGCCGGCCACCTGCAATTTCTCCCCACAGAGATAGAACAGCGGTCTGCTGATGTAAACAAGCAGATCTCTGTTCTGTCTGAGATGAACAGAGTGATCTTGTGTTCCTGCTAACCAGGAACACGGATCACTCTGTTCATCTAGTGAGTCCATCCCCACACAGTTAGCAAGCACACCCTAGGGACACAGTTAACTCTTTGATCACCCCTGATGTTAAAGCGGAGTTCCACCCTTAAAACCACTTTCTTTCATCCCATCCAGCATACTGGCGTCAGCGCCAGTATGCTGTTTTTTTTTTTTTTAATCCATGTACGTACTTTATAATAGATCATTTAATTTTGGGCGCACCGCGGTGTATGTCGCCGCTATAAGGCGTCACGCCTTCCGGAAACAGCCGACTAGCGTTCGGCTCTTTTCGGCGCCTGCGCACAGACCCAGGAGCTGACTGCGCAGGCGCCGTAAATGGCCGGTCATAGTTCGGCTTTTTTCGGAGGGCGTGACGCATCCAATATATGGCGCCTGCGCAGTCAGCTTCTGGGTCTGTGCGTAGGCGCCGAGAAGAGCTGAACGCTAGTCGGCTGTTTCCGAAAGGCATGACGCCTTATAGCGGCGACATACACGGAGGTGTGCCCAAAATTAAATGATCTATTATAAAGTAAGTACATGGATTAAAAAAAAAAAAAAAAAAAAACAGCATACTGGCGCTGACGCCAGTATGCTGGATGGGATGAAAGAAAGTGGTTTTAAGGGTGGAACTCCGCTTTAACTCTTCCCAGACAGTTTCAGTAAAGTGACAGTGCATATTTTTTAGCACTGATCACTGTATTAGTGTCACTGGTCCCCAAAAAGTGTCAGTTAGGTGTCCGATCTGTCCGCCATGATGTTGTAGTCCCACTAAAAATTTACTGATGGCCACCATTACTAGTAAAATATAAATAAAAATACCATAAATATATACCCTATTTTGTAGATGCTATAACTTTTGTGCAAACCAATCAATATACATCATTTATTGGGATTTTTTTACCAAAAATATGTAGCAAAATACATATTGGCCTAAATTGAGGAAGACTTTTTTTTATAGCAAAAAGTTAAAAAATTATCGGTTTGTTTATATTGCAAAAAATTAAATATCACGTAAAGTGCTATTAGTGGAAAGAAAAGAACATACATTTTACTTTGGTACAGCGTTGCACGAGCACGCAATTGTCAGTCAGTTACAGTAACGCATCGCAGTATCGCAAAAAATTGCCTGTTCACGGGGGTAAAACTTCCCGGAGCTGAAAGGGTTAGATAGAACAAAACTAAAAAGGCAGCATCCGTTTTTCATAAATAATGGCAGTATGGCATTCAATATTTCACAATTTTACACAATCATTAATCCTTTTACTCACTTTTTTTGGGGGGTGCTCTGGTGGGGGGAGGGGCTCCCATGCAGGAGTAATGGAGATCCATGAATTGCATTGCACTGTCTGCAGTGCAGCCGGCAGTATCAGATGACAGTGACACACAGTCACTGCTTCTTCCTGTGTTCACGCCATGCTGTGGACAGTGGAGAAGATGGAGGCAGGAGGTGGGTGGAGTCAACACTCTCACTCGGGGCGGAGAACGAAGAAGGCTCTGCAGCTGCTCTGCTGGGGCTCTCCTTCTCATCAGCAGTGGGCGGCTCCAGCCTCCGACGTGACTGACGTCACTGGTTGCTACACGCCAAGCGGCACAGGCGTTAGCAACCAGCGGCGCAGCGCCACCCACCTCCTCCCTCCAGCGCGGCATAATGACAAGAGTCTCTCTCTCTGATTATACCGATAGAGAGAGAGAGACTCGGTCGGGAGTCGGGACTGCAGTCAGAGCCGACCGGGACATATCCCAGTGCGCATGCTCCAAATCACGTCAGAAAACATCAATGAAAATGACGTGAACGTAACTTACGCAAATCCCTATTTGCGAGCGGTTTACGTGAACGACGGAAAATTCAACGCTGGCCCGATGTCCATACTTAACATTACGTACGCCTCCATACAGCAGGGGTAACTTAACGCCGGACATACACTTACGCAAACAACGTAAAAACACTGCGGCGGGCATACGTACATTCGTGGATCAGTGGATCTAGCTCATTTGCATATTCGACGTGGAAAATATACGGAAGCGCCCATAGCGTCCAGCATAAATATGAAACTTAAATAGGACGGCGTAACTAAGCAAAAAAACGGTGTATCTTGTTTTGTGGATACAAAAACAAAGATACGCCGGCGCAGATTTGAAAATACGGCGCCGTATCTGGAGATACGCCGCCGTATAGTTTTGTGGATCTGGCCCAGTGAATTTAGGTCCTCAGGTCACAGATCAACACATCACACGACAATGTGGAAATAAAGGCATACACCGGCAGGAAAGAGTTCTTACTGTTAGTCACAGCAAAACTGTAAATTAATGTGTACTGGAATTCTTCCCAAAATAAACCAAAACTAAAGTACAGCCAACATATCCAGCGTAGTAAAAGGGATTTGCTGAAGTACTAAAAAGAGCCACTTGGTGGCAGCATTGACCATACAACACAATAGTGTTCGAAACAACCTAGATGTACTGCATACTAAACACTGGTTGATTTACTAAAACTGGAGTGTGCAAAATCTGGCGCAGCTGTGCATAGTAACCAATCAGCTTCCAGGTTTTATCCTCCGTTCAGATTAGTGTGATTTAACAGGTCAAATCACCTCTCAAATCTGAGCATATTGCGGACAATAGGAGCGTCCCAATCAGTGCAGCGCTGACTTCGTTGCGCAGCACCGATTTCCAAAAGTAGTTCTTGCACAACTTTTGGCAACTTTGGAAAGAGATTTTATTAGACATTTGTGCATGAACAAGTACAGATGTCTTTCAAGTCGCCCCCAAAGTCGGACTAAAATGTGGCTTTGAAATCGTGCGAGATAGGATGAACTTGTATGATTTCAAAGCCATGCTCAGTGTGAACGAGGGCTCGTCGTCTAGTCATACCAGTGTCTGATTACCACCACACCATCCCTATTTTCACCAGACCGGGGTATGCCAGCAACAGTGTTCCTGATCATCACCACCACACCAGTCCCAGTTTCACCAGAGCAGTGTAAGCTAGCTACAGCTTCCTGATTGCTGCGACACCAGTCCCCAGTCTAGTTAGACCGGTGTCTGATTACTGTCACACCTTCCCCAGTGTCACCAGACCAGCGTATGCCAGCAACAGTGTTCCTGGTTGCTGCTACACAAGTCCCAGAATCACCAGTCCAGTGTAAGCCAGCAACCATGTTCTCGATCACTGCCACACTAGTGCCAGTGTCACCAGACCACTGTAAACTAGCAACAGTGTCCCTGATCGCCACCACACAGTCCCAGTGTCACCAGACCATTGTAACCCGGCAACATCGTTCCTGATTACCACCACACGAGTCCCAGTTTACCAGACCAGTGTAAGCCAGCAACAGTGTTCCTGATCATCACCACCACACCAGTCCCAGTTTCACCAGACCAGTGTAAGCCAGCAACAGCGTTTCTTATCACCACCAGACGAATCCCAGTTTACCAGACCAGTGTAAGCCAGCAACATCGTTCCTGATCACCACCACACAAAACCCAGTTTACCAGACCAGTGTAAGCCAGCAACAGCGTTCCTTATCACCACCACACGAGTCCCAGTTTCACCAGAGCAGTGTAAGCCAGCAACAGCGTTCCTGATTGCTGCGACACCAGTCCCCAGTCTAGTTAGACCAGTGTCTGATTACTGTCACACCGTCCCCAGTGTCACCAGACCAGGGTATGCCAGCAACAGTGTTCCTGGTTGCTGCTACACAAGTCCCAGAATCACCAGTCCAATGTAAGCCAGCAACCGTGTTTTCGATCACTGCCACACTAGTGCCAGTGTCACCAGACCACTGTAAACTAGCAACAGTGTCCCTGATCGCCACCACACAGTCCCAGTGTCACCAGACCATTGTAACCCGGCAACAGTGTTCCTGATTACCACCACACGAGTCCCAGTTTACCAGACCAGTGTAAGCCAGCAACAGTGTTCCTGATCATCACCACCACACCAGTCCCAGTTTCACCAGACCAGTGTAAGCCAGCAACAGCGTTTCTTATCACCACCAGACGAGTCCCAGTTTACCAGACCAGTGTAAGCCAGCAACAGCGTTCCTTTTAGCTGCGGTTGTGTTTAGCCGCAGCACGATATTGAACGGGGATCCGACTTGGATCCCTGCCAATATCAAGCACTGCATCTGGTATGAATCTTGAGGGGGAACTCCACGCCAAATTTCAAATTAAAAAAACGGCATTGGTCCCCCCCTACAGGAGCATACCAGGCCCTTGGGTCTGCTATGGACTTTAAGGAGACACCCCGTATGCCGAGAAAACGGAGTGGGGTTCCTCCCAAAATCCATACCAGACCCGTATCCGAGCAGCAGCCCGGGCGGTCAGGAAAGGGGTGGGGACGAGCAAGCGCCCCCCCCTCCTTAACCGCGCTAGGCCGCATGCCCTCAAGGGCCTCTTCCCGACAACCCTGGCCGTTGGTTGTCGGGGTCTGCAGGAGGGGAGCTTATCAGAATCCTGGAGCCTCTTTTAAGAAGGGAGGCATCTGAGGGCCCCCTTCTTCTTCTTCTTTTCATTTCTTCTTCGATGTTGACACATTGCTTCCTCCCGCTGTAATTCTGTGTGGGTGGCTCGCACCGATTTATATAGGCCTCTTATGACGTCACAGTCCCATCATGCTCCGGGTGCATATGAGGCCTATATAAATCAGTGCGAGCCGTGCACACATTTTGTGGCTATCTGCATATATTTTTCAATCATTTTCTATTAAGTTAATTTTTTTTCCTTCATGTCCAGGCCATTTTGTGAGATATGGCATTGCCCATTGTGCGGTCTTGTGACACTGTACCCATTAAAAATGTATCTCCACAAATAGAGCTTGCTTTTGGTGGTATTTTCTCACCTCTGCGGTTTTTATTTCTTGCGCTATAAACAGAAAAAGTCAGACAATTTTGAAAATAAAAATAAATAATAAAAAATTGGTAAAACTCGAATTTCTTCATCAATTTAGGCCAACATTTCTTCTGCTACATATTTTTGGTCAAGCGGTCCACGAGTGGTTAAGCTGGTTATACATGGATCAAAATTCAGCTGGATCAGCATCAGCATCATCATCATCATCATCATCATCATCATCATCATCATCTGTGTATGGGCACTGCGGCTGTACAGAAATCAATCTACAGATCAACTTCTGTACAACTGCCCTGTTGGATTTTCTCTACTTGATCAGTACTGCCGGCTATAGTGGAGAAATCGAAAATGTTAGAGATGTCCCCAGAACAAAAGGTGAGGTGAAATCTACCACTTCTCCTACTTGGAGAGATTTCCTTTCACTACCTCTGGCATGTCTGGGAAGTTTTTGCTATACTTACACTTAAAATGTCAGGTTTAGCTCAGATGTTTCTTTATTAAAAGAGAAGTATGGGTTTGGCTTTTTTTCACCCAATCATACTTACCTAGGTGGATGTAGCATCTGTTCCTTGGTGTCTCTGCACTTAGAACCGAGCAATCGAACACTGCTGATGGCTCGGTTCTCTCAGCCCCCCGAGCAGAGAGCTGCAGACTGTCAATCAGCAGCTCTCCTCTCTGCTCCTCCACACTCACGGGAGCATTGAACTGTGGAGGGGTGGGGAGCACCCGTCTCAGGCTCAGTGGCTCGCTGAGAGGCTGAGACGGCGATCAGTACAGACACCTGGCAGATCCTGACTTAATTGTCGTGATGACGCGGTGCCTGAACTGACCTGTGTGACGTCAGCAGAGAGCGGAATTCAGACCGATCTCTGCTGTAAACGGGTCACAGGAGTGCAAAACAAAACGCACTCCTGTGACCCATAGGAGAAGCCCAGCCAAATGAGCTCAGGCTGGACTTCTCTTTAACTCCTCTGTCTGACCTTCTGCAAGTAAATGGTTAGCTTTCCTGCTATGGATTCAGCAAACTCACACAGCACCTCTGTCTCATTTTCTCTATACCATGTGTTTAGTTACTATTAGGAGCAAATCAAGATTTCCAAGAAACCGGTAAGAATTCAGTGGAACCAGGATGCTTAAATAATAATGGAAATGGGCAGTTAAAGTATAACTAAACCTGCAAATAAACTGCCAAGAGATATATGTGTGGTAGAAGAGATTTTGGATATCCTTCCTGCCATCTTTCTCTGCTAGCATTTTTTATGATTCGTACACTCACAGCTCAGTGTACAATCCGAGCATTGTACAGATGGTGTGAATACGTTGGGGATGATGGGATAAATGATATCCTGTGTGCATGACCAGGAGTTTCATTATCCTAGCTTATTCAATCAAAATGGCCAAAGACTGCTGAGCACAATAAAAGGCAGGAAGCTACAATTGCTGCACTGAAATCTTAAGGAGTAATATCAGCCCTACCCAGCCCAAAACAAGCTAGGCAGCTAGCATTTTAGAAGATGGCCAACAGTGGTAAGCCAGATATTTCTGTTAGGAGCTACCCAAAGAAAGAAATAGTAGCTGGTGCCAAAAAATTGTTCATCAGGCCTGATACCCGTTACATGATCTGATTGCTTTTATACCTAAAAGTAGGGGAGGATTTGGTTCCATTATTCACAAATATATTTGAAAACCACACACCATGGTCAAGAGGACTCTTTACGTATGGTCATACAAGGTAGCAGTGTACTATAGTGTGTGTGTGTGTGTGTGTGTGTGTGTGTGTGTGTGTGTGTGTGTGTGTGTGTGTGTGTGTGTGTGTATATGTATATGTATATATATATCATACATATACACAGTCATAAATATTGCCCCCCTGCATTTTTCAGATAGTGCATCACGTCACCCAGAAAATTGTTCCAATTTCAATGTTTAAACATGCTCATGTCTATTTCTTTTGTTTGTATTGGTGTGGCACAAAAAAAGTGGAGAAAGCAAAGAATCTGATACATTCCACTAAAAACTGCCAAAACTTACCTGAGGAAGTCAAAATCCTGATCCTGACAGATTAAACAAAAGGACAACTTTTTGGTAAAGCCCATCATCCTGCTGTTTTCAGAAAAACAAACCAGGCCTTTAGGCCTCATGCACACTGGACGTTTTTTGGACGTTATTACAGCAGCTGTTTTTGGCAGTAGACGTTTTTTCTACAGTCAAACTCTCCATCATGTTATCCTATGTGTCCATGCACACACAGGCTGTTAGCAGTTTTGGGCAGTGGCGTTTTTTGAGCAGTAAAAAAAAAAAAACTAGTGGGTTCTGAGAGACGTTTTTCAGCTGTAAACGTCAATAAACGCTGATAAACGATCAAAAACATCACTCACCAGCATTTAACATTTTTGATCCATTGAAAAAAAATAACTAACATTTTCTTCAACCAAAAAACGCGGTTGAAAAAACGTCGAAAAAAAAGCTGAAAAACTCACTGCAAAGCTACTGCCGTTTTTCTAAAATTATTTTAACGTCCAGTGTGCATGAGGCCTTAAAGGCAAGAATACAGTTCCTACAGTCAAACATGGTTGAGGTTCACTGATGTTTTGGGGTTGCTTTCCTGCTTGTCACTGGATGTCTTGACCATGTGCATGACATCATGAAGATTTCCAAAGTATTCTGGGGTGCAATGTAAGGCCCAGTGTCAGAAAGCTGGGTCTCCGTCAGAGGTCATGGGTCTTACAGCAGGAAGATGACCCAAAGCACACATCAAAAAGCACCCAGAAATGGTTTAAGACAAAAGCGCTGGAGAGTACTGAACTCACCAGCAATGAGTCCAGATATAAATCCCATAGAGCACCCGTGGAGAGATCTCAAGACACCAGTTGGGGGAAAGGAATTGTTCCAATCTGAGAGAGCAGTTGGCAAAAGAAGAGTGGTCCGAAATTCCAATGGAGATGTGTAAGAAACTCAAATACCGTATTTATCGGCGCATAGCGCGCACTTTTTTTCCCCTTAAAATGAGGGGAAATCGTGGGTGCGCAATATACGCCGATCCCGCTTCCCACGCTATGTTTGAAAGCCGCCGCCGACATATACCGAGCGCAGTACACTCGGGTACACTCGGCCAGGCTTGGCTCCCCTCACGGACAGGAGCTGAGTGTGCCCGAGTGTACTGCGCTTGTTATATGTCGGCGGCGGCATTCAAACACAGCGCGGGAAGCGGGGATCGGCTCAGAGACAGCACAGGAGAAGCGGGGAGGACACCACCAAGGCCGCAGACGGACGCCGGACCGGACAAGGCCGCCGATGGACGCCGTGCAAGACACCGACGAGGGGCATTCAAACTAAGTATTTTTTTCCCTGAAATTTCCCTTCTAGGCTGGGGGTGCGCGCTATACGCCGGAGCGTGCAATACTCTGATAAATACGGTAGTTAAAGGAAGCGACTGATTTCAGTTATTTTTTCCAAGGGGGTGTGCTACCAATTATTAAATTGAGGGTGCCAATAATTTTGTCCATTTTTTTATTTATTTTTTGTTTCTCCACTGTGTCATACCACTACAAACAAATGAAAAACATTTGTAATTGCAACAGTTTTCTGGGTGAAGTGGTGCATTATCTGTCAGAAATGCGGGGGTGCACATACATATAACCCCCAAGGAAAATGTTGCCTTTTTTGAACAGGCAACCATTACATACTTATTTAATCCATGTCTACAGGTAAATGTGGCTTAGGTAGCTGTAAAGGTAAAAGGTTTTCCTAATGCATTAGGCCGAGTTCACACTGGTATGACATACGCTCGGACTTTCGCAGCCCGTCGCATGATGTGTGTAAATTAATGATTTCCTACGAGAGCTTCTTTACTGGTCAGACACAAAAGTCAGTCTGACTTTGAAGGTTCCTGCACTCCTTTGGTCCTACTTCAGCCCATTGAATATAATTGAAGTCAGACCCTTGTCCTAACCATCCAACTTGTGGAATCAGACATGGTGATTACAGAAGCAGTAAAAGGAATTTCTGTCTCTATCTCAAAGTCAGAGCAAAATCTTATCTTGTTCATGCAAGTCGGCTGGAAGGACGACCAAAGTCACAGGACAAAGTAGGATGACAGTAGTACAACAATTGCGTTGTACCAGTGGGAACCCGGACTTGGCTGAAAAGAGGAGCCATTGGCTCTTGCTGCCGTCAGTCAAAATCTGTGAGCGGGGTTTAGCCACATCATATCTCAGCAGACAAACAGCGCAGCTTGGAATTGAGCATGCATGAGTGCTCCATAGTAAGAAAATTACTATGGTGGTAATCAGAAGGGGGAGGAGCCAGGAGCGCTGGTGGTAGACCCAAGAAAGGGAGGATCGGAGCTGCTCTGTGCAAAACCATTGCAGAGAGCAGGCAAGTACGACATGTTTATTCATTTTAATAAAAACATTTTAAAGCTTCACAATCACTTTAAACAAATGACACATAAAATTGACATGCGTTTGATCTTGTAATCTAGTTGAACAAAAATGCTTTGTCAGATGAAGAACCTCATACCAAATGTAACACACATTATGGTTCTGGGGTTGTTTTGCTGCCTTATGCCGCGTACACACAATCCGACTTTTTCCCATCTGAAATTCTGATCGTGTGTACAAGGCATAAGGCCTGATTCACATCTATGCATTTTTTGTGCTTTTTGCATTTCAGAACGTGTTCCCATAGGAAACCATAGTAAATGCACTGTAGTGCAAATCTGCAAAAAGCACAAAAAAAAAATGCATAGGTGTGAATCAGCCCCATAGGGCCTGGCCAGTTTGCAGTTGTATTAACCATGCAGGGCTGGATTTAACAGTGCAGTTACAATAAAAAAAAGGTCAGGGGGGCCTTACTATCAACACACCTTCATTTTATCCTCTATCTTTCTGATGGCACTTGTGTTGTGTGAATATGACAGATGAAGGGAACCAGTATTCTCTGTTCACTCAGTATGCATTTATACCACAAGTCACGACCCGGCAGTCATATGCGACATTACATTTGGGTAGTCGAGAGGTGGTGCTGTAATAAACGGGATGCCTAGTGCCTGACTTATCTACAAGGCTGCAACAAAAAGGGCATGTATTAGGCCAGTGTTATTTCCCAAATCATTTCAAAAGTATGCAAAAACCTCAATATGATCTCACCCACTCCAAGCCACCACATGCCTCCCTTCAAATCTTCCATCATGGCAGGATGAGAGAGGTGGAGCAGATCTGGACAGAAGTAGGGCTCAATGTCTGCTCTGAATCAGCATCATACATTTCCATGGTGCAGATAAGCACCATGTGTGCATACTTGTTGCACCAACTCCACCCCCCAGTCCCTACCATGAAAACGATTAATGCAGTGCTGTGGATAGGGGCAGAGCACTATGCAGCCATGCCGACTTGGAATTGCCGAGGCTGCACAGTGCTCCCACCCCTAACCGACACCAGGGCCGGAATTGCTCTCCCAGCCGCCCCGAGGCCAGGTTCTGCGCAATGCACCCCCTCCCACTGAACCACCACCCTCCCCTCCCCCCAAATCAACGGAGAATGGCAACCGGATGGCAGTGATGCCACGGTTAGTTCAAATATTATTTTTCTTTATTTTTTTTACTTTTTTTTTAATCACTTTTTTTTATTTTGTAGCTTGTTCACTTTTTTTTTGTATAATTTTCTTATTATTTTTAATATTATTTTTCTCATTCTTTACTTTTTAATTACTTTTTTATTTTAATAATTTAATTATTATTTCTTATTTATTTTTATAAAAAAAAAAAAGAATGCCGCCCCGAGGCCCGGCCTTGTGGGAAATCCGGGCCTGACCGACACTGGTCCAGGGGACTTATCCAGAGAGGAGGCAGTCCCACCTAGATCTGGCCCTATAACCACAAATTCTGCAATATATCAAAGAATGCTCAATGAGAAAGTGAGGCCAACTATTTGAATATTGAAGCTAATGAAAGATTCAGGACACATGCATTTGCAAATGTGTACAAACTAAACCCCTCTTTATTGTGAACTGTTGAGGATAATTTGCTTTGTTGCAGGAAATTGTCGACACGAGTCACCCTTCTATTCTTGTTAAGGCCAGTTATAGGTTGGGTAGTTGCCGTTTAATTTTACTGTTGGTAATTTGGTGAGGGGGGCGCACTGGTCACCGTCACTGCCATTGTGCCATTTGCTGGGTGTTTAGTGTGCCTTTGAGGAATGGGCTCCCTCCAGACATACGTGGCCTCAATCTATCCATTACATGTTCTTCTAAATTTGAGGCTCTCAATATTTATAGCGTTAGAACTGCAGATAATACTGGGGTGCCTGGGTGTGGGGGTACACATGTATATGCAAATCTGTGCAAACAAAGCCCCTGTTTTTAACATGAACTGTTAGACAGGCCAGTTCAGTTTGTTGCAGGCTGGCAAGTAGAGATGGGAATTTCTTTGTTATAGTTTGACATGCGTCGCCCTTCCATGTGCTCCTTGCTGTTAAAGCCAGTTATAGATTTGGGCAATTGCCGTTTGTACTGAAGGATTCAGAACACCTTAGCAAATCTACCAAATTATTTTGCATGGAGGCCACAAAATGACAGTTGGCCTGTTACACAATATGCCTGCAAGTCATTTCTGCTAAAGGGGCCAATATTGGCTTTAAAGGCCAAGAGTGCATTTACTTTTTTTACAGTACACCTTTACTTCATCTATTGAGATTTTAGCCCAATAAAAAATTGAAAAAGTAAAATTTTCATGTTTTTATGCTGTATGTGTACAACCTTTATCAGCAAGCACTGTTAGATTAAAGAGCTAAAGTTTGCCTGCTCAAATGTGTTTGAAAAGTAAATTTCTATGGCATGTACCACAAAAAGGATGTATAATACTGTATCAAGGCAAAACTATCACGTTCAGCAGGATGGGCCCAAGACTTGTTACTATAAAGGGCAAATGACTGGATGTTGGAGGGAATTTCTCATTTCTAAAAAAGCCAACTGATAGGAGACAGCAGTAGGGATGACCTTCGTATTCGAGTCGAACATCGTGTGTTCGATCGTTTGTCGAATTACGAACGTTACAGGTCGTTCGCGCCAAATTCAAGTTACGTTTCACAGCCCATAATTCACTGCGGCATCGCAGTGCATTGCTGGCTGATTGGCTAAGCATGCACTATGACCCACATGCTTGGCCAATCACAGGTTGCAAAAAACAGAGAGCCATAATTGGCCAAAGCCAGGGTGGCTTTGGCCAATTATGGCTCAGGGGGTTTAGTACACGCCCCACACTATAAAAGGCCGCCTGAAGGTCGGCCTTGTGTAGTGTGTTGCAGTGGTTAAGAGAGAACAGAGACAGAGTCATTTTTTGCAGGTTGATAGAGCAGGCAGGCTAGTCAGTTAAATTTACAGTGTGTAGAGGAGATTATATATATATATATATATATATATATACACACATACACACACACATACACACACATCCCAGGTGTTGTACATATATTTATACACTGTATAGTATAGCTAGATCAGCTCTTCCAAATTTACTGGCTGGCAGGCGATTGTGCTAGCTGCAATATTCTCATGTGATGTATTGCCTGTGTCCTCTCCTCTGTGCACCATAAAGCTACATGGTGTGTACTGCTTTTTTCTCTGTAGTTTGCACCTAAAGCTACTTGGTGTGTACTACCTGTGTCCTCTGTAGTATGAACCTAAAGCTTCGTAGTGTGTACTGCCGTGTACTCTGTAGCTTGCAAATTTTTTATTTAAATCATCATCATCAACAATCACTGCTTCAGAAAAAAAAAAATATTCCATTGATGCACGTTCCCTGGAGCAAGACCCAGGTTCTCAAAGACGTTTTACAACAATAACAAGCATATTAGGCTTTAAAATGAGCACTTTTGAATTCTAACGGTCGAGTCCCACAGACATAAATGGGGTTCTAAATGTTCGGTCGGTCCGTTTGAAGGTTCTGGTGCGAACCGAACAGGGGGGGTGTTCGGCTCATCCCTACAGAGCAGAATGGCACTTTCCTTTTGCCAGCAGAGCATAAGTGAAGGGGTTCCCCCACTTGCATGTTAGGAACAGAACATGCCTTTAAAAATGTACGGTATATGACAGCAATGCAAGACCACTTTCACACTGGGCACGGGAGGTGCGGTGGCGGTATAGCGAGGTGATTTTTAGCGCCGCTAAACCGTCGTTTTTACCACGATATTCGTCCGCTAGCGGTGCGGTTTTAACCCCTCTAGAGGCGCATTGCCAGCGGTATTACCGCAGTTTCCCATTGATTTCAATGGGAAGGAGCGGTATAGGAGCGGTAAACAGCGCTGCTCCTTTAATGCTCTAAAGATGCGGCTAGCAGGACTTTAGAGCTGTCCTGCTAGCGCACCGCTTCAGTGTGAAAGCCTTTGGGTTTCACACTGAAGACTGCAGGCCACGATTTTTTCAGGCGGTAGAGCAGCGCTATTTTTAGCGCTAAACCGCCTGAAAAAACATGTCCGTGTGAAAGGGGCCTTACTGTAATGCGATACAGTTATGCACATTCAGTCAGGAGACAGACTATGACTATTTGACATGGCAGCAAACACCAGACGTAAGGAGTCAGCAGTAACTCTCCATTCCTGTATAAATCTTTCATATGAAAATATGCATATTTATAATATTTTAGGAATTTAATTTCTTGCATAAGCTTAATAATGACTAACTCCTAAAAGTTTAATCACTGCAAGATACTGGAATTTTCACATGGTTTATTGTGGAAAAAAAAAAAAAAAAAATCAAACAGGCTGCATAAAAATTAGAAAGCATAACCTCTCACAAATTTCCTTGAACAATGCCGCCTGCTATAAAACAGCCAGAGATATTGCCAAAGCATTTCAAGAGAAAACAATATTTTCATCACAAGGTAGACATGCTCTGGCCCGCAGGCATGTGTTCTGGTCAGTGACCGTACCATTCCCTCCATCAATAAATGTATAATTATTTCCGTAGTATATATTATACATTATCAGTTCAGTCTCTTGGACTCTGCAGTATTTAAAACATTCTGTACCAAAATATAATAATTCAGGTGTCAGACGTAGGCATTGATGATCCTGTACAGTTCAGATACTCTCATCCAACAGATTACAGTACTGACAGCGACGGTGGCTCCAGTCCCTCAGCTTGACTTGAGCATTGGCTTTATGGTTTATAGTCTTTAACGTGTCCTCGAAAGATATCTCAATCTGAGCTCCTTGCTTTCACTTCCAGACTTAAATAATGGAGGTGGTCTTCTTCGGTTGTGGACAATGAAAAAGATGTGCTTTTGCAGTAGTAGCGTCACAGGCAAAGCCTCGGCTTATTATAACCCCCAACGTCACTTGTACACTATGCAGGAGAAAGACCAACATGCCAGATTTCCATGCGGTAGACATTCAGCTGTCCTTGGAAGTAGGATCCTGTCTGGATTCTGTGTAAGAAAAAAAAAAAAAAAAAAAAAAAAAAAAACGGTAAAATGTCAAAATATCCTACAGACGAAATACAAGTTACATAAAAACTAAGTCAAATTCTACAGAATGCATATAGACATGATAAACTCAGGAACCAGTGTTAAAAAGGAGAAGTTCAGTTTTAATCAAAAAATATAAACGCACATATTTTGCAGGTAAAATAAAATATGCATCTATTTTATTTGTTCGAGAGCTGTAAAGCATTGCACCCACAATCAGCAGATTGTGGGTGTAATGCCATGGTCCTGCAGACTGTGTAGCTGTTGCCCATGCTTCCATACCAGCAGACAGTTACACTGACAGGAAGCGCAAATGAACTACCTAGGAGCGCTCAACAGCTCCCTGGCAGTTCATCGAGAAGTACAAGCAGACATCTGCAAAGTCGTCAGGACTTGTAGTTTTCCTCATTTACCGAACACTGAATGGATGATGCGACTGGCCAGACGTAGCCCTGCACGGACGCATTTTTTTTCTTTGATTGTAATAGCAAGCTCACTTATTCTTTAATTACACTTGTCAGCCATTATGTGAATGTTTTACAATGCAAAGTGTGCACCAAATTAGTCGGTCCCTCACACAGACACATATGCAGTTACACGTTTAGCAGTGTCTGTTCATGCGCATTATGCAAAATCAGGAACATTCAGAATAAAGATTTTTGCATATTTTCAGATCTGTTTATGTGCCTTGTGTTGCATATATTGATTTCCTTGATTCCTCATTGAGTGTGTCACACGTTCTCCAGTGCTTAGTAGTACCAGGTATTTCTCAAGCTTATGTAACTGGGTAGCACTTGGAAAGTAAAGGGTGCAGTCGGATTAGTAGAAAGTAAACCTGTAACCCATTATGGGTTACACTTTAATAACCACTGAATTAGGCAGTAGTCCTCAGCACTATAGAGGCCCTTTATCAGCAACACATTTCAGGAAAGGCTGCAAGTGGAAGCAGTATAAAGATCAAAACACAATTTTCCATTCAGGACAAGTAGAGCATGACTGACTCGGATGACTTGGAGAAGAGTTTTGCTCCAATACTACATCCATAGGTCATCACCCCCAACAGAAAACACCACAAGTCTTTTACAACCTGCCTGTAAACAAAACCAAAACATATCCAAAGTCCGATTCCATCCTAAATTAAAAATGTATCATTTGTGGTAGTGTCATTAACATCTGCTCCAACCTTATTTTTACTGTCAAACTACAGTATCTCACAAGAGTACACCCCTTAGAGCCGGTTCACACAGGGGCACCACGACTTGTCGAGCAACTCTGCGTTCTGCCCACTACTTCAGAGACTTGCAAAATGACTTCTGTATTAAAGTCAATGCAAGTTGCCCTGAAGTCGTCCCAAAGTAGGACTTGAGTCGCTCCTATTAGAACGGTTCCATTGTACAGAACGGAGCACAACTTGACAAGTGGCTAAGTCACCTGACGAGTGGCGCCTATGTAGACTGGCTCACATTTTTGTAAATATTTTATTATCTTTTCATGCAAGAACACAGAAGAAATGACACGTCGCTACAATGTAAAGTAGTGCATGTACAGCTTGTACAAGAGTGCTTTCACACTGAAAGCAGTGCTTTAACTGGGCCGGAACGCGGCGGTACTCAGTACCGCCACTTCCAAAAATGGCCCTGGAGAGTACCAGCACCTCTCAGTGCCCCCAGTACGTGCGTTTCCCGTACCGGAACGCAGCACCAGGCGGCACTTTCAGGGGAGCGGCAGCCCGCGGCCATGGAAAAAAAAGGGCACGCCGCGCTGTGATACATGTCCCGCCCTCCTCCTCCTCCTAGCTCGTGTGATAGAGCCAGTGTGCTGTCTGTCACATAAGCTGGACTAGAGGAGGGGGGCGGGACATGTATCAGCGCGCGCGCCAGAACTGTTACCGTGGAGAGAGGAGAGGAGAGGAAGAACTGCCTTCAGAATCAGAACTGCCTTCAGAACTGTGAGTACTACTGCAATGAGTACACACTACACTGTACACGTGTGAGGGGGAGGAGAGGGAAGACAGGGAAGAGGGCTGCTGATGGGGACACACACTCTGGTCTGATGTAAGGAGGTGCTGATGGGGGACACTCTGATGTAAGGAGGTGCTGATGGGGACACTCTGATGTAAGGAGGTGCTGATGGGGACACTGATGTAAGGAGGTGCTGATGGGGGACACTCTGATGTAAGGAGGTGCTGATGGCGGACACTCTGATGTAAGGAGGTGCTGATGGGGGACACTCTGATGTAAGGAGGTGCTGATGGGGACACTCTGATGTAAGGAGGTGCTGATGGGGACACTCTGATGTAAGGAGGTGCTGATGGGGACACTCTGATGTAAGGAGGTGCTGATGGGGGGGACACTCTGATGTAAGGAGGTGCTGATGGCGGACACTCTGATGTAAGGAGGTGCTGATGGCGGACACTCTGATGTAAGGAGGTGCTGATGGCGGACACTCTGATGTAAGGAGGTGCTGATGGGGGACACTCTGATGTAAGGAGGTGCTGATGGGGGACACTCTGATGTAAGGAGGTGCTGATGGGGGACACTCTGATGTAAGGAGGTGCTGATGGGGGACACTCTGATGTAAGGAGGTGCTGATGGGGGACACTCTGATGTAAGGAGGTGCTGATGGGGGACACTCTGATGTAAGGAGGTGCTGATGGGGGACACTCTGATGTAAGGAGGTGCTGATGGGGGACACTCTGATGTAAGGAGGTGCTGATGGGGGACACTCTGATGTAAGGAGGTGCTGATGGGGGACACTCTGATGTAAGGAGGTGCTGATGGGGGACACTCTGATGTAAGGAGGTGCTGATGGGGGACACTCTGATGTAAGGAGGTGCTGATGGGGGACACTCTGATGTAAGGAGGTGCTGATGGCGGACACTCTGATGTAAGGAGGTGCTGATGGGGGACACTCTGATGTAAGGAGGTGCTGATGGGGACACTCTGATGTAAGGAGGTGCTGATGGCGGACACTCTGATGTAAGGAGGTGCTGATGGCGGACACTCTGATGTAAGGAGGTGCTGATGGCGGACACTCTGATGTAAGGAGGTGCTGATGGCGGACACTCTGATGTAAGGAGGTGCTGATGGCGGACACTCTGATGTAAGGAGGTGCTGATGGCGGACACTCTGATGATCAGAGTGTCTGCCATCAGCACCTCCTTACATCAGAGTGTCTGCCATCAGCACCTCCTTACATCAGAGTGTCCCCATCAGCACCTCCTTACATCAGAGTGTCCCCCATCAGCACCTCCTTACATCAGAGTGTCCGCCATCAGCACCTCCTTACATCAGAGTGTCCCCATCAGCACCTCCTTACATCAGAGTGTCCCCCATCAGCACCTCCTTACATCAGAGTGTCCGCCATCAGCACCTCCTTACATCAGAGTGTCTGCCATCAGCACCTCCTTACATCAGAGTGTCCCCATCAGCACCTCCTTACATCAGAGTGTCCCCCATCAGCACCTCCTTACATCAGAGTGTCCGCCATCAGCACCTCCTTACATCAGAGTGTCCCCCATCAGCACCTCCTTACATCAGAGTGTCCCCATCAGCACCTCCTTACATCAGAGTGTCCCCCATCAGCACCTCCTTACATCAGAGTGTCCGCCATCAGCACCCATCCACCTCAGAGCCTTATTGTATGTATAACCTGCTGGGACTTGTAGTTCTCCAATCTCCATGAGCCCCAGGAGAAGATTGAGAACTACAAGTCCCAGCAGTCTTACTAAAATGACAGGCTCTGAGGTGGATAGATGTCTGGACAGTGACAATTGGTGACACAGTGGTGACAATTGGTGGCACAGTGGTGACAATTGGCATGGTACAGTGACTGCATTTAAAGGCATGGCACAGTGGTTGCGTTTGTTGGCATGGCACAGTGGTGACAATTGATGACACAGTGGCTGCATTTGATGGCATGGCGCCCTGTAATTGGGCATATGTGTTCATGCGTTAGAGCCGGGGGGGGGGGCGAAAAAAAACGTTCTGCCCCGCGGGGGGGGGGGGGGAACCGGCGCCTAATAGAGTACCGGCACCTCTTTTGGTCCACTTAAAGCACTGACTGAAAGCACATGGGCGTTGGCGGTAAAATGCCATTTTTAGTGGCTCTTTATCGCCTTTTCTCTCGGTAGCGTGGCACTTTTAACCCCCGCCAAAAATGGGTTAAAAAGCACCCGCAAAGCGCCGCTGCAGCTAAAAGTCCAACATACACCAGCCCTGTGATGTTGTCATGGAGGAGTGGAAGAGGACTTCACTGGCAACCTGTGAAGCTCTGGTGAACTCCATGCCAAAGTGGGTTAAGAGGGTGCTGGAAAATGGCAGCCACGCAAAATTTATGCTTTGGGCACAATTTGGACATTTTAACTTAGGGGTGTTCTCACTTGTTGCCAGCGGTTTAGATATTATTGGCTGTGCGTCAAGTTATTTTGAAAGGACAGCAAATTTACACTGTTATACAGGCTGTACACTCACTACTTTACATTGTAGCAAAGTGACATTTATTCAGTGTTGTAATACATAATAAAAATTACAAAAATGAGAGGTGCACTCACTTTTGTCAGATACTGTGTATATTCAAATAGTTAGGTTGAAAAAAAATTACACAAATCCATTTAGTTCAACCAATATAAAAATAAAAAAAAGTAATTTGAATAAAAAAACCTACATAAACATTGCCTTGCAAAAGTATTCACCCCTGTCTGCTTTTTACCCATTTTGTTACATTACAGCCTTTAGTTCAATGTTTTTTTAATCTGAATTATGTGATGGATCAGAACACATGTGGCAAGCTCATAGAGACGTGTCCAAATCAACTTGGAGCTGTGATAGCTGCAAATGGTGGCTCTACAAAGTATTAACTTTAAGGTGGTGAATAGTTATGCACATTGACTGTTATTTTGTCCTATTTGTTTGCTTCACTTTAGCCTTACTGTATGTAGAGGTTATTAAATCTTTTTTCCTCCAGACGTAAAGAGTGCCCCTTATCCTTTGATAACCTGAATGTAAATAACGCAAAACCAAGTTCAAAATAAATAAATATAAATAAATATATATATATATATACACACACACACACATATATATATACACATATATACACATATACACACACACACACACATATTCCCCTTAATCTCTTCATCAAGGAGGGAATAGATTCAGTTCCTCTAAAGCAGGGTCTTCAAACTATGGCCTTCCAGTTCAGAAACTACAATTCCCATCATGACTAGTCAGGTCTGAATGTCTCATGGGATGTGTAGTTCAACAGCTGGAGGGTTGTAGTTTGAGGATCCCTGCTCTAAGGTTTCCTCATAGCCAAGCTCCTCCATGCCTCTTATCAGCTTTGTCCTTCTCCGCACAAAACTGAACTGCAAGAATTCCACTATAATGCTGAGTTCACAGCATTGCAAATTGGATATGGTTTCTCATCCTATTAGCAATAGCAGGAGATTTTGACCAACTCTCTATGGAGCCGGTTCACATATCGAAGCGACTCATATGCTGTCCACTTATGCCGTGCGTCTTTGGTCTGTTTCAGCCCTAAATCAGACCTTAAACACTGAACCAGGACATACCCGACCCCTGCTTTGAGCTGGTTGCGGCGATGGTGTGAACCCAGCCTAAACCCAGGTTTGAACTGGGCTGCGGGAATGAAGCTGTGAGAGTTCAGCTGAACCCGCACTATTTCACTCCCACTCGTTAGTCCTGATTTTGGCCGCGATTTTAGATATCCGTGCAGATGTCAATGTAAATCGCGCCCCGAAACTGCAAAAAGTAGTACAGGAACTACTTTTTGAAATGGGTGCAGCGCCGCACTGATTAGGACGGTGCCCTTTACAGCATATGCTGTGGATTTGACATGTTGAAACACCAGCGTGTTCCTGGGCTAAAAACAGATTTTTTTCCAAGCGTACAATTTGATCTATAAATTCATTTATTCATGACAGAGTACAGATTAATTTATGGGATACCTGTTTTTTGCACGCTATGCCTTATTTTCCTAGGCAAGTAAATAGAGTTTTGAGAAATTAGAAAAAAAAATATTTAAAAAAATATTTATTACACAGGAGTTAAATGGTTCTGAAGGCAGAAGTTTTTTGCCTTAATGCATTCTCAGTTCTGCTACAACTTATTCTTTCAATGATATTTGTAAATGGCAGTCACTTGGCTGGAATGAAGAGCCTTAGGCTTTATGAACCGAGTCTATACTAATCCTCGCTCACGTACATCATTGACATATGCTCTGCCAGCAGATAGGACTGTGACAGCAGCTGCTGAATGAATACAAGGAGAACAATAAATGTAAATGTGTACATTCTATAAGGGGACATTGTGACCTCTGATAAGGACAGCTTCCTGCCTGCTTTAATCACCAAAGAGCTTGTGACTGGAAGTGTGATAAAACCTACAGAGTCAGGCTCCTCCCATGACATACAGACAGGCACGTACACCGTGTCACACACGTACACAGTCACACACATCTGGATGCTTCCACAAC
This sequence comes from Rana kukunoris, assembly GCA_029574335.1. NCBI lineage: Eukaryota > Metazoa > Chordata > Amphibia > Anura > Ranidae > Rana > Rana kukunoris. The sequence continues at coordinate 47,250,820 of CM056059.1, read as the reverse complement.
GCAAAGCTCATAATAGCAATGAAAATGTGACCAGAGAAGTGCTAACACACTTCTATAAATACCACATATACGTGACCAGTTTAGGGGCCTAACCCATCTACAGAACCTGAGGAAAATGGTTATAAACCGTCCACTGAATTCCAATAATGTCAGTGAGAGGAGAGAGACTAAAGTTCACTTATGTCCCACAAACAGATTATACAGTTATAGGATGCGAGTGCGAGCTTTATGGAGCTCCAGAGTTCAGTAAAAGCTGAAAGACCGGAAGACCAATGTCCAAGATGGAGTTACCCCAAGCAACTCGATCCGAGCCGATGAAAGCCAAGTGCTTCTTATAGCACACAGCACAACAATGATCTAAACAACCTTCCTTGTAGCCATGAACAAAGCAGAACACCCCCAACACAAGGCTCCATGTGCACTAGAGATGTTTTAAGCTCCTAGAAGCTGCGAATTAGCATTTTTTTTCTGTTCCCTGAAGCTAAATAGCGTTATCCTATCTGTCCATGCACACCACTTTAGGCCATTAGACCGCTTTTCACACTGGGGCCACAGGAGGGCTAAAGCGCCACCATAGCTCTGTTTAAGCACCATGCTTTTAACCCCAAAGAAGGGGTAAAAACTCCTGAAACACGCCCGAAAACTGCCTCAGTGTAGACTCAGTGCAAAAGGAAAACATTTGTTTTGTTTTAATTAGTTAGTTAATTTAGTTAAAGAGGAGTTTCACCCTAAAAAATTACTTTTCTTTAATCCCCTCCCCCTTACATGCCACATTTGGCATGTCATTTTTTTTTGGGGGGGGGGGGGGGGGAGCTTCAGTAGGAGTGGGACTTCCTGTCCCACTTCCTGCTTCCGCCGAGGGGCTGGTTAGGCGATTAAGCCTTAATCGCCTACACCAGCCCCTCCCTGTAGGCGATCACATGGGACACTGACAGGTCCCATGCGATCGCCTCTCCAATCAGCGGCGCGCCGTGCGTGCGCATCCTTGAAGACTGTCACGGCTGGGTGCCCACAGTCGGGATGGAGACGCCGGCTGGGAAGGGGGGGGGGGGGGGAGAGGAGCGGACCCCCGGTCGGCGCATCGCTGGAACGCAGGAGCAGGTAAGTGAGTGTTTATTAAAAGCCAGCAGCTACACTTTTTGTAGCTGCTGACTTTTAATAAACACAATTTTGGGCTGGAACGCCCCTTTAAGTTAGATTCGTTAAATTTGTTAAATTCGTTGTCGGAATTTGACAAAACCCGGTCGAATACGAAAACATTTCTACTGGATTCGATAATATATCTACCGGATTCTATCATATTTTGATTGGATTCGAAAATATTTCAACAGAATTCAATAATATTTGAATAATACTATTTCATCCGCCATCGTTAATATTTCAACCAAATTTCAACCGGATTGGAAATTATTTCAACCAAATTTGATTGTATGCATTTGATTACATTCTATTAAATTCTATTCTGTTCTTTACTATTCTTTGATTTTCATTCTATTGTTGTATTATTTTATATTCTAATTTATTGTATTCTTTTTTAGAAATGGATTTATATTTTGATTCAAATTTGCTTCCAATTTTCATTCGAATTTGTTTTCGAATTAGATTTTTTTTCGAATTTGAATTTTGTTCGCGTTTTTTCGAGTTCGTTTAAATTAGTTAATTTTGTAATTCGGATGCATCCGAATAATGAAAAATGTGTCCGAATTCGAAACGAAACAAAATGCACATGTCTACCTCAGTGTAAAGGATTTTAGAGCAGATTTTTTTTATACATATAGTAGAGTTTCTGCAGGAGAAACGCTTCTAAAAACACTGCTAAACGCTCCTAAAATGCCATCATTTTGAAAAAGCTCCCCTTTGTTTTTACAAGTGCAAAAATGCTAATAAGACGCCAAGGCTTTTAAAATGCTACTGCCAGCATTTTTTCCAATGCTTTTGGAAAAATGCTAATAAAACACCAACGCTTTTAAAATGCTACTAGCGTTTATCCAGAATTTCTTCCAATGTTTATTTTATTTATTTTTTTGCCAAAAACAAAAAAACACTAGTGTGCATGGAGGATAACAAGCTCTATGGACACTCGCATTTTTTTAAGCTCCTGAAAGCTGTTATTTGTATTTTTTCCCCCCTTCATGTACACTAAAGCCACATACACATAGTCGGACTTTTGTCCGCCCAAAATCACAAATTCACATTGGAATTCTAACGGAAAATCCATTGGAGTAAAAGAGAACATGTTCTCCATCTAAACTCTGACGGAACAAAATCCAGAATTCCGATCGTGTGTACAAGGCATAAGACTCCATGCACACTGGGCTTAAATATAAATCAAATCTGTTCTTTGGAGTAAAAACACTCAGAGCATTTTTTGTCCAAAGTTTAGACGAATTTAAAGTGGAGTTCCACCCATTTTTTTATGTTTGTCTGTGCTGCATGCCCTAATCTCAGTGTTCAGAATGGACAATTTTTATTTATTTTGTGGCTTGTAAATACCTTTATTTATTTTGTAGTCCTTCATTACTTCCTCCTCCTTATTAGCCTAGGCTATTAAGTCACAAGGCTATTTGCAAGGGTTTCTGGGATAGGCATCATGTTTTCCAGAAGTCCTTGCAAACCTGACTGAAACCTATTACATTGCTTGTGCAGCACTGAGCATGTGCGAGATATGCAAAGCTGAAATCCAGGAAGTCATACAGTCTGGCCTCATGATGCCCACACTTAAGATGGCCACAGTCTATTTCTAGATTATAAACTATCTAAATGCTGTAACAACCTAACAAAACGGACCTTAGTTTACAGACTAACTTTACTGGAATACATTAAGCTTGTGTATTACATTATATTTAAAAAGTGAAATTGTGGGTGGTACTCCCCTTTAAGAGTTATACATTTTTTTGCCAGTGAGCTCCAATCAGAAACACGAATGAGAAGGGTTTTTTCCTGCCTCAAAGTGCTGATCTCAAAATATGCCTGTAAAACATCCTAATGTGTATGGACACAAAGGATAACATTGAATTGCTTCTACAGGCAGAACACAAAACTCCTGTAGAAGCAACTTTCTTTAAGCCAGTGTGCATGGAGCCTAATACACCAATGAAAAGCTAATACTCCTAAAAGCTACTAAAATGCTACCAGCGTTTTTCTCTAGCTTTTGAGCTTATGAACTAAAAAAATACAAAGTCACATATCGAAAGATCCAGTCACAGCCCAAAATACCGGTAAGTATTTTGGTCATACTATATATCCCCCCCCCCCCCCATAGCCAATTTCACAGGTCATGTCATTTAGTGATTGTTAAGATTAAGCCGTGTCATTGGGCTAAACTCATTCAGCACAGATGTAGTCAATGGAATCCCTACTTTGTCAACACAATGTAAAAACAAAAAACCTCACAAAAACAGAACGTGACAGATTGGTGGACACACACACACACACACTGAAAATGGCATTACGAGTTGGTGGTTTGGCATGGATATGGATACATCACCATTATAAATGGTGTATCTGAACAAAAATGCAAATAATTTTTTTTTAAAAAAGCCACCATTCACATTGGAGCGACTTGTCTTGACAGGTCAAGTCGCATCCTACTGCCAGCAATGGCAGTGTTCAAATTAATGTCGACTTTGCGGTGCCACATCGATTTGAAAAGAATAGTACATGCACTACTTTTGGCAATTTCAGGTGCAACTTCAATAGTCATCTGTGCATGAAACTGCACAGATGTCTTCAAAGTTGCACCCAAAGTCACACTGAGATGCAGCTTTGAAATTGAAATCACACATTCACCTGAAATTGCACAATGTGAATGAGGGCTAAAGCTGGATTTAGATGAGCAGCCAAGTCTACTATTCCTCTGACATTCAGATCGCTATTCAGAGGCAATTGACAGGCGATGAGGAGGAGATGCGACTCCTCACTGCCTGTTTTAACCCCATTTTAGCCAACCAATGTGCTGTGCTTCTCCGTTTGCTTGAATGGGTCACAGTGTGCTTTCTGTCCATGACACGTTGGAAAGCTTTTACTGCAGTTGCAAAGTGAAACATTGCAACTACAGTGTGTAAACTAAAAAAATAAATAAACACAGCTCAACCACACATTTGATGCACCGTCACAAAAAAATCTAAACTCAAGTATATCTGCCTTTGTTTTCCATTTGTTTACCTGGGGCTTCCGAGTAAAACTATATACCCTAGAGTAAGGTGACCAGATTTTTTAAATTAAATCCAGAGACATTTTTTTTACTAGTAATGGCAACAATCAGCGACTCTCTGCCTGTCGCCGCCCGCCTCACAGCCTGTCAAGTCTCACTCTCCAGGCCGCGGCTACTACTGGATGGGGAGCAGAGGAAGATCACTCCGCCAGGGAAGGCAAGGAGATAAGCAGGTAGGTGGCTTGCCGGGACTTGAGCCAAGGCAGAACACGCAACCGAAACAGAAAAAAGAAAAATATTCCCTACGCTCCGATCAGCACATGATCAGAAAGGGGCACAGATAGGGTTGCCACCTCATCCCTTTAAAAAGGAACACATCTGAATTACACAGGTTCTGTGGCCAATTAAACTCACTTGGTGCCTTATCTGTATTAAATTAGCCTCAGAATCTATGTAATTCAGATGTGTTCCTTTTTAAAGGGATGAGGTTGCAACCCTAGGCACAGATAATGGAAACAAATACACCCCCCTTAAGCTAGTAGGAGCCGAGGTCTAATTCTGATTTTTTTTCTGTCTTTGAAATTGCCCCAGCCCAAATCCAATCTGGGGACAAACTTGATCCGGGGGACAGTGTCCTCAATCAGGGGATTGTCCCCAGAAACCGGGGATGTCTGGTCACCCTATCCTAGAGCAACACCACTAGTCCACTGTACAATATCTATGGAAGAGCAGTGTGGTCACCCCAAGACAGGAGGTATTTTATGACTATATAATCTTTTCCTCTTCTACAAGTATAAGGGTGAGGTGTTTTGTAGCCCACAGATAGCTGGGAAGAATTTTACCCGATAACAGTCGACATAGGCACATAGTACAGAAAGTTGCAAGCTCACTAGACCTCAGTGGTATAAGCAGTCATCCAAAAGGCAGCAAATAAGAAGTTTATTCTTAAAGCTTGTATACAATTTTAAAGGGGAGGTTTTGCAGTAAAAGTGGATTGTATTGTGTATTGGATAGAATGGGGGAAGGGCAGTTTATCTTTTTAGTATTGTCCGATTATTCACCAAGATTTCCTCACTTCCTGTTCTGTGACACCTAGAGCATGGCTATGAGCTCGACTTCCTGATTCCCTCTCTGTAGTACACTCCTTTGAAGAATCACAAACAGGAATTTTGGCTTACAGCAAATTATAGTCCCACCGGGACCGACGAGGAATTCTTACAACAGGTCAGACCGCAAAAAAAAAAAAAAATCCCTTCTGAACTCCAACAATGTAAAAATATATATTCAGTTTTGGCTGGGGATCCAAAGTGTATATCACAGACAACTTACCACTTAATCTTTTGAACCTCTGTTTAGCAGCTGCTCGCTCTTTGGCATCAAAATACCAGACTGTCAGAGCATACCTGTAATGGAAATACAAATGTGATTCCACGCTTGGGTCTGATCAAACACATTACTAGCATAAAACTTCTGATAACAAATGTACATACAACAAAATTAAAAGTACAGCGCCAAATGCAAAATATATATCGTAATTAATTTCAAACGCAAAATATTGTGCAACTGAAAATTCGTACAAATAATGCCAATCCATACATTCCTGTTCTGGTGGCACCTACATTCCTGGTGATCCGTACAATTAGAGAGACTGAATCTCAGTAATGGGGACACTTGGCCAATAAGAAGGTCAAGATTATTAGTCAAGAGTCAACTTTAAGGCTGCATTCAAACTTCAGCATTTTGAATCATCGGTAAATTATGGTGTGATTCTGTCCGCTATTTCAAAGTGCCAAGGTGTGAACGACAAATCACAGAACACACATTTGAATGGCATCTAAAATCTCAGTGCGGTTCTGCCACGACTGTCAGGTGATAAATTGTGCTGCAATTATATAATCAGTGACAGACATTCGGTGTCAGTCACGTATATATACCAATCTGACAAATCTTCATGTGCATAAGTCCAGTTAAAAACCTGCATCCAATACAATGTGTAGTGATTTTCAATGTGATGAAGTCAGTGGGAAAATCCAGTAATCAACATAACCTTATAAGACGCCCCTCTAATTTTCCAGCTAAAATGTTGGTTTTGGGATGTACTCGCCGTATGAGATGACCCCCTTCCCCCCCCTCACTGTGCCATCGCCTCACCTCAATTTGCCGATCTTCATTCCAGAAGTGAGTCATACTGCGGGCGTTTATTTTTTTAAATGCCGCGCCTCCTCCTTGTGGTGTTCCGATAGGCGGAACACTCAGTTTCCCAGAAGAGCCTGTGTTCAGCGTTCCACCTATCACGGACGTCCTCTTCTCTGAGGCCGAGACAATGTCCGTGATAGGCGGAACACCAAACACAGGCTCTTCTGAGAAACTGACTGTTCCGCCTATCACGGGACACCTGGAGGAGGCGCGGCTTTAAAAAAAAATGGACGCCCGCAGTTTGCATGCGGCGTATAAGACGACCCCCCTTTTTAAACGGTAAAAGGTAGTCTTATACGCCGGCAAATATGGTACTTACCAGATCCTCTATGATGTCATCACGCATAGCGAACTGAGCTGGTTTACCCATCTAGATTTTCATCGAGATAAGCGGTACCGCTACTTAATGTGAGTGCCATACTGAAAGGAGTGGGATCCATCCTGGGCATTACCCCCATGAGTGCTTATGATCACAAGGATTGGGTAAGCCGTTTAGTTGATTGATGCCTACTGGATTTTCCCACTGGCTTCATCACATATTGAACATCGCTACACATTGGAGTGGTCACAAGTTATTATACTTACTAGGGCTGTCCCGATACCACTTTTTTAGGACCGAGTACAAGTACCGATACTTTTTTTCATGTACTCGCCGATACCGAATACAGATACTTTTTTTAAATGTGTCCCCAAATGCAGCCATGTCCCCCCACATATATCCAGCCATGTCCCCCCACACCTAGTAGATGGCGCTGCTGCCGCGTTAATCAGCGCGCATTACAGGCAGCTTTCGTTTGAATAGTTGTAATCCCCGCTGCGCCGTGTATAGACACTCCCCTTTCTCGGGATTGCATTGGGGAGTGTCTATACACGGCGTGGAAGGGATTACAACTATTCAAACGAAAGCTGCCTGTAATGTTCCCTGCACAGGAATTAACGCGGCGGCGGCTTTGCGGTATGCGGGTGAAGTATTTTATTCAGGCATCGGGGGCATTTGCGGGACAACCCAACTTTTTACGCACATCAAAATTTAAGCAGACCGATGTCTCCGGTCCCGATTGGTTATTAAAAGGGAAAGATACAAGAGAGACTGCTCTCTCAAAGTGTGATAGGACTGTTAAATGGAGATGGTGTCTTAAGGTGAGCACTTCGCACACAAAATATAAATGTATTAATAGTATAAGATAAAATAAGGCAAGCACATTGAGATCTGTCACCAATTGTTGTGTGTGGATGATTGACACTATTTGTAGAGAGTTCACGTGCACAACACTTTTTGCACTTGTTTAAAAAAAAAAGTCATTATATTTTGCATTCAGCGCTGCGCTTTTTGGTTTTGTTGTATATACACCTGTGATGTAGAAGGCGGCCATTACAGATGCTGCACAAACATGACAATTCTACATCAAAGCACCACATGAGCCGGGCCTTACCTAATGGCATAGGAAGGCTGAACCTCGTGTGGATTGCGACGGTCGGACCAGAAAAAAAGCAGCCGGTCAAAGAGTGGCTCCACGTCCACCACTTCTGAGCCGCCATCAGGGAAAATTCGCAGAACTCCCCCGTGAACCTGCAACACCAGGGATGGTATAGAATCAGAACATCAACTCCATAATCCAATAATAAATAAACGATCCCTTAGGGCTAAACTGATAATATGAAAGAATGTATAGAAGAAAAACTCAACCCAAATAAGACTTGGCTAATTAAAGAAAGTCAAATAGGGAGACATGCTGGTGTCTATTATTGTAACAGAACACCAAAGCCCGTGCTGCTCACACTGAATGGTCACCTGAGAACAGGGCTTACCATATAACTTGAAAGGATGATGTCCTTTGGATGTGCCAGCAGCTACATCATACAGGGGCCTCCCCGATTAGTTACCAATGGAACTGGCTGTTTAGCAATGTCCCCGTATTACATTGTTTTGGCAACGCCTAAACTCACTACATTCCTTACAATCTCCTTTAGGATTTAGTGTAGTGCACAGGTGTCAAACACAAAGCCCGCGGGCCAAATCCAGCCCTCAAGGTAATTTTATGTGGCCCTCGTACCTCTCCTGCAGCTGCAGGAGAGCTCCAGCCCTTCTCCAGACCCTTACTTTCTGCTTTCAATCAATACATCGTTTCTTCCCTGCAGCAGCATAAGGAAAGGGGGTGCACTGTGTTGTAAGGGAGAAAGTGGGGAACTTGTAATGGTGGGGGGGTCTCTTGACATTTAATCTTACAGATACAACCGGCCCTTTTGAGGGCAATCAATGCCGATATGGCCCACAATGAAATAAGAGTTTGACACCCCTGGTGTAGTGCAAAGGTCCACCAGACTGGCTACAGATTGATTGCATGGTTTAGGTAGGTCCTCGTATTACATAATTTTGGTATAAGTTGATTGTTCAAAGATTGTAAGGTCAAATTGGAACATGTATGGTGACCTTAAAAGTTGATTGCATCATGTATGGCCACTTTAGCCAATTAGTTTCTCATATGACAGTTTACTCCCTAGGAGTGCCGTGCTGTCCTGTATCATTTGTGAACAGCTAAACTTGAGTGCCAAATCTGGCCATAGATGGATCAAAATGTGGCCAGTTCAGAAGAGTCCAGACAAATTTCAACCCATCTATGGCTGTTCTGGTTCACAAGAAGCTGATCCAATGATCGACTTCTCACGAATGGGCTTGTTACAAAAAAGTTTGTTGAATTGGCAGCAGCACTGATCACTGTATCATGGCAGGGGAGGAATCCCTGCTGTCGGAATACAGTGACACCGCCGGGAGGATTCCTTCATCCACCTTGCTTGTGTGGACAGGGAAATCCCTAGTCCCTCCCCCATCTGCCTGATCGAAAATAAAAACTGATCCATGTATGGCCAGCCTTAAGCTGGATACACTATACAATTTTCTGTAGATTTTTCCTTCAAATGTATACAATAAATATGGTAGGTCAAACCTTAAAGGGGTTGTAAAGGTTTGTTTTTTTATTTTCTAAATAGGTTCCTTTAAGCTAGTGCATTGTTGGTTCAAAAAAGTCGCCCTTTGTCTGAATTTCTCACTTCCCGTTTCTCCTCAGTAAGCTTGCCCCCATCATCCATGGGGGTTAGCCAGCCAGAACAGCTTACTGAGGAGAAACAGGAAGTGAGAAATTCAGACAAAGAAAACAAACATTTAGAGGAGAAATGGAAGGAAAAATTCAGACAAAGAAAACAAACATTTAGAGGAGAAATGGAAGGAAAAGGTAAGTAAACCAACAATGCACTAAGTGAGAAATTCAGACAAAGAAAACAAACATTTAGAGGAGAAATGGAAGGAAAAGGTAAGTAAACCAACAATGCACTAGCTTAAAGGAACCAATTTAGAAAATAAAAAAACAAACCTTTACAACCCCTTTAGGCCCCATTCACACCCAAGCATAGAGTTTTTACCACGATTTTGTAAATGTCAAAAAGGTCACAATATAAAAAGCAGAGAATGCCTGTAATGTGCCTAAAACGTTCCAGAACCTGTTTGAGGTTCTGGCTTCAGACATTTTTGGAGTGGAGATTTGAACTGTCTCCATAGAGAATTGTGCCCCCCTCCTCCAGTGTTTTGTAGCATCAAACTACAAAACACTCAGGGTGTGAATGGGGCCTAAGAGTCCTTGCACCTGGCCTTTGCACCACGTGGTTTTGGTAAATCTAAAGGAAAGCAGACAAAGTTGTATAGTGTGTATGGGGTCTAAGCATCCAAAGCTACTCTATGGTCTTCCAGCTCAATCAAGAATCGTGGCTCTTTGTTTCGGGGTTGCGCAGACGATAAAGCGAGTTTCCAACTTACCTTTGAATCCCAGTTCTTGTTCAGGTAATAGATGCAAGTAATGCAGCGTCCGTCTTTTGTTGGATTATCTACATGGCGCACATAGCCAGCCCCATTGCCTGGATAACAAGCTACCATTGCCTGGAAAATAAGAAATCGATTGTTCCTTTAAGTTCCTAGACAGCACTGTTTATATGACACTTTACATGAACTACAAGTCCCAGCATGGCCTCCATTTGGGGTAGACTGCCGTCACCACAGCTTACCTAAAGCTAGTCTACAGCAGTGGTCCTCAACCTCAGTCCTCAAGTACTCCCAACAGGCCATGTTTTGAGAACTAACCTTGGATAAGTTAGCTCTTAATACCATGTCACTGATATTGATTTAAAGGGTTTGTTAACCCATTTATATAAGACTATGCCAGCCCCTCTATTAGAGGTTGGCATAGCACACTATGCAAGTGGTTTTCAAAAACAAGTGTTCTAAATACCAAATTTGAGCCGTCCTCAGGCCGGTCACGTGACTCGTGGCCGCTTCACAGCTCCGATAGATGTCTTCTGCAGGAGGAGCCATGATCCCCCCCCCCCCCCCGACGTCAGCTGGGGAGATCACGTGGCTGCTCGTCTCCTCTGAAGAAGCTCTGTCTCGTAGCTGTAAAGCAGCCGCGTGTCACGTGACCGACCCGAAGTCAGCTCAACTTTGGTATTTAGAACGCTTGTTTTTTTTAAACGACTTGCATAGTGTGCTATGCCAACCTCTAATAGAGGGGCTGGCATAGTCGTGTATAAATGGACTTAAACCCTTTAAATCAATATCAATGACATGGTATTGGGCTGGCAGTGACAATTGTACTTCCCGCCCCCAAGAATAGCGACGGGGGGGGGGGGGCCAGGGCAGAGACAGAGGGAGATGACAGGCAGGAGGGGGGGAGAGCAGAGGGGGACAGCTGTGTATGATGCAGGGATGTACTCTGACTACGCCCCTGATTTTTTCTGTGGTCAGTATACAGTGGATACAGGAAATGCCAGGTTCAGGGTTTCTTATTTTACAGTTTAGAGGGGGACAGATTACACAGCACTGTGCAATCTACCTTAAGGGACCGGGATCTGTTTTTTGTGGGGGGGAGGGTTAACAAACACTTTACCACTTCCTTACTGGGCATGTATACCCCCTTCCTGACCAGGTGAAATTTCAGCTTGTGGCACTGCGTCGCTTTAACTGACAATTGCGCGGTCGTGCGATATGGCTCCCAAACAAAATTGAAGTCCTTTTTTCCCCCACAAGTAGAGCTTTCTTTTGGTGGTATTTGGTCACCTCTGTGGTTTTTATTTTTTGCGCTATAAACAAAAAAAGGACAATTTTGAAAAAAAAATACAATATTTTTTACTTGTTTAATTTAGAAAAAATATATAAAAATTCAGTCTAGGCCGATACGTATTCTTCTAAATATTTTTGGTAAAAAGCAATAAGCGACTGGTTTGCGCGAAAGTTATAGCGCCTACATAATAAGGGACAGAATTTTTTTTTATTATTTATTTTTTTACTAGTAATGGTGGCGATCTGCGATTTTTATTGCGACTGCGACATTATGGCGGACACATTGGACACTTTTGGCACCATTCACATTTATACTGCAATCAGTGCTATAAATATGCACTAATTACTGTATAAATGTGACTGGGAGGAAAGTGGTTAACACTAGGGGTTGAGGAAGGGGTTAAATATGTTCCCTGTATAGTGTTCTAACTGTGGGGGGAGGGGGGGGTGACCGATCTGTGTCCCTATGTACAAGAGACACAGATCGGTCTCCTCTCTCCCTGACAGGACGCCGTCATTGTGTGAGCCAGCAATGAGAGATGATCTCATGTTTACATATGAGATCATCTCTCATTCTCCGCACAGATTGCATCGCAAATAGCCGCTCTGATTGGCCGTTCACGGCAATCTGTGATTGGCTGTGTCCAAGGGACACGGCCAGCACAGAAGTTCCCCGCTGCGCACTCTGGAGCGCGCGCGGGGAACGATGAAAGGGGCCGCCATGAAAACACGGCGCCCCAGAGAATTAGAACCACCCTGCGGCCGTATATAGTCCTACAGCCGTAGGGAAGTGGTTAAAGCAGATGTGCCAAGTAAAGGAAAACCTGAAAACATGGACCGTTGGGGGTACTTGAGAACCACTGATCTACACCATGCAAGGGGACTTACTGATACAAAACCAATAGCAACCAGTTTTGTCCAACGATTGTTATGGAAATGTTTGACTGCGACGAGTGGCTGCTGTAGAAAAGAAATGTGAACTGATAAAACAGTAATCCATGGGAACTGAACTGTAAGTGTTTATTTTTGATGTCCTGGATATAAATGTGGACGCTAAAACTATAAGACAGCAATGTCGAGAGCAGCTTTAAAACGTGATGGAATAATGCTCACCACACACCATACAATCTGAGTGTACAGATCTCCCAACTACTATGTAGTGCAAGGGTCTGTCTGTCTGATTGGCTACAAACTGATTGGGGAAATTAGAGAGCTCCTTGTAGTACATACTTTGGGTGTAAACCTAAAGTAGATTGTACAAAGATTTTATCATCAGATTGTAATGTGTATGGTGACCCTATGGGGGGGGGGTATTTACTGGACTTCTCTCAACTGGGCATATTGTGAATGTCTCAATAGTGTACAGAATAGTGATCTACTACGCTACTGCTTTTGTTATTACAGGGCAGGAGTTACAGATTCCGTATAATGAGCGGGGGCAAAGCCTTTGGATCACATTCAAGGTTCTTGTACTGCAGTGTAACCGGGAATACAAAGCCCCATTATAGTCTTTACATGATCATATAACCAAGTATGGAGACGAGAGACTGAAATGTTACAGACAGGTTATTGCATTGGTAGTCTTTTCACTGGCAAGTCAATTTGATTGCAAGTGTACTCTAAAGCTGGCCATACACCGTCAGATTTTCTTTTGAATTGTTCAACAGAACATTCTCTCTTATTGAATAAACTAATTTATTTTATTTAAAAGACTGACCTGCTTTTTTAAACAGGTTTCCATACATAATATACAATTTTTTGCCAATTAAAAACCAAATGCACAATATTTTCAATCTGACCCCAATAACTATTAGAAAAACAAATGAAGGTTCCAAAACATGAACATTTCCAAATGACCAATCCAGAATGGGACTCGCACTTGGGGGTTGATTTACTAAAACTGGAGTGCAAAATCTAGTGCAGTTGTGCATGGACACCAATCAGCTTCTATCTTCAGCTTGTAGGGACACCCACTAACACACATCTCGTTTCAAAAACACTGGAAGCGGATTGGTTTTTATGCAGAGCGGCACCAGATTTTGCACTCTCCGGTTTTAGTAAATAACCCCTGTGTATCCAGCATAAGCCCAGACTAAAAATGTACTGGAGATTTAGTCGGCTAAAACAAAATGATTGCAGAAGACCAAAATTAAAATGCCATTTTAGTCCCAAGACTAAAAACTAAATTGAAATGTGCTGCCATAACATTGGTCAGGAACATACCCCCAGCATTTAGATCCAAACGTGCAACTCCCGTCACCCAAATCTAAAATGGTTATAATAATAGGAGGTATGTTCAACAGAACAATGGAAGCTACAAAAGTGTCAAGTAGTCCACCTGAAAGTGACCAACGTCCACCATCTATACCAGGGATGGCAAACTTAAATTCATCAGGGGCCACATTAGCAGTATGGTTGCCCTCAAAGGGCCGGTTGTATCTGTAAGAATGTGTCCACTATTTATTATCATAAATAATTGTCACTGCATTTGTTTATTACTGGTTTTATGGAGCGCAGGGTTCAGGAGTTTGCTGCGTACGAAATGCAGGATACAGGAGTATGCTATGGACCGTGTGCAATATCCGACCTCTGCACCCTCCACTCTCCTATCCACCCTGGGATGGGGTAGGATGGGACGAGATGGGGTGAGATGGTATGGAGTGGGGAAGGATGGGATGGGGATGGTATGGAGGGGGATGGATACCTGACATACACTGACCTCACCTACCTGACATACATAGACCTACCCGACATACAATGACTTCACCTACCTGACATACACCCATCATGTGTCATGGCAGCCAGCCAGAAAGGAGGGGGAGGAGAGCCGCCCGAGACGGGATCTTTACAGTGCATGGTGTTGAGGCTTGTAATTGCCGCCTTCTAGAGTCTGTGGCGCCTATAATGGATGATCTCACGTCCCGCGATTGGATCTCCGGGACGTCCATCATAGGATCTGCAGGCTCCAGAAGGCGGGACCTAGGCAGCCGCCGCCATGTGTACCAAGATGGCTGACCGCTCCGGAGCTAGGCTGAAGCTGTGGCCTTTTCTAAGGCCGAGGCAGCGGTGCGCTCCGCAGATTGCGTTCTGTTGCCCGTACAACGGACGGCCCGTTGCGCGGGCCACATGGCAAGGTCTGGCAGGCCGGATTCGGCCCGCGGGCCTTGTTTGCCACCCCTGATCTATACCATGACCAGCACCCCTCAGTATGTACCTACCTCCAATAAAAACTGTGCCCTTTCTGATCATCTACCTTTCTGTGAAATGTGTTCCATTTTACCACACAAGTCCAACACAATGGGGTTGATTTACTAAAGGCAAATCCACTTTGCACTACAAGCGCACTTGAAGTGCAGTCGCTGTAGATCTGAGGGGAATCTGCAGATTTTATCATCCAATCATGTGAAGGGCAATAATGCTGTTTATTTTGCCTTACATGTCCCCCTCAGATCTACAGCAACTGCACTTCCAAGTGCACTTGTAGTGCAAAGTGGAATTGTTTTTAGTAAATAACCCCCAATGCGACGACCACTAGTTTTGCGGATACTTCATTAAAGAGGGAACACAGGAGAAAGCAATATGATAGCTAAACTTATAGTATATAAAGTGTTGTCTAGTCCAGTGTTTCCCAACTCCAGTCCTCAAGGCACACCAACAGGTCAAGTTTTCAGGATTTCCCTCAGATAATATGGCTGTGGTGATTACTAAGGCAGTGAAACTGATCAAATCACCTGTGCAAAATAATGGAAAGCCTGAAAACATGACCTGTTGGTGTGCCTTGAGGACTGGAGTTGGGAAACACTGGTCTAGTCAAAACTGTTTTTATTTTGAATAGAGTAGAAAAGGGTTAAGCCTTGTAAGGTTTTGCTGTCTGTACTAATGAGACGGTTCCCCTCACTTCTTGCCCTAGAGCAGTGTTTCTCAATTCCAGTCCTCACGCCCCCCCAACAGGTCATGTTTTCAGGATTTCCCTCAGATGAAAAGGCTGTGGTGATTACTAAGGCAGTGAAACTGATCAAATCACCTGTGCAAAATAATGGAAATCCTGAAAACCTGACCTGTTGGGGGGGCCTGAGGACTGGAATTGAGAAACACTGCCCTAGAGACATAGCAGGAAGTTAGAGGGAATCTCCCAAAGTCAAGTGCATTCTCCTCAGACAGATGTTCCCACAGCAAGCGTCCCCATTGGCAGGAGTCTCGTTACCTCTCGTTCTGGGGACAGCGCCAACGTTTTGGATTTCTACTCATGTTTTCTCAGGTTCCTGTACAGGTAGGAGGTGAAACTTCCCCAGAGAGGACATAAAGTGTGACAGAGGGAGGAACATTTCTCCACTCTATCCAAAAATATAAAAACAAACCAAACAAACCACACACACTTGGTGCCATTTGTCCCCATTGGAAGGAGGTCCTTTTACCTCTCATTCCAAAGACAACATTTTAGATTTCCCCTCAATAATGGTCACCACTACAAATAGGAGGGCAATAGTGGTCACTAGGGTTGTCCCGATACCATTTTTTTTAGAACCGAGTACAAGTACCGATACTTCCCCCCCCAAGTGGTCGCCGATACCGATACTTTTTTTAAATGTGTCCCCAAATGCAGCCATGTCCCCCACATATGCAGCCATGTCCCTCCAGCCATGTCCCTCACACATGCAGCCATGTCCCCCACATATGCAGCCATGTCCCTTCAGCCATGTCCCCCACACATGCAGCCATGTCCCCCACACATGCAGCCATGTCCCTCCAGCCATGTCCCCCACACATGCAGCCATGTCCCTCACACATGCAGCCATGTCCCTCACACATGCAGCCATGTCCCTCACACATGCAGCCATGTCCCTCACACATGTCCCCCACACATGCAGCCATGTCCCTCACACATGTCCCCCACACATGCAGCCATGTCCCTCACACATGCAGCCATGTCCCTCACACATGCAGCCATGTCCCTCACACATGCAGCCATGTCCCTTCAGCCATTTCCCTCACACCTTTGCCGAAAGCCGCCGCGCAGAGAAAATCACAGCATTCATTTGA
The DNA here is from genome assembly GCA_029574335.1 of Rana kukunoris. Lineage (NCBI taxonomy): Eukaryota > Metazoa > Chordata > Amphibia > Anura > Ranidae > Rana > Rana kukunoris. The sequence goes on along the minus strand of CM056059.1, from coordinate 47,234,327 downwards.
ATAGCCCGCGCGTATAGACACTTACCCTTGCTCGGGATTGGACAGATCACCCATCCAATCCTGAGCAAGGGGGAGTGTCTATACGCGCGGGCTATTCAAATGAATGCCATGATGTTCCCGCACACCGTTTAACCCATGCGGCGGCGGCGCGATGCGGTGGGAGGAGGGTTGGGGGGGGGGGGGGTCGCTAGTATTCTACTTAGTTATCGGGGGTATTTGCGGGAGTACAAGTCCCACAAATACTCGGTATCGGTCCCGATACTGGTATCAGTACAACCCTAGTGGTCACCCCCCACAAAAAAAAAAAAGGGGGAGTCTAACCTCCCCCCCCTCTATCAAAAACCATCAAAGCCGTGGTGATTAAAGGTAAGCATGGGGAAAATAGAAGCATAATCCAGAACATGCATTCCATTCGCAGAGTAGAGGAAGAAAAATAGAGAGAGAGTACAAAGTCATCAGAAGGCCGGGACACACAGAGCACAAGGAAGGAGTAAAAGACAGACGTAATGAGCCCCGATATGGGATTCTACAGGGGAGCGGAGGAAGAAGCATCAAGATGAAAGCAGACGATGAAACAATGTGACAACATAAACCAAGCAGACACATAAGAGCAACTCCAGTCCTCAAGGCACCCCAACAGGTCATGTTTTCAGGATTTCCCTTCAGATGAAAAGGCTGTGGGAATTACGAAGGCAGTGAAACTGATCAAATCACCTGTGCAAAATAATGGAAAGCCTGAAAACATGACCTGTTGGGGGGCCTTAAGGACTGGCGTTTAGAAATACTATTAGAGCACCAAAGAAAAACACCCACCCAACAAGACAGATACAGATAAGAGGTTAGCCTTGGCCAGAGGATTGGTGGATGGACACCTGAGATGACGATAATGTGGTTTGGTATTTTCGCCTTGATTTTCCCCAAACATGGAAGAACGCTCCACACAGACAGACGGGTGATAGGTTGCGGGGTGACGGGTACAACCAGTATGAGGGTCTCACCTTGGACCTCTCCTTCACATAGCATTGGCCCAGATGGTTTCCACACAACACCACCAGCCGATCGATCACCGAAAGGACCAGCCCAATGGCCTCGCATCCGTCTTCGGTACCAGCGATCCAGGCGATTTTGTCCCCCCGCAGGTGCTTCTTGGAGACGCCTCGGAGGTTCCCCGCTAGCTGTCCATCCTTTAGGGCCCCTTCCTGGTGCAGGTGCCTGACCTGGGCCAGAACTTGGTCCCCCAACTCTTCTCCCAAGATGTTGTCCAGGTAACAGTAGCCGGCCGAGCGCAGACGGGGGACGATGTGCTCCAGGGCCAGCTTCTCAAGGTCCACCGAGGGGCTATGCTTGAGAGGCATGGCTGGTGGGGGAAGGTGACAAGCAGGTCCCAGGGTGACAGATTACAAGTTCTCTAGGAACATTGTACCAGAGGGAGGAAGAGCTTCACCTGCCTGACACACAGTGTGACACAAGGAATGTCCATGAGCCCCACAATGGAGGAGAGTGTTCAGGCAATGACTAGAGACCAGCCTTCTATGTACATAGTGCTCTATGTATGTGCTGTCCCTGATCACCTCCTATACAGCTACGTGTCTGTATATACGGCTCCCTGCCCCCGCCAGTCTTATACAACTCTGTACGTGCGGAATGAGCGCTTTCCACTAGGCGGGTGGGGCTTGTCCCTGTATTTTAAAGCCGACAGACACGCCCAGAGGTCCCGAGCCAATCGCGGCGTTCGGCGGGCGTTGTCCGCTCTCTAGCAGGCAATGCACCGGGACGCACGTGCTCAGGGGATACATGTATGGGCAGTCGGATTGGCTGAGGCGGCCGTGGGTGGGAGCGAGTTACTAGGAGACGGCGTCTTAGAGGGCGTGCCAGCCGCCATTGAGGAATTCTGGATGTGCATGTAGCCTTTGACTGAGTAGTGCTGAGTGTAGTAAACAGAGCGAGGCGGAGGGGAGACCGAGAGGAGGATGAAGGGAGAGAGGAGGACGAAGGGAGAGAGAGAGGAAGATGAGGAGGGAGAGAGAGGAAGATGAGGGGGGAGATAGGATGAAGGGAGAGAGAGAGAAGAAGATAAGGGGAGAGAGAGGAAGATGAGAGGAGAGAGGAAGATGAGGAGGGAGAGAGAGAAGAAGATAAGGGGATAGAGAGGAAGATGAGGAGGGAGATATGATGAAGGGAGAGAGAGGAAGATGAGGAGAGAGAGAGAAGAAGATAAGGGGATAGAGAGGAAGATGAGGAGGGAGAGAGAGGAAGATGAGGGGGGAGATAGGATGAAGGGAGAGAGAGGAAGATGAGGAGGGAGAGATAGGATGAAGGGAGAGAGAGGAAGATGAGGAGGGAGAGAGAGGAAGATGAGGGGGGAGATAGGATGAAGGGAGAGAGAGGAAGATGAGGAGGGAGAGAGAGGAAGATGAGGGGGGAGATGAAGGGAGAGAGAGGAAGATGAAGGGAGGGAGAGAGAGGAAGATGAGGAGGGAGAGAGAGGAAGATGAGGGGGGAGATAGAGAAGAAGATAAGGAGATAGAGAGGAAGATGAGGAGGGAGAGAGAGGAAGATGAGGGGGGAGATAGGATGAAGGGAGAGAGAGGAAGATGAGGAGGAGAGAGAGAAGAAGATAAGGGGATAGAGAGGAAGATGAGGAGGGAGAGAGAGGAAGATGAGGGGGGAGATAGGATGAAGGGAGAGAGAGGAAGATGAGGAGGGAGAGATAGGATGAAGGGAGAGAGAGAAAGATGAGGAGGGAGAGAGAGGAAGATGAGGGGGGAGATAGGATGAAGGGAGAGAGAGGAAGATGAGGAGGGAGAGAGAGAAAGATGAGGGGGAGATAGGATGAAGGGAGAGAGAGAAGAAGATAAGGGGAGAGAGAGGAAGATGAGGAGGGAGAGAGAGGAAGATGAGGGGGGAGATAGGATGAAGGGAGAGAGAGGAAGATGAGGAGGGAGAGAGAGGAAGATGAGGAGGGAGATAGAGAAGAAGATAATGAGATAGAGAGGAGGATGAGGAGGGAGAGAGAGGAAGATGAGGGGAGAGAGGAAGATGAGGAGGGAGAGAGAGGAAGATGAGGGGGGAGATAGGATGAAGGGAGAGAGAGGAAGATGAGGAGGGAGAGAGAGGAAGATGAGGGGGGAGATAGGATGAAGGGAGAGAGAGGAAGATGAGGAGGGAGATAGAGAAGAAGATAATGAGATAGAGAGGAGGATGAGGAGGGAGAGAGAGGAAGATGAGGGGGAGATAGGATGAAGGGAGAGAGAGGAAGATGAGGGGGGAGATAGGATGAAGGGAGAGAGAGGAAGATGAGGAGGGAGAGAGAGGAAGATGAGGGGGGAGATAGGATGAAGGGAGAGAGAGGAAGATGAGGAGGGAGAGAGAGGAAGATGAGGGGGGAGATAGGATGAAGGGAGAGAGAGAAGAAGATAAGGGGAGAGAGAGGAAGATGAGGAGGGAGAGAGAGGAAGATGAGGGGGGAGATAGGATGAAGGGAGAGAGAGGAAGATGAGGAGGGAGAGAGAGGAAGATGAGGGGGGAGATAGGATGAAGGGAGAGAGGAAGATGAGGAGGGAGAGAGAGGAAGATGAGATAGAGAGGAGGAGGAGAGAGAGGATGAGGGAGAGAGAGGAAGATGAGGAGGGAGAGAGAGGAAGATGAGGAGGGAGAGAGAGGAAGAGAGGAGGGAGGGAGGGAGAGAGAGGAAGATGAGGGGGGAGATAGGATGAAGGGAGAGAGAGGAAGATGAGGAGGGAGAGAGAGGAAGATGAGGGGGAGATGAGGAGGGAGAGAGAGGAAGATGAGGGGGAGGGAGAGGAGAGGAAGATGAGGAGGGGAGAGAGGAAGAGAGGGGGGAGAGAAGAGAGAGAGGAAGATGAGGAGGGAGAGAGAGGAAGATGAGGGGGGGAGATAGGATGAAGGGAGAGAGAGGAAGATGAGGAGGGAGAGAGAGGAAGATGAGGAGGGAGATAGAGAAGAAGATAAGGGGATAGAGAGGAAGATAGGATGAAGGGAGAGAGAGGAAGATGAGGAGGGAAAGAGAGGAAGATGAGGGGAGAGAGAGAGGAGAGGAAAGAGGAGGGGAGAGAGAGAGAAGATGAGGGGGAGATAGGATGAGAGGAGAGAGGAAGAGGGGGGAGAGATGAGGAGGGAGAGAGAGAAGAAGATAAGGGGAGAGAGAGGAAGATGAGGAGGGAGATATGATGAAGGGAGAGAGAGGAAGATGAGGGGGAGATAGGATGAAGGGAGAGAGAAGAAGAAGATGAGGGGGAAGATAGGATGAAGGGAGAGAGAGGACGATGAGGAGGGAGATAGAATGAAGGGAGAGAGAGGAAGATGAGGGAGGTAGGATGAAGATAGAGAGAGAGGAAGATGATAAGGGAGGTAGGATGAAGGGAGAGAGAGGAAGATGAGGAGGGAGATAGGATGAAGGGAGAGAGAGGAAGATGAGGAAGGTCGGATGAAGATAGAGAGAGAGGAAGATGAGGAGGAAGGTAGGATGAAGGGAGAAAGAGGAAGATGAGAAGGGAGATAGGATGAAGGGAGAGATACAGGTGTAAAGATACGACAGCGCACATTTTGACTTACGTCGCTGTATCTGGAGATACGCCGACGTAAATCGTTTCTGAATCCCGGCCATAGTGTCTAAAATAGGGGATAGATTTATGGCATTTTTATTATTATTATTTTTTTACTAGTAATGGCAGTGATCTGCGATTTTTAGCGGGACTGCAACATTGCGGCAGATAGATCGGACACTTTTTTGGGACCATTGACATTTATACAGCGATCATGGCTAAAAAGCCACTGATTACTGTAAAAATGTCACTGGCAGGGAAGGGGTTAACACTAGGGAGCGATGAAGGGGTTATATGTGTTCCCTCGTTGGTGTTTCTAGGTGTGGGGGGGTGGGACTGAATGGTGGAGGAGACATATCGCTGTTCGCAATTACTACAAACAACAGATCTGTCTCTTCTGTCAGAAGGAGGATTTGTGTGTTTACACACACAAATCCCCATTCTGGCTCTCATGCTCGCGATCGCGGGTGGCTGAATGCGTTTGCGCCCGATGACCACACGCATCGGTTTCCCGCCATTATGGCTCTTAAAGGAGGCGCCATACATATACGGCAATTGCTAGATGGTTTGAGGTGGGGTGGGGTTGCTATGTGTTTGTTAAGTGCCTGTATCCCATTGTTCTATTGTGTCTGTCTGCCTTGGGAGAAGGGTATTATAGGATGTGAGGAGGGAGGGTGTTAGGGATCAGGTAGGAGACTGAGTTGATGAGGTCGGCCTCTCTTATATCACCTGTCCTGGCTCAGCTGAAGGTGAGACAGAGGAAGCTGGAGGGACAAGAGTGCCTGTCAGGGTTCAGCGGTCTGGAGCAAGTTGTGGTGTGCAGAGCAGGAAACAGCCAGGCAGGTAACCAAGGGTTAACAGTAACCAGGAGCAGGGTCTCAGGGATAGCCAGGTTTGTCAGCAGGTGGGCAGAAAGGTACCAAAACATAAACAGAGCCAGAGTGAGGAACGGGGCCGGGTCAGAGATGGGAAGCAGTACAGGAACAGAACACAGAGCCAAGAGCAAGCCGGGTCTTAAACTGGGAGAACAAACATGATCAGAACAGGATTCAGGAACACAAGTATAGCCTGCCTGTAATACAATGGCCAAGACTTGTGCGGACAAACCCCCCTCCACAGCTCTTCACTGGGAAGATCAGTGTATTGGAAAACAAGGGGAGAGGCGCCTCTAAGGCCTCGTACACACGATCAAATCTGTCTGCTGGAAACAGTCGGCCCGACCGTCCCAGCAAACGGTTTCGACCGTGTGTACGGGCAAGGGAACCTGTCCGCCCGACATGTCTGCTGGTTAGTATGCTAACCAGCAGACATGTCTTCTCGCACACGCGCCAAATAATTTCGACGCATGCGCGGAAGTGTTTTACTTCCTGGTGCGGTGACGTGGCGGCGTCAACGTCGCCGCCACGTCACCGACACCTCAGCGCGCTGTCTGCTGGCGGGGATTTTGGTTTGCTTGTGTGTACACGCGAGCAAACCAAAATGCCAGCAGACAGATCTGTTCAAATCGGTCGGACAGACCGTTTTGAACAAATCAATTGCCTCGTGTGTACGAGGCCTAAGAGTAGATGTTTAGATGATTTAATCGGTTTAATACATACAGGCAACTCACGTTTAGTAGAGTAAAAACAAGCATTGTATAGATTTACTTGGGTGGAATAATTTCTCAGGTCAGTCACTGTTGTTCTTGTGCACTGCGCTGTCTGCAGTAGTCCTTTTCCAACCGCTGTAAGGTGTTGGGGCCGGCGGCGGTGGTAAAGATGCAGGGTCAGGCTGGAATTTTGAATTCTGCGGCAATCCAAACGTAGTGACTTCAGAGCTGGAGCACTGCGATGACGCGGCAGTCGCGCTCCTTTATCAAGCTCTTGAGGGACAGCGACCCGGTCCGAAGCTCCGGGACCACGGGACCCGATCGACGCTGGAGTCCTGCGATCGGTCCCCGGAGCTAAAGAACGGGGAGAGCCATGTGTAAACACGGCTTCCCCGTTCTTCACTGTGGCGGCGTCATCGATTATGTGATCCCTTTTATAGGGATACACAATCAATGACGTCACACCTACAGCCACACCCCCTACAGTTGTAAACACACATTAGGTCACACATAACCCCTTCAGCGCTCCCTTGTGGTTAACTCCCAAACTGCAATTGTAATTTTCACAATAAACAATGCAATTTAAATGCATTTTTTGCTGTGAAAATGACAATGGTCCCAAAAATGTGTCAACATTAGTAGTAAAAAAATAATAATTAATAAAAATGTAATAAAACCATACCCTATTTTGTAAACGCTATACATTTTACGCAAACGAACCGATAAACACTTATTGCGATTTTTTTTTACCAAAAATAGGTAGAAGAATACATTTCGACCTAAACTGAGGAAACATTTTTTTTTATATATATTTTTGGGGGATATTTATTATAGCAAAAAAGTAACAAATATTGGATTTTTTTCAAAATTGTCGCTCTATTTTTGTTTATAGCGCAAAAAATAAAAACCGCAGAGGTGATCAACTACCACCAAAAGAAAGCTCTATTTGTGGGAAAAACAGGACGCCAATTTTGTTTGGGAAACACGTCGCACGACCGCGCAATTGTCTGTTAAAGCGACACAGTGCCGAATCGCAAAACCTGGCCGGGTCCTTTAGCTGCCTAAAAGTCCGGGTCTTAAGTGGTTTAGGGCTCTTTTACATGGATAACAGTGCCTACCACCTGGTGAAAAAGCGATCTGTGGTAAATTGCGTTACAGAGGCCAGCTTGGCGATGGCTTTTAGGCATTTAGAAGGCAATCCAATGACCTCCTGAAGGTCTTTTTTTTATCCCAAGGGGGATTTTGTATTAGAATACCACAACCACAAGCCAGGAATTTGGCTTGTGGTTTTGGCGCCTTCCCTTGGAAAGTTATGGGAACATTTGGCAGGCGGTGCTGCCTGTCAAACATTGCTAGCCAAATTAAAATTTCCATTGCTGCAGCATGTGTACAGCACCATCTGGCTAACATTGGTAGAATTTATGTGGGTGGTAAAACCAAGGCTCAACTGCCTGTTCTTACTGCCCCTGGCCATCGATGTGAAAGAGCCCTTAGAGGAATTGGCTTGGTTAAAGCTTAATAAAGCAATGGGTCCTGATGGTATTCATCCCAGAGTTCTAAGACAACCAAAAGGTATAGCTGTTGGACTATAACTGATCTTTTTAATCCATATTTTCTAACAGACGTTTCCCATGACTGGCAGACAGCTAATAGTGTACATATCCACAAGAAGGGTAATAAGGAAGAAGCTGGAAGGATCAATAATTATTTAAAACCACACAACGAGGGCAGAGCATGGCAGGCTAATCTGGGTGAATTGTTTGATTGTATCACAAATTTTTTGGACTAGGGTGGTGCTGTGGACATAACAATATCTCGATTTCAGCAAAGCATTTGATATGGTTCCACAGAATGATCTCATAAAAAAAGTTGTACTAGTTAAGACTTAACCATTGAGTGATTCAGTGGATATGCAGTTGGCTGAGCACAAGTTCCCATTGGGCCAATTTGAGATGTCAGATCACATGCCAAATCGGAGCCTTTTGCCGGCAACGGCACAGTTCCTGCACTACTTTTGGTGACTTCAGGGGCGATTTTAATAGACATCTGTGCATAACATCTCTCAAATCTCCCCTAACTCGCAATGAAATACAGGTTTGAAATCGTGCGAGTTCAGCTGAACTTACAATGTCAAACCTGCCCTCAGTGTGAACCTGGGCTAAAGGATAAATATTAGGGTGTGGTTGTAAGTGGTCTTCATTCAGAACAGAGATCAGTCACTAGTGGTGTACCACAAGGCTCTATACTAGGTCCAGTTCTTGACTGAGAGACCTGCAGAATGCAGAGGCTCCGATTATCTATAAAACATTAAACACTTGACCAATCCCCCCTTCCAAATTGACCAGACGACACATTTTATTTGGAGTCGAATGGCCATAGCAGCCTTTTATTACAAACCATTAAATACAACATTCACAAGAAAAGGATTTAACCACTTCTCGCCCGGTCAATGGACAATTGACGTCCAGGAAGTGGTTGTGAAATCCTGACTGGACGTCTATTGACGTCCTGCAGGATTTCATGCCGGCGCGTGCCCCTGGAGATGCGCAGCACAGTGATCGGTGATCAGTCTGACACCCTGCATCTCCGAACTCGGCGGAGACTCTTTACCACGTGATCAGCCGCGTCCAATCACGGCTGATCACGATGTAAACAGGAAGAGCCGTTGATTGTTTTTCCTCACTCGCGTCTGACAGACGCGAGTAGAGGAGAGCCGATCGGCGGATCTCCTGACAGGGGGGGGTTCGCGTTGATTGTTTATCAGTGCAGCCCCCCCTCAGATGTCCACACTGGACCACCAGGGAAGGGCAAAAAAAAGGGGCAAAAAAAAAGGCAGTAAAAAAATAAAAAGGGCAGTAAAAAAAAAAAAAGAATAGATGCCAATCAGTGGCCACAAATGGGCACTGACTGGCAACACGGACCCCTCAGTGTCCATCAGTGCCACAAAAAGGGGTTTGGAGGGGACGAGAGCCCCCAGAAAGCAAAAAAAGGCAGGTCAACAACGGCTTAAGGTACAAAAATATGAAAAAGGCTTTATTAGGGGTGGGGGTATCATATACATTAAATATCAAGCATATGTGAGGAACATATAATGTATTTGCTGCAGCACGTTTTTTATTATTAAATTGTTAGGTATTGTGAGATATATTGTGTTATAATGGATACATTGTTCCTCACATATGCTTGATATTTAATGTATATGATATTCATATTTTTGTACTTTAATCTGTTGTTGACCTGCCTTTTTTTGCTTTCTGGGGGCTCTCTTGTCCCCTCCAAACCCCTTTTTATGTAGCTTTTTTGCTTGTTGGCAGGTATCCCATCCACCCATGACGAATCGGCTGGTACACTAATTAATAATTTAGGTTAACTCTAAAGGGAGAGTGGATTCCAGGATGCCCATCTGTGCCACCCATAAGTACCCATCAGTGCCGCCCATGAGTGCCCATCTGTGCCGCCTATGAGTGCCCAGTGCGGCCTATGAGTGCCCATCAGTGCCGCCTATGAGTGCCCATCAGTGCTGCCTATGGGTGCCCATCAGTGCTGCATACCAGCGCTGCCTATTAGTGCCCATCAGTGCCGCCTATCAGTGTCCAACAGTGCCGCCTCACCGGTGCCCATCAGTGCCGCCTCACCGGTGCCCATCAGTGCCACCTCACCGGTGCCCTTAATCGAAGTAGAAAACTTACTTATTTACCCAAAAAATGAACAGAAAAAAATAAAAGCGTTATTTTTTTCCAAATTTTCGGTCTTTTTTTAGTTGTTGCGCAAAAAATAAAAACCGCAGAGGTGATCAAATACCACCAAAAGAAAGCTCTATTTGTGGGAACAAAATGATAAAAATTTCATTTGGGTACATGTAGCATGACCGCGCAATTGTCATTCAAATTGCGACAGTGCTGAAAGCTGAAAATTGGCCTGGGCGGGAAGCTGCGTAAGTGCCTGGTATGGAAGTGGTTAAATGCATATAATAAAGTCAATGCATAACAAATAAACCAACCTCAGCTTATGCCCGGTCTAAGGTCTTTGAAGGTCTATATACTCATGATTAAGTGGTTGTATCTGCCACCCAATCAAAGGTCCCTAACCTCAACTACACTGGCTCAGGGACAATTAACCACTTACATACCGTACTACAAGATAAAACGTAATTAATGCCCCGATGTTACCACTGTATTGTGAGGAAGAGACACCCATACCTCAAATGGGCCCAGCCCAAAATTTTCCACAGTTAGGAAGGGACACCCATACCTCTGATAGGCCCAACCCACAATTTTCCACAATTATTTAACTAACACCACCTTCAAAGACCCAATAGACCCCCTCCCTGATGTTACCACCGTATTGTTAGGAATGGGCACCCACAATTTTTTAACTAGCACCGCCTTCAAAGACCAATAGACCCCCTGCCTGCTGCTATGACAAGAAAATAAGGTCTAAGGCAGGGGTGCCCAACCAGTGGCCCGGGGGCCACATGTGGCCTGCGGAGCCCTCTGATGTGGCCCGCGACCTCCTGCTCTGGAAGTGCACCACACCTGCAGGATATATAATAGAAGTCTATGGCAAAGTGCAGCTAAACCGCAGGAAAGCCACAGGTGCACTGCATTACACCCTCAGTGTAGGTATACTGCAGCGCATCAGTGTGAAAGCAGCCTTAGGCCCCCTTGACACGATCAGTCTGACCCAAATGGACCCTTCATTCACCTCTATTGAGCCACAGATGTAAACAGATTTGTGTCCGTTTTACACACAAGTACCTCTAATTCGAGTCACAAAAAAAACAGAAGGGGGAGATTTGTCCCCTTCCATCTGGGAAGATCAGATTGGAGGGCCAAAAGAGTAGAGTGGGCTGTGCCCCTGTCTGCTCTGCATATGCTGAGTGGACATGGGCCTGTCATCTACCCGTTCCGCTCATTGTGGCCTGTGACCGGTTAACAAGTCGCTTAAGTGGCCCTCGCTCTTCAAAAGGTTGGGCACCCCTGGTCTATGGTCTTAGAGAGCATCCGGTTGTATCTGCCACCCAGTCATAGGTCCCCCAGCCCAGGAGTCTCCAAACTATGGCCCTCCAGGTGTTCAGGAACTACAATTCCCATCATGCTTAGTCATGTCTATGAATGTCAGAGTTATACAATGCCTCATGGGAAGTGTAGTTCCACAGCATCTGGAGGGCCGTAGTTTGGAGATCCCTGCCCCAGCCCCAACTACACCGGCTCAGGGACAATATACCACTTGTGTACTACCAGATACAACCTAACGTTACCACTGTATTGCAGAGGATATTGCACAGTATTACCTCAGATAGGCCCAACCCACAATTTTCCACAGATATTTAACCAGCACCACCTTCAAATACCCAATAGACCCCCTACCTGCTGCTATGACAAGTAAATAAGGGGCCAAGAAATTGAATGGCAAACTAACAACATAAAACCCACTGCAAATACCCCAGCACCTTGAGAAAGTGAGAGGCTCCCTCAAACCAAAACAAACAAGGGACGGAGGGAGGGAGAAAACTGTCTGATGCTGTGACGAGCTCTGACTGAGCCGTGACACGACCCCCTGTTAGCAGAGTATTGAAATCATGCTGGAAGCTTGTTGTATGTAGTAATACAGCTTTACTTTCTAGGAGAAATAAAAAAGCATGAATGAAGAAACATGAACACAGGAACAGGGAGCATCCAAGTACATAGAGAAAGGATAGACCAACATCCTGTTATAGCATAGATAACATAACTATACACTATAATATGACAGCGCCACCTGCTGCTTAAATAGGCATATACAGTATATTGTTAGTTTATAAACAACTTTGCCATTGTACTTTTACAACCCCCCCTCCTCTCTACCCACTACAGGATACACACTCTGCCTTGAACTCTTCAATCTGCTAAGCAGCCTGCATCATATCAAAATCACCCACTAATACACCGCCTCTTCTGCAGGCCCCAGTCACGCTGGCCCTCCTAGTTTAAAGGGTCACTTTTTTTCCCGCTAAATAGCTTCCTTTACCTTACTGCAGTACTGGTTTCATGTCCTTATTGTTCGTTTTTGCTTTGAAGTTGCTGTAATCCTGCTCTGTTCTCCACACTTCCTGCTTGTCTGTTTCCTTATAACCACAGTGCTGGGAGCTTTCTCACGGTGGTCTAAGCTGTCATTACTATGTGTCTAAAACTTCCCAGAACCAATCAGATTCATTTTAAAAACAAAACACTGCCCTGGATTTGTTTGTTTTTGTTCTGTGTGTCTATTTCTACTTCACAGAAACATGAAGCCAGTTCAAAAGTGAAACTAACCTGCAGGCACATTATATGACTGATTTTTATCTATTTTTAATCATTTTGAAAAGGAATCAGTTAACTTTTATCCCTCTATACCCTGTAAACAGTCATTTTAGCAAAAAAATGTTTTTCCTTTAGTGACCCTTTAACTTAGCTCCAGGCCATATACTATTTAACTAACTTCAGTGATAAAACTAAAAGTTGACTTCAAACTAGGAAAATTTAAAACTATCCTAAGAAAGTATTTTTACACAAAAGAATAGTTTATGCTTGGAACCAAGGGCGGATCCAGAGTCTAGTCTCGGGAGGGGCACTGCCAGAAAATAGGGTGTTGCTTAGGCGGCGTACACACGGCCGAGGTTCTCGCTGAAAACCAGCGAGAACCTCGCTGGAATGTGCATTCCAGCGAGGACCTCGGCCGTGTGTACGGTCTCGGCGAGCTTCCCGTCGGGAAGCCCGTCGAGCAGAAATAGAGAGCACGCTCTCTATTTCCTTGACGGCCCGCCTTGATGAATGGCTGGTTGCCATTCCCGACGGGCGGGTCGCCGATTTCGACGGCCGGCAGAGAGCCTCGACGGGCGGAACGATGTGTTTTGCCCGTCGAGGATCTCTGCCGTGTGTACGCGGCCTGACAGAACTCAATTAGGTGTCCGATGTGTCCGCTGCAATGTTGCAGTACCGCAAAAAAATCAATGATTGCCGCCATTACTAGTAAAAAATATTTAAATATAAATGCCATTAATCTATCCCATTGTTTCTAGATGATTGTCAGGGACTGCAGACATGGTACAAGAGATGGTCAGAGACTGCAGACATGGTACAAAAGAAGGTCAGAGAATGCAGACATGGTACAAGAGATGGTCAGAGAATGCAGACATGGTACAAGAGATGGTCAGAGACTGCAGATATGGTACAAGAGATGGTCAGAGACTGCAGATATAGTACAAGAGATGGTCAGAGAATGCAGACATGGTACAATAGATGGTCAGAGACTGCAGACATGGTACAAGAGATGATCAGAGACTGCAGACATGGTACAAGAGATGGTCAGAGACTGCAGACATGGTACAAGAGATGGTCAGAGAATGCAGACATGGTACAAGAGATGGTCAGAGACTGCAGATATGGTACAAGAGATGGTCAGAGACTGCAGATATGGTACAAGAGATGGTCAGAGACTGCAGATATGGTACAAGAGATGGTCAGAGACTGCAGACATGGTACAAGAGATGGTCAGAGACTGCAGACATGGTACAAGAGATGGTCAGAGACTGCAGACATGGTACAAGAGATGGTCAGAGACTGCAGACGTGGTACAACGGATGGTCAGAGACTGTAGACGTGGTACAGGAGATGGTCAGAGACTGCAGACGTGGTACAAGGGATGGTCAGAGACTACAGGCGTGATACAAGGGATGGTCAGATACTGCAGGCATGGTACAAGGGATAGTCAGAGACTGCAGGCATGGTACAAGGGATGTTTAGAGACTGAAGACATGGTACAAGAGATCAATGCAGCCTCATCAGTGCCCATCATTGCAGCCTCACTGTGCATATGAACGCAGCCCCACCTTTGTATATGAATCCAGTCCCACCTTTGTATATGAATCCAGTCCCATCTTTGTCTATGAATCCAGTCCCACCTTTGTCTATGAATCCAGTCCCACTTTTGTCTATGAATCCAGTCCCACCTTTGTCTATGAATCCAGTCCCACCTTTGTCTATGAATCCAGTCCCACCTTTGTCTATGAATCCAGTCCCACCTGTGTCTATGAATCCAGTCCCACCTTTGTCTATGAATCCAGTCCCACCTTTGTCTATGAATCCAGTCCCACCTTTGTCTATGAATCCAGTCCCACCTTTGTCTATGAATCCAGTCCCACTTTTGTCTATGAACCCAGGCCCACTTTTGTCTATGAACCCAGGCCCACTTTTGTCTATGAACCCAGTCCCACTTTTGTCTATGAATCCAGTCCCACTTTTGTCTATGAATCCAGACCCACTTTTGTCTATGAATCCAGACCCACTTTTGTCTATTAATGCAGCCACACTGTGCATGGCACTCACCATGGCATTACCTCGATCACACACAGCAGGTATCTCCTCTCCCGACGTGTGTCATGGAACAAACAGGAGCTGTAGGTCTGTGTTCGGCAGGGCAGTGTGCTCTAGCAAGGTCCCCCCTAGACGGGCTTGTGTGATAGACAAAACACTGATTCAATCAGTGTTCCATCTCCATCTACTATCACACGAGCAGGTCTAGCACAGGCAGCACAACCGAACACAGATCCAGCTCTCACACACAGCCAGAGATGCCCAATGTCATACACGCATGAGAGAGGGGAATGCTGCAGTCAGCTACAGCTCAAAGCAGCCTCAGGACAGGCAGCCTACCGGCCCTGGTGATGAGAGAGAGAGAGTGAGAGACTCGGCAGCGGCAGCTGCAGGCAGGCACGGACTGGGACAAAAAATAGGCCTGGGCATTTTAGACTGAGCAGTGGGAGAAGTGTCAGAGCTGGCTATGATACCCCCAGCTGATCTCTCTCTATCTGGCGCTGTGTTGGTGGTGTACACCCCTGGGGAGACGTGACATACGGCCCGCTGGCCGCCGAGGGCCGTTAGCAGGCCGCAATCGGCCCACGGGCTGAAGCCGGCACGCGGCCCACAGGCATTTGCTAGGTTTGCCCTATGGCCAGTCAGGCCTGGCTGCAGGCACCGCAAAGCAGTTTTTTTTTTTTAAGCCAATGTGACATGAATGCCTCAGGGGGGGGGGGCAATTGCCCTGTTGCCCCCCCCCCCCTGGATCCGCCGTTGCTTGGAACAGACTCGGAATCAGTCAACAGAAGATAAATACAAACATATCTGGGATAAACACACAGTGGGTATAGAAAATAATCGCACCCCCCGTCCTTTAAAATAATCAATGCATTGCAGCCTGCAATGAAGACAGGTGCAGTTTTTGTTTTATCCAGCTGTATCACCATCCAAATAGCACTATTCCTACAGTAAAGCATGGAGGTGGTAATATCCTGTTATGGGGGTTTTTCTCATCCGAATAACCAAAAATATGTCTGAATTTGTATTCGGGCCAAAACTAATTGCACATGTCTAGTGTGTGTTAGACCTCCAAGCAGACCACTGATTCCAAACCAAACAAGGGTTCTCCTCTACAGCATGCTGACTAGGGATGAGCCGAACATACCCGCATTCCGTTCGCACCAGAACCGTCAAACAGACCGACCGTTCGCGTGAACATTTAGAACCCCATTGAAGTCTATGGGACTCGAACGTTCAAATTCAAAAACGCTCATTTTAAAGACTAATATTCAAGTTATTGTTGGAAAACGTCTTTGAGAACCAGGGTCTTGCCCCAGGGAACATGTATCAATGGAAAAAAGTTTAAAAAACTGTAGTTTTTTCAGGAGCAGGACTCCAGAAAAAGTGACCGTTTTTAAAACTTTTTTCCATTGATACATGTTCCCTCGGGCAAGACCCGGGTTCTCAAAGACGTTTTCACAGGCAAGCTATAGACACCCAGCAGGTACAATATTTAAATGTTTTTTTTTTATTTTTTATTATTTAAAGCGGAGTTTCACCCTAAATATAAGATCTCCCATGCGCTTCAGCATACTGGCGTCAGCGCCAGTATGCTGGGTTTTTTTTTTTTTTATAGCACACTTACTGTTTTATCGTAGAAATCCTTTTCTGTCCCCCGCGGTGGACGGCGCCAGTACAGCGCGTCACATCTTCCTAAGATACCCGATATGGACTCGGGTATTTCCGGCGCTATGCGGCGCCTGCGCACAGACCTAGGAGCTGACTGCGCAGGCGCCGTATTTCTCCGAGTCCTATTTCGGAGAAATACGGCGCCTGCGCAGTCAGCTCCTAGGTCTGTGCGCAGGCGCCGCATAGCGCCGGAAATACCCGAGTCCATATCGGGTATCTTAGGAAGATGTGACGCGCTGTACTGGCGCCGTCCACCACGGGGGACAGAAAAGGATTTCTACGATAAAACAGTAAGTGTGCTATAAAAAAAAAAAAACCCAGCATACTGGCGCTGACGCCAGTATGCTGAAGCGCATGGGAGATCTTATATTTAGGGTGAAATACCGCTTTAAGTATCATTAAAATCACTGCTCCGGGAGCAGTGATTTTAATAATGTTTAAATAAAAATAAAAAATAAAATATTCCTTTAAATATTGTACCTGCAGTGCTGGGTATCTATAGTTTGCCTGTGAAAATGTCTTTAAGAACCCGGGTCTTGCCCGAGGGAACATGTATCAATGGAAAAAAGTTTTAAAAACGGTTTCTCAAAGACGTTTTCACAGGCAAACTATAGACACCCAGCAGGTACAATATTTAAAGGAATCTTTCATTTTTTTTATTTAAACATTATTAAAATCACTGCTCCAGGAGTTACTCACATGATCATCACAGGAGTCCGACTCCTACGAGTCACAGCAGCAGGTGCTGCCAGGTCCCCCTGCGCGCTGTAGTTCCCTCTGCCCTGGGACTGGGTGAAGAGCAACGCATCGGCTGCGGCACCTGAAAAAAAATGGCTGCTGCCGGCCCCCGACAGGCACATTGCGCATGTACTGCCGCTGCTCGGGAAAGCCCAAAAACGATTGGCTGTTCTCGGGCAGACGGCACATGCGCAGTGGCATCTAAGCGCAGGGCGGCGCCATTTTTAAATGCAAAGCCGCACCGTCCACCCAAAGCTAAGTCACACTGAGCCTCTGGCCCTGCATGCAACTACTTTTTCAGATAAAAAGAAAAAAGAAAAAGTATTAACTTTTTATAGCCAGCCTACACACAGAAGGGGAGGAGGATATAAGGGACCTCTTTGTGTATGTTTAGGTGACCAGGGGGTGAGGGGTGAAGATGGGGGGGCGCCACAGGATTAGCTTGCACAGGGCGCCTGAACACCTAAGGCTTGCCCTGGGCATGCGTACACTGCAGAATAATACAAGACATATTATGAAAGCTGCAAAAACATGGACTCTTCACAGAACTATCTGTGTGAATCAATCACAGTAAAATGTTACTGCAAAACATAGTCTATAAAATTCTATAACAACAGAGATTCCAGCTGACAATCGTTACTTCAGTAAAAAAAAAATCAGAACACAAATAGCTACTTGCGCTTATCTGTATAAACAAAATGCCTCTCAGTGAATTACAGGGTAGCTCTGGTAACACAGGCGATCAAGTAGAGGGACAGCCAACTGGAACTGGAGAACTTTCTTAGGCCTCTTGCACACTGCAGCTTGAAAAAGCCGAGTACAGCTTATGTTTTTACTGAGCTAAATTACAGCTGGTTAATTGTAATGTGCCTATGCACACAGGCACGTAAACAAGCGCTGTGTATTCTTCAGTAAAAAAAAAAATTTTGGTCAGTAATTTATGCCTAATGCACGCAAAAACTTGCTCATTTGCATGCAAATTTCCATTAACATATTTTGAATGAGAGCATAAGCTTGAGCGCATGCACGCGAAAATGTACACGCAAATATATACAAAAGAAAAACGGATGAAAAAATAGATGATCACAAGGCCTCAAAAACTAGAGTTCCCCACAGTATTTGGGTCTTCATGCATTTAGGCTCTGGGTTGGCTTTCTACATGCCAGTTCTGACAGTGGAGGGTTAGCTCTGGATGTGTGCCGCTCAGGCTCAATACACGGGGGATATATACAAACAGGTGCCTCCGTGACTGCTGCTAGGAGTGCTGGCTAGGGATGGAGCCCACCCTGGCTCCTGTAGCCATTTAAAAAGAGAAAGGATGCCCCCTAGTGCCACACATCTGAGGAATTCTAAGAAGGTGAGCAGAATAGCAACCTCAGTCTGGACTCCAACTAGGCCACACAGTGCTGCTGCTAGAAATCATGGGGGTCCCGTACAGCCTACAAATATACTCAAACAAGATTTTCACAAAAAATAATCAAAAAACATCATTAGCAGACACAAATATAATAGAGAACTTGTGTGAATTGTGAATTAACCCTTTTTTAATAATTTTTTTAAAATTGTATTAATATATATATATATTTTTTAATTAACAGGACAAGGAATTTAACAGTGCCACTGGAGGGGAGGGGGTGCAGCACAGTGACAGTGACAGGGGGGGGGGGGTGCATGGGGGCGATCAGAAGTAGGCAGAACAAGGAGGGGGATCAGTGCGAGGGATGCGATTACAGGAAAGATGCCCTGTGTCTGTCTCTCCCTGCAGCAGCTGAAAGCCAGCAGGAGGGAGAGAAACTGACATTCAGCAGCTGCAGAGAGCCGCACAGGGCATCTTTCTGTAATTGGACCTCCGCCCGACCACACCCATTTCTCCTGCTGTTTGGGCCCCCCTGTGTGCCCTGGCCCCCTACAGGAGGACTGGTGGTCCCGCCTATCAGCAGCCCTGAGACCACACCCTAGCATGTTTGGAGCCCAGGCTGAGGTTGCCACTCCACTCATCTTTTTAGAATCCTTGGATGTGCGGCACTACAGGACACCCCTTTTCTTTTTGACAGTAGAGGGCTGCTCACTTGGCTGCAAATCACTTACTTTGCTACCCATGTTTCATCTGGTGTATTCTGTCTGAGCTGCTGAGGGAGGAAAGTTGAGGAACATAGCTTCCCTGGGCATCCAGAAACCCAGAGAGTTGTGGAAGATGGAGGTAAAGGGGCCAGAAACTGCATCTAAGCTTGACGAATAAATGGGCACTCTAATAGACAACCTGGTACTTATGGGTATGTGGTAATGCTTGACTTTCTCCTCTGCATCCGACACTGCTTGGTGTGTAAAGTGGCCTTTTCTCAGGCCTAGTGTCTTTCACATGGAGTGAGGTTAGCTTAACAAGTTTTGAGTTTAAGAAACTTTCAAGGTGCTCTGGTAGCAGATAGGGCAGCAGGGGGGTGCAGGAAGGTGAATGCTTGTCTTTACCACAGGCTAGAAAGGCTGACAATTGGGCACTGCTGCTTCCAAAAAAAGCTCCACCAGTTGCTAAGTATATGTATTCTAATCATTACAAATGGTATGTATTTACCACCAAAACTTGGAATTGTGCCTTGTTATTGTTTTTGTTAAGGGGAAATCTAATTAGTAATATGCACAAAGGTTACTGGAATAACTTGGCACTATGGCATATTAATTATTGTTTTTCATGAAAGTCTTTTTGTTCTCAAAAGCTTTTACTATAGTATTTTCTCAACATTGTCACACCTGTTTTAAGTATACCATTTTGTTGCATTCTCATTCATGTTTTACGGGTTTAGGACAGCAATGTTCCTCTATGCATGAATTCCATAAGCCTCTTCAATTGTTTTCACTGTGGACTTAGAATGGTTGCAATACCCAATATAGTTACAGTAGCAGTACCAGCAGACATGGGCAGCAAAGAGTGGTTACAGAACAGATAAGAATAGGAGTCACCAATTCTTCACCACCCTAAGTTTCCCTCTCCCTTATAGCTCCTCTGTGTGTTCCTCTTGGTTAGGATTCCCTCCTAAGGCTGGGTTTATATATGTGCGAATTGGATGTAGGTTTCTTTGCATGCAATTTGCATGACATGCGTATGTGCCTGGCTCGCAATAAAGCCAGTTCACACAGGTCCAAGGCTGCCGTGGTCTGCATTCCAAAAGGGTCCTGTGCTAGTTTGGGTCCAGTTCAGGTGAACGTTCTGGAACATTCTGGACATATGTGGATCCGGCCAAGACTATATTTCTTTAACCTATCAAATAATAAGATACTTCCCTCATTACATTTGCAATTCAGGAACTCCAAGTCCTCTCAAGAGCTCCTCCTTGTCATTAGTAATGCTTGTTATTTTTTACTGGATCAACATCCAAATAACTTTGTACTTCACCATATCTGAGCTTATGCTGGGGATTCCCATGACTTAGCAATTAATTATTTATCAGAGCACACAATGTTTTTTGGGAGTGGTGATATTTGTAATAAGGCGAAATACGTCCAACTTCTGATGGTGGAGTGGCTCTTGACATCTAACGTAAGGGGAGGGGATGCGCTGGACATCTTAGGCCCTGTACACACGATCAGACATGTCTGATGAGACTTTTCTGACGGACCGTTTTCATCAGACAACTCTGAATTTGTCTGATGTGCGTACACACCATCGGACCAAAATTCGATCAGACCAGAACGCGGTGACGTAGAACACAACGACGTGATGAAAAAACGAAGTTCAATGCTTCCAAGCATGCGTCGACTTGATTCTGAGCATGCGCGGGTTTTTGGTTCGATGCTTTTATGTACTAACCATCGAACCTGTCCGACGGACAGGTTTCCATCGGACAGATTTTAGAGTTGAAAATGTATTTATTGGTAACGTAATAAACAATTCAAAAAGATACAGAAGGAAACAATAGACAGTGTTACATAAAGTGACAATCGTGAGTGGACATGTAACTTGAGTCAGCCCAATGGCTATCGCCCATAGCATAACTCATGATGCCTTATAAGAAATAATGTGTATCAACGGTCGTCCTTAGGAGCCAGAGACGACTCCCGTCAAAAGGGTGTCATTGTTTCCGATCAGGGAATATATGGCAAATTCAAAGTAAAAGAAAAAAGAGAAGAGGGGAGCGATCCCAAAAAGGTTGTGGAAAGGAAGAGAATGGAAAGGAGAGAAGATAGAGCAGGGAAGGGTAAGCGACAGTAGGAAAAGAGCACAGGGGCTGCTGTGTGAACACTTGCGGGGTAGGGTTATCAGGAGGACAGTGGGGGGGGACATCAGGAGGTACATGCCTCGTCCAGCCCAATAGTAGATTCACAGGTTAGGACGATCGTATTGGGAGTGGTAACATATTGGTGAGAGTATCAGAAGCGGAGAAGTGGAGCCAAACAGACCACAGCATCTTGAAATTTTCAAAGGTGTCATTGTCAAGGGCCAGCATCTCCTCCATTCTCATGGTATCATTCATGATCGAGACCCACCGTGATAAGGGGGGTGTGACAGTCGACTTCCAAAATGAGGGTACGAGCTGTCTCGCTGAAGACATAAAAAAACGGAGAAGACTTTTCTTCTGCGTCCATCGGACAGATTTTAAAGCTTTGGTCCGATGGAAAACGGTCCGATAGGCCGTACACACCATCGAACTGGTCCGATGAAACCGGTCTGCAGACCTGTCCGATCGTGTGTACGCGGCCTTACAGATACAACTGGCACTTTTGAGAGAGAGAGGAGCCGGACTGCCAGAGTTGGGAGTAGACAGACCCCCCCCCCCCAGAGGCACTCGCCATCCTTCTCCATGCCCCTGGTGGCAATGGCGGGTGTGAGGGGGGCCTCCCACTCACCCTGCCCTACCTGCTCCACTTGGGAGCCCAACTGGGGCCCCAACAGGGCAGAGGGACTCCCCCTATGAGGGAGTGAGGGGGCCTAGCCCACCCAGCCAGCCCCATAGGTCCTTCGCCTCTCTTTATTTTAGGAGACCGCATGGCCAAAGTGCGTGTGTGTTAAACCAATTTTGTGTGCGTGCAAGTGTGGTGGTTTTTGTGGGGGGGGTGGGCGTACTATGCACAGGCGTACCTTGCATAGCACACCCACAGGGAGCCGGGCTGAGACCACCAAACTCAATTCACATGTAGCCGAGACCGGGATCTGAACCCTTGGCTGCAGAGGCAAATGGCTTGTCAGCGCAGTGCCAATCACGTTGAGCCACCACAGCTCCCTACAACCGGCATATTTTCAAGGTATGGTTTGGAGTTGCCGGTATCAAATCAATTAAAAACATATTAAAAACATGAAACCAAAGAGTAAAGAGTAAAGGTAACAAGGCTGTCTCCTATTATTATATACTGTACATTTTGTGAGCATTATTGTACAAAGTTATATCCTAAAAATGGTGATTTTAGATGTGGTATTTTAGATTACCACGATTTTTAAGATCGAACGTTGTACAATAAATGATAAAACGTGTATATAACATTAGGAGACAGTTTTTTTATTCTCCTTTGATTAAAAGTTTTTAATTTTTTGGGTTTGTAGAGTATGTTAACTAGTTGTAAATAAGGAATATACAGTATGTTTGATTTGTAATGGTAATGTGCAAATTAAACATTTGCATTTTACTTCGGGACAGATTTATTCCCTTTTCAACTCTACATTGCGAAAACAAATGCTTTGCATATATTGTGAGCATAACATTAACTCCTTCCCTTTTCTTTAAGAACTTCCAAATTCTGGAAGGCGGAGGTGGGCGTTCGGGTCATGTGAACGCTGTGACACGTGTCAGAGTGGTTTTGTAACCGAAAAGCTCCCAATAGCAAGTAGGCTCTCAGCACAGAAAAAAAAAAAAAAAACACACACATAGATATATATATATATATTTATATATATATATATATATATATATATATATATATATATATATATATATATATTAGGGCTGTTACTGATTAAAATTTTCATGTTCGATTAATCGATTATTTTTTAAATCGATTAATCGACTAATTTTGATTAATTATAACGCACTTACAGATCCAACTACTTTTAGCTGATCTCCTTGCACTGCAACTATGCATTAGTCAGTGGTAAATGTGGTATACACTATATACAATCACCTGACACTAGTTAGTTTCCACAATCCATGACTTAACTTCACAGTTCACACAAATACTTTTTAAATTCAAACTGTAGCACTGACATAAGTAATTTTTTCTTATTAAAATTTAAGAAAAACGTAGAAAGTTAGTTTAACTTTAATTTTTAAAACGTATCTAGTATATTGACTGTCAGTCACTTTATAGTAGGCAAGTAGGCATCACTTTAGCCAGTCACACAGACATACCAGAGTGTTTACATTTTCTGGAAGCAGACATGATCGCATTTTATTGACAATATATCCTGAAGAACTGAACAGTCTTTCGCACGGAACAGATGTTGTCGATACACAAAGAATTGTCTGCACAAAACTGGAAAACAATAATTATTTTTGCCCCCTTCCTCTGATGGAGCCTGATGCATCCTCCTGCTCCACAGATACAAAGGTACCTCAATACAATGGGTACAGTTTGCTTGCATCCAGCAGGGCTAGTCTCACTGTCCAGGCTGTCTGGTGACGTCATGAATTTTGATCGATCAAAAGAATTGATCACTCTTTTTTTTCCACTCATATCATAAAAACCCAGTGGTGGATAAATACCACCAAAAGAAAGCTCTATGGGCCAGATTCAGGTAGATGGGAGCATCTTTGCTCTGGAGTAACGCTTCTCATTTGCGTTGCGCTGCAGAAATTTTAGGAGCAAGTGCTGTCATTCACGAAGCACTTGCTCCTAAAGTTGCGGCAGCGCATCGCAAATGAGCCGGCGGAATTCAAATTGGGCGGGTACGGGGCGTGTAGTATGCTAACTAAGCGCGATCCCGCCGCCAACGTACTGCGCATGCGTCGAGTGTCAAAACATCCCCGTGCGCATGCTCCAAAATCTGTGAATGAACGTCAATGACGTCACATTCCCATTCATGACCGTTTTACGCAAGCGACGTTTTTTTTTTTTTTTCCCGACGCGATGACGACGCCTATACCTAACATAGGATACTCCAACCCCATGTAGGTATATCTATGCGCCGCGTATCCCGTCCGGAAACGTCGTATCGTCATTGCGTCGCGCCGGAATTCGATCGTGAATTGCCGATTTCCGCTCATTAACATATTTTTTGAGCGTAAATCGGCGGGAACGCCCCCGGCGCCATTTTTAAGTTGAAGTAACGATGCGATGGCGAAACTCAGTTACGCTGCTCGCATCGGAACTTCAACCCGGCGTTTCTTGTTTTCTGGTTACAGAAAACAGAAACGCCGGCTCAAAGTCACAGTTAGGCTGGCGGATCACTCGATCCGCCAGCCTAACTGTTCGTGAATCTGGCCCTATTTGTATAAACAAAATTATAAAAAATGTATTTTGGAACAGTGTCGCGTCATTGAAAATACGAGAGTGCGAAAGCTAAAAATTGGTCTGGGAAGGAAGGGTGAGTGAAAGTGCCCAGCATTGAGGTGGTTAAAAAAAGCTTTGTTTTAATGTTCTTTCAAGATCAGATCAATTTTATTTTCGCATTAAACAGCATTAATATCCATAGGTCAGTGCCTAATCTGCCTTTATGGGTGTGTATGTGTCAGAAAATAGAATACCTAAAACTGCTGTGTTATATATACTGTGCCTTGAAAAAGTATTCATACCCCCCTTTCCATACTTCGTCATGTTACAACCAAAAACGTAAATGTATTTTATTGGGATTTTATGTGATAGACCAACACAAAGTGACACATAATTGTGAAGTGGAAGGAAAATGATAAATGGTTTTCAATTTTTTTTTTTACAAATAAATCCAGTGAAACCTTGGATTGCGAGTAACACGGTTAACAAGCGTTTCGTAATACGAGCACTGTTTTTTTTTTAAACCCTAACTCGATTTGTGAGTGTTGTCTCGCAAAACAAGCAGGATTTAAGCCACAGCGGTGTGCAGTACCGCATTTGGTCTGAGGTTTTCCGAGTTCAGCCGAGCTGTCCCCGAGCCAATTCGAGTATTTATAGGCTGTCTGGCGCCCCCCACCTCTGGCCACATGCGGTATTGCATACCATAGAAGTCAATGAGGAACAAATTATTTTCTTTTCCATTGACTTTCATGGGGAAACTCGCTTTGATGTGCGAGTGCTTTGGATTACGAGCATTCTCTTGGAACAGATTATGCTAGTAATCCAAGGTTCCACGTTATGTGAAAAGTGTGGTGTGCATTTGTATTCAGCCCCCTTGAGTCAATACTTTGTAGAACCACCTTTTGCTGCAATTACAGCAGCAAGTCTTTTTGGGGATGTCTCTACCAGCTTTGCACATCTACAGAGTGACATTTTTGCCCATACTTCTTTGTAAAAAAGCTCTGTGAGATTAGATGGAGAGCGTCTGTGAAAAGCAATTTTCAAGTTTTGCCACAGATTTAAAATTGGATTTAGGTCTGGACTTTGACTGGGCCATTCTAACACATGAATGCTTTGATCTAAATTCTAACCTATTACATTGTAGCTCTGGCTGTATGTTTAGGTTCATTGTCCTGCTGGGAGGCGAACCTCTGCCCCAGTCTCAAGTTTTCTGCAAAGTCTAAGGCCGCGTACACACGATCAAATCTATCTGCTGAAAACAGTCTGACGGACCGTTTCAGCAGACAAATTCGATCGTGTGTACGGGCGGACAGACATATTTGGCCAGCAGACAGATTTTAAAGCATGCTTTAAAATCTGTCTGCTGGGAACCCGTCCGTCCGACATGTCTGCTGGTTAGTACGCTAACCAGCAGACATTTCTGCCCGCACATGCGTCGAATGGATTCGACGCATGCGCGGAAGTGTTTTACTTCCTGGTGCGGTGACGTGGCGGCGTCAACGTCACCGCCACGTCACCGCGCTGTCTGCCGGCGGGGATTTTGGTTTGATCGTGTGTACAGCGATCAAACCAAAATAGCCCAGCAGACAAATCTGAGCAAATCGGTCTGTTAGACCGATTTGAACAGATTTATTTGGTCGTGTGTACGCGGCCTAACAGGTTTTCTTATAAGATTTCCCTGTATTTGGCTCCGTCCATCTACAATCAACTCTGACCAGCTTCCCTGTTGAAAAAAGCACCCCAAAACATGATGCTACTACCACCATGTCTCAGGGCGGGGATAGTGTGTTCAGTGTGATGTGCAGTGTTCATTTTCTGCCACACATAGCGTTTCTTGGGACCATTAAAAATTATACAACGATTAGTGCTATAAAAAAGCACTGATTACTGTATAAATGTCACTGGCAGGGAAGGGGTTAACACTAGGTGGCGATCAAGGGGTTAACTTTGTTCCCTAGTGTGTTCTAACTGTAGGGGGAATTGAACTAACTAGAGGAAGAGAGAACACACAATCAGTCTCCTCTCCCCTGAAACTACCGCTCTGTCACGAGCGATCGCGGGTTCCCAGCGGTCATTGCGCCTGGCAGGCACTCGCATCAGCTCCGGTGGCAAACCGTGAGCACCTCTAGTGGCCAAAAGGCGAAGCGACGTAAGGTAAAGTCGCTTCGCCCAGCCTTGCCATTCTTCCACAGTAAAACTGTGGCGGCTGGTCGGCAAGTGGTTAAAAACTTGTCAAACTAATTATTTGAATATGACTTATTTATAGTAATTAACCACTTGCCACCCAGGCGAATGCTGACACTTCTCTTCTACAAGTAAAAATCATAATTGTTCTTGCTAGAAACTTACCCAGAACCCTCAAACTTTATATATATATATAGATATATATCTATATATATATATATAAAACAACAACAATATTTTTGTTGCGCCAAGGTACTCCCTAATAAGCGTGATACAGTTAGGGGAGGATCAATCCTTGGACAAAAAAAAAGGATTGTGTATATAAGGGAAAGGGAAGAGATGGTTTAATCCTGGTTTAGACATCAAGGAAAAAATAATTTAAAACAAAAACAAGGCTGGGAACATGAATAGTTAAAAAATTACATTTTAAAAATTTGAATTAAATATAATTAATTAAAAAGTAATTAAAATGTAATTGAAATTAACTAAGAGTTCATGTATCCTGGGTGTTTTTGGTGGTGAAGGAGTCACAAGAAAGGCCGCTGGCAATAGAGCAGAAGTTACTCTGGTAGTAGGAACAAAAAGATAAACAAAGCAGCGCCAATCTGAGTGTAGTATTAGGAATAAGAAACTTTAATCACAAAACATATGCACTCACTAGAAAGTGGTTGAAAATGGGCACATCTAGGATGAACACACAGATAGGCAGCACTGTCCGATGATAGGGGAGTCCAGTTTTACTAAGTAACGATGCAGTCCTGTCAGGATCGGTGGCTGATAAACTGCAGTTTATTGGCGTTTTGGATTTTTTTTTTTTAAAGCCCATAAACTGAACTCTATGTTAGCCTATGTGCCCATGCACACCTGGGCGTTTTTTTAGTGTTAATGAGCTTTGGAGTTTATTGGCTTTTTTCTGAACGCCCAAAATTTGCGTTCAAAGTGCCATTTTTCAGCGGGGAAAAAAGCAAAATGCTTATAAATGCTTGTGAAATGGCACCAAACTTCAGTACTTAGAAATCTCCATAGGTGATGCTTTAATTTTTTTTACAGGTTACATGTTTAGAGTTAGAGAGGAGGTCTAGTGATAGAATTATTGCTCCCGCTCTAAAGTTAGTGGCGTATATAACCTGTGTGTATCTGGCTTTGATACTAGCCAGTGCCTCACCAGCCAGTGACCTCACTGCACGTCCCTGCTGAATACAAATACATGCCACACTTTTCAGATATTTATTTGTTAAACATTTGGAAAACCATTTATCATTTTCCTTCTACGTCACGATTTTGTGCCACTTTGTGTTGGTCTGTAACATATAAAATAAAATACATTTACGTTTTTTTTAGGGCTGTGCAAATTAACTTTTAAATAATCGATTAATCTTTAATTTTTTTGATCGATCAAAATCTTTTTGATCGATTAAAATTCTTTTGATTTGGTACTCAGCTCTCCACTGGCTTCTGGGCCTTCGGGGAGTTCTGTCGGAGATCCGGTGATGTCACGGACACCGGCAGGGCTTGCCGTGTCCATCTGAAGGGCTCCTTTGCTGTGCCTTCATATCTGCATGCCGACGGGACCTTACTATATGCAACACGCAAGGGCTCTTACACTTCCTTCTATCACTTCCCTCTACAGCCATCCACTGGGAGTTGTGATAGTTCCCTTCACGGGACATCTACATGCCGACGGACTGATGTTTACCTCTCCTCATCTGGATTCAGCAGTGGTATTGTTGTACACATTTGTATACCAGTATCATACTCAGCTACATGTTTTTATGACTGCTTTTGGTACCGTTTGGTATTACTCACACCATTTTTACAGTTTATGTAGCTACATCGATTTTATCTCCAATGCAATATTTATTTGGTTACCTATCTGAAGACTATAAAAGTTGTAATGCTATTCCCATCAAGCGCTGTCTCGACGAGTTCCTCGACGGGTTTCTCGGCGAAAAGTGTACACACGACCAGTTTTCTAGGCAGAATACATCTCCCTTCGAGTTTCTTGCTGAATTCTGCCGAGGAAACCGGTCGTGTGTACGCGGCCTAAAAGTTTTAATGCTATTCCCATCGAGTGCTGCCTTTGTGTGTTTTTTGTATCCTGCTATCCATTTTCCCAGTGGTTGGAAGCTGCATTGGGAATCAGCCTACAAGGAGATCTTCTAAAAGTAGTTGGATCTGTATGTGCGTTATAATTAATTGAAATTAGTCGATTAATCGATTAAAAACAAAAACGATTAATCGAACACAAAAATTTTGATCAGTAACATCCCTAGTTTTTTTACGTAAAATAACAAAATTTGGAAAATGTCAAGGGGTATGAATACTTTTACAAGGTACTGCACTGTATATAGTATCATTTTTGCTATATACCTATAGTTCCATTTGAACTTTGGTAGGTGCATGTGATTATAAAATAAAATAACAATTAACCTTTGAATTAACACTTTTCTAAGGTTCCGAAAAGGTTAAATAAAATAAAATGTTATTACAATTGGATAGGCTGCATTTTATGGTTATGCTCTTCTATATCTGAACATCTATATCAATCTCTAAACCCATGTTTGTTGTGGGAGGGAACCAAAAAAGAGCCATTCCCAGTGATGTCTAAGGAATGTATTAACGTGATGTGCTGCACGAACACAAGACTTTGTGACACATTTGTCACTGCTGAAAAGACACCTGCCTGTCCTAGTGCCAACAGCCTGAAACATGCAGGATGTGTGTATCATTTCTTTCCACTGTCTGAAAGAATCAGGCAAGGTGTGCAAATGTGTCTATATGCCAAGGTCATAGAAAAATCAACAAAAAGAGGTTGTATGTGGATCACTTTCTTCCCATAGTTCCCTGGCTTTGAAAATGATGTCGGTGTGGACTTTGCAGCTCAGTCAGTATATCTAAGCACTCCAGGCACAAAATGGTCTTCATAAAAAACAAACCATTACACACATAATGATATGATATAACTGAAAAGCCAAGAACACATTAATAGATAATGAGGATACAGAGCGAGCAAAATCCTTTCTTGTATTAAAAGTGGTATGAACTGCAGAGAGAGAGATATCATTTGGCCCTGTACAAATCATTAGTAAGCAGGGCTGCTGTTAGAAATCACAGGGCCCAGCTACCCAGCCCCCCCAATATATCAAGACGTGTGAATTAGCCCTTTTTTATTTGTTTTTTACATTAAAAAAAATATTATATTCACAGTGACAAGGGGACACACAGGAGGGATCAGAAGCAGGCAGAACAGGGAGGGGAATCAGTGTCGGGGAAACAATTACAGGAAAGATGCCCTGTGTCTGTATCTCTCTCTGCTTTCAGCTGCTGCAGAGAGCTGCACAGGGCATCCTTCTGTAACTGCCCCTCCGCCAAATCACACTAATTCCGCCTGCTGTTTGGGCCCCCCTGTGTGCCCTGGCCCTCTTCAGGAGGACTGGTGGTCCCCCCTCATATCTAAAATATGCAGTTCTGTTTTGGGCACTGGTTCTCAAAGAGGATATCGGGAAACTGGAGAAAGTGCAGAGAAGGGCAACCAAACTGATAAGAGGCATGGAGGAGCTCATAATTTGATGAACTGAATTTATTTTCTTTTGAGAAGAGGAGATTACGGGGGGGGGGGATATGGTCAACATGTATAAATAAACGCAATCAACAAAATAAATATTTACTGCGCTAAGAAAATAAATTGATGAATATAAAAACATGATGACATTTAACCACTTGACCACTGGCCACTTAAACCCCCTTCCTAACCAGACCAATTTTCAGCTTTCGGTGCTCTCACAATTTGAATGACAATTACTTAGTCATACAACATTGTACCCATTTGAAATTGTTGTCCTTTTTTTTCACACAAATAGAGCATTCTTTTGGTGGTATTTGATCACCTCTGGGTTTTTTATTTTTTGCGCTATAAAAGAAAAACGACTGAAAATTCTGTAAAAAAAAAAAAAAAAACTTGTTTCTGTCATATTAGCAGGTTATTTCTCACACACAGCATATGCATACCACAAATTACACCCCAAAACACATTCTGCTATTCCTCCCGAGTATGGCGATACCCCATGTGTGAGACTTTTACACAGCGTGGCCACATACAGAGGCCCAACATGCAGGGAACGCCATCAGGCGTTCTGGAACACCCAGTCCAATTCTGACATTTCTCTCCTACATGGAAAAATCATCATTTATTTGCTAGAAAATTACATAGAACCCCAAAACATTATATATGCTTTTTTAGCAAAGACCCTAGAGAATACAATGGCGGCCGTTACAACTTTTTATCTCGCACGGTATTTTCGCAGAAATTTATGGAACGCGTGTTTTTAAAAAAAAAAATTTTTGTGCTTAAAACAAACCAAAACAGTAAAGTTAGCCCAATTTTTTTCATAATGTGAAAGATGAAGTTACGCCGAGTAAATAGATACCCAACATGTCACACTTCAAAATTGCGCACACTCGTGGAATGGCGCCAAACTTCGCTACTTAAAAGTCCCCAATATTGGGGTATTGCAGAGTATTGGGGTATTGCAGAGTATTGGGGTATTGCCGAGTATTGGGGTATTGTTGAGTACTGGGGTATTGCTGAGTATTGGGGTATTGCTGAGTATTGTTGGGTATTGGGGTATTGCCGGGTACTGGGGGGATTGCAGGGTACTGGGGTATTGCAGAGCTGGGATGGATTGAGGGATGGCTGGATCTGTGACTGCATTTGTCACAAATCCAGCCACAGCGCTGCTGCTGACACCCCGCTTCCCCCCCTCTCCTCTCACACTGTACCGAACGGTACAGAAAGGAGAGGGAGGAACCGGCGTCATCAAATGATGGCGGTTTGTTTACAAGTGATCGCGCCGTCATTCGACGGCGCGATCACGTGGTAAACGGCCGCTATCAGCGGCACTTTACCGTGATCCGTGATGCGCCGGGTCTGAGCACGGACACTTCCCCGAGCGCGTCCCAGGGGACGCGCAATCGCGGAAGTGAAGGACGACGTCCCAGGGATGTCGTGTCACAGTAGCTCGACCGCGCTGTAGCAGTATTTTTGCTATAGCGCGGTCGGCAAGTGGTTAAATCAATAAACAAAGCTGCAACACCTAAACAAACATGTGATATTCATGTAACGAAATGTGGAAAAAAAAGGGGGGGAATTAAAGTTGTGCTAAATAATCTACACAACGTGAAGAATTGTGCAAAAATGGGTAAATATAAATTAAATAAATAAATAAAGATCGATACCCCTCCAGGGGATAAAGACTATATACCACACAAATTCAAACTGATTAATGAAAAATGTGTCCAAAAATCAATAAATAATATATATATATATGTCCAATTCACAATAGTGACTAAAAAAACTGTAATAAAGTAAAAGAATAGTCCACCACCAATTTGATTGAAAGTTGATTGAAAGTAACTGCTCCTCCTCCCGGTCACACCAGGAAGAAAAGGTAAATGAGTGCCCTTACCAAAGTTGTTGGACCCCTGTTAGATGAGGTCAAGAAGGCCTTAACATCCACCCTGTTAAGGTGATGAGAGATCCCAGGCAGAGGCGGCTCTAGACTTTGTGAGGCCTTAGGCAAAACTTAGACCTGAGGCCCCACTCACGC
Source organism: Rana kukunoris (assembly GCA_029574335.1). Taxonomy (NCBI): domain Eukaryota; kingdom Metazoa; phylum Chordata; class Amphibia; order Anura; family Ranidae; genus Rana; species Rana kukunoris. Next base: position 47,202,229 of record CM056059.1, on the reverse strand, counting down.
CCATAATGGGAAAAATATTATAAAAACTGAAAAAAAAACATCAATTGCAGCCTCACTGTGCCCATCAAACACAGCCACCGTGCCCCATAAAATGCAGCCACTGTGCCCATCAAAGACAGCCACTGTGCCCATCAATTGCAGCCACCGTGCCCATCAAACGCAGCCAGTGTGCCCATCAAACACAGCCACTGTGCCCATCAATTGCAGTCACCGTGTCTATCAAACACAGCCACTGTGCCCATCAAACGCAGCCACCGTGCCCATCAAACGCAGCCACCGTGCCCATCAAACACAGCCACCGTGCCCATCAAACGCAGCCACTGTGCCATCAAATGCTGCTACTGTGCCCATCAATCGCAGGCACTGTGCCAAACTCAGCCACTGTGCCCACCAATTGCAGCCACTGTGCCCATCAAATGCAGCCACCGTGCCATCAAACACAGCCACCGTGCCATCAATTGCAGTCATATTCATATATATATATATATATGTTTGTGCCCATCAAACACATCCACTGTGCCCATCATTTGCAGCCCCTGTGCCATCAAACGCAGCTACTGTGCCCATCAATTGCAGCCACCGTGCCCATCAAACACAGCCACTGTGCCATCAAATGCTGCTACTGTGCCCATCAATCGCAGGCACTGTGCCAAACTCAGCCACTGTGCCCACCAATTGCAGCCACTGTGCCCATCAAATGCAGCCACCGTGCCATCAAACACAGCCACCCTACCCATCAGACACAGCCACCGTGCCATCAAATGCAACCACCGTGCCCATCAAACGCTGCCACCGTGCCCATCAAACGCAGCCACCGTGCCATCAAACGCAGCCACCCTACCCATCAGACACAGCCACCATGCCATCAAATGCAACCACCGTGCCCATCAAATGCTACCACCATGCCCATCAAACGCAGCCACTGTGCCATCAAACGCAGACACCCTACCCATCAGACACAGCCACCGTGCCCATCAAACGCAGCCACTGTGCCATCAAACGCAGCCACCCTACCCATCAGACACAGCCACCGTGCCATCAAATGCAACCACCGTGTGCATCAAACGCTGCCACCGTGCCCATCAAACGCAGCCACCCTACCCATCAGACACAGCCACCGTGCCATCAAATGCAACCACCGTGCCCATCAAACGCTGCCACTGTACCCATCAAAAGTTGAAAGAATTCATAATAGCCCATGCAGATTTTTTTTTTCCATAAATATCTATATATCTATATCTATATATCTATATATAGATATAGATATATATATATCTATATATAGATAATATAGTTTTATATAAAAGACCACCTTCTGCTTCTCACCTTGGTGACTTGGTCCTCCCCCACGACTAAAGGCAGCAGGACTCTGAGGAAGAAGCAATTCTAACTCTCCCGCTCTGAGCGATCTCTCTGAGTTTGCCCTGCAGTGCAATTTGGGAGTTGTAGTCTCTCTGCAAAACACAGGCACCAGACGGCCAAGTTGAAGTCTGTGTGCCTGTGAACTACAACTCCCGGCATGCACTGGGGCCACCATCGCCGACTTTAGGTGAAGCCTGGGAGCCAGGCAGCCTGCTATTGGACGCAGGCAGCCTGAGCCTGCCCACCATCCACCCCAGGAATGATAGCAATGCCCGCCTCGTCTGCCACCGCGGATCGCAGCGGTGGCTCAGCTGCCTCAGTCTACGGCTATGTGCAAGTACCGCGCGCCCGCTCGCCCCGCCGCTTGCGAGTCCCTGTCTGTCCCGCACTCACTGGCACTGTGCACAACAATATGACACTCACAACACCTTAAAGGTAAATTAGGCGATGGCGAGGCCCTTTCTTTGGGCGAGGCCTAAGGCAATCGCCTAATTTGCCTAATTAGAGAGCCGCCTCTGTGTGCACAACAATATGACACTCACAACACCTTAAAGGCAAATTAGGCGATGGCGAGGCCCTTTCTTTGGGCGAGGCCTAAGGCAATCGCCTAATTTGCCTAATTAGAGAGCCGCCTCTGATCCCAGGGGCTATGCATTGCTTCACTCCCAGCAGGTCCTCACTTGGCTCAAAATTATAGGTGTCCCATCCAGGTGAAACCCTTAGGTAGGTGATTGTCCCTCCAAAAGGCAATCTGCTCCTTCTTTTATGTATTCCTCCAGCCCTTACATAGTATAAATACTAGGGATGAGCCATACACACCACCACCCCCCCCCCCCCCCCCTGTTCGGTTTACGCACCTGAACCTGTGAACAGAACAAAAGTTTGTGTGCACTTTGGAACCCCGTTAAAGTCTATGGGACTCGAAACGTTTGAAATCTAAAGTGCTAATTTTAAAGGCTAATATGCAAGTTGTTGTCCTAAAAAGTGTTTGGCTGGCGCCGCAATAACGTCACTCCCGCACGCTGGAGCCGCCGGCACACTCACTGAAGCAACGGCGCGTACACGATGTTGGCACATGCAGATACAGGCGGTCTCCTAAACCGTGCAGGTTTAAGAGATATCTGGGGTAGCAACAGGTAAGCCTTACTATAGGCTTACCTGTAGCAAAAAGTGGTTGTAAAGGGTTTACAACCACTTTAAGCAACAATAACATAGTTTCTAGGGTTCATAAGGTTGAAAAAAGCCACAGGTATATCCAGTTTGACCTATGTGTGCACATGTGTGTGATTTTTATTCTATACCAATTCTCATATCCATGTGGCCGCGTACACACGATCAAATCTATCTGCTGGAAACGGTCGGCCTAACCGTCCCAGCAGACAAGATTCGATCGTGTGTACGGGCGAGCCGACGGATTTGGCCAGCCGACAGATTTTAAAGCATGCTTTAAAATCTGTCTGCTGGGAACCCGTCGGACCGATATGTCTGCTGGTTAGTACGCTAACCAGCAGACATATCTGCACGCACATGTGTCGAATGGATTCGACGCATGCGCGGAAGTGTTTTACTTCCTGGTGCGGTGACGTGGCGGCATCACCGCCACGTCACCGCGCTGTCTGCCGGCGGGGATTTTGGTTTGATTGTGTGTACAGCGATCAAACCAAAACAGCCAGCAGACAAATCTGATCAAATCGGTCTGTCAGACCGATTTGAACAGATTCATTTGCTCGTGTGTACGGGGCCTGTATATTCTGCTTCCTAAGGAGGAAATCTTAAGTTGTCGACACTTTCAGCTAGTAGGAGCGGGAATTCCATTTTTTTACTGCTCTAATAGTAAAGAACCATTTCCTCAATTTAGGGTTAAACTTCCTTCCTTCTTAGCACAAATTGTGGCCACGTGTGGTTACACTTATAGGTCTTGACCCTCCACCTGGCCTGTGGCTTGACAGTGAAAGGTGAAGCAACAAAGTAAAGAGTTCATTTTTCTGCCACTTTGCTTTCTTCTCCTATCAGTTTCTTGTCACCACATGTGCACTGCAGTACAAATGACTGGTTCCTTTTGCTGCTTCTCCCTCCCTTGGTCTGAGCTCTGCTGTGCAGAGATTGCAAGAGGATGATACCAAATGAAAGTACATTTCATGATGCATTATTAATTAATGTAATTTATAGCTGTCTGGAGTTTAGCATTAAGCACTAGTAGCATCTCTACAGGGAATACTACGCTGGTGGTAAAGTCAGTGTTAGCAGTTTAGCGGGGGGAGGGGGGGGTGTGCTAATATCATGCACACATGCTTATTTATCTGACCTTGTGTACTCTCTCCAGTAGAATTTGTTTCCCTGGAATTATTTTTAAGCATCCTTTTAAAGTTGAAAGAAGATCTACTATAGTCATTATGTAACCGAGATAGGCAAACCACTTTGAAACTGCCTGTGGTTCAGACTTCTCAGACTCGTGGGCTTGGAATCAAGGAGTGGGCTGCATGTACTGTGTATGAAACAACTATTTTCATAAGCCTTTTTTATATGTGAAAGCTACAGAATTTTGTCTGTTGGATTCAGTATAAAGTTATTTTGTAAGTGACAGTCACTTTTTTTTTTGTTTACAAACTTTTAATGAGGTTAAGTGCCGGTTCACACTGCTGCGAATTCTATTGCAAATTTGATCCTTTTGCGATTGCTCAAATTCACAAGTCATTTTACTAACATAGTTTTCCATGAGTGCAGTTCACACCAATGCGTTGCGAATCTAAGTTGCGTTAAAAAAAGTTTCCTGTGCAAGTTTGACCAATGTGTGATGCAAATTCAGCTCTGTAGACCGACATTCCCTAAAATCACGGCCGCAAATCGGCGGCAAAATCGCGGCCTTGATATTGCAGTAAATCAAACGATTTTGAAGTCGCAGTAGTGTGAACCGATTTTAATTGTGGTACAATAAGAGGTTTCAATTACAGTAAAAAAAACATTTAAATGGTTATCCGGTTATATAGTTATTAAAAAATTGACAATGGTTATTTTATAAAAATATAGAGATTTTTTGATTAAATACTAAGGAGAAATCTTTTTTTTGGCTCATTCTCATTTAACCTTCCTGCTTTTATATATATATATATAGAAAGCTACTTGATAATAAATACAGAGGCGGCTCTTTAATTAGGCAAATTAGGCGATCGCCTCAGGCCTCCCCACAGAAGGGCCTCTCGTGATTGCCTAATTTGCCTTTCACAAGGTCAGTGTGTGACTAGCAAACAAGCTGGCAGGGTGAGCGGGCGGCATGCGAGCTGCACACTGCAGGAAACTGACTTAGCTGAGCCGGCGCCGCCCACCGCCCGCAGTCCGCGGATGAGGGATACAACAGAACAGAAAACGTCACTTCACACATTGATCATGACGGCTTAGGCTGCCTGCGTGACTGCATGATCCAATAGCAGGCTCCACCGCCGTGGCGCCATCCTGGCGTCCTCCTAGCCTTTCCCTTAAACTCAGCGGCCCCAGCGCATAGCGGGAGTTGTCGTTCTCCCATAGCACAGGCACACAGACTTCAAATTGGCCCTCTGGTGTCTGTGCTCTGCAGAGACTACAACTCCCAGATTGCACTGCAGGGCACTCAGAGAGAATGTCATCTCATAAATAACTAAGTAGAGAATTTGGAAATTGTGGAGGCAATATGGACTTTCATAGTACAGTATAGTTACAAAATATAAATATATTATACAAAATCATGCATCATTAAAACCATAAATGAGTATATACTAGACACCGGATGCTACTAAATATGGAGCACCCACTTTTCTGATGCAATTTGGAAAAAAATGATATCAAATAAGTTCTGCAGTAGTAAACACGGAGACAATTCTTCCAGTTGCAAACTCTACATGTTTCGCAGTTGCCCGCTTCCTCAGGAGTATATTTTGTCAGATAATGATCTACAAAAGAAACAAAAATAAGTATTTATGGTTTTAATGATGTATGTTTTTGTATAATAAATGTATATTTTTGTAACCCTACTGTGCAAGTCTTTACTGTACCATGAAAGTCCATATCGCCTCCACAATTTCCAAATTCTCTATTTAACCTTCCCGCTTAACAACTGTTGTCATAGATATCAGCAACAGTGGGAGTGCATTGTGTTCAATGAATTTACTTACTCATAGACTTAAATTGTAAAAAATGTATTTGAAGCAACCTGTTGCTTTAAATATTGTAATTAAAGCTCTGCAAGAAAAATCCTCCAATAGAATCTTTTTTGAATACTAACCTCTTTTGCGGGCAAGAACAAACTCCGCTGTCTTCAAACAGTACAGCAACCATCAGAATCATTACATTCCGTACATACACTTCCAGGAGTGTTGAATGTCTGGGTCCCGTCACCACCACACGGTGATTCCATCTACCTGCCCTTTGTCACTACAAGACACAGCAGTTTTTTTAAGGAAAGGGACATGTCAATAGGGCAGAGGTGTAACAGCACTGGTGAACGGAGTGAACCACAACTGCGGTTAGCAAGGATTTCAATGCGCTTCTTTATGTGACAACTCAGTATTGGGCCCCAGGCATCACTCCTCACAAAAAGGAGTTTGGGGGATCTCTACATCATCTCTCTGTCACATAAAGAAAGGCGTTGAGCTACTAAGAATGGACGCATTACAACACGCGACAAGAGCTTAGCGTTTAAAATTATATAATATACTTTATAGATCAAGATTCCAATACACCTCTATGTGCAAGTGATTATCAGTACAGTCTACTGTTTAGAACAGTGTTTTTCAACTCCAGTCCTCAAGGCACACCAACAGGTCAAGTTTTCAGGATTTCCCTCAGATGAAATGGCTGTGGTGATTACTAAGGCAGTGAAACTGATCAAATCGCCTGCGCAAAATAATGGAAAGCCTGAAAACATGACCTGTGTGTGTGCCTTGAGGACTGGAGTTGAAAAATACTGGTTTAGAAGATATGCATGTCTGATAAAAAAGACTAGCTCCAAGAGACTTAAGCCCCGTACAAATGGTCAGATCTTTGTCCAACCAACCAGGGCCGCCTTACTGAGCGGGCACGACTGGGCACAGCCCGGGGGCCCCAGGCTGACGTGGGGCCCCAGAGCCGGACAAATCCCCCCCCATTTTGCGGGTGAGAGATAGGATGCGGCGGTTGCTACCTGTACAAGCTGCCCGGGCTTGTGTCCTCCGCTCCAGCCAGTGTGGGAAGTACCTGCAGCCCTCCATAACCCCCCCCCCCCCGGCTGGATGCGGTCTCGTACGTTTTAGAGTGCCGCAGACGCCAGCACAGCAGCACTAACTCTCCGCCCCCTCCTGTGGTGTCATTGATGACTGCTTCCTCCCTCCCCATCACCCGCTCACTCCTGTGGCTGGATTGAACTGATGCTCTCCCGCCACCAGTACCCCATGCCTTCAGTCAGTGGTGAGCGATCCCAAGCGGAGCGGAGAGTCCCCCATCGTCGGATCCCCCCCCCCTTATGTGCAGATCCCCCGCCACTTCGATCCAGCAAAGCAGCACGCTCCCCCCCTCTCTTCCCTCATTCCAGAAATGCCATGACACCCCCCCCTCTCCTCTGTCAAGTCCTCTTCTTCTCTGCCAGTGCCCTCCCTCCTCTCTGTCAGTGCCCCCCCTTCTTCTCTCTGCCAGTGCCCCCCCTCCTCTCTGTCAGTGCCCCTCCTTCCTCTCTCTACCAGTGCCCCCCCTTCCTCTCTCTGCCAGTGCCCCCCCCCTCCTCTCCACCAGTGCCCCCCCTCCTCTCTGTCAGTGCCCCCCTCCTCTCTGCCAGATCCCCCTCCTCTCTGCCAGATCCCCCTTCTCTCCTCCAGACCCCCGCTCCTCTCTGCCAGACCCCCGCTACTCTCCTCCAGACCCCGCTACTTTCCTCCAGACCCCCCTCCTCTCCTCCAGACCCCCCACCTCTCTGTCAGATCCCTTACCTCTCTGCCAGACTCCCCCCACCTCTCTGCCAGACTCCCCTCTCCTCTCTGCCAGACCCCCCCCTCCTCTCTGCCAGACCCCCCCCTCCTCTCTGCCAGACCCCCCCTCCTCTCTGCCAGACCCCCCCTCCTCTCTGCCAGACCCCCCTCCTCTATCCCAGACCCCCCTCCTCTATGCCAGACCCCCCTCCTCTATGCCAGACCCCCCCTCCTCTGCCAGACTCCCCTCTCCTCTCTGCCAGACTCCCCTCTCCTCTCTGCCAGACCCCCCCTCCTCTATGCCAGACCCCCCCTCCTCTCTGCCAGACCCCCCTCCTCTCTGCCAGACTCCCCCTCCTCTCTGCCAGATCCCCCCTCCTCTCTGCCAGACCCCCCCTCCTCTCTGCCAGACCCCCCTTCCTCTCTGCCAGACCCCCCCCTCCTCTCTGCCAGACCCCCCCCTCCTCTCTGCCAGATCCCCCCTCCTCTCTGCCAGACCCCCTCCTATCTGCCAGACCCCCCTCCTCTATGCCAGACCCCCCCTCCTCTCTGCCAGACCTCCCCTCCTCTCTGCCAGACCCCCCACCTCTATGCCAGACCCCCCTTCACTATACCAGACCCCCCCACCTCTCTGCCAGACTCCCCTCTCCTCTCTGCCAGACCCCCCCTCCTCTCTGCCAGACCCCCCTCCTCTCTGCCAGACCCCCCCCCTCCTCTCTGCCAGACCCCCCCTCCTCTATCCCAGACCCCCCCATCTCTATGCCAGACCCCCCCTCCTCTATGCCAGACCCCCCCCCTCCTCTCTGCCAGTATCCCCCCTCTCCTCTCTGCCAGACTCCCCTCTCCTCTCTGCCAGACCCCCCCTCCTCTATGCCAGACCCCCCCCTCCTCTCTGCCAGACCCCCCTCCTCTCTGCCAGACCCCCCCTCCTCTCTGCCAGACTCCCCCTCCTCTCTGCCAGATCCCCCCTCCTCTCTGCCAGACCCCCCCCTCCTCTCTGCCAGACCCCCCCTCCTCTCTGCCAGATCCCCCTTCCTCTCTGCCAGACCCCCCCTCCTCTCTGCCAGATCCCCCCTCCTCTCTGCCAGACCCCCCTCCTATCTGCCAGACCCCCCTCCTCTATGCCAGACCCCCCCTCCTCTCTGCCAGACCTCCCCCTCCTCTCTGCCAGACCCCCCCACCTCTATGCCAGACCCCCCCTCCACTATACCAGATCCCCCCCCTCTCTGCCAGATCCCCCCTCCTCTCTGCCAGACCCCCCCTCCTCTCTGCCAGACCTCCCCTGCTCTCTGCCAGATCCCCCCTCCTCTCTGCCAGACCTCCCCTCCTCTCTGCCAGACCCCCCATCTTCTCTGTCAGCTCCCCGTGTGGCAACATGTGGCAAGTGATAATCCGCAACGTGTGGCAGGTGACTTGGCAAGTAACATCTGCATCTGGTGACACGCTGAATCTGGTGACAAGGAACCAGTGGCAAGTGACACGCTGAATCTGGTGACGGGATGGATGGTAAGTGACACGCTGAATCTGGTGACGGGATGGATGGTAAGTGACGCGCTGAATCTGGTGACAGGTGACGATGGCAAGTGACACACTGAATCTGGTGGCAGGTGACGGTGGCAAGTGACATGCTGAATCTGGTAGCAGGTGACGGTGGCAAGTGACACGCTAAATCTGGTGACAGGTGACGGTGGCATGTGACACCCTGAATCTGGTGGCCGGTGACGGTGGCATGTGACACGCTGAATCTGGTGGCAGGTGACGGTGGGAGGTGACGGTGGCATGTGACATGCTGAATCTGGTGGCAGGTGACGGTGGCATGTGACACGCTGAATCTGGTGGCAGCTGATGGTGGGAGGTGACGATGGCATGTGACACGCTGAATCTGGTGGCAGGTGACGGTGGCAAGTGACAACGCTGTAAAGTAGAAATATTGTACTTTCATTCTCGAGAGTAGGTGCGTAAATTGGAGCAGGCTTGTAGGGGCCCCATAGCTTTACTTTGCCCAGGGGCCCATGATGCTATTAAGATGGCCCTGCGACCAACATCAAATCGGAATTCCGACGGAATTCCATCAGAGTAAACAGAACATGTTCTCTATCTATGAAAAAATATCCTCTTCGAACATGAATAAATAATCTATAATACAATTGGTCGTACTATCATCCAGAAGTTTTAGTATAAAGGGATCGGAAGATTTGTCCCCAAATCAAAAGCTCCAAAAAATATATACCTGTACAGCCATAGTCAGTAATTGCCCGCTTTTCCCTTGTTTTACAGAGCTTTTGATTTGGGGACAAATCTTCCGATCCCTTTATACATGTTCTCTATCTAAACTCAGAAGGAATTCATCGGAATTTCAGATGGAAATAATCTGATGGGGCATACACACGGTCGGAATTTCCAATGGAAAAAGTCCATCTGATAAATTAATCTCATTAATCCTTCCTAATGAAACAATCAAAAACTCACTTGTACTTTTAATGCACATCTTTGTATAATGAATTAATAAATAGGCACCTGTCTGTATACACTTCTCAGTAGCTGTGATTCAAAAGTCATACAGAAGTTGAAAGGTCAGTCCACCGAAAAGAGATATTTTTTTGGTCGTAGTTTGGTGAACTGAGTCATCCTCTTGCTTATTATATATCTGTGGATATCTCTTCCATAGTTTCTGACTCTGTTCCCACCTATGTTGGAGTGTTCACCTACTCAACAGGTCGGAGTGACCACTTGTTAATAGTGGCAGCCAGGGCAGGACTTAGGGTGGTGGGGACCCCTATGCTTGAGTCACTTTCGGGACCTACTCTCTATACGTTACTTTAAATAGAACAAAATGATACATACACAAGCTATGTACCGTGTTTCCCCGAAAATAAGTCCGGGTCTTATATTAATTATTCCAACAAAAGACACAGTAGGGCTTGTTTTCAGGGTAGGTCTTACCATGTAATGTGCTGTCTTCTCTCCCCCCCTCCCCCTCTCCCTCCCTGCCTGTCAGGAATCCCTGGAGTTAAAATGCTTGTAAAATCCTATAATCCCCTCTATTACAGTATTATTTAATGTACAATGTGTGCGTTTTTGTAATAACATTGTGCCAAATACATTTGTCTGCACTTCTGTTACCCACCAGAGCTCTCTTCCCCACAATTATATTACAGAAACACACACATTGTACATTATAAATGACTGTAATAGAGTGGATTATAGGATTTTACAAGCATGTTTAACTAGGGCTTATTTTCGGGGTAGGACTTATATTGCAGCCCTCCTGGAAAATAACGCTAGGTCTTATTTTCAGGGTAGGTCTCATTTTTGGGGAAACCGGGCACAATTTTGAAGTAAATTTTTGCAGTTTTTCAATTATTAATTTATAACAGCTCATTGCAATGCAATACATATATATATATATATATATATATATATATATATATATATATATATATAATATATATATATCCCCCAAAAACAAGACCTTTTTAGGATGGTTTCATTCTCTGTATTTCCGGGTATCTCAAGCGCCATTCGTACTGCTATGTGATTCGAATTATGACGTCACTTCCGCCTTTAATGTGTCTCTGTCGGTAATCTCGCGCATGCGCCGTTGCGCCGTAACCATTCGTTGCTGTGTCTGCGGCTGCTGTTTTCTTTCACTCCTCTTTTGTGATGTCTTCTTTAGTCACACAGGGGAGTATCAGGAAGACATTGCGATACTTCTCCTCTGTGTCGGACAGAGGGGAAGTTCTCACAGACTGCATTCCGGCAAGCTTTAAATGCCGGTTTAGAGGGGCTAATGTGCGCAAGCGCGGTGACGTCATGCAAATGAAAAATACGATTTTGAAGGAAAATAAAGCGGTGAGTACACTTATACAGGCAGAGATCAATGCCTGTGTTATGAGCTATTTTTAAGACAATGTTGTGTCCGAGGGTTTACATAACAACCACTTTAAATAACTGGTATATTATTGAAAAAACGTAAACGTAAGGGGCCCCCTATTGGGCGGGGAGCCCATGGGCTTGAACCCAGTCAAGCCCAATGGTAAGTCCGGCCCTGGTGGCAACAAATCTATACATTGTAGACCAACAAACCCAAGCAAAGATATCTCACCACTCTGAGCTAGACATGTGCATTCGTTTTCGTTAGAATGCATTTTCGTCCGAAAATTTGTTTTTTTCGTTATCGTTTTAACAAACGATAACGAAAGTGCAAGGAACGAAAACCGAAAGATCCGACATAAAAAATGCTTTATTTTCGTTTTCGTTGCGGTAAAAATTCGATATAGAGAGATTCGACATTATAGGGAAAAGATTTGACATCATAAAGAAAAGATTCGACACTATAGAAATAATAGATTCGACATTACAGAGAATAGATTTCGATTTATGAGAAAATAGATTCGACATTATAGAGAATAGATTCGACATTATTACTAGTCAATTAGACAGAATTCAGAGAGTTGTGGGTAATGATTCTTATTCTGAATGGTCCAAGGTTATCAGCGGTGTACCCCAAGGTTCAGTGTTGGGTCCCTTACTTTTCAATATATTTATAAATGATATTGGGTCTGAGATCAAAAGTAACATTTCTGTTTTTGCAGATGACACCAAGCTATGCAGTGGAATAATGTCCTTGCAGGATGTCTCCAATTTACAAGCCGACCTCAATGCTCTGTCTAATTGGGCGACTAAGTGGCAGATGAGGTTTAATGTTGATAAATGTAAAGTTATGCACTTGGGGGCTAAGAATATGCATGCATCATACATGCTAGGGGGAGTACAACTGGGGGGATCTGTAGTGGAGAAGGATCTGGGTGTTTTAGTTGATCATAAGCTCAATAATGGCATGCAATGCCAAGCTGCGGTTTTCCAAAGCGAGCAAAGTCCTTTCTTGTATTAAGAGAGGTATGGACTCCAGAGATAGAGATATCATTTTGCCCCTGTACAAATCATTAGTAAGACCTCATCTGGAATATGCAGTCCAGTTTTGGGCACCAGTTCTCAAAAAGGATATCGGAGAACTGGAGAAAGTGCAGAGAAGGGCAACCAAACTGATAAGAGGCATGGAGGAGCTCAGCTATGAGGAAAGATTAGAGGAACTGAATTTATTCACTCTTGAGAAGAGGAGAATAAGGGGGGATATGATCAACATGTACAAATACATAAGAGGTCCATATAGTGAACTTGGTGTTGAGTTATTCACTTTAAGGTCAACACTGAGGACAAGGGGGGCACTCTTTACGTCTGGAGGAAAAGAGATTTCACCTCCAAATACGGAAAGGTTTCTTCACAGTAAGAGCTGTGAAAATGTGGAACAGACTCCCTCCAGAGGTGGTTCTGGCCAGCTCAGTAGATTGCTTTAAGAGAGGCCTGGATTCTTTCCTAAATGCACATAATATAACTGAGTACTAAGTTCTGTAGGTAAAGTTGATCCGGGGTAAATCCGATTGCCTTTCGGGGGATCAGGAAGGAATTTTTTCCCCTCCAGTAGCAAATTGGATCATCGCTCTGCTGGGGTTTTTTGCCTTCCTCTGGATCAACTGTGGGTATGGAGTTGGGTGTATGGGAGGATGTACTGTGTTTTACTTTGTTTAATTTTTATTTATTTTTTATGGTTGAACTGGATGGACTTGTGTCTTTTTTCAACCTGACTAACTATGTAACTATGTAACTAGTCATACAACATTAGAATTATTGTAGGCGGAATATTCAAACAGAAATGTACGATTCGACGTAAAGATTCGACGTTCCGTCGAATATTCTTTTTTTTTTGACCATTCGATAGAAACCAAAAAGATTTGACGTTCCGTCGAATGTTCTTTTGACCATTCGACAGAAACCAAGTATTATTGGATTTTCGGACAAAAGCTATTCCCCAACGAAAAACAAAATAAATCAAAACGATTTTTGGGAGTAACTAAATAAATTTATTTTCCAAACGAAAATGAAAAAACAAAACTAAATATTCCAGTCTGCACATGTCTACTCTGAGCTTTAGTTCTCATCGAAAAATAGTTTAATTTTCTGGCATCTTACAAAAACAGGACTCAATTTAGGGTAAACTGCCCCTTTAGACTGATTTCATTTTCACTCTGCCCAATTTTTCCTTTTCTGTATACATCTCTTCATCTCACAGAACAAAATACTGGAATGTGCTACAGTTTAGATGGGGTTAAAAGAGAAGGTCTAACAGCATATGCAGCATGGGAGCGGTTTACAGATATCTGCTCCTCATCACGTACAAACTGAGATACGGTAGACAAACTTACAAACGTGAAAGGGCTGAGGTTCGGGTGTGGTTACCACCCACCCACTATGTGTCGTTCGCTGCAATAACACAATATGAGACAATATAAAGCCTCAGGCAGCAATCTACAGCTAGTTCTTGTGAAACATTCCCTTCTCAGAGTCTACAATCAAAAAGAAACTAAAAATAAAACATTGGATTTATTAAATACTGACTGCTAAATATATTGTTGTATGATTACTTTGATAAGTATGAATATGGAAAAAGCCAGCTAAATGTGGATCGCTAAGCAGTCCACATGCTTTTGAACTGGCTTTTCTACTTTATTAGTTATGTAGTTAAGATTCCCTCATACACTAAAAGCTAGATGTGTTTAAATAGACAATTGTTATTAAAATTGTGTTATCCTTTAGCTGGTAGCCTGAGCTGTCAACCACAGAGATTCTTTGTTCTAGATGACTAGGTAGCAGCAGTAGTACCATGGATCAATTACAAAGAAGTGACCAAAGATACAGGGCCACCCCTAAAAGGCACTATTCCAGGCCCAGATGGCACCATGCATGACTGTACATAAGGGAACACATTTAACCCCTTGACCCCCCCCCCCTAGTGTTAAGCCCTTCCCTGCCAGTGACATTTATACAGTATTCAGTGGCTATTTTTACTGTATAAATGTCAATAGTCCCAAAAAAGTATCAAAAGTGGCCGATCTATCCTCCGCAATGTCGCAGTCCTGCTACAGATTGCGGATCGCTGCAATTACTAGTAATAAAAAAAAAAATTATAATAAAAATGGCATATATCTATCCCCTATTTTGTAGACACTATGGGCCAGATTCAGATACAATTACATTGGCGCAGAGTATCAGAGAGACACTACGCCGCCGTATTTTACCAGGCTATACGCCAAATTCTGGTAGATTTTGTCCCGTACGGTACGGCGGCGTAGTGTATTTCTCGCCGCGTAATCGAAAATACGCGATTAGGGGGCGTGAAGCACTTAAATTAGGTGCGTCCCCGCGGCGATCGAACTGCGCATGCTCCGTTCAGAAATTTCCCGCCGGGCATTGTGCGAAATAACGTCGTTACGTAATTTTTTGTTTGAGTAGCGTCGTTTACGGACATTCCTATTCCCGGACGACTTAGGTGATAAAATAAAAAAAGAAGTCGGAAAACGTTGAAATTCAACGCGGGAACGACGGCCATACTTAACATATGCTGTCTAATATTAGACCAGCAAAAAGCTGGTATAACTTTACGCAGCAAAAAGATGACTAAAGGTGCCGTAAGAGATTGCGATTGTCGTTCGTAACGTCATGGATCGTCGGCAAAAGCTCATTTGCATACCCCGACGCGGAAAACGACGGGAACTCCATCCAGCGGCCGCAAATTTATTGCAGCGTAGATCCGAAGGCGTACGAACACGTAATCCAGTCGGATTGAAGCCTGAATCATGGTTTGAGGATTCAAACTAATGATACGACGCACGTAATTTGAAAGTACTCCGGTCTAATGTGAGATAGACCAGAGTAAGGGCTCTGTGAATCTGGCCCTATAACTTTTGCACAAACCAATTAATATACGCTTATTGCAATTTTTCATTTTTTTTTTTTACCAAAAATACACTGAGGGACCTCAGAAGACGTTGATCGGGGCCACTGTGTGCAAAACAAGCCACACAGTGGAGATAAGTCTAACATGATTGTTTTTTTGTTTTTTTATGTTTTATCTTTAGTGTTGCTTTAACCACTTAAGGACCCCCTACCGACTATATACGTCGACAGAATGGCATGGCTGGGCACAGGCACGTACAGGTACATCGACTTTAAGAGCCCAGCTGTGGGTCGCGCATGTGACCAGGTCCGAAGCTCCGTGACTGCGCCCGCGGGACCCGCGGAACCGATCGCCATCGGTGTCCCGCGATCGGTCACAGGAGCTGAAAAACGGGGAGAGGTGTGTGTAAACGCACCTTCCCTGTTCTTCACTGTGGCAATGTCAGTGATCGTCTGTTCCCTGATATAGGGAATGACGATCACAGACGTCACACGTCCAACCCTCCCCCTACAGTTAGAAACACATATGAAGTCACACTTAACCCCTACAGCACCTCCTAGTGGTTAACTCCTAAACTGCAATTGCCATTTTCACAGTAATCAGTGCATTTTTCTAGCACTTTTCGCCCGGAAAAATGACAATGGTCCCAAAAATGTGTTAAAATTGTCTTATGTGTCCGCTATAATGTTGCAGTCATGAAAAAATCGCTGATCACCGCCATAAGTAGTAAAAAAAAAAATTATTAATAAAAATGGCATAAAACTATCCCCTATTTTGTAAACGCTATAACTTTTGCGCAAACCAATCAATAAACGCTTATTGCAATTTTTTTTTTACCAAAAATATGTACAAGAATACGTAATGGCCTAAACTGAGGAAAAAAAATGTTTCTATATTTTTGGGGGATATTTACTATAGCAAAAAGTAAAAAATATAGAATTGTTTTAAAAATCGTCTCTCTATTTTTGTTTATAGCGCAAAAAATTACAACTGCAGAGGTGATCAATTACCACCAAAAGAAAGCTCTATTTTTGGGAAAAATGGATGGCAATTTTGTTTGGGAGCCACATCGCACGACCGCACAATTGTCAGTTAAAGCAACGCAGTGCCAAATAGCAAAAACTGGCCAGGTCCTTTACCTGCATAATGGTCCAGGTCTTAAGTGGTTAAGGGAGCAAATCCTTCCGGTCCTTAAGTGATTAACCACTTAAGACCCGGACCAAAATGCAGGTAAAGGACGTTGCCCCTTTTTGCGATTCGGCACTGCTTCGTTTTAACTGACAATTACGCGGTCATGCGACGTGGCTCCCAAACAAAATTGGCGTCCTTTTTTTCCCCACAAATAGAGATTTCTTTTGGTGGTATTTGATCACCTCTGTGGTTTTTATTTTTTGCGCTATAAACAAAAATAGAGCGACAATTTTAAAAAAAATGCAATATTTTTTACTTTTTGCTATAATAAATATCTCCCAAAAATATATAAAAAAACTTTTTTTTTCCTCAGTTTAGGCCGATACGTATTCTTCTACGTATTTTTGGTAAAAAAAATCGCAATAAGCGTTTATCGGTTGGTTTTCGCAAAATTTATAGCGTTTACAAAATAACGGATAGTTTTATTGCATTTTTATTCTTTTTTTTTTTTTTACTACTAATAGTGGCGATCAGCGATTTTTTTCGTGACTGCGACAATATGGCGGACACTTCGGACAATTTGGGACAATTATCATTTTCACAGCAAAAAATGCATTTAAATTGCATTGTTTACTGTGGAAATGACAGTTGCAGTTTGGGAGTTAACCACAGGTGGCGCTGTAGGGGATGTGTGACCTAATGTGTGTGTTTACAACTGTAGGGGGGTGTGGCTGTAGGTGTGACGTCATCGATCGCGTCCCCCTATTACAGGGATGACGCGATCGATGCTACGGCCACAGAGAAGCACGGGGAAGCCGTGTGTACCAGGGCCGGCCCTATGATGGGACCGGGTGGTACCATTGGTACCAGGCGGCACATTTTTAGGGAGGCAGCATTCTGACGTCCGCCAGCCAGCCAGCCAGCCCGCCCACTCCGCTGCCTCTGAGGAGCGGAATGGAGCAGTCAGCAAGTGAGAAGGACAACAGGTGTTGTCAGGGCGCCATCAGGGGGTACTTGCGCCGCTGACAACCTGCCGCTCGCGGCACTCGGGCGCTATAGAGGAGGAGAGGAGAAAGTTTCACAAGCACGCGCGCCCCCCGCCGCCCA
This sequence comes from Rana kukunoris, assembly GCA_029574335.1. Lineage (NCBI taxonomy): Eukaryota > Metazoa > Chordata > Amphibia > Anura > Ranidae > Rana > Rana kukunoris. Next base: position 47,184,925 of record CM056059.1, on the reverse strand, counting down.
CTGGCTGGGAGGAGATGCCATAGTACCTATCCTGAGCCCGCTGCCTGCCAGAACGCTGACTCCGTGTCCTGTCACTACCTTTCCCCTGCCCCTTCCTCACTTCACTGTGTCCGCCTGTCCAATCCCACACTGCGCTGTCATATGGATCCGTCTAACCCCTCCCACTCCTACTCCCTGCATTGCCCGCAGTGTGCAATGAAAGGGGATCTACATGCAGCTGGGCGGGAGATTTAATACAAGTATAGCTGCCTAAGCCACCCAAGGGGATGCAGTCTGAATGGGGGAGGCAATAAATGGTGAACAATCCTTTTGCCCCCACCATCACTTGCTCTGTCCCCCTTCTCCCGCCCTCTCTCCCCTTCTTCCTCCCTCTCTCCCCTTCTTACCCCCCCCCCCACACACACACACACACACTCTCTCTGCCCTTTTCTCTCATACCTCTTTTTCTCACTCTCTCGCCCCCCCCCCCCCATTCTTTTTTCCCCTCTCACTCTTTCATCTACCTTTCTCTCATCCTCTTTCTCTCCCCCATCTTTCTCCACCTCTCTTCCTCCCTCCTATCTCCTGTCTTTAGCTCCCTCTATTTTTTTTCTCCTCCCCCCACACCATGGTCCCCCCAACAGTCTCACTCCTTTTCCTCAGTCCTCAACCTCTCGTCCCCCTCTATTGCTCACTTTCTCTCCCTCCTCCCCATCGTTTTCCCCCCATATATTTTCTCCTACCCCCCATCTCTTTCTCCCCTCCTCTCACTCTCTCTATCTTTGCCCCTTCTACCTCCCTCCAGCTTGTCGCCCCCCCCCCCCCTTTCACTTTTGTTCCCATATCTCTCTTTCTCCTCCTGCTTTTTTTTCTTCTTCCCCTTCCTCTCTCTCATCCACCTTCTTTTCCTCTCATTTTCCCCTTGCTCTTTTCGTTTCCCCTCTCTCTTTTTCTCTCCCCACCAACCCCAACACTCCCCCCCTTTCCCCCCTCTTTCTTTCATCTTTCTCCTCTTTAGCCGCCCTCTCTTTTTCCCCTCCCCCCTTCTCTCTGTCTCTTTCCATTTCCCTCCTTCCTCTATCTCCTTCTCTTCACTCTCTCTCATATCTCACCTTTACTTCCCCAGACCTGTCCTGGGGGGGGGGGGTTGCCCCCCAATGCAGAATTCCAGCCAGTCCATTGCTGGCTAGCCTTGGAATTAGAAGCGGCATAACATCAAATCTCATGATGTCTACAAAATGTAAGTCATCTCAAATTGTATTGTATTTACCACTTTAACCATGACCACTTTTCGCTGTGGCACACACTTAATATAGCCTCTAGCAATGAATCAGGGAGCCACATTGTGTGCTGTAACCTCTAGCAACCAGTCAGTGAGCTGTAACCTTTGGCAACCAATTGTGGTAGCTGCCTGATTTGCTGCTATAAACTGATTTTAAGTCTAGCTGCTATCTATTGTATGTCTCAGAACACCGGGGGGGATTTTTATCACAGGCCAAAAGGGGTTTGTTTTTTATGATGTGGGGGTGGAGAGCGGAATTGCATGAATGGGGCACAAGAAAATGTTTGCTTAGGGTCCAGTTAATATTAAAGATGCCCCTGCCTTGCTGCAAGCATCATTAGAGTGTCATTAAACAAGCCAGAGAATCCCCCTCTCTCCTCTTGATTCCCTGCTGCTAGGTTGTCTTGCAATGTGATTGGCCTGGACTCGGGCGGGGGGGTGGTCAGCTCGTCGACGTTGAACATTGACCCAGCCCTAGCAGGTGCAGCAGGAAGCTAGATACTAGAAAGCAGCATGGAGGGTAAGTCAAAAAATGTAAAATATAAACAACAAAAAAACGACAATTTAAAAAAATATATATATATTTTTAACTTTTTGCTATAATAAATATCCCAAAAATGTATAAAAAAATGAATTTCTTCATCATTTTAGGCCAATATGTATTCTTCTACATATTTTTGGTACCAAAAAAAAAACACAATTAGCGTACATTGATTAGTTTGCGCAAAATACATTGTGGCCGCCGGCAATACACAGGTACCTTTATACTTCTGGATACATGTATAGAGCCATGACACATACTCTTTATACATGTATAGAGCCATGACAGGTCCTCTATATACATGTATAGAGCCATAACAGGCTCTCTTTATACTACTATATACATGTTTAGAGCCATGACAGGTCCTCTTTATACTTCTTTATACATGTATAGAGCCATTAAAGGTCCTCTATATACATGTATAGAGCCATGCCGGACCCTCTATATACTCCTATATACATGTATGGAGCCATGACAGGTCCTCTTTATATTCCTATATACATGCATAGAGCCATGACGTGTCCCCTTTAGTTATCATGATATAAAATAATGAATGTGTGGGCTTTTTGGTGGGTTAAAAACATTTTTTTTTGGGGGGGGGGGGCAGCATTTCATCCTTGGTCCCAGGCAGCACAATGTCTTGGGCCGGCACTGGTGTGTACACACGGCTCTCCCCGTTCTTCCGCTCCAGGGACGGATCGCCGCACTCCAGCGGCGATCGGGTCCGCGAATCCCGCGGTCCCGGTCCTGGAGCTTTGGACCGGGTCGCGGGTGCGTGCCCGTGGGCGCGCGCCCGCGACCCACGGCTGGGTACTAAAATCAACGTATATATACGTTGATGTGCCCAGCCGTGCCATTCTGCCGACGTAAATGTGCAGTAGGCGGTCCTTAAGTGGTTAAAGCACCCATCTTTTTGGTATAGGGTTTCTAATTCACAAATAGATCAATGTCCACTCTGCCTCTGATCAACTTTTGGACCTAAAATGTGTTGGTAAAAAAAAGAAAAAACATGAGTGATATTTGTATGCTCATTATCTAAAGCTGGCTTAACACTATACAATTTTTATCCTAATTCCTTGTACAATTTTCCTTTAGATTTACCAAAACCATATACAGTGCATTGCAAAAGTATTCAGCATTTTTCATGTTTTGTTGCCTCAGAACCTGGAATTAACATGGATTGTTTGAGGATTTGCATAATTTAATTTACAGAACATGCCCACAACTTTGAAGATTTTTTTTAATTGTGAAGCAAACAAAAAAATAGGACAAAATAACAGAAACAGTCAATGTGCATAACTATTCATCCCTCTAAAGTCAATACTTTGTAGAGCCACCTTTTGCGGCTTTCACAGCTCCAAGTCGCTTTGGATAAGTCTCTATGAGCTTGCTACATCTTACCACTGGGATTTTTGCACATTCCTCCTTGCAAAACTGCTCCAGCTCCTTCAAGTTGGATGGTTTGCACCTGTAAACAGCAATCTTTAAGGCCCCTTTCAGACGGGGGCGGGAGCTATACCGCCGGAATTGCCACGGGAATCGGCCGCTAGCGGTACGGTATTAACCCCTGCTAGCGGCCGATAAAGGGTTAATACCACCCGCAATGCGCCTCTGCAGACAGGAGATTTTTTTCTCTCCCGCCAGCGCATTGCCTCAGTGTAAAAGCCCTCAGGCTTTCACATTGAGTTTGCAGTGAAGGAGTTTTTCAGGCGGTATAGTAGCGCTATTTTTAGCGCTGTACCACCTGAAAAACTCCTCAGCGTGAAAGGGGTCTAAGTCTGACCACAGATTTTCTCTTGAATTGAGGTCTGGGCTTTGACTAAGCCATTCCAACACATTTACATGTTTCCCCTTAATCCACTCAAGTGTTGCTTTAGCAGTGTGTTTGGGGTCATTGTCCTGCGGGGAGGTGAACTTCCATCCTAGCCTCAAATCGCACAGATTGGTACAGGTTTTGCTCAAGAATATCCCTGTATTTAGCACCATTCATCTTTCCCTCAACTCTGACCAGTTTCCCAGTCCCAACTGGTGTTCTTTGGGTGATGTGATGTGTTGCGTTTGCACCAGATATAGCATTTTCTTTGATGGTCAAAAAGTTCAATTTCAGTCTCATCAGACCAGAGCACCTTTCACCATACATTTTGGGAGTCTCCCACATGCCTTTTCGCATACTCAAAACGTGCCATTTTGTTTTTTTGCTGAAAGTAATGTCTTTCTTCTGGCCATTCTGCCATAAAGCTCAACTGGAGCGAACGGCTTATTGTCGTCCTATGTACACATACCACAGTCTCTGCTGTGGAACTAAGTTATAGCGCCTACAAAATAGGGGACATAATTATGTTTTTATTTTTTTATTTTACTAGTAATGGCGGCGATCTGCGATTTTTTATTGGGACTGCGACATTATGGTGGACACATCGGACACTTTTGACATATTTTTGGGACTATTCACATTTATACAGTGATTAGTGCTATAAATATGCACTGATTACTGTATAAATGTGACTGTCAGGGAAGGGGTTAACCACTAGGGGGCAGGGAAGGGGTTAAATGTGTAGCCTAGTGAGTGTTCTAACTGTAGGGGGAGGGGGTGACTGGGGGAGGTAACCGATCTGTGTCCCTATGTACAAGGGACACAGCATAGGTATCCTCTCCCTGACAGGACATGGAGCTCTGTGTTTACAGAGCGGCTTTAAAAGACGAGGACGTCATATGTTGTCCTGTCAGAACAACTGAGCTACCTTGCTGCCGTCAATTGACGGCGGCTGGTAGATAAGTGGTTAAAGGATCTTTTTTATTTTTTTATTTAACCACTTAAGCCCCGGACCAATATGCTGCTAAATGCCCAGAGGCGTTTTTACAATTCGGCACTGCGTCGCTTGAACAGACAATTGCGCGGTCGTGCGGAGTGGCTCCCAAACAAAATTTGCGTCCTTTTCTTCCTACAAATAGAGCTTTCTTTTGATGGTATTTGATTGCCTCTGCGATTTTTATTTTTTTGCGCTATAAACAAAAATAAGCGACATTTTTGAAAAAAAAACAATATTTTTTAATTTTAATTTTAATTTTATTTTATTTAAGAAAAATCGGATAAACTCAATTTTAGTCAAACATTTAGGCCAAAATTTATTCAGTCACGTGTCTTTAGTAAAAAAATAAAATAAAAAAAAAATCGCAATAAAAAAAAATTAGCTACCTAGCGGCAACAGCGACACCAATACAGCGATCAGAAAAATGATCGCTTAGTGACGCTGGCAATAGGGGGTGAAAAGGTTAACTAGGGCGGTGATCAAGGGATTAAACCTTTATTAGGGGGGGGTACGGGGCTACCCTGGACCTAACACTAACTGCCTGTCACACTAACTGTCACACTGACACTAAATGCAGTGATCAGTAAATATATGATCACTGCAATCAGTGACAGTGTGACAGGGGGCTGGGGGGGGGGTGATCGGAAGGGGTTAAATGTGCCTATGTGTGTGGTGTCAGTGTAGTGTTGGTGCGACTTACTTCTCCTCTCGGCGGATTGAAAATACCGCCGAGAGGAGAGCTGACATCACTTCCTCTGCTTGTGTTTACATTATACAGGCAGAGGAAGTGACAAAGATGCCGGATTGGCTGGGAGCGATCACGAGGGGGTGGACAGAAACGAACAGCCGCCCCCTCAGTACGGATCAGCACGGATCGCTCCCGGAGGTAAGCCGCCCGCCGCACGCAGCGGAGGGGGTCCAGATCAGACCCCCGACCCGCAAGAAGGCATGGACGTACATTTACGCCCATCTGCCTGTACGTGCCATTCTGTGGACGTACATAGTCGTGCAGCGGGCGTTAAGCGGTTAAGCATTATTAAAATCACTGCTCCTGAAAAAATAACCGTTTTTAAAACTTTTTTCCATTGATACATGTTCCCTGGGGCAAGACCCGGGTTCTCAAAGACTTTTTACGACAATAACTTGCATATTAGGCTTTAAAATTAGCACTTTTGAATTCGAACTTTCGAGTCCCATAGACGTCAATGGGGTTTTAAATGTTTGCGCGAACGTTCGGTCGGTTCGAAGGTTCTGGTGCGAACCGAACGGGGGGGGGGTTCGGCTCATCCCTAATCTTCATTTACTGCCCCTTGCCCTGTAACTTGGAACCTAATATGCCCTGTACACACGGTCGGACCTTTGTCCGACCAAATTCACATCGGAATTCCGACCGAATTCCATTGGAGTAAAATAAAACAGTTCTCTATGTAAACTCAGATGGAATTCATCGGAATTTCAGATGGGGCATACACACGGTCGAAATTTCCGATGGAAAAAGTCAGTCTGACTTTTTACATCGGAAATTCCGATCGTGTGTACGGGGCTTTAGACATTTCCCTATAGAGCGACCATTCTCAATCAGTGTTCTTTGGGACCTTAGGGTTGCTTAGGAGGCTGTTGGGGGTTCTCTGGGCTGTGGTTGATTGACCTCCTTTCTGATGGTTCTGGGTCCAACATCAGTTGGTGAGGCCAGCAGAATTACACCAACGATCTTTAGCTGGCTGTAAGGGTGGCATTTTGACCGCCACTGCAAGGGGCATTCTTCCAACTCAACATGACATAATTTTAGCAGGGGATCCTTGACACATGAAATCTATTTCAAGAGTTCCTCTTGCGTAAAAAGTTTGAGTAAGGATGCTATAGAGTTTTGCAGAATGTTCCTAAATGCAGTGTATGGGGACAAAGAAAGGAGGTGCTCAGCCTAATGTACTATACCTTTAAGGCCGCGTACACACGATCAAATCTATCTGCTGGAAACGGTCGGCCCGACCGTCCCAGCAGACAGATTCGACCGTGTGTACGGGCGAGCCGACGGATTTGGCCACCCGACAGATTTCAAAGCATGCTTTGAAATCTGTCGGCTGGGAACCCGTCCGCCCGACATGTCTGCTGGTTAGTACGCTAACCAGCAGACATGTCTTCTCGCACACGCGCCGAATGGTTTCGAGGCATGCGCGGAAGTGTTTTACTTCCTGGTGCGGTGACGTGGCGGCGTCAACATCACCGCCACGTCACCGTGCCGTCTGGCGGCGGGTATTTTGGTTTGATCGTGTGTACACGATCAAATTAATATGTCCCCAGCAGACAGATTTGTTCAAATCGGTCGGCCCGATCGATTTGAACAAATCTGTCTGCTCGTGTGTACGCGGCCTAATACTAAATGTATTAATACATTTGTCAATCCTGGCCAACATTTAGCAGGGACCTTTTCAGTAATCTGAAGACCCTTCCTGCTACCTTATTCACTGAAGGAGAGTCTCTAAAATACTTCTCTTGAACCCAGAAACAGAAGCTTTGTTCACTTTATTATGCTGATAATCAGAACAGAGCACATGGCTAAATTCCTGGGCTTTTCCCAGCCAATGTCACAGCTCTGAGCAGTGGTTTCTGGAGCAAAGGTAAGTGTTTAATAACCTCTATTACATTTTATGGCTTATAGGGAAGGGAGTGGACCTGATATTATGGTGAGGTAACATACAAAGAATGTCTACTTTAAAAGTGGACCTCCAACCAGGGTTAGAATCTTTGTCAGGTTTGACTGTCTTTGCCCCCCACAAACATATTTCCCCTCACTTTCTTTACAGGAAGTGAAAGAAAACCTTCCCAAAGTACTTTGACAGATGTTACCAGAGCATGTGACCCTATTTGAAGATTTTCCTTACCTCCTCCTTTAGTGACAACTTCAATTTTGGTCCTGTTTACTTCCCAGCATGGAATGGGAAGTTTAGTAAACTTACCTGGCGTACAGCCATAAAAACCGGAAGAAGGCTCTAAAGCCCTGTACACACGATCGGATATCTGGTTGGAATATAATCTGATGGATTTTTTCCTTCGGATATCCCATGAAGCTGACTTTCATCAGTCTTGCTTACACACCGTCGGTCAAAAATCCAACCGTGTCCAACGCGGTGACGTAAAACACTACGACGTGCTGAGAAAAAATGTTCAATGTTCAATGCTTCTGAGCATGCGTCGACTTGATTCTGAGCATGCGTCGATTTTTGACCAATGGACTTCCACACAGACGATCATTGTAGCGGAGTACAATATTAAACTCCACGATCTCCGCTGGTAACCAGGGTAAATCCACAGTCAGCATTGACAAGTAAGGCAATGTCCCAAATCTCCCCAGTAACCGGACGACACACAGCTCTGAGAGTCAACTGCCTTTTTATTCACAGGCTTCCATATTTATAGAATTCCCCATGCAAGGGGTTTCCAAACAGCCAAATAGATTTAACAGGGGTAATACAGGGAGGACCAGATGGGGAACTTAACATTTTGGATAATTCTCCCATCAGGCATTGCTGCACGAGGGAAAAGTCGGTTGATAGCTGGGGTCTGGAGTTATGTATTGTGGGAGTTCGGTTTAGAACTGCCGAACACCGATTGGGCAACATAAAACAAAGTACTTGAATGCTAGTGGCTTACGGCTGCCAGCATACCAATTACTATGCCCACATAAGACCCAGCAGGATACATAGCCTATAATACAGACAACCTTTTGACATGTAACGTCCAGCTTTCCAGAAGTGGCTAGGTTTGCCACAATCATTTTTTTCTATCCTTTTTTTACCCATAGGAAAATTTTAAACATGTTCTATTTTTTTCACCAATGGAAAACATACTCATGGGGCACACACACGATCGGTTTGTTTGATGAAAACGGTCCATCGGTCTGTTTTCATCAGACAAACCGATCGTGTGTACAGGGCTTAATTCTTCCCCATTCTATCCAAAACGAATGTCACCCTGCTGTTTTCTATTTTTAACTCGATGTGTTTATTGGCATAGGACAATGGTAATGATCTATACATTTTTCAGCCTGCCAAACCTGTTCAGTGTGCATTGCTCATCTTTCATTGAGATTGTTCGTACCTCACACACAATGAAAATGTTACATATGCTCTCTTTGTGTATCAATAGCTATACCTTAAGCCCTCTACACAAAATATACGACAATCAGAAATAAAACTTCATCCGACCAACAATCTGCCGATTTTCGGATCTTTGTTATGGAACTTTCAACAGCCGATTCCGATTTTTTGTACGACAAAATCTAGATGTGCGGACTATAACATTTGAATTTTGTGTGAACACAAAGTCTGATTTTCGTATAATTAGTACGTTTTTTTTGTCTGAAAAAAATCATAGACTACGCATGTTCAGAAACAAAAGAATACATACATAACAATTCAACACATTACATCACTCCTGAAGTTGAATTCTATTGTACGAGAATTTTCGTATTGGGGGGTATCCTCTTCACTTTTGACATGAGGCTAGCATGCAACAGAAAATGGATGAACAGTCGTCTGAAAATCTGATTGTATGTATATAGCCGCGTACACACGATCGAACATGTCCGTTGAAACTGGTCCGCCGACCAGTTTTAGCGGACATCTCCAATCGTGTGTACGGGCTAGCGGACAGGTTTTTCCAGCGGACAAATTTCAAAGCATGCTTTGAAATTTGTCCGCTGGAAACCTGTCTGTCGGACATGTCCACTGGTTAGTACGCCTAACCAGCAGACATAAATCTCCTGCATGCGTCGAATGGATTTGATGCATGCGTGGAAGTATTTTACTTCCTGGAGTGGTGACGTGGCGGCGTCAATGTCACGGCCACGTCACCGCGGCCTCAGTCCGAGGGGATTTTCGTCCGATGGTGTGTACACGCCATCGGACCAAAATCCGAGGAGACATGTCCGCTGGAAACGGTCCATCAGACATGTTTCAGCGGACATGTCTCCCCATGTGTAGGCGGCCTGAGACTTTACTGTCTAAGTTTACCTAAAACATTTCTGAATGCTCTGGACTAGGTCCACTCAGTGATCGACAATGTTTGGTTTACCATTTTCACTACCCCACAATACTAAAGTAATGAACCTTACGATCACACAGAGTAGGCCAGTAAAGAGTTGGTATCAGAAGGTCCCCTGACAGTGCTATGCAGGTAAGTGCAAAGAGACCACTGCCACACACACCCTTGCTTTTGGTCATGTGACATCACAGATTAGATAACCAAGTGGAGGGGACGCATAGAGAAGAATTGCTGTGGTGGTCAAAAAACAGCTTACTGCTCAGCTCTACTTATAGAAACTTCTGCAAAGTGCCGGTCTGCTAATACAAGTAAATAGGGGGTGTAGAACTTGAACTCGCCTGGGCACCCTTTGGGCAGAAGCCCAATTGCAGTTGTGATTGCTGTAACTACAGCCTCTACCCCTTTCAAATTCTTTATGATATCCAAGCAAAGCTCATTGCCTTGATGCTAGTTCAAACACCAGCTATAGCCCTAGCCCCAGTTGTAGCCGTAGAGCTAACCCCAGTCAGAGATATGGCTCAAAACCTGCCCTTACTGTTAAATCTGACTTTAACCTTAGTGTAAAAGAAAAGTGTCAAAAAGAATCTTAATGGGTGGCCATCTTAAATGGGTTGTAAAGGTTTGTTTTTTATTGTCTAAATAGGTTCCTTTAAGCTAGTGCATTGTTGGTTCACTTCCATTTTCCTTTCATTTCCCTTCTAAATGTTTTTTTTCTTTGTTTTCTTTGTCTGAATTCCTCACTTCCTGTTCCTCCTCAGTAAGCAGTTCTGGCTGACTAATCCCCAATGGATGATGTGGGCAAGCTTACTGAGGAGAAACAGGATGTGCCAGCAGCTGTCGGAGCTAGTGGGATATATGGCACATCAGGGGTCATATACCAAAAATAAAGCTCTCATTAACTTAAATTGAATTTCTCATGTCGCGCGACTTCGGCCGACACAAGTCGGATCCGAGGTCACGCTAGTGTGAACCGGCACTTAGGCTGGGTTCACTATGCGAATTGGATGCAGTTTCCCCCACATCCAATTCGCATTACAGGAGACAGTGACGGGCTCTCAATGGAGCCAGTTCATATAGCTCTGTGAGCACTTGTGGAATGGATTGCACAAGGGTCCTGTGTGTCTTTGGCTTCATTTCAGGTCTGAATTCAGGCAAAAATTCGGGCCTGATTCATCCCTGAAAATGGAGAACAGGGACACACCGGGCCCCTGCTGTGAGCCACATCCGAATACTGTGTGAACTCAGCCTTAATTATTACATTATGATTTAGGCTTTAAAGAAACAACAAGATGGGCCTTTATGGAAGAGAGAGAAGGCCTAGCTTTGACAGCATTCCATGCCTCGTTGTTGTTTCTTGCTGCCTGCATTGGTGTCTAGGAGAAAACTTGTTTGTGACAAACAATAACTTTCACGGAAGCTTCCGAGTGACTGGCATGGCCTATAGAGGATTGATCCATGTGGATAAGTATCACCATATGTATTACCTACCATGTTGGGAGTGAAATGAGGGCAGGAGGCACTGGTTTTCCTCATAAAAGAAGATTGAGGGCTTGTGATATTGCACTTGGGGAGATAGAGTATATTAATGGGAAATGGGAATGTGCAACCATTGATGTAACTCTTACGGAAGGCAGAAGGGATTACTTTCCAAAAAGAAATAACCCCAGACCAGTACAACCCTGCTTCTCAGGCCCTGTACACACAATCAGACATGTCCGAGGAAACATGTCTGACGGACTGTTTCCATTGGACAAGGCAGAATTGTCTGTTGGTCTGATGTGCGTACATACCATCGGACCATGTCCGCTGGAAAACGGTCCGATAGGCCGTACACACGATCGAACTTGTCCGCTGAAACTGGTCTGCGGACCAGTTTCAGCGGACATGTTCGATTGTGTGTACGCGGCCTCAATGTGTTTTCATCAGGGTATCATTATACTGTCTTAAAGATATGCAAAGTACAATCCCATCCATTTATGTGTACGCTGGACCGTCACCAATAAACCTTCTGGCTTGCATTTTCTACTGAATTGGGGAAGTTATATCACCCAGCCTTAAAGTAGAACTCCAGCCAAAAACACACATTTTTGTACAATGAGAAGGGGCTGATTCCTGTGGCAGTTTTTTCCTACTGTCTGAGTGCCTCATTTGGTTATTTTCCCTTTTTTGTCTGTGGTGTCAGCAGAACAGGAAGTGAGCAAAACCTGTTCAAAGAGGGCTCAAACAGCAGTGAAAGCACTTTTATTGCTATTGTGGGGAAGGATAGGAACTTTGGTCAGGGATATAAGGGATAAATGAGGTAAATATTGTGCAAAAATATGCACATACATTGCATTCATAAAGTATTCAGACCCATTCACTTTGTTCAATTTTTCTATGCTGCAGCCTGATACTACAGTTGTTTAAATTCATTTTTTCTCATTGATTTACACTTAGTAACCCACAATGACAATGGGGGATTTTCTGCCATTCTTCTTTGCAAATCCTCTCAAGCTCAGTCAGGATGGATGGGGACCACGTGGACAGCCATTTTCAGGTCTCTCCAGAGATGTTCAATAGGGTTCAAGTCAGGGCTCTGGCTGGGCCACTTTAGGATATTAAATAAAAGAGGGTGCAGCGCTAAAGTGAAAAGAAGGTTAATATGATACAACATTCATCAATAAATGAAGTAAAAAAAACTTGTGGAGCAAAATTACATACACCTTGCTGAAAAAACGGAGTCAACATAAATGTTCAAGGATCTAGTAGTAAAGTCCGGTGGGAATAATGATAGTGAAACAATTGATAAAGATTGCCAATGAAAGCAATCACTTTAGGATATTCACAGAGTTGTCCCTAAGCCACTCCTGTGTTGTCCTCATTGTGTACTTAGGATCGTTATGTGGAGAAGTTGAACCTTTGTCTGAGGACTGAGCACTGTGAAACAGGTTTTCATTAAGGATATCTCTGCACTCTCCATTCAGCTTTCCCTCAACCCTGACCAGTCTTCCCAGTCCCTGCTGGTGAAAAACACCCCCACAGCATAATGCTGCCACCACCATGCTTCACTGTTGAAAAATCTCCGCAATAGGACATAGATGATGAAAAAATCTGACAGAGATTATAACCCCCCCTTACTCTAGCCAAAGTAAAAAAAAATGTCTATACATTAGTTTAAACAACTGTAGTATAAGGCTGCACAATACCAAAATTGAAAAAAGTGAAGGGAGTCTGAATGCTTTATGAATTCACTGCATACTCAATGGCTGTTAATGTAATGGTCGTACGTACTGGGCACACATATAGCTGTGTGTGTAGCAGCCATTTTGTTAGGATCACAAGTCTCCCGTGCCATCTTGTCATAAGAAGACAGCTTCAGTGATGTTCCCCCCTCCCTTCTCCTTCAGCTCATACAATCCACAACCTCTTTGTTGCATGCCAGACATCTCTTATCTGCCTGTTAATAGGACTATCAGAATCTAACCCCAATACACATCTCGGAGCCCATAAAAGTGTCTAACTTAGCCGCTTCAGGGGCTAGAAAGTTAACAGACATTGGGTCATAAATACCTTAGTTGGAATCCCTAGAATATGTATATCTGTCTGTCGGTAGATATGTCATCCAGAGATATGGTGCATGCCTCCTCCGGCTCCCCAGCTTTCCTCATGCCTGCCTCCTATGGCTCCCCAGCGTGGGCTCACGGCAGGCGTGATCACCGGAGGCCGTCATATGACGGCCTCCCATAACTAGCCGTCTGCGCTGTAGTCATCATTCGGCTGTAGCGCAGTCCGCAAGTGGTTAATGTGGGCACCTAAGCTGGCCTTATACTATTAGAAACGTGTTTGAATTTTTTTGTTTTAACCACTTCAGCCCCAACGCAGCCCCTGCGTCGTTTTAACTTACAATTGAGACGCTATACCCAAACAAAATTTACATCCTTTTTTTCCAACGAATAGAGCTTTCTTTTGGGGGTATTAAACCAAAAAATGCGACAATTTTGAAAAAAGAAACACTATGGCGGCGTACACACGGCCGAGGTTCTCGGCAGAAACCATCGAGAACCTCGCTGAGAGCCGCATTCTGCCGAGAACCTCGGCCGTGTGTACGCTCTCGACGAGCATCCCGTCGGGAATGCCGTCGAGCCGAAATAGAGAGCATGTTCTCTATTTGCTCGACGGCCCGTCGGGATGAATGGCTGTTTGCCATTCACGACGGGCGGGTCGCCGAATCTGACGGCCGGCAGAGAACCTCGACGGGCGGAACGATGTGTTCTGCCCGTCGAGGTTCTCTGCCGTGTGTACGGGGCTTATTTTGTACTTTTTTGTAAATAGCGTTTAAAGGAGTTGTAAAGGAAATGTCTTTTCAGCTGAAATGACTTTATACAGGGCATAGAGACATAATAGTTAACTGATTCCTTTTAAAAACGATTACAAATAGATAAAAATCAATCATATAATGTACCTACAGTTTCAGTTTAGTTTTTGCATGTTGTTTCCTATCTCTCTGATGTACAGAACCACAGAGCCAATACAGGGCAGTGATGGTTTGTAAAACTAAAGTGATTGGTGCTGAGGGGTTTTAGACACACAAGGCCAGATTCAGGAAGCATTTACGCTGGCGTATCTGCAGGTACGCCGCCGTAATTTCAAATGTGCACCGTCGCATCTTTGCGCCGATTCACAAAGCGAGATACGCCGAAAAACATGGCTTCAGCCATCTGACGTAACTTGCCTACGCCGGTGTATCGTGGGCGCATAGTTACGCTGGACGCATTCGGCTTTCCCATTATAAATATGCAAATTAGAAAGATACGCCGATTCACGAACGTAGATGCGCCCGGCCGCTTCAATTACGCGCTTTGCGCAAGGCTTACGTCCGGCGTAAAGTTACCCCTGCTATATGAGGCGCAGCTAATGCAAAGGTATGGGCCAGGGAACGACGCCATCAAATTTTACATCGTTTACGCCGTTTACGTAGTACGTGAATTGGGCTGGACGTAGGTTACGTTCACACATCGTAGGCATTGCGGCAGACGTCACTCAGGCATTCTATCCGACGTGATTCTGAGCATGCGCACTGGGATACGTCCATGGACGGCGCATGCGCCATTCGTTCGGCCCATCATTTGCATGGGGTCATGGTTCAATATAATACAACACGCCCACTGCCTTGTTACTTTGAATTACGCGGGCTTACGCCAGCCCATTTACGTTACGCCGCCGTAACTTAGGGAGCAAGTGCTTTGTGAATACAGCACTTGCCTCTCTAACTTGCGGCGGCGTAGTGTAAAGAAGATATGTGCCCGGGTACGTGAATCTGGCCCACAGTAATCACACCTCCTTGATTAGTGACCACAGAGAGAAAGCTCCCAGTACTGTGGTGATCAGGAAACAGGCAACCAGGAAGTGTGGAGATCAGAGAAGAATTACAGCAACTTGAGCGCAAAAACGAGCATTGAGGACATGAAAACAGCACTGCATTAAGGTAAAGGAAGCTATTAAGATAAAAAAAAAAAAAAAAATCCTTTACAAACCCTTTAAGGACATTTTTTGATTTTGTCAAATGGACATTCATTTTTGACCATAGTTATGAGAAAATTCTAAGGAGCAAGGTGGAAAATCTTTCTCTAACAAATTTCTAACAGTATGTGGTTTTTGTTTAGGAAATTACATCAAATGTTAAAGGCAAATTTCATTTTAACAAAACAATTTTTGAATGACATTCATCAAGTCATCGAGTGTACTGAAAATGTTCATACATGTTCGTATGAAGTTATGTACGAACGACCCTTCGAAAATGTACTAGTGTATGGCCAGTTTGAATGAAAGTATAACAGAACAAGTGAGACAGAAAAGATCTACAATATGTACTGGTCCTATATTCCTATAAGGGATGAGGGCAGTGTTTCCACCCAGGGATATAATGCCATGGAGTTGCCAAGAAAATAAAATACTTCAAGTGAATTTTATGAAAATCCCTGCATATTTGTGATTACGTTGCTACAACAGCTTTATATGATCCTCTGATAAAGAACAAAAAATAGCGTTTGTTGCTTAATTTAGTCTTAAACAGCCCTAAGGAATAAAAGATAACATGTCCTCCTTTGCTTTTTTTTCTTGTTAAATATACAGTATGCTGTCTTCAGATTACAAAAAATAGATCGCGAAAACAACCCTTCGGCTCACTTGTATTGTTTTGACTGCAGCAAAAAGTGTTGTACAGGAAAATCTTGGCTTTTCCATACAAATACCAGATGGCTTCAATGCTAAATCAAAGATTACAGGAAAAACAAGGAAATAAACATGAAAGAAATCTTGGCACCACCAGTCACCCAAACACTAACAAAGGGATAGAAATATCCATGTGCCATTTATAATACTTGACATATTACAAATTTGTATTTTTTATTTGTATGATTTCACTGTATAATTGTGCATTCACACCTATTTGGCAGGATTTTTTACTCTTGTTTATGTTAACTAGATATGTGCGTTCCCTTTCGTAACGAATGTATTTTCGTACGAATTTGTTAGTATTCGTACCCGCCGAACAATGTGAACACACGAAAAACTGAAAGAACCAAAATACGAAAACGATGGGATTACGAATGAGCCAAATAAAGAACAAGCGAAAATACGAATGAACGATTCGACAATCTTACGAAAAAACGGAAACGGCAAAAGAACGAAAATGACATCTAGAACGAATGATTTGCATTCCGTATTTTAAATCCTTTTGTCTGTTCGTATTTTCATTCGTATGTTCATATTTTCATTTGTGTTTTTTGTAAATACGTTTTTTTGTCTGTTCGTAAATTTGTGTACTTGTATCGTTTTTTTGAATGGGCAGTGAGTGTAGTTAGTGAATCAGCTTCTCTCTTTTGTGATGAGTACTGTACAGTGTAAAGCCTCGTACACACACAATCGGACTTCAAATAAACTTTTCTGTGGATTTTTGCCTGAAGGGAGTTCAGTTGGCCAGACTTTTGAACCCGAAAATGGAAAATTGTATCAAATACTTACCGTAATTTTCCTTTCCTGATGTCTTGGCATCAGGAAAATGGTTTTCTGATGGAGCTTACAAACGATCGGATTTTTTGAAAATGAACGGAAAACGATCGTTTTTAAGTTTGTTGGCAAAAAAGTCCGACCGCGTGTACGGGGCTTAATAATAGTTAATATGGATGAGCCGCGTGTTGAAAGTGCCGCGAATCCCGCAATGTATTTACAAAAGTACAAAATGACGAAAATTACGAAAATTATTGTCTAGCAAATAACGAAAATAAATTAAACAGAATTCCGAATCATCCCTCATGTACGAAAATAAAACGGTAACGAAAATACGAACCGATCGGAATCCGAAAAAATCGCATCTTACGAAATACGAACGGGTCCGAATAGGAAAACGTTCGTCTTACGAAATTACGAATCGTTACGAACCTACGGAGCGAGACAAAACAAAACAAAAGAAAACAACATTTTTTGTTGTGCACATGTCTAATGTTAAATATTGGACAAAGCTGCCCGCTGAATAAAGCTGGCCATGCCACTAGTCACTGCAGGTGAAAATGAACACTGATTTGATCCCACCAAGGATCAGGCGCACCCCGCAGCTGCATGTATGGCAGGGGTGTGTATATGTGCGGCTGTGGGGCAGAAAATGCCTCCTGCACCTATGATTACCTGCCCAATTTAACAGCTTCCCAGCGGGATAGATCAGGCTTGTTCAGACTAACAATCAAAGAGTCAAAAAACTCATCTGTGTCTGTAAGGTCCCATATACAGTAGGATATTATTAAACACCTCTAGGCAGGGGAGGGCTGGCAGCCTTAGGCCTGGGGGGCAAGTCCAGTCAAGTGGCCCATAGAGCATAGAAAATTGATGGATAGAGGAAAACACTCTAATGCCGCGTACACACGGTCATTTTTTGCGATGAAAAAAAACGTTGTTTTTTAAAACGTCATTTAAATTGATCGTGTGTGGGCAAAACGTCGTTTTTTGTCTTCAAAAAAACGAAGAAAAAAAATCCAACATGCTTGAATTTTTTGTGTCGTTTTTCAAAACGTCGTTTTTTGTTTCACAAAAAGTCACCGTGTGTAGCAAAAACGTCATTTAAAACAACGTTTTTCAACCCGCGCATGCCCAGAAGCTAGTTATGAAGCGAGCTTCAATGGAAAAGAGTGGTGAACGTAACCTCGCTTTTTGTGAAAAAAACGATGGTGTGTATGCAACATCGTCTTTGAAAAGTGACATTTCAAAAACGTCGTTTTTTACTTTACAGAAAACGTCTTTTTTTTTCATCACAAAAAATGATCGTGTGTATGCGGCATAAGATTTTTCATGATCATGAGGCCTTGTACACACAAGGGAATAAATCCGCTGAACATGGTCCGACGAACCATTTCAGCCGAAAAATCCGCTTGTGTGTAGGGGCAAACGGACCGTTCTGGCCGGATTCCTCCGGCGGAAAAATTTCAAAGCATGCCGGATAGCTGCCCGTCAGATATGTCCGCTGGTTAGTATGGCAAACCGGCGGACATATCTGCCCGCACATGCGTCGTATCCTGTGAATGGATCCGACGCATGCGGGCGGAAGTGTTTACTTCCTGGTGCGGTGACGTGGCGGCGTCAACGTCACCGCCGCGTCACCGCGCTGTCCGCCGGCGGGGAATTTGATCCGATGGTGTGTACAGCCATCGGATCAAAACATCCCGGCGTAAATATGCGCTGTAAACGGTCCGGGGACCGTTTACAGCGGATAAATCCCATCGTGTGTACAAGGCCTCAGAGTCCGCACAGAGGCTCCCCTTACATCAGAGTCTGCACAAAGCCTCCCCTTACATCAGAGTCCACACAGAGCCTCCCCTTACATCAGAGTCCGCACAGAGCCTCCCCTTACATCAGAGTCTGCACAAAGCCTCCCTTTACATCAAAGTCCGCACAGAAGCCCCCCTTACATCATTTTCTGCACAGACCCCATATACATCAGATCTGATGTAAGGGGTGTTCTGGGATGCTTGATTTAAGGGTGCATGCTGTAGACTAGTGTGTAAAGAGGGTCTCTGCCTACCAAAGCCTACCCCCCCTTCCCTTTAACAAAGTCCACAGAGCACCCCTTTTTATACACTGGCGCAAGCAGGCTGTCTGATACTTTTTTGGGTTCAAACTTCCTGTCCAGTGCCCACACATGCCCGGGGAGTGTGGGCAGGGCAGTCTCAGAAGGAGGAGGAGCAGATGAGCTCTATCTTTCCTTGTGTCTAAGCAGAGAGAGAAGGGGATGTCAGCGCTGGTGTGAGCTGATGCTGAGCTATGTGTGAGACGAGACATAGCTCAGCTCTGCAGCCATCCACCTCGGAGCTGACACAGGTACGGCTGCATAGTGGGAGATGAGGAGTGGCAGTGACCTGTGTTAACAGAGCTCCAGCAGGCATATTTCTGCTCTGTAAAAACAGCATTTGGTAGTGGCGGCCGGTGGCTGTGCATAGTGTCACCAGCCCAGGGGGAGATTTCCACCCTGCCCCCCCTGCCAGCCCTCCCCTGCCTCTAGGTCCAGCTATTCCATTGGCAAAACATCCTCCTCCAACATCCAAAGCTCCTCCGTACAGTAAAAAAAATAACCAAAAGAACCACATAGTGTAGAACCACAGGATGAAATTTAATATAAATTACTAGTTACTCACAATGTTAAAATGTATAAGCATTTATCAAATATCCAACGGTCCTGGGGTGTAGACGGGACTCTTCCTGCAATTGAGGTGCGTGATGCGATTATATGCACCATATTGCTTACAAATATGAATATATACATTTCCAGGCAGTGGTTTATCCTCAGGTGTCACATGCTCACAAGTCTCACAAGTCTTACAACTACAAGACTATTGCCATAGGAGACAGCGGTCCTACCTATACAGAAGTGGTGTCCAGCTGGAGGCCTTCACCTGTATAGCTATCTTTCTGGCAGGGTTCACACCTATGCGAATTGAGTGCGGCTTAAACCCCATCAAATACGCAGAACATTTCTAAATACATTGTTTTCAATGAGGCTGGTTCACATATGTGCGATGCATTCGCACTGCGCATTGCAGTAAAAACGTGTCCGGATTTTATGTCTTGTGGTGCGGCTCAGGTGCGAATTCAGTCCCATTATCTTCTATGGGTACACAGCTGATTCGCAGATGTGTTCATTTCTCTTCAGGAATTTCTCTCATTCAGCTCAACACATTTCTCACCCACTCTCCTTTCACCCGGAACTTCTCCCAGGTCTCCAAATTCGCAGTTAAAACGCAATGGATCTGCTGAACACTTCCCTTATCTATCTGCAGAGATTACAGAGCTGAAATTCACACCGCACTAGTGTGAACCCAGCCTTAAAGTGGAGGTTCCCCTAAAAATAAACTTTTAACATTGCATTCCCGAGGTTAATGACAAGTAGAATCGGCGGGTTTTTAAAAAAAAATATGTCCGTACATACCGTTTCTCATATCCCTTCTCACTGCCGCTTCCGGGTCTGATGGTCTGGGATGGGCGTGCCTAACTGGTTGACAGGCATCCGACCGACGCATACAGCGCGTCACTAGATTCCGAAAGAAGCTGAATGTCGGTGCGCAGGCGCTGTATAGAGCCGCACCGACGTTCGGCTTCTTTCGGCATCTCGTGACACGTTGTATGCGTCGGTCGGATGCCTGTCAATCAGGTAGGCACGCCCATCAGACCCGGAAGCGGCGGTGAGAAGGAATATGAGAAACGGTATGTACGGACATATTTTTTTTTAAAAACCCGCCGATTCTACTTGTCATTAACCTCGGGAATGCAATGTTAAAAGTGTTCAGTGTTTATATTCTACAATGCTTTGTTGAGATGATTTCCTTTCTAGAATGCAGGTGAGGGGCGCTTGAAAGCGAGCAGTGAGTTAATACTCCAAGACAAAAGAATGCCAGATCCTTGAGAAAAGAAAACCTGGAAACAAATAATGATCTTGTGTATATCCCAGCCTAGGTGCATCCGTCCCACCATGTATGTGCAGCTAATAGGACTGAAAACCCTTATCCATCTGCTATATATTACATCCAAATTATAAGCTGGATTAAAATGTATGTTTATAATATACATTACCTTGACGTTTACAGAGTCTGAAATTTAAAATCTTATATTAGGCTTTATTAGAATTTTCTATAGTTTATTGTTGATTATTTTATTTATCTTATATAAGATTTTTTAGATGCAAGGGATCTGGAATGGGGATGTCAGATTTTTCTTTGTTGTCTGATGAAGAGATGAAATCACTGACCAAAAATAACCTGCTGATCATTGGTCTGTATAGGTGTCCTGCACTTACCATGTTGACCACTAGATGTCGCTGTGTACACTGTGTTGTATAGGGAACGTTTATTCTGTGGAACATTTTGTTCCAGCCGTGTGTTCCCCGGATCATTGATCAGGTTGCGCACACAGTGCGTGTGATCGATGTGAGTTGTTCACCGGTGGTAGGTCAGTGTGAGGCGGATGGGGCTCATTGTATCCAGGGCTCCTTGCGATTGGGAGGTTTCAGACCGCTGCGCTGTAACAGGCCATCACAGCGGTCACATGATTCTAAAGCAGAGTTCCACCCATATTCATATTCACAGCGCCGGCAGAAGCAATTACTATGCTGCCATCTAGTGGCCGTAGATGTAATTGCGGTAACGCCGCCCAAGTAATGGGAACTGCGTTACAGAGTGCAGGCTTCATGAGTATGCTTCAAACAGAGTGCAGGGTTCAGGAGTGTGCTACATACAGAGTGCAGGGTTTAGGAGTGTGCTACGTACTGTGTGCAAGGTTCAGAAGTGCGTAATGTACAGAGTGAGGGTTTCAGAACTGCGCTATGTACAGAGTGCAGGGTTCAGAAGTGCGCTACGTACAGAGTGCAGGGTTCAGAAGTGCGCTACATACAGAGTACAGGGTTCAGGAGTGCATTATTTACAGAGTGCAGGGTTCAGGGTAGTGCTATGTACAGAGTCAGAGGCGGAACTACCGCCATAGCGACCCAGGCGGGCACTATGGGGCCCACAGCCGAGTGGGGCCCGGCAGGGCCGGACTGGTCTACTTGTATCCTGGGACATTTCCCGGTATGCTGCCTGCCCTGGGGCCGCTTTGAGTTATGCTGTGGCTGCAGCATAGCTCAAAGCGGAATCACACTGTGTCACGGAGCTCAGTGCGAAAGGTTTGGTCACGCTGTGACAAAAATCCCGCCCTCCTCCTAGACCAGCTCGTGCGATAGATGCAGTGTTCTGTCTATCACACAAGCTGGTCTAGGAGGATGGCAGGACGTTTGTCACAGCGGGATCAAACATTTCCAAATGAGCTCCGTGACACAGCGTGAGATGCGCTCTGTGCCTGTACGTAATCCACTGGCACTAACTGGTGAGGCGGCAATGATTGGCACAGCGAGGTGGCAATGATTGGCAAGGTAAGACAGCAATGATTGGCACAGTAAGGTAGCAATGATGGGCACAGTAAGGCTACATTGATTGGCACGGTAAGGCAGCAATGATTGGCACAATAAGGTAGCAATGATGGGCACAGTAAGGCTGCAATGATTGGCACGGTAAGGCTACATTGACTGGCACACAAGGCGGCAATGATTGGCACGGTGAGGCTGCAATGATGGGCACGATGAGGCTACATTGATTGGCGTGGTAAGGGGACATTTTTTTGTGGTGGGGGGCTGTTTGCAGGGGGGCCCCCATACAACATTTTGCTATGGAGCCCTGTGATTTCTAGTTACACCCTGTACAAAGTGCAGGGTTCAGGAATGCATTATGTACAGAGTGCAGGGTTCTGGAGTGCATTAGGTACAGAATGCATAGTTCTGGAGTGGACTGTGTACATGGTGCAGGGTTCAGGAGTATGCTTTGTACAGAGTACAGGGTTTAGAAGTATGCTTTGTACAGAGCGCAGGGTTCAGGAGTACGCTACATACAGAGGGCAGGGTTCAGGAGTACGCTACGTATAGAGTGCAGGGTTCGGAAGTGTGTTATGTACAGAGTGCAGGGTTTAAAGGTGCGCTACATACTGAGTGCAGGGTTCAGGAGAGCATTATGTACAGAGTGCAGGGTTCAGGAGAGCGTTATGGACAGAGTGCAGGGTTCAGGAGAGCGTTATGTACAGAGGGTAGGGTTCAGTGTGCTATATACAGAGGGCAGGGTTCAGGAGTGCATTATGTACATGTTGCAGGGTTCAGGAGTGCGTTATTTATAGAGTACAGGATTCAGAAGTGCGTTATGTATAGACTGCAGGGTTAAGGAATGTGTTACGTACAAAATGTAGGGTTTATGTACAGAAGGTAGGGCTTAGAAATGCATTTTTTCACTGGTCAAATCCAAAATTAAAATGACTCCCCCTTTCCCCCCAAATCTCTCTCCTCCCCAGCACAGTGTTCTCCTCCAACCCATAGTCCCATTCTCGAGGAGAGCAGTGACTGACAGTCACTGGTCTTCACTCTGAGTAGACATTAGTGGTCTGGTCAGCGGTCATGTGATTGCTCAGTTCTCATGCTTAGAGCTAAGGACAACTGCAGCATAGAGATGTGTATATTTTTCATTTTTTTTTTTTTTTCAACCTCAAACTTCTCCTTTAAATTTCCCCTATAGATAAGTTGCTGATGCATAAAAATATGCCGCACAATCAGAATATGTAGACATTATTGGAAATTCTGGTTGAGGTCACGGCCTCCATTCCATGACACAATATTCCTCCATCCACAGCCAGGAATTTCTGTACAGTTGTTTAAGGAAATGATTAACAAGCAAATCGCTTCTGAGGAAACCTCCAGCACTTGCCGTGCCTGTTCACCACGTAGCTCGTGTCAGCTATAAATACTCATTACAGTGTGTATACAGTCTGTCAGATCTGTGGCAACTTTTCAATGCAATCTCTTTTCAAGTCTGAAAATATCCGGTTCCAAATGTAAAGCAGGGACTTTTCTATCACGCTATAAAATCACTTCCATGGAGCATGACTTTCTATCTGTACAAAAAAAAACATGACAGGGCTTCACACAATACAATCAAATACACCATTCTCTGCTTATTGGTCACACAAACATGTATAGTTATTAGTGTGATCTTGCCTAAATTTTACTCCAGACATCTAAATAAATTGCACACTAGGCACAATTATATATACAGTGGGCCAGATTCTCAAAGGAATTACGCCAGTGTATGTACACATACACCGGCGTAATTCGAATTTCCCTCCGGCGTATGATTGTTTTCTATTCTGAAAACACGATACGCCGGTTTTAAGCTTGGATCCGACTTGTGTAAGTCATTTACACCGGCGGATCCTAAATGCAATACTATGACGGCTGCTAGGTGGCGTTTACGTCTATTTCACCGCCGAATATGCAAATGAGCCGATACGCCGATTCTCGAAAGGTTTTGCGACACGGCGACGTAGTTTACGTAGGTTGCGTATGCGTAAGGTTACCCCTGCTATATTAGGGGTATGTTTCCGAATTTCCGTCGTTGCCATGTTAAGTATGGCGTCGGGTCAGCGTCGTCTTTTTCCGTCGGTTACGTCGTTTTACTAAGTCGTTCGTGAATAGGGAATTGTGTAAGTGACGATCATGTAGTTTTGACGTCGGTTTCAACAACGCTTTCCGACGTGAGCTGGAGCATGCGCACTGGGCTTTTTTCCCGGCCGGCGCATGCGCACATCGTTTGACGCGGGGGCGCGCTAAATTTAAATACAGCATGCCCCCTCCTTCACTATTTGAATTACGCGGCCTAACAACGCCGCATTTACGCTACGCCGCCGAAAATTACGGAGCAAGTGCTTTGAGAATACGGCACTTGTTCCAGTAATTTGCGTAGGCGTAGTGTAAATGCGATACGATACGCTACGCCGCCAGATACGCCATTTTTTGAGAATCTGGCCCAGTATCTCACAAAAGTGAGTACACCCCTCACAGTTTTGTAATATTTTATTGTATCTTTTTTTGTGACAACACTGACAAAAGGACACTTTGCTACAATGTAAAGTAGTGAGTGTACAGTTTGTATAAGCCCCCTTTAACACCTACGGACTGTATGTCTGTTTTTCATCCATCCGCTGTCATCCGATCTCATCGGTGTTCGCTCTGCAGACGGAGGAAAGTCCGTGTTCATCCGATCCCCCATAGAGGAGAGTGGAGATCTGACAGGGTGGTCCCTACACAGTGTGCAGTGACTGCCCTGTCATCTGCCAGCTCAGTGGGGATCAACGGAGCGATCCCCGCTGAGCAAACGGGTATTAAAGGTACAGATCCTCACGGGATCCATATGTGTGAAAGGGCCCTGTCAGTGTAAATTTGCTGTCCCCTCAAAATAACTCAACACACAGCCATTAATGTCTAAACCGCTGCCAACAAAAGTGAGTACACCCCTAAGTGAAAATGTCCAAATTGGGCCCAATTAGCCATTTTCCCTCCCCGGTGCCATCTGACTCATTAGTGTTACAAGGTCTCAGGTGTTGTCAGGAAGCATGAATCAGACGTACACAGATGCAAATGAAGAAGGTCTTTATTAAAAAACCAAACAGCAAGGTAAAGTCCAAACAAATGATCAACAGCCAGAAAGGTCCTCCGCCGAATCCAGGGTCGATAGCCAGGGATGGAAGTCAGCCAAGCCGGAGTCAGTAGCCAAAGTGTGGTGAGACGAAGCCGGGGATCAGGAACCAGAAGGAACGTCCGTAAGAGCCGGGCCGGTGATCCAAACAGCAGCACGATCACAGAAGGCTGTAAGACAAGGACCAAGCAAGGGAGCACTGCAACAGCCGTGGTATATATGTGCTGAGCATCCAGCTCCTCCCAATGGGAAGGAGGAGCCGCAGGGAGTAGGAAGTTACAAGAAGCTCAGGAAGCAAGATGGCTGCCAGCACATGTCAGTGATAAGAAGCCAGGAAGGAGGTAAGTCCATGACAGGTGTGAATGGGGAGCAGGTGTGTTAAATTTGGTGTTATCGCTCTCAGGCCGCGTACACACGACCGGTTTCCTCAGCAGAATTCAGCAAGAAACTCGATGGGAGGTGTATTCTGCCAAGAAAACCGGTCGTGTGTACACTTTTCATCGGGAAAACTGTTGAGGAACTCGTCAAGCCAAAAAGAGAGCATGTTCTCTATTTCCTCGACGGGCAATAGGAAAATTTGGCTTGACGAGTTTTTTGACAGCTGAACAAGGGACCGAGAAACTCGACGGGCGAAACACATCGTTTTCCCCGTCGAGTTTCTCGGTCGTGTGTACGCGGCCTCACTCTCTAATACTGGTCACTGGAAGTTCAATACGGCACCTCATGGCAAAGAACTCTCTGAGAATCTGAAAAAAAGAATTGTTGCTCTACATAAAGATAGCCTAGGGAATGCCTATGTATTGCAATACATCTGTTGTGGCCATATTTTGATCTTTATCTTTACCTGTATAGGTTGTTTTCATCAAGATCAAAATATGACCCCCCACAACACAGATGTATTCCAATACATTGCAATACAAAAAGATGTACACAGTGGTGTGGCACTGCTGTTACCTGTGGTTCTTCTTCAGCGATAGGCCCAGGGCTGGCACTGGCAGCGTATTCTCTCTCGTCTCGGACTCAGCCACTGCTCGCCACGTACCTGTGGGAGGAGTTGGAGCTGCGCCGTCCGGATCGGCATAGGCACAACATACATTTACACAGAGGCAGGCTGAGGCATCTGCCAATCACGGAACAGCCAGGGCACGGTGATGTTAAGCAGAGGCCCGAGTGGCAGAGCCGATCCAATGCTCGGGCCGGGGGTGAGGAGGGAGGGACGGATGTGTAGTCGAAAAAGACTAAAAGCAGCCCCAGCCCCCAGGCCAGCAGCAGGCTTAGAAAAAAAAAAGTCCACGGCTGCTGCAAGTGTCTTCACTCTGACTTCAACACTCTTACGATTCCAGGGGGGGGAATTGACCCCCCTTGCCCTATGGTGCGGACACCCATGCCATTTTTTCAGGGGGGGGGGGGGGCGCTTTGGCAGCGACGATAAACAGTCATATTTAACCCTTTCTTCGACCGTTAGCAGGGGTAAAAAAAGCACGACTCCATGTTAAAATGTAAAAACACCCCACTGTGCCCCCTGCATCTTTCAATATCTCTTTGTCACTACTGTGTACCCCTTCTCCACAACTGCACCTCTGGACCCCTTTACATTACACAGCAACCCACAGCTCTGGACCCCTTTACATTACACAGCACCCTGCATCACTGGACCCCTTTACATTACACAACACCCTGCATTACTGGACCCCTTTTCCATTTACATTACACAGAACCCAGCACCACTGGATCCCTTTACATTACACAGCACCTTGCATCACTGGACCCCTTTATATTACACAGAACCCTGCACCCCTCTACATTACACAGCACCCTGCATCACTGGACCCCTTTACATTACACAGCACCCTGCACCCCTTTACATTACACAGCACCCTGCATCACTGGACCCCTTTACATTACACAGCACCCTGCATCACTGGACCCCTTTACATTACACAGCACCCTGCACCCCTTTACATTACACAGCACCCTGTATCACTGAACCCCTCTTACAGTACATAGCACCCAGAACCTCTGGACTCCTTTACATTATACAGCCCCCCACAGTGCAGACCCCCCATTCAGCACAGACCACCCCTTCAGTGCGGACCCCCCCATTCAGCACAGATGGACCCCCCCCTTCAGCACAGACCCCCCCTTCAGCACAGACCCCCCCTTCAGCACAGACCCCCCCTTCAGCACAGATGGACCCCCTTTAAGCACAGACCCCCCCTTCAGCACAGATGGACCCCTCTTCAGCACAGATGGACCCCCATTCAGCACATACCCTCCCTTTAGCACAGACCCCCCCATTCCGCACAGACACCCCCCCTTCAGCACAGATGGACCCCCCTCCCCATCTCATTCAGTACCTCAGATCAGCGTGGTACCCTGTGTACACATAAACACTGGTGGGGAGGTGGGTTCACTCTGCTCGCTGTGCCTGTGTGAGTGTGACATCCGGCCCGGGACCGGTCAGACAGCCCGCAGCCACGAGAGAAGGGGATGGTTGGTCAGGTGTAGTGGTGTCACCCAGCACCAGACCGCCCCCCGCACCCCCTCTTTCTTGCAACGCCATAACCAGCAGCTTTCCTCTCTCTGCCTGTTCCACCTTCCTGTAACCACAGTGCTGTCACTGCTTCAGCCGCGGAGGGGGGGGGGGGGGGGGGGGGGCGCGCAGGCCTGACACTCTTCAACACCTTCTCGATTCCGGGGGGGGGGGGAATTGCCCCCCTTGCCCTATGGAGCAGACACCCATGCACAGGACCCTTATTACCTGACTCCACCCAAATAAATAGGCTCTCCCAGGAGGCCAGGAGACTTAAAGAAACCCCTGCCTATTGGCTGAGACACCCCATTCATTCATAATCTGTCCTAGCTATGCCCTTGTCTTATCCAGTGTCACTAGCTATCATGCCACCTAGTGACAGAATAGAAAAGTGCAGCAATTTCAAAATTAGAGGAAAATCAATTGATCTAACAATTGGCCAAGGCAACTATCGCCTAGCAACTAAATTTGATAGCATCCCTGCCTAAACTTCAGGGTGCTCCATATATTAACTAATAACATTACCTATTTTGTGTGCATGTATTTGTTCTAAACCATAAGGCCAGACATACAATTCAGGCATTGTAGGTTAATTTGATATTTCTTTTTATTCTGCTGTTTCTCTAAATTAATATTTCAATTTCCCATAAACAAGTAGTAGCGGTTACCTGGTATTTAGTACATATAATTTATGATCTATCCAGCTTCTGTCATCAAAAGGTGCAGGAATTTGCTCCATCTTGTTTTTTTAAGCTGAAAGCTGACACATTATGATAGACAGCATTGCAAAAAAGATGACTCCATAAGTAATCCAAGATATGTTTGCTCTGTGCCTCTACCTGTCTGGAAAAACATTTGCTGCAACAATGTTGCAGCTATCTATAGAAATGTTTATACTTTGGTGTCAAATATGGATTACATTTGCCTGTCTGGTTATTAGCCAGGGCTATAAAATAAAGGACAGCTGGCATCTCTACAGTCAAGAGTAGATGCAAAGACACTGGGCAGTAGTGAGTAGTGTTGCTCACGAATATTCGCATTGCGAATATTCGTTACGAATATTGCATATTCGAGTATTCGCGAATAAATCGAATATCGCGGTGAATATTCGCTATTGCGAATATTTGTATTTTTTCAAATTTATTTTTAAAACAGATCACATCCTAGTGATCTCCATCGACGTCTAAAAGCATTGCTGGTATGATTAGAGACCCTGGGCCGAGTAGCTGAGGCTATCATTTTATGTTGCCGAATATTCGCAATGCGAATATTCGTATTACGAATATTCGCGAATACTTTCTCTGCCCTTCTGTGTATACAAAAAAAAACAAAAAAAAATTAGCTTTAGTTTAGTCATATAAGTTTGTGTAAGTAGAGTTAGTGTTTAGTGCCTATTAGTTTAGTAATCCAGGAAATGATCTCCGTTTTCACGTGTTGACGAGAATTTCGCAATCAATTTCGCATTAGCGAAATTTCGCATTCGCATTAGCGAAATTTCGCAACATTTTTTTTTTGATAAAATATCACGAATATTCGATATTAACAAATATTTCGGGAATATTCTTCTATATATTCGTGAAATATCGCGAAATCGAATATGGCGTATTCCGCTCATCACTAGTAGTGAGAAGGAAGAAGTAGTTGTTAGAATGGAAAAAACAAACTCTAGGCACATATAAACGTTTCAAATCAATGCATCATTCATTGAATATTTTTAAATTCAAGAAGTACCTGAATTTGACCTGGTATCAGCTACTACTACTTTTTTGTAGTCTGTACAGCAGAGTACTTAGAGGAGAGACAGAAATGACTACAAGCAGGGCTGTCTTTACCATAGGGCAAACAGGGGCAGCTGCCCAGGACCCTGTCACTGGTGGGGGCCCAAAACAGAGCCGCCTGTTAAGCCCCTGTGCTGCCCACAAATCGGCGCTGAAAATCATAAGCGGCACGCGGTACTGCTTCCCTTCCTAGTGTTTTAAAATGTACAGCACCCCTGGCTTCCCTTTAGACGTGCACTTCTCCCTTTCTGCCACTGGGTGCTGCTTGTATATAAAAGTGAATTAGAATGTGATTTTATAGCATCCCCAGTTTGATCTTCCAGAGGCTGACTTCTTCCTGCTCCTCAAGGTATGTCACTGTTTGCTAAACTATATTGTATATAGAAGTTTTCTGGAGTGTGCCCTAAGTCTTTATAATATTTGATGATTCACTGCAGGCCCGGTCAGTGTTTTAAAAAGTTCCTGTATTTTACACATGGCATGGCATGGGGTCACAGCACCATCTGTCCATTCTGCTTTAGCACCATGGGACCCCAGGGCATGCCATGTGTAAAATACAGGAACTCTTTAAATCACAGACCAGACCTGCAGTCCAGGCTGAGTAAGGCCTCAGAGCACATGGCATTACTGTATTTAACTGCTTTGGGCCAGATTCAGGTAGATGGGCGCATCTTTATTCTTGAGTAACGTTTCTCATTTATGTTACTCCGCCGAAACTTAAGGAGAAAGTACTGTATTCACAAAGCACTTGCTCCTAAAGTTGCGGCGGCGTAGCAAAAATGGGCCGGTGGAATTCAAATTGGGCGGGAAGGGGGCGTGTAGTATTTAAACTAGGCACGATCCCGCGGCGAACGCACTGCGCATGCGCCGGCCGTCAATGTATCCCAGTGCGCATGCTCCACATTAGGACGGTGTTTTCTACGTGAACGTCAATGACGTCAATCCCTATTCACGGACGAGTTACGCAAATGACGTGAAACTTTTTAAATTCGACGCAGTCACGACGGCCATACTTAACATAGGATACGCGTACTTTTTGTTGCTTTATCTTTACGCCGGGAAACCCCTTACGGAAACGTCGTAAAGTGACTGCGTCGGGCCCGCGTACGATCGTGAATTGGCGTATCTTGCTGATTTACATATTCTCGGCGTAAATCAGCGGGAACGCCCCTAGCGGCCATTTTAAAATTGCAGTTCCGATACGACGGCGAAATACAATTACGCCCCTCGTATCTGAACTCAATCCCGGCGTATCTTGTTTTCTGAATACAGAAAACAGATACGACGGCGTAGGTTAGAAGTTACGCTGCTTATCTGTAGACTTCTACCTGAATCTGGCCATTTATGGGCTTATTTTGGCCTGGCTGGTTCACATGTATGTGTTTTGGTGGCCCACATTTGCGCAGGCACAGCAGCCCATTCATTTGAATGGGCCGCCATGCCGGCGTTTCCTGCAAAGAAAATTGCATGCCTCATGTAATAGGCTGCGCACACGGCACATCTATGCCCATCAAGCAATGAAATACAGCACTGTCTGTCCATTCTGCTGTCTGCTGTGACTTATCTGCAGTTCCTGCACTGTCAAACTTGCTGCATTTTTAGATGTTTAGGTCACGCTTTTAAAAACACAGTGCATTTGTGTGTGCAAGAACTGCAGGTAAGTAGCATGGTGCAAAAGCAGAATGGATTTCAAGGCAACTGTATTTTTAAAATGCTGAATGCACCTTTTTTCTGCAGGAAACAAAGGCATGGCAGCCCATTCAAATCAATGGGCTGCTGTGCCTGCACAAATGAGGGCCGCCAAAACACATACATGTGAACCAGCCAGGCCCAAAATAAGCTGGAGGGGGGCCCAAAAATGTTTTTTGCCCAGGGCCCAAACCATATTAAAGATGGCCCTGACTACAAGGAGTCAATAAGGAGTGCTGCAGTTTCAGAAGCATGCTGATAGGAGGAGAGAGCATAGTGACAGAGACAGTGACCTGTGTATTGGCCTGGAGGTCAGCTTTAACATATCTTTTTATCTAGTATGAGTAAGTGTTAAAAAATACAATTTAGAAAATGTTTAATTTTTATAGTCTGTCATATATAAAATAGTCGGACCTGTAGGAGGAGCCCCAGGCTGCTAAGATTTAGTAGGCTATTGTTAACTGTTTTTTTTTTTTTTTTTAGATAAAAGCGTTGCATTTATAGACAATACTGTCACTTTCCGTTCTGACAAAAACAAGGGGAAATCTCCCCAATAGGTACACAGAAAGCAATAAAAGGCTGGAAGAGGCTCTAACCCCCAACCTGCTCTATAAAAATGAAGATAAAAGGTATGACTGGCATTGTGTATTCAATGGTAATTTCTAAAATATTTTGATAGTAAACACTCTGGTATCAAAAAGTAACACAAATCATTATACTTTCCCTTTAAAACATATCCATGCTAATATACTGATAATAGTGATTGGTATAAGATAATTCCCTGGGCCTCATTTGGCCATAGTAAACTGGTAAAAGATTTCCAAATGTAATACATGCTTCATGCATGTCCTATTACCATGCTCAGTAATAGTAGATAAGGATCTTTGACCAAAGGAGTATGGATCCTTCGCCCAAGTTAATGATCCAGAAGGAGGTTTCATATTAACCACTTAAGACCCGGACCAAAATGCAGGTAAAGGACCAGGCCCCTTTTTGCGATTCAGCACTGCGTCGCTTTAACTGACAATTGCGCGGTCGTGCGACGTGGCTCCCAAACAAAATTTGCGTCCTTTTCTTTCCACAAATAGAGCTTTCTTTTGGTGGTATTTGATCGCCTCTGCGATTTTTATTTTTTGCGCTATATACAAAAATAGAGCGACATTTTTGTTATAAGAAAAATCAAATAAAAATCAAATAAACTAAATTTTAGTCAAACATTTAGTCCAAAATTTATTTAGCCACATGTCTTTAGTAAAAAAAAAATCGCAATATAAAAAAAAAAAATAGCTACCTAGCGGGAACAGTGACACTAATACAGCGATCAGAAAAATGATCGCTTAGTGACGCTGGCAATAGGGAGTGAAAGGGTTAACTAGGGCGGTGATCAAGGGGTTAAAACTTTATTGGGGGGGGGGGTACGGGGGCTACCCTGGACCTAACACTAAGGCCCCATACACACGAGCAGACAGATTTGTTCAAATCTGTCCGTCCGACAGATTTGAACAAATCTGTCTGCTGGGATTTTGGTTTGCTCGCGTGTACACACGAGCAAACCAAAATCCCCGCCAGCAGACGGCGCGCTGACGTGTCGGTGACGTGGCGGTGACGTTGACGCCGCCACGTCACCGCACCAGGAAGTAAAACACTTCCGCGCATGCGCTGAATCCATTCGGCGGCGGTGCGGCGGCGGTGCGGGACGACATGTCTGCTGGTAAGTGTACTAACCAGCAGACATGTCGGGCGGACGGATTCCTACCCGATAGATTTCAAAGCATGCTTTGAAATCTGTCGGGTGGCCAAATCCGTCGGCTCGGCCGTACACACGATCGAATCTGTCTGCTGAAACGGTCCAGCGGACCGTTTCCAGCGGACAGATTTGATCGTGTGTACGAGGCCTAACTGCCTGTCACACTGACACTAAATGCAGTGATCAGTACATATATGATCACTGCATTCAGTGACACTGTGACAGGGGGGAGGGGGGGGTGATCGCAAGGGGTTAAGTCTGCCTGCGTGTCCTGGTGTCAGTGTAGTGTTGTGCAGACTTACTGTGATGTGATCTCTCCTCAGCGGCGGTTGAAAAAAACACCGAGAGCAGAGATCACATCACTTCCCTCTTCCTGTGTTTACACAGGAGGAGGAAGTGACACATAGGCGAGCGCGCGCATTGGCTGGGAGCGATCCGGAAGGGGCGGACAAAAACGAACCGCCGCCCCCTCGTCTCGGATCGCTCCCACAGCAAACCGGACCGCTGCATATACCGGGGGGCGGTCCCGATCGGACCCCCGACCCACGTCAAGGCAGCCACGTACAGGTTCGTTGATGTGCCTGTCCGTGCCATTCTGCCAACGTAAATGTACATGCGGCGGTCCTTAAGGGGTTAAAGTAATGATGGTGCAAAGCCTTATGAGTAGAGTACATCATCATTATGTAGCTTTATTTAAACTTGTATATATTTTCCTGAATGCGTAGTATACTAATAATAACTCTAACTAAATACCAAGTCCACATAAGGGCAGTTAGGTCATTATGGCATGGGACAACTATAGGGCCATATGCCACATCATCATTATGATACACCATTGCCTGTAGGTCACTAACCAAAGGGCCCTGCTTATTCAGCTTGCAATGCAGACAGGAACAGAGAAGAATGATTTGCACAGCAGAGTTAAACAGAAATCTATGGAGACCTTACAGTCAGGGCCGGTGATAAGGCAGTACAGCCAGCCCTCCTGTACTGGGCCCAGGCCCCAATATAGTTCAAAAGGGGGGACCAGGCACCAGTCCCGGGAAGGGGGGCCGGCAGTACAGTCTTATTGTTGACACTTCTGACTTTTGTGCAGTGCTGCTGGCTTCTACGTTTCTTTTCTCCCTCTAGCTGCACTACAGGGGGATAAGTTCTAGTATCTGTGCTCCCTGCTGTCTGGGACCCCTGTGTGCCCCTTTCCCCGCAGTGCTGGCGGTTTCACTCCTTTTTCCGCTGGCAGCCTCTGAGAGAACACAGGGGGGTCATATCAGGGTGGTGACAGGGGCATACATAGGGCATTTGGCACCCAGGTTGGATCCTATTTCTGCTTAAAAAGGAGCAGGAGCCTCTTTTGAGTGACAGTGACGCGTTTTGTGATTTGCTGCGACTGCAGCCTCTTTAAGACTCTCTTTAAGAAGGTTAGCATAGTATAGTGGCAGGTTAGGGCAGTACAGGGTATTATAGTGGCAGGCCAGGGCTGTATAAGGTATGATGGTGGCAGGTTAGGGCAGTATAGGGTATTATGATGGCAGGTTAGGGCAGTATAGGGTAGTATGGTGGCAGGTTAGGGCAGTATAGGGTAGTATGGTGGCAGGTTAGGGCAGTATAGGGTATTATGATGGCAGGCTAGGGCTGTATAAGGTATTATGGTGGCAGGTTAGGGCAGTATAGGGTATTATAGTGGCAGATTAGGGCAGTATTGGGTATTATAGGGGCAGGTTAGGCCTGTATACAGTGACAATGTGCTCACTTACAGCATAGCTACAGATGCAGACACTGGTGGCTTATGTGTGTTCTCCTCCTTCAGCTGCAGGATCAGCCAGTGAACAAGTCTTTGGGAGGACCCGATGAACTTCTGATGCTTACAAAGCTGCCAAAGTGCAGGGGCACCTGCTCATTATGACAGCCCTACTGCTATCTCCACTCCAGATCACATTGCACACCCCTGGACTGACACCCCCTAATATGCGGCACTCAGGCAGACCACCCC
Organism: Rana kukunoris; assembly: GCA_029574335.1. Lineage (NCBI taxonomy): Eukaryota > Metazoa > Chordata > Amphibia > Anura > Ranidae > Rana > Rana kukunoris. The sequence goes on along the minus strand of CM056059.1, from coordinate 47,149,970 downwards.
CCCCACTCCCCCTTTTTGTACGCCACTGAACCACCCTGAGCGAATACACCATCTTTAATGAACACAGTGAGTGACTGGTACTGATTTATCATTGCGGGTGCAGATATTGCCTCTGAGCCACTATTCACTTGAATGGGTCTTGTTTGAAGGGGGTATATTTTCTTCCAGGGCTGCAAAGCATAGCATTGCGGTCATTGAATTTTAGCAAAAATATTATTTGATATTTTCAGAGGAGGGGGGCCTGTCAGGTAGGTTGTATGGGGCCCTGTGATTTGAATTAGCAGCATGTGGGGGGGGGGTACTGTCATGAATATTTACTTCCCTAGAAGAGCACTCAATGTTCCTGTGTAACTGTGGAAAACTAGCATGGTTATAACATCCATCCAAAAACAAAAAAATTGTACTATGGAAGCTTTTCCAAATAACTATTGGATTATACATGACTATGGTATACCAGATATAACCTTTACTGCTAGGACACACTGTTTATACTCCCCCTTAAACCTTTAATAATAATGAGACCACCACTGTAACTTGGAGTAAAACTGGCCGTAGCAGCCTCCTTTATTTTAGATAACATCCAATAATAAATAACATATAATTCCTGAGAAAAACAGTTCTTCTCATACTAGTGCTGGACTTTGCAGGCACCACTAACACTGACTTGTAAAACCTTTTAACATTATAACATTTTATTGGCACTGCGGTACCTCACCTCTGGTCATAGGCCTCAAGCCGACAAGCTGGCTCAGAGACGACCACTGACCGCAGTGCCCCCATTAACCAACATTCCAGCTACACCTTGGTAGACTGGAAACCACACCCCTTCAGAACCCATACCACCTCTGGGTAATGGCATCCATATTTGGGGTAATTTCTTCTCCTGCAAAGTCCAAACACCCGCCACCAGCACCCAAAGGTAACCCCTTGCCTTTGGGCGCACCTCCACACCCTCAATGCTTGCTGTACCCCATCCTACGGGCCCCACCATATGGATACCAACATCTGTGCAGTAAACTCCATCACTCCTAAGGTATCTTCATGTAGACACCTCCAACTCCCAGATGCCTGACGGCCAGGCCCCCGTTTCTACTTACAAACCACATTTGGTTGGCACTGCGTTATCTAACCCCGGGTCATAGGCCTCAAGCCGACAGGCTGGCTCAGAGACGACCACTGACCGCAGTACCCCCACCACCTCTCTGTCCATCTTCCACCAAGCTCTTTTTCACCCACTCCACTGTCTGGCCATCCTCTATGATGTCCCAGCCATCATGACCGATCTTACCACTATCGTATCCGGGAACCTCACGACCCCAGCATTGACCTCACCCCCTAAATCATTTCTCCTACATGGAGAACCAGTACCTCCAGTGGTGGGTCCCAACGTGCAAACCTGTGCACTTCCGATACCACTCTACTTCCACATCATTCCTGGGAAACGCAACCAATGTACACGAGCCTGCAGTCTCGGGACCCCCAGCTGTCGACCCACCGGTCGCACATACACTCTCCAAGCCCCCCCAATCTCCGAAGGAGTGGCCCATAATCCATACCAATCCTTGCACTGTACCTGAAAGACAGTAAGCAACCTATACAACCATTGATGCAACCACCAAATTACCCCTACGCCAGGCCCACCAACCATTGTGGCCTGATATAGTCGAAACCTCTTAGACTCCCACCTGCCTATCCCCTTGACTGTTTCCTCATCAAGACGATCACGTGCAGCCTCTGTCGCTGCCCCAATCCTAAGGGAACGCCAGGGAAATTCTTTCTCCACTAGGCCCAAACCCTGCCACAAACTGATACCGTGACCCTGGAGCCCCCTACTTATGTAACCAACTGAACCGCCCACTGTCGGGCGTACCTGTCGGAATTCCCCACCAGCCCGACTGGGCAAAGGTCTGAACCCACAACAGTGACCACCTGCACTGACTTACCTCACCCCCTCTGATCCGTTTTGGATCTGCTTAGAAGCAGTGTGGCCCCTTCATGAGCCCCCCACACTTCAGCAGCCACCTTGAACTGTTTCTTGGAGGGGCTAACTAACTCGCCCACCCCGAATGCTCCAAAGATATTTGCCAGACCAAAACACTGTGCAGAAACGACACAACCCCATACCGGGATAAACACAATGTCCCCACATTCCCCATAACACCTCTTAAGATGCAACGATACTGGGCGCCGAGTCGTACCTGCTGGCTATATCCCTTGAGCACTTGTCGCACCCAAAAACCATAGTAAAATTCCAGGCACCTTAGCCACTCAAACGAGAATACCAGACTGAACAACTTTTCTTATCGAGTACCAACTGTGACATCCCAGACTCTATGTTCCTGGACAAACAATATCGAATCAGGACCCATACCTCTGGACCCGACAGCTGCATCTCCGCCCCCCGAACCAGCATCTGCCAGACCAACCAGACCTTCTCTTAGGCCGCCCATGTTTCCTCACCTTACCGACCTTCTGTGAGATGATTCAAACTGAATCCTCCCCTCACACGCTGGACAGGGGCCACTTGCTACTCTGCCTAACGCACCAAACCCAGAACCTGTCCCCACTGCAAACCGGGACAAGGCGTCCGCCACAACCTTGTCCACTCCCGGTATACCCCTGGAAACAGCGCAGCTCCAGGTGCCGCAAAAGACGAATAACCGGGGGAGAGGAGCTATCACCCTGTTGAACACCTGTACCAGATTATCACCACGTAAACAGACCGGATGGCAGGGCCCCCATAATTACACCGCCAACACACCGGAAAACAGTTCCAGCCAAACCAAGTTCTTAGTGAACCCTCCTGGCACCAGGACTGGGGCAAAGGACCCACCCTACACTGTCCCTGCAAGAATGCACCAAAGCCCGAACCCCCGGCCGCATCTGTGAACAGTTCCATGTTAACATTGCTGACCGGACCGAACATCCACAGAGCCGTACTGTTAGAGGACTCCAAAACGGAGTGACAAACCGACAGGTCTTCCTTGTGTTCCTTCACCAACCCACAAAGTGTTTGGGTGACTTAACCCCCCCGCCGTGCTTGCCGAGCGGCGCGCACAAACGACTTGCCCCATAGGAAGAATAAGACACACGAAAATAAGTTTTCCCAGGAGCGACTGCCGCGCTCAGATTTGTACTTTCTGTGAACCCAATATCTCGCCAATTTTTTGCCGTGAGGCTTTCCAGTGTGTCCCATGGTAATCTGCACTCCATTGCCTCCGAGCCAATTACTATGCCAAAAAATTGCATGACCGACTTCGGCCCCTACCTTTTCTCGGATGCCAGCGGCACCCCACATCGCTCCGCAATGCGTTCCAGAGTGGCCAAAACACTGCGCAGACACGCGACCCAGCCGGGCAATCGCTGAGGAAGTCGACCCGATAGTGGACCAAGGAGTACACTCCAGCCACATAACGACCCACCCATTCTAGAAACAAACTAAACTGTACCCACAAGGCACCTGAACCGAGCAACCCACCGGTACTCACTTGTCCCTCTTGAACTCCCCCTCCCAGTGACAGACCAATAGCCGGAAACTATCCGGGAGTACTGGGAGAAGCCGAAAGGCAGCCTCGATGTAAGGCTCGGCCATCACCGCCCCTCGACCATACCCCTGACCCAATCAACCGCCCCATCAACTGAGGCGTAACATACCGTACAATACCCCGCGCTAATAGCCTCGTTGACCCCCCCGGCGGAGAGAATGGGCACCCCATTCGGCCCAGAGCTACTTCCTACTGCAGTGTATCCGAAACCACCGCAGGGTGACGTAGCGCGGAGCGCCAATTGTTAGGCATGGGGGGGGGGGGGCCACCCCCAGCTTGCAAGGAATGCTAAAACCCTCTGAAAACCCCCCCCCCTCCAACGACCGGGCAGCCGCCCTGTTGGGGTGCTACCGAGAAACGGTCGCATCCTCTACACCATCACCGTAGTCCTCCCTCTTACTCGTAAAATCTCCGGGACGTACCTTGCCTTGCTCACACAAACCCAGGAAAGAGGGATGGTTACCACCGCAGCTGGAGACCTCGTGCTTGAACCGGCAGCACCCCCCAAACTTGCAGTTACCCTCAGTACACTGCCAGCAGACCCCCTTTTTCTGACCGGCAGACTGTCCCGGGGAAAAGGTTACACCGCCCCCCCTGAAAAAACGTTGCGTGCGTACGTGGGGCCGACATTAGCTGCATTGCAAGGCCAAAGTCCTCGGTCCCTCCACCTACATGTCCGGTCCCACCGCCCTGCGTTGCCTGAACAGTTCGTCGCAACGGAGCCATCCCGTGCCTCCGTAACACAATAGGCTTCGCTAATCGCCTCCTGTTAACTGAAAAGCCCTGAACAGTGTTCAGAGTTTTCCCTCACTGATCACGCTCGCCCCGATCGAGTACGACTGCGACCACTACGCAAAAAGTCCTGGGTCTAAACCTATACCTCCTTTGCTTCATCCTCCTTTTTTGGACTCAGGTTAAACCATGACCAGGTTAACTTCTCCAGAGGCAAATGCGCAAATACCTCTACACATTCGCTCTTCCAGCTCTCCTCTCTCACCTCCTGCTTAAAATGTGAACCCCCCGGGGTGCCTCATCACAAGTATACACTTCCCTCTTTTGCGTCCGGCAACCGGACCAGATCCCTCCTTTTTGCGGAGTCTCCCGCCGCCTACACCTTAAACCTGGGATGCCCAGCGTCACTAGCCCCAGCCACCGGCACCCAAGATGCTGCAGGGCCAACGTCGGGATTGTCCCCCCCCCCCAATGGATAACCAACGATACCAACCCTACAAAAAAACGATGCACACCTGCATCCCCTCCCACCTTTTTTCCCCTGGCACTAGGCCTTGCCTCACTACGCCCCCCCCCGCCCCTGCGGGCACTACCAAACGACTACGGGGACCCCCCCTGTCCCTCTACCAACACACCAGCATTTTGTAACAAAGTAGAAATTGATGAAAACAACTTACCGGGCTGCCTGGAAGCAAATCCCACCAGCCGAAGCACTTGTCTCCCTCGCAGCGAACTCCGTCCTGGGCACGAACTCCCCCTCCGAACGAAAACTCCGGGCCAGAAGTCCCCTTCAGATGATGGCCCACCAGGCGACTCGGGCCTGGCGGCCGAGGGCCCAGAGCTGGCAACGCTCACTCAGCGCACTCTGGACCCGTGCACGGATTTCACCGACGCTTTTCTGGGTGCCTCACGTCTGCCGTTGTCTTCCACTCCCACACGCCCCCTCAGCTCTGGGCTGGATTGGAGGTGGCTAGCCGTGTATGGCAAGGGACTAGCCACCGCTGCGACCGATCTCCCTCGCCGAGGCTCCTGCACCACCGGTGCACAACCGGGTGAGAGCCCACAGCAGCCTTCTCAGTATGCAGGGCCAGGCCTGGCCGCCGACTTGGAGCCATAGCACCCCCCCCCCCCCATGCCTTGCGGGGCCTACAGGGCCCGCCGCTGTACCTATTGCTGAGGGGGCCCAAGGTGGCCCGAGCTGGGCTCCCATCCCGTCTATGCTGGCTCCTGGATGACCCCCCCAAATAGCGGGTGCCCCACCCCACCCCCGGTTGCCGCGAAATAGCAGGTAGCCCCGCCCCCCGCGAAATGTCGGGTAGCCCCGCCCCCCCGCGGGTGCCGCGGAATCGCAGGTAGCCCCGCCCCCCCCCCCCCCGCGGAATGCGGGAAGCCCCGCCCCCCCGCGGGTGCCGCGAAATGCGGGTAGCCCCGCCCCCCCGCGGGTGCCGCGAAATGCGGGTAGCCCCGCCCCCCCGCGGGTGCCGAGAAATGCGGGTAGCCCCGCCCCCCGCGGGTGCCGCGAAATGATGGGTACCCCCCCGCGATTGCGCGGGTACTCACCCCCCCGCCAGGCAAAAAGTCCTGGTGGCCGTCCCTGTTGAGGAGCGGCCCCAAAAACAGACTGCAGCCACCCCCCACCACGCCAATCAGTCCCCACATGCAGCTGGGCAGCATGGCTCAAACCCCAGAAAGTTCAGGCAGAGCCAAAAAAAAATCCCCCAGCAGCAAAATACCTGATAAAACTTTTCTCCCCAGACTGTGTTACCCGGGAAAGGAGGGGGGAGAATTTATAGCCTATCCTCCTCTGCACACTGCACCTCTCATGACCACTCCCCCCTGGCTTGTAAAGGTTTCTGTTAACTCTGTCATGCCCGGCCCTACGCTGATGGCTTGTTGTTTTTGCTCCGGGCCTCTCTGTATATTGCTCAGAGGCTCATTGTTGTACCCATGGTAAACATATTTTGCATATGTATCAGATATAATCTGGTCAGCCTATGACCATCAGCAGGCAAAGTGAATAACATTGACTATCTCCTTACAATGGCAAAAGTTGGTGGGATATAAAGGGCAATATAATAGTTGATGTGTTAAAAGCAGAAAAAATGGGCATGGCAGCTTGTTGTGTATGGTGCTGCGCAGCCACAGACTAGTCAGGATGTCAGCAGCCAAAAGCGCCTACAATGGGCATGTGCAGGGCCCGCTAATAAGGGGGTAGCGCCTGCCCTTCTGTACGTGGTTCAGGCCTCATAAGTTCAACAGGGGTACCCAGCATGGTAAAAGTGGGTGGAATTACTGTAACTAATCCCCCTGTGGCCCACCACATGTTAACAATGCTTCAGTTTGTGAATGAACAGGGAGCCTCTGTACAAAACACGCTTCCTGTTCATTATATATAATTAAAAACCCCAAGCACTATTCAAAAATATAAAAAAAAAGATACATTATCAGAAAGCAGCTATTACTACAAAATGTGCGCTCATCACACTACAAAAGAAACAATATTACAATTTATTTAATAATTTACACCAGTGGTTCTCAACCTTTCTAGTGCCGTGGCCCCTTGATAACATTTCCAAAGTTGTGGGGACCCCTAACAGTAAAATTATTTTCTAAGTGTGAGCTGTCAGCACCCAAGGCAAGACAAGTCATTTGTACCTCCAACCAATGGACATTTAGCGCTCCCTGAATCCATTCCACTTTGAACAGTATTAAAACCCTCATATGGTACATTTTAGGATGTACCACTATCTTTCTTCTCCTTTCTTTCCCTTTTATCTCTCTCTATCCCAATTTCTACCCCCCCCCCCTCCCCCACTCTAGCCGTCTTTCTTGTGTTTTTTCTTATTCTCTCTCTTTTTCCTTTCTTCCGCCCCCTGTTTTCCTCTCCCTTCCATGTATTCTCTATTTTTATTCCTTCTCTTATCCCTTGGAGGTGGGGGGGGGGGTGAGTGGCAGTGTTGTGGTGAGGTCTGATCAGCCAACTTAGGTGCTCTTGATCAAGGTCATCTCCTAATCTGAGAACTGTAGTGGGGACCTTTAATGGCAACTATAAATCACAGGTAGTGTTTCTCTCTGTGTCTCCGACTTTGTAGTGTCTCGTAGCAGTGACACCTATGCTGAAGTCAGGAGATAGGGTCTCCTCCAGCCCTTCCCATCTCACAATCCTCACCAGTCAGTGGACAGCTAGTCTCTGCCCCCCAGCCATGCCATGAACTGAATAGACGGCTACGAAGAGGCTGAGTGAGTGGCCTTGGGCTCCAGGAACAGCCCTGCTGGGCAGCCGCAAAAAGGCTGGTAGAGGGTGCGGGCTTCAGGAACAGCCCAGGATTTGGTGACCCCTGGCAAATCATCATTTGACCCCCAAGGGGGTCCCCGACCACTGAGAACCACTGATTTACACCATTCATTGCACGGTTTTTGCACACTTTTTATGTTTTTTTTGGAGATTTATTGAGGTTTGATTTATTTATTGAATTATCATATATTAACATATTTATATATATGTGTTACAAGCGCCGTTGCGCCACTGCTCCACTCTCTGTTTAGGCGATTCAGCGCCGTAGTGTGTTCCATAGTGGAACGCAGACGCCGCTCGTGCGATGACGTCATCGCCCAGCGCCGTGATGCGTTCCAGCCTGGAACGCGGAAGTGCGTCTTATACGGCACTCTATTTGTAATCTGACTGCAATGTATAAGACATGTGGAATATTTTGTTTCGTTTTTTCGTTTTCGTTTGGAAAATAAAATTATTTAGTTACTCCCGAAAATCGTTTTGATTTATTTTGTTTTTCGTTGGGGAATAGCTTTCGTCCGAATATCCATTAATAATTGGTTTCTGTTGAATGGCCAAAAGAATATTCGACGGAACGTCGAATCTTTACGTCGAATCGTACATTTCCGTTCGAATATTCCGCCTACAAGAATTCTAATGTTGTATGACTAGTAATAATGTCGAATCTATTTTCTCATAAATCGAAATCTAATCTCTGTAATGTCGAATCTATTATTTCTATAGTGTCGAATCTTTTCTCTATAATGTCAAATCTTTTTCCTATAATGTCGAATCTTTTCCCTATAATGTCGAATCTCTCTATATCGAATTTTTACCGTAACGAAAATAAAGCATTTTTTATGTTTTTCGTTTCTTGCGGTTTCGTTATCGTTTGTTAAAACGATAACGAAAAATCCAGATTTTTGGACGAAAATGCATACTAACGAAAACGAATGCACATGTCTACAATGTATTACACCTGATCTCCTGCCTATAAAGGCATGCATAGGAGCTACAGGTGTTGTTCTGTTATTACCAGCCATTGCCAGCCGTATGTCAGTCGTGGCGCAGCGGTAATGGGAGCTACAGCTTGTCAGCATTGAGGCCTGTTACATCAGATGCTTCTACAGCTTCCTATGCTGCAACACCGTTCCAGGAAACCACTACTCCATTTCTACTGATGCCTACTCTGCAATACAGCTCCTTGCAAACCAATTACAGGGCATTTGGCAACCATCCTCTTTCAAGAGAACTTGTCTCCTATGTTTAGAAATTAGAAGCTACAAACGGATAAGTAACCTTTGCTACATTTATAGTCCCATAGAAGATCTACTATTAGTGTTTCAACTGCTATCATAATGTTACTACATATGCCGTCTGCTTATCAACATATTATATGGGAGATACTACTGTACTATGCTAAATCCTGCTTGCTAAAATACTAACTTAAAGGTTCAGCAACCTACAAAATACCAATGCTATGTCTATCAAATATATGCAGCTATAAATACCTGAGCTATATTGCCTCCCTCATGCAACTAATAATGAGCTATACTGTCTCTCTCAAGCAATACTAATGTCTCAATAGGAATTACTTCAAGTATGCTACTGTAATTACCTAAACTACCTTATTACATATACGCAGGTGCTACTACGTTACTATAGTACGTGCAGTATACAAGTACCCAGTTGTTACTACAACTCTCAAATAATACGAGCTTGGCATAAGTACAAATGTCTTATAGGCCTCGGCCTAATAGTTCGAACTTGTTCTCCTTAAAACTTTTCTTGGCTAAGGGTAGATGCTATTTCGTGGCATCTTTCTTAGTAACCTAATACATCCCTGCATGCTGCAGGTGATATCTTGTAGAGAACCTCCAAACTCCTGCTTCTAGGAGCGACGCCTGGGGTTCCTTACGGATAATCACGCGCATGTAGAGGTGTATTGGAAAATAGTCCCTGAAACTAAAATATATATTTTAATCCCTAAGGTCTGGTTGCATGTTGTAATGCTTCCATCCTTATTAAATCAACGCCCTATTATATGTGACAGGCAGATGATGTAGGGACCCCCCAAACTCCTGTTGCTAGGAGTGACCTCTGGGGCCAATACTGAGTTGTCGCATACAGAAGCGCATTGAGGTCCTTGTATCCGTAGTTGTGATTCACTCCCGTTTCCCCAGTGCTGTTACAATATGAATCTATTTTATTTAGTAAATGTTTGTAATTTATTGATTTGGAGTTCTCACAGGTATTCTGGTTGCATGAACGAGTGGTTTGTTCATGCGGCTAAAGCTGCCTGTTAGGATTGTTTCACTGCTCTGTCAGCTAGGCTGTACAGGGCCCCATGATTTGTAACAGCAGCCCTGAGCACGTGAGCATTAGAACTGGACCACAGAGCAATAGAAGTAGGTGGTCTGGTCTGATGAATCACATTTTCTATTACATCACATAGATAGCAAGGTGCGTGTGCATTGCTTACCTTGAGAAGACATGGCACCAGGATGCAGTATGGGAAGAAGGCAAGCCGGCAGAGGCAGTGTGATGCTTTGGGCAATGTTCTGCTGGGAAACCAAGCAGGTTATTTACTAAAGCTGGAGAGGGCAAAATCTGGTGCAGCTCTGCAAATAAACCAATCTGCTTGCAGGTTTCATTGTCAAAGCTTAACTGATTGCCGGCCGCCCGCCGTCATATTACTGCGGGAAGTCGGCACGCCTGGGCGAGAGCCCGTAGCTATACGTCCGCTCCTTTTGCGGCCACTAGGGGGCGCACGCGCCGGCGGCGGCCTGCACGCAAGACCCTGCTCGCCCCCGAGTCCCGCGCGTGTGCCGGGCGGGCACGATCGCCGCCGGGCACGCGCGATTGCTCGTTACAGAGCGGGGACCGGGAGCAATGTGTGTAAACACAAAGCTCCCAATCCTGTCAGGGAGAGAAACGCTGATCTTCGGTTCATACAATGTATGAACCGAAGATCAGTAATTTCCACTAGTGAGTCAACCCCCCCATACAGTTAGAACACACCCAGGAACATACTTAACCCCTTCCCCGCCCCCTAGTGTTAACCCCTTCACTGCCAATAGTAATCCAATGCATTTTTATAGCACTGATCGATATAAAAATGCCAATGGTCCCAAAAATTTGTCAAAATTGTCCGATGTGTCCGCCATAATGTCGCAGTACTGAAAAAAAACGCTGATCGCCGCCATTACTAGTAAAAAAAAAATATTAATAAAAATGGCATAAAACTACCCCCTATATTTTAAACGCTATAAATTTTGCGCAAACCAATCAATAAACGCTAATTGCGATTTTTTATATATATATTTTTAGGGGAAATTTATTTTACAAAATGTAAAAAATATTGCATTTTTGTTTGGGAGTCACGTCGTACGACCGCGCAATTGTCAGTTAAAGCGACGTAGTGCGAATCACAAAAAGTGCTCTGGTCATTGGGCAGCAATATGGTCCGGGGGTTAAGTGGTTAATTGAACAAGCTGAAGTTAGAAGCTGGTTAGCTACCATACACAAGTGCACATAATTCCTGTATATAAAGAAAATATATACCATGGTATATCCCTTATACCATGTGGAGTGATGACTGGGCCTCCTACGCAACAAAAAATTAATGTAGTTCAGGTCAGGACTTTTTTTCTCAGAGAATAGGTGCAGGAACTCCCTCCTTCTGTCACCTCTTGTGTCCACCCCTTACCCACCTCCAAGCACCATTCATTGGTTTCACCCCCTACCCACCTCTGAGCACCATTCTTTGGTTCCACCCCTCCCCACCTCCGAGCACTATTCCTTTTCTCCACCCCCTACCCACCTCTGAGCACCATTCCTTGGTTATACTTCCTCCCCACCTCCGAGCACCATTCCTTTTCTCCACCCCTACCCACCTCCAAGCACCATTCCTTGGTTACACTCCCTACCCATCTCTGAGCACCGTTCCTTAGTTCCACCCCCTACCCTCCTCCAAGCACTATTCTTTGGTTCCACCCCCTACCCACCATTCCTTGGTTACACTCCTTTCCCACCTCTGAGCACCGTTCCTTGGTTCCACCCCCTACCCACCTCCGAGCACCATTACATACATTCAGAGCTGGAGGTACCGGAACTGCGTTCCTGCTGAAAAAAAAGCCCTGGTTCAGGTCCATCCAGCTGCCAGAAGACACAGTGATCCCTATACTGTAGTTCTGTCAGTTTTTTTCATTTATTTTTGTAATAATAATAACAATATAGTAGCTATCTTTACTTTGATACCTCTCTGACAGTGAAGGGTTACAAAATCAGATGTGAAGAATTCCTACACTTGGCAGACATGAACAGGCTTCTCTTCCGAGGAAAAGCCGGATGCTGTCCCCTGCCCTTCTCACACGGATGCTTTCTTAATTAAATCTAATTGTTTCCATCAAGTATCATTGAAAGTGAGGAATAAAGGGGCAGTGTGGGAGCAGCTCTGTCTGACAGAAGCTCTGGCATCTAATGCAGCATAGTGGAAACAATTAAAGTCCCTAATTAAAAGATATGTAGTGCCGATGAGGCCCTTGTAACGTGTCCCCCCCCCACCCCCATCAACCGTCTGAGACAGACGTGTTAGGTCGCTTCATAATCTGTGTGAATGTTAATTAGCTGAATGCAGAAAGTCCGCTAATTAATATGTAGATGTGATGATTTCTATACACAAATGATAGGAAGAAGAATGGTTGTGGGAGAAAGGATAAGGACGATCAGTCAGACTATTGTTCTCCTGGAAAAAAGTTTTCTAGAATCCTTTTTCTACGATAGGAGGGCCTGAACTGATACAACAAATTTCATTAGGTAAGCATGAGAAGATCTTGTGAGAGTCAAACTCTACATTGGTAAACCCAGCATCTCCCCGCAGGGATGTAGTCCTGGGAGGGGGGGGGGGCACGTTCACTAACCCCCAGCCAGAACAGTTTAAACCACTGGGGTATCTTGTGTACATGGGCCAATGTTTGTAAAAAGTAAACTTAGCCATTTAAACAGAACTTCACTTAAAAAGGGAAGTTCTGCTTATCCTTCTCTACTTCCCCTCACCCCTCTTAATTCTTTATTTTTTTATTTTATTTTTTTATGGGAGAAGGTACCTATTCTTAACAGGTACCTGCTCCCAACACATCTGCTCTTCCCGTGAAAGGAGTGGATTTTTGCACTCGCCAACACGTTCCCCACCTGTGACCTCCTGGGACAAGTCACATGTCTCGCGCATGCACAGTGGAGAGCTGGCTCTGAAACAGCAGGAAGTCATAGTTGGCTTCCCACAAGCAAGATGAAGGGGATAGGGACTCTAAATCTGGGTGATGACCACGCTGGACTCCTGGACTAGTGACTATCCATTTTTTAAAAGTCAACAGCTATGTGTAGCTGCTGAGTTTTACTTTTTTATACCTGACCAAAGTTCTTTTTTAAAGTCAGAAATTCTAATTTTCCATGCATTTACTACCCAATGTGGTCCCCACCCGGTACTCCTCCTGCGGTCCAACCCTGAGTCCACATTGTGGGATAATTCCTTGGTTAAACCCACATCCAATATCTACAAAGCGCTCTTGCCTTCAGTTCATTTTGCCCTGGAGTCGTTGTTCACCAAATGGCAGGGCGAAGTTCCTGACTTGGACTCGGAGGACTGGGAGGACATCTGGAAGTACCTGTTTCTACAATTGATCTCTGTTAGGGATCGATTAATCCAATTAAAACTAGTCCATCCTCTTTATATGTCCCCTAAAAGACTTCCCAAGATTTACCCAGGTTCCCCTGCATGATGCTGGAAATGTGGGGAAAGAGATGCAGATTTTAACCATATGTTTTGGTCTTGCCTCAAAGTACACTTCTGGCTGGCGGTTACCAGTTTCATAGCCAGCTTCACACCAATCCACGTCCCATTGAAAATTTTGATCTGTCTGCTGGGCCTGGTGGCCTTCTTAGACCACCACCGAGCATCCAGAACTCTAATAGGACTCCTATCATTCTATGCAAGGAAGGCCTTACTTTTAAAATTGAAGCAACCAGAGGTACCCTGCTTGAACTTGTGGAAAGCATTTGTTCACTCTGCTGTGCCGCTCTATAAGGCCGCCTTTCTGGCCAGAGGCTGCCCAGGGAAGTTTGACAAAATCTGGCATATTTGGCTGGAATCGGAGACGACCAATGCCGCGCAATATTAGCCTTTTTTTCCGAGCTACTCTTCAATCTCAGGACAACAAGCTAGTTGCCATGCTTTATCTTCCACAGGAGACAATCATGTAGTTTAAGACCATCTGTACTTATTTCTAAAAATCTGTTAACCCAGGACGTGAGTTGCTTTAGCCTTTACAACTATGTTTTAGGTATTTGCCTTTTAATAGTTGTTTTTAGACATGTGCACAACAAGAATTTTCGTTTATTTCTGTTTCGTTTCTGTTCGTTTATCGTGATTCGTAACGAGTCGTAATTTCGTAAGACGTTAGTTATCGTATTCGTACTCTTTAGTATTTTCGTAACACTTTTTTTTTCCGTTTCTGTTTTTTTATGTTAGTTTATTTTTCGTTGATTCGAGATTAGTATTTTCGTTAAATGTTGTATTCTGCCTCGTTCGTATTTTTACAATGAACTCCTGGATAATCCCCCTGCCACATGATTGTTTAGCCAGAAGTCAGTTAGATAGATCAGCTACACAGTATTAGAACCTTTAAGCCATTCGGCAATATTGTGAGGTGGGTTAACTTGAGTGCATCCTTCAAACAAGTCACCAGGTCCTTCCTGAGATACCAGCCTTCAGCCCGGTCCTCTCCAACAAGAGTCCTCCCCTGGAATGTTCTCTGCTTGAGTGGCTTCTTCCCCCAGGACAGACAGCACAGGACCACCTTCCGTTAAGTTTGCCCAGCCAGACTTCTGGGCCTACTTGCGGCAAACACAGCAGCATAGCCTCAGGCCTGGCAGGCCATGAGGCCGGAACTCCTCTCTAGCACATCCTCAGGCCAACAGGGTCCCGAGGTGAGAGAGAGATCACATGATTTCTCGCCTCTTAAATATCCTTCCCCAGCATGCCCAGCTACAAACAATCTCCCAATTGGGCGGTTTCTGGGGAGAAGACATCCAATGCACTTAGCCTGTTGCATTTCTCACACTGGCCTGTGACAGCAGTGCCGTCTACAGGCACAGTGGGAAATGTGCACAACACAACTGGTACAAAAACAACACTTTACACAATCACTCTGAGCTGTATAGCTCAGATAACACTAAATTTACTAATAGCGCCTAGTGAATAGGAGCAGGGCGCTACACATGAATAGGTTGTTGTATCACTACAGAAGACAGCCAGCACTCTGTAGATATAGCGGATATCAGAAGTTGTACTTTTAGTTCCTGGGAGCCTGTCATTTTTTCTAGCACAGTTTGTAAATGAAAATCAGCATATGATTTCTTGCTTTTGGCAGCACCTTCATATTGGCTTTTAATCAATTGTATGTAGTAGGGTTGTCCCGATACCACTTTTTTAGGAACAAGTACAAGTACCGATACTTTTTTTCAAGTACTCGCCGATACCGAATACCGACACTTTTTTTTAAATGTGTCCCCAAATGCAGCCATGTCCCCCCAGAAATGCAGCCATGTCCCCCCAGAAATGCAGCCATGTCCCCCCACATATGCAGCCATGTCCCCCCACATATGCAGCCATGTCCCCCCACATATATGCAGCCATGTCCCCCCACATATGCAGCCATGTCCCCCCCACATATGCAGCCATTGTCCCCCATATATGCAGCCATGTCCCCCATATCCCCCATATATGCAGCCATGTCCCCCTATATCCCCCATATATGCAGCCATGTCCCCCATATCCCCCATATATGCAGCCATGTCCCCCATATATGCAGCCATGTCCCCCATATCCCCCATATATGCAGCATGTCCCCCCCATATATGCAGTCATATCCCCCATATATGCAGCCATGTCCCCCATATATGCATGCTTAGTTAATACGGATTGGACAGATCACCCGTCCAATCCCGAGCAAGGGAGAGTGTCTATACGCAGCACGGCAGAAAACACTACAGCTATTCAAATGAAAGCTGTAATGTTCCCCGCCCGTATTAACTAAGCGGCAGCGGCAGCGTTGCGGCTTTATGCGGCGTCTGGTTATGGCGGCGGCGGAGGGGTGGTGAGGTATGAGTATTCAGCCAGGTATCGGGGGCATTTGCGGGAGTACAAGTACTCCAGCAAATACTCGGTATCGGTCCCGATACCAATACTGGTATCGGTATCGGGACAACCCTAGTATGTAGAATACGTTAAGTTGTGTAATGTACTGTATAGTATGTACAGTCAATGGTTAACTCTTGACCTCAATGAAAACAGTTTGAAATAAAAGCCCAACTGAAATGTGTCTTCACTAGAATTGCTGATCCAAATAATGCACATACACTGATTTTTTAGCTAAGGCCTATGATCTAATAATCATTTCCTTTATTGCTCTCTCTTGGCCCTTTTCTAGTACAAGAAGTATGCCAGCCATCCCCTCTGTATTGTTACATTGTCTCCCTCGTGACCATCACTTATTCTGTTTATGCTATTCAATGCCATGAAACAACATTGCACGCATTGTCCTTATTTGCCCCAGCAGCCTGTGTTCCATGACTATCCCCACATTACCAGATGACGAATAAAGAGATGGAGCTTAAAACATATAGAACAGCTGCATTCAGATCATCCTGTTAACAGAGATAGTGCAGAGTGAACATTTTAAATCTGGAGTTGAGTCTGCTTATATTTTCCAGTCCTTGGTTTCTCCCATTCTCCTCATCAACATGCAAATTATTATTTTTTAATCTTTATTTCATTGCATATCTTATTTTAGACCCAGTTATGCCATCATTGCATCTTTATGCTTCTCTATGCAAGCAGATCATGGCTGATGGGAGGTGCTGGCAGGGTGCTGTACCTAGCATACTTAAAACACCACAGCACTGCGCCCCAGTACTGCTCTCAAGAGCCCCTAGTCCTGATGCATACAAAGTACTGCTTCTCGGAACAAGTTTTTCAAATATTAAAATGCATTGAAAGTTGGATCCTCTAGGATGTCTTTGGGTTGCAGGTGGCTCAATCTCTGCCGCTGCTGCAGTTTAGCCTCCTTGTACACACCTCTGGCTTGTGTTCCCAGAGATCACCCTGGTGCTTGGTGTACAGAAGCTCCTTCCCCACAGGCTCCCTACCAAAGATACCCAGGCTCTCGCTCTGCTTCTCCCCCATGATAACCACAGCCTCCCCATTTCTTGTTTAGGATGGTGGAAATAAAGTTCCTGAATATGGCTGTTGCCAATCAGAGTCCTCCCTTTTCAGAATTAGGGTTAAGTGCTGCTGTCTAATCACAGCTCTTTCCTGGCCTGTCATCTCAAAAGCTGAGGGCAAGACAAACTGTGGTGGTCATGCTAGTGCCCAGGCCTCATGGCTCCTGCACCTTCGAGGGGCCAGCAGTCAGGGTCATAACTAAACAACCTAATATTTTAAAATTACAGTTATCCATTGATAGAATTTTTAGAGGACACTAGTGTCCTACACTTTCCATTGTATCATATCTCCTGCATTGGTTGTTAAAGTATGTCCCTCCTTTCGAAGCACATTCACCAAATATCACTGTAGCAAGGTGTCACTTAGTGAATGTAGCTTATAGACTACAGTTTGTGCCTAACAGGAACTCAGCTCCCTCTGGTGTCCATTTATTATATTGCTGCAGTTTGTTTGGTTCAGCTATATGGGACCAATGCATGATGGACATTGTAGTACAGAGAGACAGAGACTCTACTACTGTGGATTAGAAATAGACTACAATGTCCAAAGCCTGCCGGGAGAGAGAGTATTTAAGGCGAGGGAAGGCTTTGTTCCGGCCTCTTGGGAGTGACTTTAGGTTAGAGAAGCCTGGGCCTAAAGCTGCGGAGACTGAATCGCCTGATGGAGGGATCCTTACCACAGCATCCGGAGTTGCCTATCAGCGGTTGTGCGGAGGACCAGGGACCAGAAGCTGAGGAGAGACTGAGAGTTAGGAGAGTCCAGACGGAGCATACCGGCGAGGCGAGGCCTCATTTGGTGAGAGGGCAACTGCCCACCAATATAAATAACTTTGTTGCAGGAAGTCTCGCTTACACTTTCTGGAAGTTGCCGTGCCACAAGTAGGGACACATTGCACCCTGGAGTGACATTGAGCTTTGGGAGGATCAGCGCCTTTATTGCCCTCACACTACATACTTTGGGCCAGATTCAGATAGCCCGCCGTAACTTTGTGAGGGCGTAGCGTATCTTGTTTACGCTACGCCGCCGTAACTTTGAGGCCGCGTACACACGATCGAATATATCTGCTGAAACTGGTCCGCAGACCAGTTTCAGAGGACAGATTCGATCGTGTGTACAGGCTAGCAGACAGGTTTCCAGCAGACAAAAGTTTTATAGCATGCTTTAAAACTTGTCTGCTGGAAAGCCGTCTGTCGGATATGTCCGCTGGTTAGTACGCCTAACCAGCGGACCGAAATCTCCCACATGCGTCGAATGGATTCGACGCATGCGTGGAAGTATTTTACTTCCTGGTTTGGTGATGTGGCGGCATCAACGTCACCGCCACGTCTCCACGCTGTCTGTTCGCGGGGATTTTGGTTTGATCATGTGTACACAGATCAAACCAAAATCTCCCAGGAGACATGTCCGATGAAAACGGTCCGTCGGACCGCTTTCATTGGATATATCTCCTCGTGTGTACGGGGCCTTAGAGGCAGGTGCCGTATTCATAAAGAAGTTGCGCCCAAAGTTACGGCGGCGTAGCGTAAATGGGCCGGCGTAAGAGCACTTAATTCAAAATAGGCAGGTAGGGGGTGTGATCCATGTAAATGAATTGTGACCCCACGCTTATTGACGCTTTTTCCGAACTGCGCATGCGCCAGCCATGAACGTATCCCAGTGCGCATGCTCCAAATCATGTCGCAAATATTCATTGATATCGACGTGAACGTAACTTACGCCCAGCCCCATTCCCGAACGACTTACGCAAACGACGTAAACGACGTACAATACGACGCTGTCCCGGCGTCCATACTTAACATTGGCTGCGCCTCATATAGCAGGGGTAACTTTACGCCGGAATTACGCTTACTCAAACAACGTAAAATACGATGACCAGGCGCAAGTACGCTCGTACACCTAGCGGCCAGCGTAAATATGCAACTAAAATACGACGGCGTAAGAGACTTACGCCGCTCGTATCTTAGCTAAATTCCGGCGTATCTTGTTTTCTGAATACAGAAAAAAGATACGCCGGCTCTTCTTAGAAGTTACGCGGCGTATCTCTAAATACGCCGATGTATGTTCGTTCTGAATCTGGCCCTTTAAGTGTTTGTTCTTTTCTGCACATCTCTTGTTGGATTACAAATTACTAAAGTGCACCAACTAAAGCTAGCAGAAGATTACCCTGAACTTGGAGGAACAACCATTAATTCAGTTTGCTGTTTAAGCTAAAACAGCAGAACACGTGTCGGTGGAACTGCCTGCTGGAGGGAGACAAAGATCATACAAACTCATACATGTGTTATAACTGTCTGTATTCATTTATATAGTCATTTGCTATTTTCGGGAGTTGGGTGAGATCTGGTGGAAAGGTATCCCATTGCTGGCATCATTGCATTGGGGAATTGCTCTACTGTGAACTTACTCAGGTACGACCTCAGGTTGTGTTACTAGGACCCTTTTGCATAGCCTAATGCCGCGTACACACGGTCGTTTTTTGTGATGAAATAAAACGTTGTTTTAAAAAACGTCATTTAAATTGATCGTGTGTGGGCAAAACGTTGTTTTTTGTCTTCAAAAAAACGACAAAAAAAAAATTCCAACATGCTTGAATTTTTTGTGTCGTTTTTCAAAACGTCGTTTTTTGTTTCACAAAAAGTCACCGTGTGTAGCAAAAACGTTGTTTAAAACGACGTTTTTCAACCCGCGCATACCCAGAAGTTAGTTATGAAGCGAGCTTCATTGGAAAAGAGTGGTGAACGTAACCTCGCTTTTTGTGAAAAAAACGATGGTGTGTATGCAACATCGTCTTTGAAAAGTGACGTTTTAAAAACGTTGTTTTTTACTTCACAAAAAACGTTGTTTTTTTTCATCACAAAAAATGATCGTGTGTACGCGGCATAATGCCGCGTACGCACGATCACTTTTTGTGATGAAAAAAAATGAAATTTTTAAAAATGTCATTTAACCACTTAAGACCCGGACCAATACGCTGGTAAATGACCCAAGGTGTTTTTGCGATTCGGCACTGCGTCGCTTTAACAGACAATTGCGCGGTCGTGCGACGTGGCTCCCAAACAAAATTTGCGTCCTTTTCTTCCCACAAATAGAGCTTTCTTTTGGTGGTATTTGATCACCTCTGCGATTTTTATTTTTTGCGCTATATACAAAAATAGAGCGACATTTTTGAAAAAAAAACACTATTTTTTACTTTTTGTTAAAAAAAAATCAAATAAACTAAATTTTAGTCAAACATTTAGGCCAAAATTTATTTAGCCACATGTCTTTAGTAAAAAAAAAAAATCGCAATAAAAAAAAATAGCTACCTAGCGGGAACAGCGACACTAATACAGCGATCAGAAAAATGATCGCTTAGTGACGCTGGCAATAGGGAGTGAAAGGGTTAACTAGGGCGGTGATCAGGGGGTTAAAACTTTATTAGGGGGGGTGGGGGGGCTATCCTGAACCTAACACTAACTGTTTTTTACAGTGCCTGTCACACTGACACTAAATGCAGTGATTAAATCACTGCATTCAGTAACACTGTGACAGGGGGGTGGGGGGGGGCGATCACAAGGGGTTAATATGCCTATGTGAGTGTGTGTCAGTGTTGTGTTGGTGCACACTTACTTGTGATGTCTTCTCTCATCAGCAGCGCTGGGAAACAGCGCTGCGATGAGAGAATACATCATTTCCTCCTTCCTGTGTAAACACAGGAGGAGGAAGTGACAGGCTGGGAGCGCGCTCCCATTGGCTGGGAGCGATCGCGGGGGGGGCGGAAAACACTGACATCCGCCCGCAGATCCCGGATCGCTCCCAGAGGTAGGGAGACCCCCGCACGCCGCGGAGGGGGTCCCGATGGGACCCCCGAACCGCACTCAGGCGGGGACGTAAATTTACGCCCTTGTGCCTGTACGAGCCATGTTGTGGCCGTATATGTGCGTGCGGGGGTCTTTAAGTGGTTAAAATGATCGTGTGTGGGAAAAATTTCATTTTATGTCTTCTGAAAAAAGACCAAAAAAAAATTCGAACATGCTTGAATTTTTTATGTCATTTTTTAAAATGTCATTTTTTGTGTCATAAAAAAATGATCGTGTGTGGGCAAAAATTACGTTTTAAACCCGCACATGCCCAGAAGCAAGTTAGGGGACGGGAGGTAAAACTACCAATTATAATGGAGTAAGCACATTCATCACGCTGTAACAGACAAAAAAGCAGGAATCGTCTTTTACTAACAAGTAACCAGCTAAAAGCAGCCTCAAGGCAAATAGAACTTCCCCTTTAGAGTGCCGTCGTTTTGTTCATAATTTTCCAAAAATGATGTTGTGTACGCAACATCATTTTTAATGATGAAGTTGGAAAAATTTCATTTTTTTCATGAAGAAAAATGACATTTTTTTTCATCACAAAAAAGTGATCGTGTGTACGCGGCATAATTCTAAACCTGTTATAGACCTCTATACCATTGACTCTTACAGGGCCCTGTTTGAAGTCAAATGTTGCCTGTATAACCTCTGTTTATTTTCTTCACCAAGTAAACTACTCATCCTTTGTCTGTTGTATGTGTGGAGCAGGAAACCAGCAACAAGCTAACAGTTTTCCTTTACACATATACTGGTATAGTACTGTATGGTATTACTGTGGTTCTCTACTGCTAGTGGGTCCCATGATCAAGTTATTATCGAGGTGTGCCAGGTAGGGTGACCACCAGTGTTGCTCATCTTACTTTTAAAAAGTAATTAGTTACAGTTACAAATTACTTCTCCGAAAAAGTAATTGCGTTAGTGACTCAGTTACTACATTGAAAAAGTAATTAGTTACTCAGCAAAGTAACTGAATTTTTTTTTAATATTCTACAATGCTTTGTTGAGAAGCAGGTGACGGGTGCTTGCCAGGGAAGAGTGAGTTAATACTCCAAGACAAAAGAATGCCAGATCCTTGAGGGAAGAAAACCAGAAACAAATGGTGATCTTGTGTATATCCCAGCCTAGGTGCATCCGTCCCACCATGTATGTGCAGCTAATATCTTTGTTTTTCTGATGAAGAGATGAAATCACTGACCAAAAATAACCTGCTGATCATTGGTCTGTATAGGTGTCCTGCACTTACCATGTTGACCACTAGATGTTGTTGTGTACACTGTGTTGTATAGGGAACGTTTGTTCTGTGGAACATTTTGTTCCGACCATGTGTTCCCCGGATCATTGATTAGGTTGCCCACACAGTGTGTGTGATCGATGTGAGTTGTTCCCCGGTGATAGGTCAGTGTGAGGCGGATAGGGCTCATTGTATCCAGGGCTCCTTGCGATTGGGAGTTTTCAGACCGCTGTGACAGGACATCACAGCGGTCACATGATTCTAAAGCAGAGTTCCACCCATATTTATGTTCACAGCGCCGGGAGAAGCAATTACTCTGCTGTCATCTAGTGGCGGTAGATGTAATTGCAGTAATGCCGCCCAAGTAATGGAAACTGCGTTACTGTGAGGGGAAGAGTAATCAGGTAGATTACTCGTTACCCTCAAAAGGGGCTGCGTTAGGTAACTGCGTTTATTGTAACTCCGTTACTTACAACACTGGTGACCACGTGTCCCGGATTGCCCAGGACAGTCCCGCATTTTGCAGGTCTGTCCCGGGCACCTTCATTCCAGGACAATACAGTGTCCCAGAATGAAACTGACACAGCTACCCCCTGGGCCAAGCTGATGCCCCCAAAAAAGGCCTCCACATCACCGCTTTACTCACTGACAGTACTTGTCCTGGCCAGGAATGCCTGGAGGAGCACAATTCCTGCCCCCTGCTTGTGATTGGAGAAATAATAAATCTCGCCTCTTGTGTCCGATTACTGTGCTGCGATTCGTTACAGCACAAGCTGATTTTTGGGAAAGGAGGGTGTCCCTGAATGGTAGTTTGGAATTGTGGTCACCCTAGTGCCAGGGGAGGGTTCGAGACAAATTTCTGGGGTTGACAGGCAGAGTGCAGACCCAAAACAAACCAGCAGCTCCTACGGAGGTTAGTGCTACATCACACTTAAGCCCCGTACACACGATCGGACCTTTGTCCGACCAAAATCACAATGGAATTCCGACGGAATTCCATCGGAGTAAAAGAGAACATGTTCTCTATCTAAACTCTGACGAAATTCCTCTGAGTTTCCGATGGAAATAATCCGCATACACACGGTTGGAATTTTCGATGGAAAAAGTCTATCAGAGTTTTTCCATCAGAAATTCCGATCGTGCGTATGGGGCATTACAATTTAAATATGCAAGGGAGATTTCTGTGATCTAAATGAAAGGAGGGATATTTCTTAAGACACAAAATGATTAGAGGCAAGCACAGAATGGCCCATAGGAAATTCCAATTTTTTTCCAACGTGGTTACATTTACTACAAGTTAAAGCTGCTGTATGCCCACTTTCTGATTTTTACCTACCGGTAAGGCTATAATAGGTAAAATTAATATCTCCTAAATGTGCAGCTTTTAGGAGATATTTATCTTGCATGTAGCCACTGACGTCAGCAGCGCATGTGCTCTGAAGGTCCGGCGTATCGTGTCGGAACTTCAGAGCTTCTTTCCGGTGTCCTGTCAAAATAGCCAATTTATCAAGATCTCCAATCACTTCACCTCCAGTTACTGTAAAGCATTAGTAATTGGAGATGTTGCTGTTTTGGAAGTTGCTGTTTTGACTCAACACCAGATTTGTCACCGCCTTAGAGGCGGTCATGTTGTTGGTTAGTATCGGATGAACTAACAAATGTCTGCTCATAATATCATGTACCAGAGTGTACACTGTTGCTGGTGTTGTGTCAAAACGGCAACTTGTCTAAATCTCCAATTACTGATGCTTTACAGTAACCGGAAGTGATATGATTGGAGATATCGATCTTGAGTTGGCTATTTTGACAGAACATTTAAATCAAGGGCTACCACGAGCATGCGTGGTAGTGACATCATTACGGCTCTGCCCACTCACAGCACAGGAGCCCGCAAACCTAGAAATCATATCTCCTCTCAAGCGTCGCTTCTCCAGAGAGAATAAGTTCAATGCTCACAAACCTTTCCTCATAACTAATATCCCCCAGACCCTTTATTAGCTTTGTTGCCCCTTTTTTGTACTCGCTCCATTTCCAGTACATCCTTCCTGAGGACTGGTGCCCAGAACTGGACAGCATACTCTAGGTGCGGCCAGTCTTGAAAAGTGGGAGAATTATAATTTTATGTCTGGAGTTAATCCCTTTTTTAATGCATGCCAATATTCTGAACACATTCATGCCAACATGTCAGCTCTCTCAGCGGTGACCGGGCACCACTACGGGGGCTTCGTTCTAGGGTATGTATTTTTTAACCACTTAAAGACCACCTTCTGCACATATACGTCGGCAGAATGGCACGGCTGGGCACATCCACGTACAGTTACGTCCTGTACTAGTGCCCAGCCGTGGGTCGTGGGTGCACGCCCGCGGCGCGCTCCCGCGACCCGGTCCGAAGCTCCGGGACCGGGAGCTCCGGCGATCAGTCCCCGGAGCTGAAGAACGGGGAGAGCCTGTGTAAACATGGCTTCCCAGTTCTTCATTGTGGCGTCATCGATCGCGTGATCCCTTTTATAGGGAGACACCATCGATGACATCACACCTGCAGCCACACCCCCTACAGTTGTAAACACACATTAGGGAACACATTACCCCTTCAGCGCCCCATTGTGATTAACTCCCAAACTGCAAATGTAATTTTCACAATAAACAATGCAATTTAAATGCATTTTTTGCTGTGAAAATGACAATTGTCCCAAAAATGTGTCAAAATTGTCCGAAGTATCCGCCATAATGTCGCAGTCACCAAAAAAATCGCTGATCGCCACCATTAGTAGTAAAAAAAAAAAAAATAATAGAAATGCAATTAAACTGTCCCCTATTTTGTAAACGCTATAAATTTTGTGCAAACCAACCGATAAACGCTTATTGCGATTTTTTTTAATCAAAATAGGTAGAAGAATACGTATCGGCCTAAACTGAGGGAAAAAAAATTATATATTTTTGGGGGATATTTATTATAGCAAAAAGTAAAAAATATAGATTTTTTTTCAAAATTGTTGCTCTATTTTTCTTTATAGCGCAAAAAATAAAAACCGCAGAGGTGATCAAATACCACCAAAAGAAAGCTCTATTTGTGGGAAAAAAAGGACGCCAATTTTGTTTGGGAGCCACGTCGCACGACCGCGCAATTGTCTGTTAAAGCAACGCAGGTCCGGGTCTTAAGTGGTTAATCTGCTAGTATGTGATGCATACTAGCAGATTATGCCATTATCTTGCAGGATTGTTTTAAGAGGGGGTTCCCCCAGGGTTTACTACCGCTTTAATATCTTCCACTTTACTTCCCTCTGCTGTTTCTGTTCACTAGCTGCAGCCATGTGTATATATGTGTTTCTTACCTCCTCTCACTATCTAATATATAGTAATTACATGACATGGAACATAATTTTGCTCCGTAAGCGCTTGCCATAAATCAGAATAGGCTACATAAAAAAAAGACCCGTAAACTCCCTATAAATCAGCCCTACAAATGCCGAAGAAAGATGGGCAGACAAACCCGTAGTTTTTCAACAATGTATATTAATCTCACATATACAGCAGTACAAATTAATCTCCATTATGCCTGAGCACTGAAGATTTATCCCTTCAGCAGAGAATGGAGCACCTTTGGGGAGTGATTGGTTACAACTCAGATTACATCTGCTGACCATATATAAAAGGAATGCAATGCTACTTTGATGTTGTGGTGCTTCAGTATGTAGGTGTAAAGAGACCACACATTACAACACTAGCTGGGTGGATCTATTTCCACATATCCTACCTGTTGTTATATGTTGAGGAAAATGGTTCGTATTCAATACTTTATTGGAAGTTTTCCATGGAAAACACGCAAGTGCCATACCCCCATTAGAATCCTATACATGCTTTGTTAGACATCATCCTGCCCAGTATGGCAGCAATGTACACTATATGCTTTTACCAAAGACCTTATAGTAAGTAGAACTTGCAGATAAGTTCCTTGCTTTTTAATATATGCCTAAACACACCATGAACTATTAAAAATGAACTCTGATCTAAATAAAAATGAGTTAGTTAATGCAGTTGTCATAAGCATGACAAAGGATCCCTCCCTCTACAAAAAATGGTAATAATGTCTAATGCAGTGCACAAAAAAAGTTGAACCTCGGATTACGAGCATAGTCCGTTCCAGGAGAATGCTCGTAATTCAAAGTACTCGCATATCAAAGCAAGTTTTCCCATTGAAGTCAATAAGAACTAAAATAATTTGTTCCGAATTGACAATGGGATGCAATACCGAATGCGCCCAGAGGTAGGGGGCGCCAGAGAGTGCCGAAAACAACCAGAAATGGGCGAAAAGGCCCAAGGACACTTCGGCTTGTTTCCTGCGCCCCTGTACCTCAGGCCAAATCAGGTACTGCAGGCCAATGTTCGGTTTTTCTCTGCTCCTGCACCCCCGTACCTCAGGCTAAATGAGATACTGCAGGCCTGTTTTCGGCTCTGCTCGGCTTCTGCGCCCCCGTTCCTCAGACCAAATGAGGTACTGCAGGCCTATTTAGCTTAAATTCTGCTCATTTTGCGAGTCAACACTTGCAAACCGAGAAAGAATTAAAAAAAAAAAGTTGCTCGCAAATCAAAATGCTCTCAAACCATGTTCATGCTACTTTTCTTTCTTATTTTCTTTTCTAATGTGCCCTTTTCAGGCTGCCTCTGTGTAACCCATGTCCCAGCTCCTGCACCGCCATTTTGAAAATATATGTTATACTGCACAGGTGCAAGATGAAGTGTATTACATCATGTGCCTCCTCTCACGCATGCACTATGACATTACCTGACGTTGTTTTTAATTTCTCAAGTACAATCTTCTTTAACCATCTGCCAACCATCTAACGACGATATACGTCGGCAGAATGGCACGGCTGGGCAAAGCAACGTACCTGTACGTTGCTTTGAATTTCTCTGAATTGCTCCGTGACCGTGCCCACGAACCCAATGTCTGCCGGTGTCCCACGATCATGTCACAGAGCTGCAGAATGAGGTGATGCCTATGTAAGCAAGGCATTTTCCTGTTCTGCCTAGTGAAATAACAGTGATCTACTGCTCCCTGTCATCGGGTGCAGTGATCACTGTCATGTCACTTGTAGCCCAGCCCCCCCACAGTTAGAATCACTCCCTAAGACATACTTAACCCCTTCATTGCCCCCTAGTGTTTAACCCCCTCCCTGCCAGTGTCATTTACACAGTAATCAGTGCATTTTTATAGCACTGATCGCTGTATAAATGACAGTGGTCCCAAAATAGTGTCAAAAGTGTCCGATGTGTCCGCCATAATGTCACAGTCACAATAAAAATCGCTCATCGCCGCCATTGCTAATAAAAGAAATTATAATAAAAATGACATAAAACTATCCCCTATTTTGTAAACGCTATAACTTTTGCGCAAACTAATCAATATACGCTTATTGTAGATAGAGGCTCCTGCGCTACCGAGGGGGGTGGTGGAGTGGGATGGGGTCACTGCTGCAAACACCTGACACTCTGTCCTGGGCAGAGAGAAGTAGCAAATGGAAAAACAAGGGGGGTGGTGTCTGCGCTGTGAAAAGTGGGTGAAATCCAAGGGTGGTACGGGAATAAATCCCTGGGCTGGTGAACGTGGGGGGGGGGGGAGGGGTGGTGTTTTTAGAACAGAGTGATAGCGTACATAAGTTTAGTGTCAATACGTAAACCCCCCCCCCTCCCCCACGTTCACCAGCCCAGGGATTTATTCCCGTACCACCCTTGGATTTCACCCACTTTTCACAGCGCAGACACCACCCCCCTTGTTTTTCCAATATACGCTTATTGCGATTTTTTTTACCAAAAATATGTAGAATAATATGTATTGGCCTAAACTGAGAAAAAAAATTGTATTTTTAAGTATTTTTGGGGGATATTTATTATAGCAAAAAGTTAAAAAATATTGCTTTTTTTTCAAAATGTACGCTCTTTTTTTGTTTATAGCGGAAAAAATAAAAGCCAGCAGAGGTGATCAAATACCACCAAAAGAAAGCTCTATTTGTGGTAAAAAAAAGGACGTCGATTTTGTTTGGGTACCACGTTGCACAACCACGCAATTGTCAGTTAAAGCGTCGCAGTGGCGTATCGCTAAAAGTATGGTTGCACTGCGGGAAGGGGTTCTCTCCGAGCTGTGATACGGCTGGAGGCCTGGTATAGTAACATTTTGGTCCCGCAGTGTATTGGTGGAAAAAGTGTTAAAAGTTTGGGCTGCCGTCAGAGACCAACAGACTGGCAGTTAAACTGTTATTTGGTAGATGTGTTAATAAAGTTATTTAAGTGAAAGTATTATTTTACATTGGAGTTTTTATCTAATTACATTTTAATAAAAAAGGCTGTTTTGTCCAGTTATACTCCAACTCTGGTGTGGTCTAATTATTATAGATTGGTTAAGATAAGGGGTATAATGTACTGTTAACTCTTCATTATCCTATCGTTCAACTTTATACTTGTAACTGTTCTTTAAAATTTTCAATAAACTTTTGTAAACAAAAAAGATAAGGGGTATGTAATATAAGGGGGTAGAATGGTGTGGGTAAAGTGTTGGGAATATCTTCATTACACTGGTCATGCCCTCTATGGCTCTGTCCTCCAGCTTGGGTCGCTTTTCACTTGAAATATAGGCGTATGCTTTGCATCCAAACACTCTGATGTGCCCTATGCTAGGCTTTGAGCCAAGCCACATTTCGAATTGATTGTGTGGGACACATTCATTGGTACACACACTGTATATGGTTAGCAGTGATTTATTTCATTAATATACATTAGGTGTGTTTGAGATTGCGCTCATCATTTTTTTTATTTTTTCCCACATTTCGAATGCAGTACTTTTAATGGCTCTTGAGGATAGTCTATTCTGTAGGTAGGTTGCAGTCATGACTACTTGTGAGGAAGGTTGGCTTCTGACGCTTTCTGATACACCACTTTGTTTAGGAGGGTATGGTGTGGTTGTCTGGTGTACTATTCCTTGTCTCT
This sequence comes from Rana kukunoris, assembly GCA_029574335.1. Taxonomy (NCBI): domain Eukaryota; kingdom Metazoa; phylum Chordata; class Amphibia; order Anura; family Ranidae; genus Rana; species Rana kukunoris. Next base: position 47,121,082 of record CM056059.1, on the reverse strand, counting down.
TCACGTATGCGGCCATTTCTCTGCTTATGTATTCTCCTCCATTGTCGGTGTGTATTATTCCTGTTTTGCGTTGGAATCTGACAAGCCTCTCTTTATAATGTCCTGTATAGCTTCTGGACTTCTGTGCCCCAGCCGCCTGTGCCATAAGTGAATACATTTGCTGTGTAGGTCATTAGAGACTATGGGCCAGATTCAGGTAGATGGGCGTTACTCCGCCGAAACTTTAGGAGCAAGTACTGTATTCACAAAGCACTTGCTCCTAAAGTTGCGGCGGCGTAGCGAAAATGAGCCGGCGGAATTCAAATTGGGCGGGTAGGGGGCGTGTATTATTTAAACTAGGCGCGATCCCGCGGCGAACGTACTGCGCATGCGTCGACTGTCAGTGCGCATGCTCCAAATTCTGTCAGTGAACGTCAATGACGTCAATCCCCATTCACGGACGTTTTACACAAACAACGCGAAAATTTTTAAATTCGACGCGATGACGACGGCCATACTTAACATAGGATACTCCACTAGGGGGCTGTTTTTTCTTTACGCCGCGTATATCTTACGGAAAAGTCGGAAAGTCACTACGTCGGGCCCAAATACGATCGTGAATTGCCGATTCTCGGCGTTAATCAGCGGGAACGCCCCGAGCGCCATTTTTAAATTTGCAGTTCCGATACGACGGCGAAATACAATTACGCCGCTCGTATAGGAACTCCAACCCGGCGTTTCTTGTTTTCTGCTTACAGAAAACAGAAACGCCGGCTCAAAGTGAGAGTTAGGCTGGAGTATCACTGATACTCCAGCCTAACTCTACCTGAATCTGGCCCTATATTGGCTTGCTGGTCTGTGGTGATGAGCCTGTACAGATGATTATCCAGTTTTCCTTTTGCCAGGTATCACTTACTACTGTGAATTGTGCATTCATCACCCTGGAACCGTGAGACCATTGTTTGTAATACTTTTCACTGATAGAAGGCTGCCTTCTAGTTTTGGAACATATAGCACTTTCTTTACAAGGATACTATGCTTGCCATGTGGTGTCATGCACATCAGGAAGCCCTGGCCTTTACCATCTGAAGTAATGCTTCCCCCGTTTGCTAGGAAAACGTTGTCTTTTGCACTGTAACCAATGTCAGCACGATCGCTGTTTCTAAAGTGCGCCTGTGCCATTGTCTAGGGCGCATGCCCTGTAGACATCGGCGCAAGTCTCAATTGTAAATATCTCCTAAACCGTGTAGGTTTAGGAGATATTTCCAGCACCTAGAGGCAAGCATTAATCTAGGCTTATTTGTAGGTAAAAGTAGTTGTACAGGTTGTACAACCACTTTAAACCGGAGGTTCACCCAAATAACATATATATAAGATCATTCTTTATACTTTCAACATGTACAGTATGCCCTTTTTTTTGGCTGTTCATACCTTTATTATGGCTATTTTCCACCCGGCTTCTGGGTACTCACTCCCGCGGGAGTAGGCGTTTATATGCTGTGCCGCAATGTCATCTGGGACTTCGCCCAGATGATTGAGGTCCTTGAGAAAAAGTTCTCCCCGGCAGATAAGGCCCCCCCCCCCTATTGCGTAGGCACGTCACAAGAGTCACAGAGTTTCCGAAAGTAGCTAAACTGTGAGTCAGCTCTACACGGCGCCTGCGCACCGACTCCCTTATGTCGTCACCACCTGCAGCATGCTGGGACTGTGACGTCATAAGAGGCCTATATAAATAGTTGCGCACCGCACACCCGGCATTACAGCGGGAGGGAGCGTCATGGCAACATTGTAAGTAAAGAAGAGGGAAGAAGAAGACGACGGAGGAAGGCCACCGCTAGTAAAAGAGCTGCAAGATAGCGGCGGCCAGCCCGGAAGAAGGAGAAGAACCGGGGAAGGCGGAGAGCAGAAGAAGAGAGCGGAGAAGATGAAAGAAGACCCCCGAAGCCAGACTCATTCATCTAGGGTGGGGGGCCGGGATCTGGGGGCCCCCTTATTAAAGGGGGCTCCCAGATTCCGATAAGCCCCTGCTCGCAGACCCTGTCAACCAACGGCAAGGATTGTCGGGAGGGGGCCCTTGTCCTTATCAACATAGGGGCAAGGTGCTTTGGGGTGGGGGATGAAGGCCCCCCTGCCCCAAAGCACCCACCCCCCCATGTTGAGGGTATGCGGCCTGGTGCTCGGATAAGGGTCTGGTATGGATTTTGGGGGGGACCCCACACTTTTTTGGCGTGGGGGTTCCCCTTAAAATTCATAAGGGCCCGGCATGCTCATGAAGGGGGAACCAATGCTTGTTTTTTTTTTTTTATTTGGCGTGGAGTTATTGGGGATCAAAGTCGCGTCCCTGCTCATTGAAGTCGTACTTCAAGTCGGATCCACAGTCATTTGACTGTCTTGTCAAAATCGCGGCAGACTCACGGTAAATTGCGCGACTTTGAAGTCGCACAAATGTGAAAGGGGCCTAATTGGTGCAACCAGTATCATGTTATCATGTATAATTTTAATGTTAGGATACAAAAGACTAAAGAAAATCAGTTTTAAAAACGTGTAAACAGACATAGTTTCTGCTAAGGCTCCATGCACACCGGCTTAAAAATTGCTGCTACTACAGGAGCGGCTTAATGTTATCCTATATGTCCATGCACATTAGGACGATTACAGACAGATTATTGAGCTCAACGTTTAGAGGCAGGGAAAAAAAACTTCTGGTTTGTGTTTCTGATTGAAGCTTTTTGGCAGGAAAAACAGTAAAACTCTCCTAAATTCGTCTAAACTATGTACAAAAAACACTCTATATGAACGTTTTTTTCTGCCAAAGGAACTAACATTTTTTAAAGCCCAATGTGCATGGAGCCTTATATGAATAAATTACACTCTTTAGAGCCATGAGACAACGTATAACTTGGAGATAACTAGTTTCCACCCACCTGGTGGGGAAACCCCATGACTTGAACATTCAGATATAAGGAGCACTCTCTGCTATGATTGGACGCCGATAGGCATCCAATCACAAAGCCTGTCGCCTCAGCCATTTAGGTGACATGGTAACCAGACCCGAACACCTGATTGTCTGAGAGGGGGGTCAGTGTTAGGAAAGCGAACGCTAGAGCCGAAGGCTCTAATCAAGTGCTTCCAAAGATTCACCCGCTGCTGTAATTCAGATGCCCAGCGACCGACATAGGGTCGGCAAGGCATGAATCTATCTATTGGTGAGAGACGTGCAGGAGAGGGGGCGGTGCTACTGCACCCTTTATGGATGCACCGCCACTAGCACTAGCACTATTAATCTGTCTGGTTCCAAATATGTCTCTATGAGGGCCCTGCCAGCTCCAATCTGTTCAACAAAAGTTGATTGTTCAATAGATTTTTGTTGAAGATAATTGGTCTAACTCCCTGTTCAGTTATACTGGCAACTCTTAGGCCTTGTACACACGACGGGAAATATCCGCTGTAAACGGTCCCCGGACCGTTTACAGCGTATATTTGCGCCGGGATGTTTTGATCCGATGGCTGTACACACCATCGGATCAAATTCCCCGCCGGCGGACAGCGCGGTGACGCTGCGGTGACGTTGACGCCGCCACGTGACCGCCACGTCACCGCACCAGGAAGTAAACACTTCCGCGCGCATGCGTCGGATCCATTCACAGGATACGACGCATGTGCGGCAAGATATGTCCGCTGGTTTGCCGTACTAACCAGCGGACATATCTGCCAGCCAGCTATCCGGCGGAAATATTTCAAAGCATGCTTTGGAATTTTTCCGCCGGATGAATCCGGCAAATAGCGTCCGTTTGCCCCTACACACGCGGGGATTTTTCCGCTGAAATGGTCCGTCGGACCATCTTCAGCGGATTTATTCCCTCGTGTGTACAAGGCCTTAGAATACAATAACCTAGCAGGGGATTCACCCATCTGTGCTGTGTGGCATAAATGGAGGAATCTGTTAGATTTCTTTGCAGGCTAAACTAAGAAAAAAAATCAAACAGTGCAATCAAACAGTGCAATCAAACAGTGCATGGCCAGCTTTAATTATATAACTCTGGCTGGGTTCACATACAAAAGAACAGATGCGCCAATCTAAGTGCAGTAAACAAAAATTTAATATGTAATTTGTCATAGGCAATAAAATGGCTACTCACAAAAGGAGTACTAGCAGAGGCAAAATAAATAATTCACTAGGCGTCAACAGCAGATTCAATCCAGATCCTAGGTAGCAGAATGCTTGATGTAGAGGGGCATCCAATGTCTCAGGAGCCTCAGGAAGGGACTAGAAACCGGAGAAGCCGATTCACAGCGGCGTGCGTTCCAGCATGGAGCGCAGCGTGCCGTCGTCGCACTGTCCTCGCACTGGAAGTGACGTGGGAGCCAGGCCAGCCAATTGTATAACGCGTTTCACAGCGTCAGCTGTTTCGTCAGATCCACCTGGGTTCACATACAGTATCTCACAAAAGTGAGTAGACCCCTCACATTTTTATAAATATTTTATAATATCTTTTCATGTGACAACACTTAAGAAATTACACTTTGCTACAATGTAAAGTTGTGAGTGTACAGCTTGTATAACAGTGTAAAATTGCTGTCCCCTCAAAATAACTCAACACACAGCCAATAATGTCTAAACTGCTGACAACAAAAGTGAGTACACCCCTAAGTGAAAAAAAAGTTCACTTGTAAGGCCGCTGCGCAAATACGGTGTGACAGAAAGTATTGCAACGACCGCTATTTTATTCTCTAGGGTGTTAGAAAAATATATATGTATTGTTTAAGGGTTCTAAGTAATTTTCTAGCAAAAAAAATTATAGTTTAACTTGTAAACCACAAGTTTGAAAAATGGGCCCGGTCCTTAAGTGGTTAAAAATGCAAGAACTTGCAAGAGGTCTGTAAAGTAGATGGATTTTAATTTATTTCAGAAAATATATTAGAAAAAAAAATGGTTCAAGCTTGTAATAATGGAGTCAATCAACAACAATGTGACTAGATAGATAGATAGATAGATAAAATATAAAGAATTATCTAGTACATTTAATGGTTGTGTAAGTCACAAGGGGATTTCAAGAATAAACGTTTTGTCACCAAGATAAAAATAGAATTTCTCTGTAATGGTCGGCAGTTTTTAAAATTGTCTGCCAAAGAAAGTGGTGATGGCCAACTCTTTAAGTGAATTTAAATGTGAATTGGATGCATTCCATACTAGAAATGGAATCTCCAAATCCATAAAAAGGGTCTCTTTTAAAAATGTCACTTTTGAAATATCTTATTCATCAGTCAGTTTGATTCAAGTCATGACATTTTCTAATATACTTTTTAATTGGCCAAAAAATGTAGGTGTTAACTCTTTAAATAAGAGATGTCCTCCTGGCTCTTGGCAGAGAATCCGATCCCTTGGTAACATCACTGCTAACCTTAGCTTTAGATCCTGTTCCGTTAAAGTGGTAGTTTACTCTATACTACCACTTTCACTTACAGGTAAGCCTATAATAAGGCTTACCTTTAAGTATAAAGAATATCTTCTAAACCGGTACGGTTTAGGTGATATTTCCCCCACAATGCGCCGCTGATTGCAGCGGTGCGTGCGCAGCCGGGATCCTCGGCAAAAGGACCGGCAGCCGCCGGACCTTGCCGAATTGAAAGATGACATCTCGCTCGGCGTGGACCAGGTAAGTGTTCTTCACCTCGTTTCGAGGTAAGTATTTCATAATCAGCTAGTATGCGGTGCATACTAGCTGATTATGCCTTTTGCCTTGCAGGTGGGAAAAAAATAATTCAATAGAGGGTATACAATCTATTTAATGATAATCATTTGTCTTTTAAATTTTTTATTTTTTTCTTAGGCACGTACAAATGTCCTTACCTCATCCTTCCATCCTCAACTTCTGTCAACATATTATGATGCACTGTATAAAATGTATTAGCAAATTCCAATTATATCACATCAATAGCATTACTAACAGATTTATACTTTCCACCTGAAAAATAAATACATTTAAAGTGGTTGTAAACCCTCACATGTACCCAGTGAAGTGAATGACCTCAGGTGATACACATAGATGGAAAAAACCTACAACAGGAAGAGCCGTTGATCGGGTTTTCCTTACTCGCGTCTGACAGACGTGAGTAGAGGTGAGCCGATCAGCTGCTCTCTTGACAGGGGGGGTCTGTACTGATTGTTTATCAACGTAGCCCCCCTCGGTTGCCCGCCCAGGACCACCAGGATGCCGCAATGGACCACCAGGGAAGGCCGCCACACTGGACCACAAGGTATGCCACCCCCAGACCAGCAGGGATATGCCAATCGATGCCCAGGCAGCTGCCAATCGATGCTCAGGCAGCTGTCAATCGATGCCCAGGTAGCTGCCAATCAGTGGCAAATAAAAATTCCTGCAAGTGTCACCAGTGGTTCCTATCAATGCAGTCTATCAGTGCCAGCCATAAGTGCTGCTATCAGTCTCAATGGACGCAGCAACAGGACTCAGGAATGCGACTGCACGAGTGCCCCATGGAAAGCGGTTCTTCATGGGGGCACTCGTGAGGAGAAGGAGCTCCGTAGGGGGACCCCAGAGGAGGAGGGTGGGGGCTGCTCTGTGCAAACCCCTTACACAGAGGAGGTAAGTATAGACATGTTTGTTATTTAAAAAAAAAAAAAACAGAGTTTTACAATCACTTTAAATTGGGGGCCAGATGTGGACTTTTGCCTGTTTTTTATCTGTTCCTTTGGGCAATATTTCATCCCCTGATACCATCTGTGGGGCGTAATGGCCCTACCCCCCCCCTCAGTGACACCAATGAAGGAACACGGTTCCTCTCAATGACACCAAAGATGGGGCACAATTCCTCCCAATGACAACAAAGATGTGTTTTCCCACCAGGGCCGCTGTTAAAAATCATGGGGCCCCGTACAGCCTACCTGATGGGGCCCCCTTTAATCCTGCCCTTAACCCCCCCCCCCCAGGCCACTCCCCTGCCCTCACCTCTGCAGATGTGTCACTGTTTACATATGCACACACAATTATTATGGCTCATCAGTACAGGGGGGCAGCGGCGGTTTAAAAAAAAAAAATGTAAATGTTATTTTATTAACAATATTTTTTTACACTGTGTCTTTAATTTTTATTGCAATGACAGTGACATGTCCCCTTTATGGAGAGATCTCGGGTCTATTAGACCCCATATCTATCCTCTGGCCTCCAAAGCATCTGATCAAATGTAGATCACTTTGATCACATGCTTGTTTAAGCCGGTCATTTCTTCTGGTTTCTGACGTCACACAGTGGGAGGAACGACATCAGTTCCACTCACTGTGTCCCAGGAACTGGATGCCGCTGCTCACATCATTAACAGTCAGGACCCCTAATTGCATGGGGAGAGCCGAGTAAAGGCAGTGGCAGGATGGTGGTGGAACCCCCTTCCACTGACTGCCTGTAAAAGTAATCCAGGGGCTTCTTAGCCACTACGATTACTTTTACTTTGTGCAGAATCGCTGGGGTTAAAAAATGATATCTTGATCATTGCTGTAGCAATGATCAAGATATCACCCTTACAATCCAGCATTGTACCATGTTGCTGGACAGGAAGTGGTTAAAGGGAAGTGGTTGGGGGGCACATGTTTACTGCCCTCCCAAATGCAAGTGTAAGGCTCCATTCACACCTAGGCGTTTTGTCGCCTGTAGCGCGACGCTCACAAACGCCAGAGGGAGACAAATACATGAAAGCCTATGGAGATGGTTAACATCTGAACGCTGATGCGCCTGACGCCCATCGCCTGTAGTTAAAAAAAGTTCCGGACCCTTTTTTGTCGCGCGTATCGGGCGGTTTGGGCGTATTTGAGCGTTTCCATTTCCCATAGAAAGTAATGGAAACGCTTGATTCAAGCGACTAGCGCGACAACGAGCGTTTGCTACAGGCGTTTTGTCGCTTTAATCAATAGAACTTTTCACCCAGGCAGAAGATTAAACAAATCTACCAACATAGCAACAAGTGATGAAAAGATGATAATTTTTCCTATTGGCTAAAATAAAAAACGTCAAAGTACAAAAACGTCGGACGACGCTGTATGCAAACGCGCAAATAAGCATGAATACGCACGACAAAACGCTGGAAAAAAACGACCAAAAAACGACCAAACGACCGTCGCTCAGGTGTGAATGCAGTCTAAAGCAGCATCTGACTTCATCTTCACCAGCATTATGAACAGGCAGCACAGTCAGCATGTGTTCTGTCATGGATCTGTCAGTGTCAAATGGCTTTTGGGTTCTGACTTTGGCTATACTGTGTGTTACAAATTATAACCCAGTACAGCCATAACAAAGTAAGCACCCAACAGCAATATGACACACTGACAGATCCATTACAGAGCACTTGCTGACTGTGCTGCCTGCATGAGTATCATAATGCTGATAATCATAAATTGCCATGCTGGGTGTAAGGGATATACAGTGAGGAGTCTATCCTCTGTGCTCCACTCACTGTGTGTACTGCAGCCACGGTGTCCAGGTTCTTGCTCCCTTGCCAGCCGCAGAGCCGCCTGTAAAACATTTTTGTTTTTTTGTTAATGGCGCACGATTAAATGAGCATATAGAGGAGGGGGTCAAAAAAAATATAATATAAAATTTCTTGTCATATCATTATATAGTCCATACATGGATAAGAGCAAATGTCCAATAACAAGTCCTGGTGTAGAAGCAACACTAGCGGCAGCACCCTGAAGCAGAAGCAAGCTCTGAAGGGATTGTAAGACAAAAGAGAAGATGCGCCAATCTAAGTGCAGTAAACGAAAACTTAATATATAATTTATCATAAACAATGAATTGGCTACTCACAAAAGGAGTGATAACAGAGGCAAAAAATAGAGATGCGACCCCGGAGTCGCTATGCGTCGTCAGCAAATCCAATCCAAATCCTTGACAGCAGAATGCTGCATGTAAAGAGACCTTCAATATCTCAGGAGCCTCAGGAAGGGACTAGAAGCCGGAGGAGCCGATTCAGAGCGGCGTGCATTCCAGCGTGGAGCGCAGCGTGCCGTCGTCGCACTGTCGTCGCACCGGAAGTGACGTGGGAACCGGGCCAGCCAATCGGATAACGCGTTTCACACCGTCCGCTGTTTCGTCAGATCTAATCACTGGATCCGAGTGGGTGAAGTGCCCCTGGACAGACCCCTCTCATGAGCCTGGCAGCCAGAGTGTCATTTAGAGCTTCTGGGAAGGAACAAGTCTCTGCCACCTACTTGGCTCTAATTGGATTACGTTTTAAGATGAAAACCTCTGCCACAGGCCCAATATTTGTAGAGTAGAGCTGTAGAGCAAGTTTTTTAGTTAAGGTCACCAGCTGACAGTCTGAATATGGTCTGTCAGTTTCTGGCAACCAGATCCCTGATGGTTCGTTCAAGCCCTGTTGCCTCCGGGTTCTCCTCAGACCGATCCCCCATTGAACAGCACCCAGCTTGGGATCTTCTCGGTAGAGGTGGGAACCCAGTAAGTCACTGGGGTCCCTGACAGCATCAGTCGCTCTGAGCCATGAGGCCCAAAGTTCGTAGCTCCGCATAGTGTAGGCCCCGGCCAGGTAGGCCATGGTGGCGGCCTTGTGGTGCGCGCACACCTTGAAGGTGGGTGCCGCATCTGCGACCCGCTGCGGGTAGGAGACCCGAGTAGAAGACCCGGACAAAAAGGCGCTCGCATCAGATAAACCCTCTCCCAGCATGCCCAGCGAGGGAAACACTCCTCTTACTGGCTGCTTAGGAAAGGCGGCTCTGTTCTGGAACCCCTCTGGCGCCATCTGCTGCCCAGAGATGAAACCACATCCCTGGAGCACAGACTGACCCACAGAGCAATCCATATTTGGCGACAACAAAATCAAAGAATGAGAGCAACATAACTCTCCCAATCCCCCACTAAATTTAAAGAGTGTCCCTTACTGACAGTAAGGGGGCGCTACACAAAAAATAGTCCGACCACTGCGCTCTGATGACCTGATAGGGCCCAGGAAAATGTAATTACACCCCATTTTCTTAAGCAAGTAGTAGCGGGGGATGGGGGTGAAGTTTAGAAAGCTCTATTTTATAATAGCCAGAAATTAACTGTCAAGCTGCTGGGGGCCAGGCCCGGTACAACAGGGCTGTGTTTACTGCCCTATCAGCGGCCCTGTTTCCCACTGACGTTGGGACCTTTTTTACTCCCAGTTGCCACGGTCTGGCTCCCCAACAGTCTGAAGGACAGTAAACTGGCCCCTTATTTGAGAGTTTGGAGACCCCTGCTATAGAGGGATATGCTTTGTTCATATTTCATGTCTGAGGTTTACAACCACTTTAACATGACCTACTTTTCATAAACCTGATTCCTTGTTGTTAGATTGTTTTGTATTCTTTCCCTCCAAAATCTTTAAAAAATGTATACACAACAGAAGTCAGGCTTACTGGTCTACAGTAGACAATGTACTTACCCAGTTCTAGATGTTTACCATTCCTACATATTGGTACATCCTCTGTATGCTAGCCTTGTCAGGCCACGTACACACGAGGAGACATGTCCGATGAAAACGGTCCGGGATATTTTGGTCTGATGTGTGTATACACAATCAGACCAAAATCCCCGCGGACAGACAACGTGGTGACGTGGCGGTGACGTTGATGCCGCGACTTGCGCAAACAAGGAAATAAAATGCTTCCACGCATGCGTCGAATCAATTCGACGCATGCGTGGAAGCATTTTACTTCCTTGTCCGACAGACAGGTTTCCAGCGGACAAGTTTCTAAGCATGCTAAGAAACTTTTGTCCGCTGGAAACCTGTCCGCTAAGCCGTACACATGATCGAACATGTCCGCGGAAACTGGTCCGCAGACCAGTTTCAGCGGACATGTTCAATCGCGTGTTTACGCGGCCTAAGACTGTCCCTGTTTAAACAGGAACTTGACTCTGGTCTTAGAAAATAAAAAAGTAGCACACAAAGTGCGTCCAGCGATAATTGCTGCATGTAATCACTGTTACGAATAGCTGTGGCCGCCAACAGCCTGTCATTACCCTATACAGACTTGGTGGCTGCAGCTATACGAACACAGCTCTGAATCTGAGCCGTAGGAATCAGTAAATTTGCAGCATGGCTTTAAGGAGATTAAATATTGTAGTTATTCTATTACTAAGTTTATTGTATGTTATTTATTTATTAGTTTATTTTATGCTTTATTGTTTAAAACAAAGATTATAGAATGTAATAGTAACACGTGACCGTCAATGTGTCCTACATCCAAATCTTTTTTCAAATTAATTTTTACAGCTTTCTATCCTTCCCTACCTCCCTAAATACTTATCCGAGTCCTCAGTCCATCCAACTGGATCTCTCCTCCCCCCTTCCTCTTCACACATTTAATCAGGCAGCAGCAGGAGCCATTGGCTATCACCTCCTGTATCCTGTCTGCAGCCTCTAACTACCTCTTGTACCGTGTCCGCACTCCGCAGCCTCCAACCTACATTACAATATCAGCAAGTCATGGGATTTAAAGAGACCCTCCAGAATCTGTTTCTGGTCATTCTCATTTCCATTTCAAAATTTCACACTTTAATGATCCATCTACTGGTGGTGTAGAAGCGATTATTCCCCCAGGGGAGTATTAAGAAGTGTCATTCCGATGCTCGCCCAGTAACTTCTAGCATGTGTTTGACCATTGCAGCTTGGGTACGGGATGCCCCAGTCACAAACCAAGAAGCTCAAGACTGGAGCCACCCACTACAATATAGAAGTGCATAAACCGGAACTCTAGATAAAAGATACCAATGAACACATGTCTATAATTACAGTATTTATCGGCGTATACCGCTCAGTTTGAAGTGAGCCGCCGACATATACCGAGAGCAGTACACTCGGGTACATTCGGCTAGGCTCGGCTTCGCTCGTGCTCACGCATAAACGTCACAGATCGTGAGCACGAGCGAAGCCGAACCTGGCCAAATGTACCCGAGTGTACTGCACTCGGTATATGTCGGCGGAGGCGTTCAAACTGAGGGGATTCGACTCGAGACATCGTTGGAGAAGCCGGGAGGACACCACTGGAGCCAAAGACGGACTCCAGACCGGACGATGGACGCCGTGCAAGACACCAAAATTGTAAGTACTAAAAGTACTAAAAGTTTTTTTTTACAGGTCGACATTAGGGGTGCGCGCTATACGAAGGAGCGTGCAATACCCCGATAAATACGGTATGAATGCAACAATAAATGTACTTTTTAACCATTTGCATACCCCGCCTATTCTGGCACTTCTCTCCTTCATGTACACATCCCTTGTGATAGGAATAGTATGTGACAGGTCCTCTTTATGGAGAGATGAGGGGTCAATAAGACCCCATATCTCTCCTCGAGGCTGGAGAGCATGAGATTGTGAATAAAAATTCACGATCTCATGCTCTCAGCCGCAATTGCGGCTTTTTTTACTTTCGGGTACCCAGGCGTGACATCATAACATCGCGTCTGGGCCTCCAACAGTCATAGAGATGACCGGTGACCATCTGGTCACCGGAAATCTCTATGCTCTTCATTCAGCAGCAGCCGATTCATTCTCCGGCTCTCCGATGGCACGGAAGAGCCCAGAAAAGCACTGGATGTCTTATGGTGCGCAGAATCGCCGCCTGAGAAAAAGAATATCTGAATGATGGCTGTAGTTGCAGGCATCATTCAGATATCCCCCAGGTGTTGACTAGAAGAATGCTAATTGGAGGAGAGACCAGAAAGATGAGCTGTCGCCGTCAAGTTACAGGCTGGGGTGGGTCCATGATAACCTGGGCTCAGAGGAAGTAGGCTGGCCATCAGACTGAGGACATCTAGCACAGAAAAGGTACTGCAGGGGAAATCTCTGCGATGAAGCTAATATTGCAGCAAAAGTACATTTTATTTTTTTTAACAAGATGTTCGTTTATATTTTGTTATGATTGTCTGGAGTTGTGCTTTAAATAGCTCTCAACCTGGCCTTTACGTCCCAGCTGCTGAAGAACAAACCAGGCTACACTTTAGTCCTATCAAACCACACCAAACTTCCAGGAATATTCCAGGATCTTTGGAACATTCCTGAACTAACATATGGCAATGTTAACACTGTGAAGCTCTGTACACACGGCCGAGGTTCTCGGCAGAAACCAGCGAGAACCTCGCTGGGAGCCGCATTCTGCCGAGAACCTCGGCCGTGTGAACGCTCTCGGCGAGCCCCACCTGTTGGGAAAACCGTCGAGCAAATAGAGAACAGGTTCTCTATTTGCTCGACGGCCCGTCGAGATGAATGGCTGGTTGCCTTTCCCGACGGGCGGGTCGCCGATTCTGACGGCCGGCAGAGAACCTCGACGGGCGGAACGATGTGTTCCGCCCGTCGAGGTTCTCTGCCGTGTGTACGGGGCCTAAGATATGCTTACTCATGGAAAAATACAATATCGGGTGTCCTGATATAGAGTTGCAAAGCAAAATGACTGCATTAACTTGTTAGTGTTTTTCCAAAGTCTCAGGCCCCGTACACATGGCAGAGAACCTCGATGGGCCGTCGAGCAAATAGAGAACCTGTTCTCTATTTGCTCGACGGGTTTCCCGACGGGCGGGGCTCGCCGAGAGCGTACACACGGCCGAGGTTCTCGGCAGAATGGTTTCTGGTTTCTGCCGAGAACCTCGGCCGTGTGTACGGGGCTTTAGAAAAGTTCCCTTATTTTTATAGTTCTCTATGGGCAAGATTCAGTAAGAAGTTACTCGGCTTATCTCTAGATAAGCCACGTAACTTCTAACCTACGCCGGCGTATCTGTTTTCTGTATTCAGAAAACAAGATACGCCGGGATTGAGTTAAGATACGAGCGGCGTAATTGTATTACGCCGTCGTATCTTAACTGCAATTTTAAAATGGCCGCTAGGGGCGTTCCCGCTGATTTACGCAGAGAATATGAAAATCAGCGAGATACGCCAATTCACGAACGTACGCCCGCCCGACGCAGTGACTTTACGTAGTTTCCGTAAGGGGTTTCCCAGCGTAAAGATAAAGCACCAAAAAGCAGGCGCATCCTATGTTAAGTATTGACGTCGTGACCGCGTCAAATTTTAAAATTTTTACGTCGTTTGCGTAACTCGTCCGTGAATGGGGATTTACGTCAATTCCGTTCACGTCGAAAACACCGTCATAATTTGGAGCATACGCACTGGGATACCTCAATGGACGACGCATGCGCAGTACGTTCGGCGCGTAATCGCTTATATAGCAGACGCCTCCTACCCTGCCCAATTTGAATTACGCCGGCCCATTTACGTTACGCCGACGCAACTTACGGAGCAAGTGCTTTGTGAATACAGCACTTGCGCGTATAGTTGCGGTGGCGTAACTTAAATGAGAAACGTTACGCCAGCCAAAAGAACCGCTCGTCATCCTGAATCTGGCCCTATGTGTTTACAACAAAGATGTTTCATGGAGTGGCCAGATGTGGGCAAACCCTAAGGACCTGTTCACACTATTGTGCTGAGTTAACGAGTGCATAATGTTCATTGATGTGAGCACACTGTTCTCTTTATAGGCAGCTAACAGGTGCCTTGCGATCAGCTGTGATCCGCGGCGCACTTCCGCGTTCCAAGGTGGAACGTACGCGGCGCCACGTGATGACGTCATCGCACGGTCGCCGTAATGCGTTCCAGTGTGGAACACATTACAGGTAACAGGCGAAGAGCGCCTGTTACATGGGGGCACCTGATATAAGGAGGGACTCTGCTGGGGACACCTGATGTAAGGACGGACTCTGCTGGGGACGTCTGATGGTATCTGGTGGCACGCGTTGTGGCTAGTGACAAGCTGAGGTGTCCCACTGATTCAGCATTATGGTGAGTTGAATGATTTAATTTGATATTACAATGTAATAATAGAAATAATGCGCTTCCATCATTATGACACCATATCAATCATGGTCTAACACCAGATATTTGGAGTATCTTTATCTGCTGATTGTTAAACTCTAGAATACACTATTTCATTGTTGTGTAGGATCTAGGCCTGCTGCCCTTCATCCCTCTTTCCTTCCGTCTCTCTTTCTCTTTTTATTTCTCTCTTTTTTTCTCTCTTTGATTTTCTCTTTTTTTCTCTCTCTTTCTCTTTCTCTTTCCTTCGCTTTCTCTGTCTATTCCTCGTTCATCTCATACTCTAATCACACACCCATTTGAGCCATGCCCACTATGTCGCTTAACTCCCCCCAATTTTTCGATGTGCTTCGCGCGCTGCATTTTCCTACACTATGTCAAGCCTACAAACGAATGCCCCACCCCTAATTATAATAACACTCAGGCGCCGTACACACGGCAGAGAACCTCGACGGGCAGAACACATCGTTCCGCCCGTCGAGGTTCTCTCCCGGCCGTCGAATTCGGCGACCCGCCCGTCGGGAATGGCAACCAGCCATTCTTCCGGGCGGGCTGTCGAGGAAATAGAGAGCGTGCTCTCTATTTCGGCTCGACAGGCTTCCCGACGGGAAGCTCGCCGAGAGTGTACACACGGCCGAGGTCCTCGCTGGAATGTGCATTCCAGCGAGGTTCTCGCTGATTTTCAGCGAGAACCTCGGCCGTGTGTACGGCGCCTCAGTTTACAGGCAAAAAAAGTGTCACTATAATTTTTTTTACAATGTTGGCAACTATGTATCATGTAACAAATTTTTTTTAAATACCACTTTGCTTTCAGAAAATATATACTATTTAGGGGAATTTATTAAACATGTGTTGAAAAAAATGCAAAAATGGCTTTAGCAGCGAATGGTTTAAGACTCACACCTATGGGAATTAGATGCAGATTTTCATGCATCCTATTGGCATAGCAGGAGATTGTGACCGGCTCTCTATGGAGCCGGTGTGAATTGTACAGGAGTCCTGTGCATCTTTTGGTCCATTTTAGGTCCAAATGCAGCCCAAAATTCGGGCTAAAATCAGACCTGAAACAGTAAATGGAGACGCACCATGCTGTGAGCCGCTGTGATCTTTAGTGTGAACCCAGCCTAAGGCCTGATTCACACTTGTGCAGGTTGCAGTTTGCATATTGCAGGTGCATTTTGTGCATTTTGTGTTTTTTAATACACATCTTTAAACCATTGAAATCTATAGAAACCAAAAACCCGAAAAAAAAAAAACCCTGGCCCTTTCTATAAAATGCACAAATGTGAACTATATCTATAGAAAACCATGGTAAATGGACTGTAGTGTGTTTCTGCAAAACTGAAAATGCACTAAAAAAATGCATAAGGTGTGAACCTGGCCTAAAGGCTTGTACACAGTATATAAAAGGAAAAAAAACTGTGCTAATCCAAAATGGAAATAAGCAGCTACACAAGCAATGTGACAAAAATTGGACAAATAGTGGAAAAAATATATGTAGCGCTGATATCAGCACTTATAAATGGCATATAAGTGGAAAGGGATGCAAACAAAAAAGTAATACACCACAGTGATTAAAAGTAATGCCGCGTACACACGGTCGTTTTTTGCGATGAAAAAAAACGTCGTTTTTTAAAACGTCATTTAAATTGATCGTGTGTGGGCAAAACGTCGTTTTTTTGTCTTAAAAAAAACGACCAAAAAAAAATTCCAACATGCTTGAATTTTTTGTTTCGTTTTTCAAAACGTCGTTTTTTGTTTCACAAAAAGTCACCGTGTGTAGCAAAAACGTCGTTTAAAACAACGTTTTTCAACCCGCGCATGCCCAGAAGCTAGTTATGAAGCGAGCTTCAATGGAAAAGTGTGGTGAACGTAACCTCGCTTTTTGTGAAAAAAACGATGGTGTGTATGCAACATCGTCTTTGAAAGTGACGTTTCAAAAACGTCGTTTTTTACTTCACAAAAACGTCGTTTTTTTTCATCGCAAAAAACGACCGTGTGTACACGGCATTAGTGTTCATCAATGGATAAAAACCCAAAGAAACATAAGTCCATCAATGGATAAATGAAAAGCTGAAAAACATATGGCCACATCAATCGTCATGGACGGGACATACTTCACAGCTAGACAGGAGTAGATGGAATACTCTTACCAGATGAAGAGGATCTGTCTGTCAGCGACACCAGATCATAAACGCATGGAAGGACCTCGCTGGAATCCGCTCGACTTTATCGAAGGCCAGATGTAAACTCCACACGATGTATCCAGATGGATGGCGGTAATCTTGGAATGGAACTTCACCATGGGATGATTCGTTGGCGATCGAGATCCGAGGCAGGAACAGAAAAGCCTATTTCCTCCAAACCGACAGTCGGTGATGGGGATAAACAGTATCCGCTCACAGAGTGAAGGCGCAATCATCGAGCTTTAAAAAACTTAATCCAAGTGGGTCATGCAAGGAAAAAAGAAAAAAGAATGCTCCGGATGGTGCAGGTAAAAAAAGGTATGGTTTTATTGTAATAAAACCAAATATACATAAAAGTGATCACAGAAACAAATAAAATTAAAAAATAAAAGCAATATGAGAAGCAGGTGTACCACGCCTGACGCGTTTCGTCCAACAGGACTTCTACTGGGGCATCTACCTGCGACATATTGCTACATTTTGCCACATTTAAATAGTATACACTCCTAATTGAACTGAAAAGCAAGCCAATCAAACAAACTCCTCAGTCTCTGTGTGTGATTTGAGGGAATTGGTCACCTGACATGTTTGACTCATAACCTTCATATCAGTGGCGGCTGGTGTTCAAAATTTTTGGCGAAAAAAACAAACAATTGCAGCCTCACTGTACCTATCAATTGTCACCACTGTGCCATGCTATCAAATGCAGTCACTGTGCCATCAAAACGCAACCACTGTGCCATCAAAACGCAGCCACCATGCCATCAAAACGCAGCCACCATGCC
The DNA here is from genome assembly GCA_029574335.1 of Rana kukunoris. Lineage (NCBI taxonomy): Eukaryota > Metazoa > Chordata > Amphibia > Anura > Ranidae > Rana > Rana kukunoris. The sequence continues at coordinate 47,103,279 of CM056059.1, read as the reverse complement.
ATCAAAACGCAGCCACTGTGCCATGCCACCAAAACGCCGCCACCGTGCAAAATGGGCAAAATGTTCCTTGTACGGGAACAGAACAAACGATTTTCGTTTAATGTGTACCGTTTTCGTAACAGAAAAATCTCAAAAGGAAGACATGACTGCGACAATGTGGCGGACACATCGGACACTTTTGGCACTATTTTGGGACCATTGTCATTTATACAGCGATCAGTGCTATAAAAATGCACAATTGATTGTGTAAATGACACTGGCAGGGAAGGGGTTAAACACTAGGGTTCAATCAAGGGGTTAAGTGTGTCCTAGGGAGTGATTCTAACTGTAGGGGGGAACATGACAGAGATCACTGCTCCCGATGACAAGGAGCAGTAGATCCCTGTCATGTTGCTAGGGATAACAGGGACATGCCTTGTTTACATAGGCATCTCCCCATTTTGCCGCTCCGTGACACGATTGCGGGCCCCCAGCAGGCATCAAGTCCGTGGGCATGCCCATGTACAAAATGGCGGGCGCGCACGCCCCACAATGCCGTGATTTAAAGCGGACATACAGGTATGCCCATTTGCCAAGCTGTGCCATTGTGTGCTGGTCGGCAAGGGGTTAAAAAGGTGGGTGGCTGTGTTGCCTTTCCTTCTACATTAGGCCAGCTTCACACAGCGGGGCTTTAGCACTGTTTAAAGGGGTTGTAAAGGATTTTTTTTTTCCTAAATAGCTTGCTTTCCCTTAGTGCAGTCCTCCTTTACTTACCTCATGCTTCGATTTTGCCTTTAAATGTCCTTATTTCTTCTGAGAAATCCTCACTTCCTGTTCTTCTGTCTGTAACTCACCACCGTAATGCGAGGCTTTCTCCCTGGTGTGGAGAAAGCCTGCTCGCCCCCTCCCCTCTCAAGAGGCAAGTCAGGACACTCTCTACTTTGCAGATAGAGAAAGGTGCTGTGTGTTAATGGGCGTCCTGACACTCCTGCTCGCCCCCTCCCACCTCAGGAGGCTTTCGCCACACCAGGGAGAAAGCCTCGGATTACGGTGGTGAGTTGCAGACAGAAGAACAGGAAGTGAGCATTTCTCAGAAGAAATAAGGACATTTAAAAGCAAAATGGAAGGATGAGGTAAGTGAAGGAGGACTGCACTAAGGTAAAGGGAGCTATTTAGGGGGGAAAAATGTTTCTTTTACAACCCCTTTAAGCTACACTTTTTGTCTGCTTACGGGATTGATTTTTAACCCCCCGCTGGCCGCCTGAAGAATTGGTTTGAAAGCACTGCACCAGTGTGAAAACGTCCCGCAAGTGCACTGCCCCGGTGTGAAAAGTCACACTGAAATGAATGAGAGGCGTTATTTAGAGGCTATTTCTAGCGCTAAATTTCTTAGAAGAAACACTTTAGGTGAAAAGAGAAAACCAGGACTTCCATGAAAATGAACTTTGCTCAGTTCATAAAAGGTACACTCATGTTTTTGCCAGTGCAGTAAACAACTGAAAGATCATATTTCATTAATCTTGCTAATCCAGATATGTAAAGCTGTTGAAGTTCTAGGAAAGCAAACATTGTGTGTTCAAGGATTTCTAGCGTCTCACAACTCTACCTGTACATCGCAAATGCCTTTTGTATATGATTCAGTCACGGCTAGAAATCCCATTTGAACTATTCGTTTTGATTACCCAACTGGAGGGGGCGGGGGCAAAAAACTAAATTGAGTTTTCACCAACAGCCACCAATCAGGTTTAATCTTTTCCTTCCTGGGAAAAGTAAACATGAAATTTGATTGGTCCATGTGGGCAACAACAACTTCCCTTTTTGATTCCATTTTTACTTTTTTCATTGTCTTTCTTCTTCTTTTTTTATCTTTTATTTTTTTTAATGTAAAAATTCTAAAAGGGCACACAGCTGTCAGAGCACAATGTGAAAGTTGCCACCCCCTCTACCCATGAGAAAGTGAATATCGAAGGACCAGGAAATCAAAACTATGAAGGACCTTAGAGCCTGACAGGGCCGTCTTTAGTGCGGAGCACCTGCCCTGGGCCCAATCAATGTCCGCAGTCTCTGGTAATGTCGTGCAGTATGTCCGCAGTCTGGTAATCTCTTGCAGTATGTCCACAGTCTCTGGTAATCTCCTGCAGTATGTCTGCAGTCTCTGAACCTCTCCTGCAGTATGTCTGCAGTCTCTGCTTGTCTCCTGCAGTATGTCTGCAGTCTCTGCTTGTCTCCTGCAGTATGTCTGCAGTCTCTGCTTGTCTCCTGCAGTATGTCTGCAGTCTCTGCTTGTCTCCTGCAGTATGTCTGCAGTCTCTGCTTGTCTCCTGCAGTATGTCTGCAGTCTCTGCTTGTCTCCTGCAGTATGTCTGCAGTCTCTGCTTGTCTCCTGCAGTATGTCCACAGTCTCTGGTAATCTCCTGCAGTATGTCTGCAGTCTCTGAACCTCTCCTGCAGTATGTCTGCAGTCTCTGCTTGTCTCCTGCAGTATGTCTGCAGTCTCTGCTTGTCTCCTGCAGTATGTCTGCAGTCTCTGAACCCCTCGTATGTCCGCAGTCTCTGGTTGTCTCCTGCAGTATGTCCATAGTCTCTGGTAATAATGTGCAGTAACCTCTATCTACCAATCGCCAAGCAGAAATTATGTGTTGCAACCTCTAGCAACCAGCCAGTGAGCGGTAAGGATAGGCTGTAACCTCTGGCAAACAATTGCAATCGCTGCGTGATCTGCTGCAGTGAACTGATTTTGTGCCAACTTCCCCCCCCCCCCCCCCCCACCTCCTTCAAATTCAAAATCAAAGTTTGTCAACCCGGGTGGTTATTGGCAGTGCCACCCACCACTTACATTCCAGCCAATTCACAGAATATTAACTGTGTTTCACCAAAACTGGCACATGTAATCTTTCCTGCCTCCCCCGAATGATGTGGTACCACCCCCCTCCCCCCAGCCTAATATCATTGGTATGTCTCTGCAGTGTTGGATGTTGAGGCAGCACTTTAAATGACTATTCCTCTAGAAACCTTCTCATTTCAAAACAATGAGTGCTACACTCAACAAATTTGCCTTCAAGGCATTTGGCACAATATATACATGTGTTATATGATATTGATTTTCAAAATTAATTTACAAGCTAGATAAATCAACTCGCAGTCTGAACACCAGAGCCTCCTCCATGTATTGGGTTCTCTGTATAGTTGGACCCTATGACCATCACATTGGGTGCTCTGGCAATAGCCATGTCTTGCCTAGCAGAACTAAACTCAATCAACATTACAGTGTTTGTAACCCTAAAAAATATTTATATATATATATTGATCCTGTTCCTTCAAAGCAGGCATGTCCAAAGTACGGCCCGCGGGCCAATTGTGGCCCACGTTCAGGTTTAACACGGCCCCCCTGGTGATTTGGTATTTTTTTTTTGTGGCCCCCAGGGTGGAGGGGACAGGGAGGGGACCAGACGAGCGCATGGTAAGGCTGCATACAATGGTGAGTCTGCAGATGGGCACTGATTAGGTTGCATTGATGGGCACTGGCCCTCATTTTGCTTCACAGTTTTTATTTAAAATGTTATTTTTTTCCTGAATCTTCCCTCTTAAAGCGAAGGTGCATGTTATTTATACGCCTGTGCGTATTATACACAGTTAAATATGGTATATAAAAATAACACGCCCAAGCTCATTCTTAAGCCTGAGTGGTGCTTGGGGATTTGTTGGGGCCACAATATATATATATATAGATATATATATATATATATATCTATATATATATCCTATCCAAATAACATGCCTGAGCTCATCTCCTTACCACACACAGCCACAAAGGCAAGAGAATTCTTGTTGGGCCGTGTATTAGCACCTTGGATGAACACACAATTCATTTTATTGGTTTAACTGGATGGACTTGTGGCATTTTTCAACCTGACTAACTATATAACTAAGTAAATAATGTCAGGCAAAATGTTCGGCCCTCACACATGTTCACTTTATCAAATCTGACCCTCTGAAAAAAGTTTGTACATCCCTGCTTTAAAGCATGTTATAGAGCACAGTACTTGTGCTGTGTAAATTGGCCCTTTCTATTACCTGAAATACCTGGCTGATCCTGCCTGGTTCTGCCCTTCCCTCTGTAAACTGACCACGGTTTAAGACGGCTGCTGAGCCCTGACACTAGACATGTTCACTGCCAAATACATTTTTTTTCCATTTTTTCGGTTTATTCATCATGATCGAAATTTGTTATTTAGAAAAAATTCATAACTTCAAAAGAATTTTAATTTGTTATGTTTTATTCGTTTAGATGAAGTATTCGGAAATTTGGAGATTCAGAAATTCAGAAATTCGAAAATCCGAAATAATAACTAACAATAACTAACTATTAAATTATAGGTATTGGAATTTAATTTCAAATTTGGCTGTTGGCGAACGTAATGAATACAAATTAATCCAAAGTTACGATTTATCCAAAATAAAGACTGCCATATCTAAATGAATGGAATGTAATTATTAATTAGTAGTAATAGTAATAATAAAACTTTTTTATTATTCATAAATCGTTACGTTCCATTCGTTTAGATGTGACATTCGTTATTTTGGATAAATTTGTATTCGTTACGTTCACTAACAGCCAAATTTAAAAAGGAAATTCCAATACCTAGAATGTAATAGTTAGTATTATTACTTAGTTTTTTCGAATTTCCTGTACTTTTCTGATTTTTCACATTTTAGTTTTCGGAAAAATGTGTTAAACATGTTTTTGTTCATTCGAATATAAAGAGAATTGATTGGGGATTTCTCAGGTAAGTACATCCTCCCGTCTGTATGCCAGAGCTAAGGACAGATGGATTCCAGGATAAATGCTACATGAATCATCTGCCCTGACTCAAGATGGCTATGGATAAAAATGCTATGGGGGTAATCATTTTCTCAACAAAATAAAGCATTGAGACCAGGATGGATGGGTGAGTTTGCTCTGAATAATAAAAACAAACAGGGCCAGATTCTCAGCGGCGTTACGACGGAGTATCTCAGATACCCCGTCGTATCGCCGTTTTTTTTGTCTCGTATCTATGCGAGTGATGCTTAGCATCACTTTGGCATAGATACGCTTCTACATCCGACAAGTGTAAAACCATTACACTTGCGGATCGTAGGTGTAATGACAACTCCGGCCACTAGGTGGCCTTTACATTGTTTTCGCATTTGCATATGCAAATGAGGTAGTACGCCGATTCTCGATCACTTTTACGCCGCCCCGTCGCATACGTCGTTTTTGTTCGCGTAAGGTTACCCCAGCTTCTATGTGGAGTAACCTTACGAAGTACCGTCGGATTCCGTCGGGTCCCGTCGAATGCCATGTTAAGTATGGCGTCGGGTCAGCGTCGGCTTTTTCCGTCGCTTACGTCGTTTTACTAACTCGTTCGCGAATAGGGAGTTGCGTAAATGACGCTCACGTCGTTTTGACGTCGGTTTCAACAACGCTTTCCGACGTGAGCTGGAGCATGTGCACTGGGCTTTTTCCCCGGCCGGCGCATGCGCAGTTCATTCAACGCGGGGGCGCGCTTAATTTAAATACAAGCCGCCCCATTTGAATTGCGCGGGTTTACGCTGCGCGATTTACGCAACGCAGGCGAAACCTACGGAGCAAGTGCTTCGAGAATAAAGCACTTGCTCTAGTACGATGCGGCGGCGTAGTGTAACTGGCTTACGCTACGCCGCCGGAATTCTTAGAGAATCTGGCCCACAGTGTTTCAGTGACAATCCATAGGGCAGCACAGTGGTGCAGTGAGTAGCACTTTCGCCTGGCAGCAAAAGGGTCGCTGGTTCGAATCCCGACCACGACACCATCTGCCTGGAGTTTGCATGTTCTCCCTGTGTCTGCGTGGGTTTCCTCCGGGTACTCCGGTTTCCTCCCACACTCCAAGACATGTGGGTAGGTAAATTGGATCTCGTCCAAATTGGCCCTGTATATATGTATATATGTGTGTATGACTGTGTGTCCCTAGCGTGTCAAGATCCTACGGGGTAAAAATGACCGCACCAGCCAAGCAGACACTGGCTGGAAAAAGCGCCCAGAGGCGATTCAGTTCGCATGCGTTGCGCTATACAAGTCATTCATTCATTCATTCATTCATTCATTCATTCATTCATTCATTCATTCATCCTTTAATTGAATTGAATGCAATTAATGTATTCAATGTAATTGAAAAAAAGGCCCATTGTTTCCTGAATAGAAGCAAGCCCTCTATTCTTAATTTGCCACATTATTTACATGACAACGGTTTAAAAATAATAAAAAATGTGTTTTCTGTATTGAGATATAGGATAGGAAAAGCAATCAGATATGTTGACCCATACAGTGTCAGACTTATAATGGGTTAAAATAAAAAATCATCATTTAGTTTCGGCACATTTCCGATGTTTGCTGATTGATACGAATAAGGAATGCAGCTTTAGCTAGAAGGATTACAAATTTGCGTGCAAAAATAACAAAAAAGAAAAGGATTATATATAGATAAGGAATCCCCGAACAGGATACGGGGCCTCTCATAGCTTCTGCTATTGCCAAATATCAGGAGCAGGTGTCTAAAGACAAGTGCTACAGTGCACGTCTGAGGAAGCCATGCCAAAGGCTGGGTGTGGCCGAGTCTGACATGAGGTGTAATTCATCAGCAACGGCCTAATCTCACATACTGTGCCCAACACCTCAGCACAATCCTCCGGCCTTCACAAGTGACACAGAGCTACTCAAGTGAAAAGTTCACACAGGGAGGAAATAAAGAGCTCACAGTTTATCACATGTGCAAACGTGTAAAATATCTTCAATTTATTTATAGATTATATGAGCACGTAAAGTTTTCTTGCAGTATGATACATAACATTTCTGCTGACACAGGTTCCAGCTAAGACTTCATGGATGCATACATATCCAGACACAAATGTCCTTTAGCATAAAATGCCCCGATTTCTTTATCGTACATCATGGGACACAGATCACCATAGTAATTACTATGTGGGTTATACAACCACCTTCAGATGATGGACACTGGCATAATCAAGACAGGAAGTCCCCCTCTTATATAACTCCTCCCATACAGGGAGTACCTCCGGTTTTTTCACCAGTGTCTAAAGGTGTTGGTCATGTTTAATTGTTATGCTCCTTGGATGGCCTGGAAGGGTCAAGGGGCTACGTTATTGGATCCATTCAAAAAGTCTAAGACCAAACTCAAAAGTGGATGGTACCAGAGCCTCGGTACGGAAGAATGAGGTCTTGATTCCTGTGTAAATCAACTGGAATCAATCAAAAGTAAATCATATAGATGAATGCTGCTCCTGTGTGCAGAAACTGAAAGAGAATGACAGGAAAAGGGTGTCACCATCTAAGTGTAGTATTTTATTAAAACAACTACCGTATACACTCGAGTATAAGCCGACCCAAGTATAAGCCGAGGCACTTAATTTTACCACAAAAAATGGGAAAACGTATTGACTCGAGTATAAGCCTAGGGTGAGAAATGCAGCAGCTACTGTAAGCGGAAAAGAGGGTCAACAATGCCCATTTGCACGCCTCACTGTGCCCATCACCTCACTGTGCCCATTACCTTACTGTGCCCATTACAATTTTACTGTACCCATTACAACCTCACTGTGCCCATTGCAGCGTACCTGAAATTCTTGACAGGCTGCGCTGTGGGTGTCCATTTTTAGAACTCGCGGCTTCCCCCTGGTCCTGCCCCGTTCTGTGATAGGCGTCTGACACTGTGTTTAGTGTTCCACCTATCATGGACGTTCTTTCATCCTCGGAATCAGTTTCCCAGCAGACACTGTGTTCATTGTTCTGCCAATCACGGATGTTCTTTCATCCTCTGATAAGAGAAGGTCCGTGGTAGGCAGAACACTGAACACAGTGTCTGCTGGGGAACTGAGTCTGAAAATGAAAGAATGTTCACGATAGGCGGAACACTGAACACAGTGTCAAACAATGGATGCCTGCAGCCCCTCAGGTACACTGACTTGAGTATAAGCCAAGGGGGGTATTTTCAACCCTAAAAAAGGGTCTGAAAAACTTGGCTTATACTCGAGTATATAAGGTAGATAAAACCAATATGCATTCACTTGATAATAAATCGCGTTCGGGCACATCAACAGTTATGTGTGTATTTGCAGAGTTCATCAGGGAAGCTTGCTAGCGTGGCTGGAATGAGACCAGGGAGCTGCTGTATTGTCAGGCAATGCAGCGGTTGATGCAAGAAGGTGAAGGGGTCTGTTGGCTGCTGTAGGAATCAGCGTGGAACTTACCGGAACCACAAGCGACGTGGCATGGGGATAACACTACAGCGGGACAACGTCACACTTATGGATGTTGTGACAGACTCAGATTCTCCTATGCCTAGGGTCACCTTATGTCCAATAGGGCCATAGGGTGACGAAGAAATTATATCATGTATTGCAGAAGATGGGACATTACTGACAGTTCATTACAAGTGGCTTAATTTGTCTTGACAAGGTCACTAGGACAATGACTCTTCAATGCTTAGCTCCGACTATTGAAATGCTAAGTGAAGCCGGGCTTGTGAAATACCTTTCCATTGTGTTCTGCAGGTGAATAGATGATGCGGTGCCAAAATGCCTAGCTACTGAATAGATAATTTGCTCACCTGAATGTCATTAGCGAAGGAATGTGTGGGTGTAGAGTTCATTGTTCCTGTGATTAACTTTAACAAGCTGTACTGTATATAAGATTGTGGTTTTGGTCCTATTAAACAGTCCATTCTTAGCACACATACAAGTGTCGTCTCGTTGTGTGTTAAAGGTAGCCGGAATATCTGATGCCTATGTCCAGATTGATGGGAAGCGGTGTATGACGGAGGCATTCAGTCCGAATGCGGGGACCTTCCGTGACAGATGTGGCTACGCATTTCAAGGCATTACCTCCACCCCTTTATCAAGCTCTTAATTTGATATTGAAAGTGAATATTCACACAATTCATTGAAGATTCTCCACTCCTTTAACCACTTCAGTCCCCGCTTATCGTCAATTGACGGCAGCTTAGGGGATCTGAATATCCAAGCTGCCGTCAATTGACGGCATCGTTTTCTCTGGCCACTGGGGGGCACGCGCGCGCGCACCCGGCGTGTCCCCGAGATGCCGATGCGCGTGCCTGGCGGTCGCGATGTCCGCCAGGTACCCGCTGATCGGCAGTTTTAGAGCAGGGACGTGGAGCTCTGTGTGTCAACACAGAGCTCTACGTCCTGTCAGTGAAAGGAGACAGATGCTGTTTCTCTTGTACATAAGGAGACAGCATCGGTCACCTCCCCCAGTCACCCCCCTCCCTCCACACAGTTAGAACACACCCAGGACTCACATTTAACCCCGTCCTCACCCCCTAGTGTTAACCCCTTCACTGCCAGTCACATTTATACAGTAATTAGTGCGTTTTTATAGCACTGATCGCTGTATTAATGTCAATGGTCCCAAAAATGTGTCAAAAGTGTCCGATGTGTCCGTCGCAATATCGCAGTCCTGACAAAATTCGCAGATCGCCATATTACTAGTAAAAAAAAAAAAAAATTGTCAGAATTCTATCCCTTATTTCCTAGCCACTATAACCTTAGCGCAAATCAATTACTATACGTTTATTGCGATTGTTTTTTTTACCAAAAATATGTAGAATACATATCGGCCTAAACTGAGAAAAAAATATATATATTTTTTAAAAAATTGGATTTTTATTATAGCAAAAAGTAAAAAATATTCTGTGTTTTTTTTCAAAATTGTCGTTTTTTTTTTGTTTATAGCGCAAAAAAAACCCCGCAGAGGTGATCAAATACCACCAAAAGAAAGCTCTATTTGTGGGAAAAAAAAGGACGTACATTTTTTTTGGGAGCCACGTCGCACGATCACGCAATTGTCAGTTAAAGCGATGCAGTGCCGAATCGCAAAAACTGGCCAGGTCTTTTACCTGCATTTTAGTCCGGGTCTTAAGTGGTTAAAGAACACATGACATGTTAAGGACCGATCCTTAGTGATACATTACCCGCTATATATAAACACCTCCCCCTTTTGTCATACCCCATATACCCCAATAATATAGCAATAATATAGCAACGGACTACGTTGTGGAGTAAAATTGGCCTTCCGGGAAGTGCAGAGGTGGGGCAGCTAAAATCTCGGGATTTTCACATCAAAAGCATGTCGGTTTCGGACATATCAGGGACAGATGTAAAAAAAAAACACAGATTTTTACATACTGTCCCTGGTTTTACTGAGCCTGGCAACCCTGATGGGCCCCCCTAGTGGCGTGGGGCCCTCGGGGAGTGCCCGAGTGCCTCAATGGTCAGTCCACCCCTGAGTGGATCGTTCTCAGAGGGTACTTACAGGCGATGAGGAGGTGACATATCGCCTCCTGATTCGACCCTGTTGTGATGCAGCCCCATAGACCTGCATTGGTCCAGTTTGGTGTCAGCAACCTCCACCAAATCAACATGCGGTTTCCTTTTTGTCACAGCATGTGTACAGCAGTGAGAGGCTGCATGTCAGTGTTCAAGCAGGCAGCCAAGGAGCAGTAAAACTGAGTGGTTAAGCCATACTTGTGAATGAAGCCTAAGGCCCTTTTACACGGACAGATAGAATGGTGCTTTTAGCTACGGATTTTCAAGTTATCTACCTCAGCTAAAAGCACACAATTCTTTCCTATGGCCCCATTCACACACTACGTTTAACTGCGGTTTGGTGCAGATAGAAAAAATAAAATTTAATGATTTGGCGCAGGTAATTGCAGTGCACTGTATCAGCTTTGTTTGTTATGAATCATGAGGGGGAACTCCACGGCAAATTTTAAATAAAAAAACCGGCATGTGTTCCCCCTCCAAGAGCATACCAGGTCCTTGTGTCTGGTATGGATTTAAAGGGGAACCCCTACACCAGACCCTTATCCAAGCACGCAGCTCGGCCGGTCAGGAAAGGGGTGGGGACAGGTGAGCGCCCCCCCCTCCTGAACCGTACCAGACCGCATGCCCTCAACATGGGGGGTGGGTACTTTGGGGCAAGGGGACACCCTGCGGCCCCCCATCCCAAAGCACCTTGTCCCCATGTTGATGAGGACAATGGCCTCTTCCGGGGGTCTGTGGGCGGGGGGGCTTATCGATCCCGGCCCCCCACCCTATGTGAATGAGTATGGGTACATCGTACCCCTACCCATTTACCTGGGGGAAAAAGTGTCAAGAAAAAAAACATATTACACAGGTTTTTAATGTATTTATTAGGCAGCTCCGGGGGTCTTCATCTAACTTCGGGGTTCTTCTTCCGACTTCTCCGCTCTCTGGTTCTTTCTGCTTTCTGCAGGGCTCCTCCCCTATCTTCTTCCAGCTCTTTTACTAGTGGTGGCCCGGTCTTCTCCCTTCTTCCGACTTCGGTGGTCTTCGGGGGTACAGCATAGAGAAGAATGTTCAACTGCAAGCACCTCAAAACCAACTGATGCAGCAACCGTATAACCAGCTGTAACGACGCAGACATGCGGTTGACCATTTGAACCACACCCATGTTGTCACAATTCAGCCGCAGTTTCAGGTTGCGGCATGACTCCAAAGCCAGTACAACTGGAAAAAGTTCCAATAGCACAAGATTTCGAAGGAAACCCGCTTCCACCCAAGACTGGGGCCACGGTTTTGCACTCCATTGCCCTTGAAAGAATGCCCCGCAGCCCGTGGTTCCCACCGTGTCCATAACCAATTCCACATCAAAATTACTCACCAGGCCGGACATCCACACCAATCCACCATTGTACGAGGCCAGAAACTCATACCATACCTTCAAATCCTTTCTGTGATCCCTATTCGGCCATATGAAATGGGTCAGGGCCTTAACCCCCGATGTAGCAGTCGACAGCCGTCGGCAAAAAACCCTACCCATGGGAATAATCCTACATCCAAAATTGAACTTACCCAGCAACGACTGCAAAGTCCTCAACTGCAATCCGGGACTGGTTCAGGATGGTTTAGCCCCCCAGGCAAAGATGTCCCAGGGGCCGTGGAGCCCCTCTGCTGTAGAGCCCGCCTCAACCCCGAAGCTTCACCCACTGCCGCGGTTCCGCACAGGCCGTCATGTGTGGAGCCCTGGCTAGTCTCCCCCAACCGTCATCCGCAATCTTGCGCCATCTCCTGCTGCCTGATTGGCTATGCCCACCAAATTTTTCCATCCAATTTTCGTATGAGCCTTAAAGCTGTTCATACCGATTTCTCTCATTCAGCTCTGCAGGGTGAACGAGAAAAAAATATCAATTCCCCATTCATGCTAAACAGTGTGGCTGTATGAATGTCTATTGTCTGCTACTGTATTCTGATAGCTGGCACCTGCAGCTATTGGAATACCCAAACAGCTCCTGCATCTGATTAGATGCAGCTGCTGTTCGGCTGACAAATTTCTGCCTAGAAAACTCCATGATTCCACGTTGTCAGTCCTTCCTGGTCTTTGTTACTCAAAAGTAGGCATGTATGCAGTCACCATCTCATAGGTAGATGGGTGATCACAACCTACAGGCTCAGAACGGTTATGGTTAGTAGGAGCATTCTTAACAATACATGCATTAAAATAACTATCAACCACTGTTGGCAGACATTTAGTCCCGGTTCACACTAGTGCGTTGTGCGATATCGCATGTGATTGCATTACATTCGCCCCAAACTCACACAGGACCCTGTTTTTGGCCTGCACCAGAATCTGATCGCATGGGTGCTCTTACCCATGCGACCCGATTTATGCCTGAACTGACAGTTCGCACTGTGATAAGCAAACTGGTTTGCACGAGTAGATAAAAATCCTTACACCGGCCCTGCATAAAGTCATTTTTGACCACTTTGCTGCAGAACAACTTGAGTGGCCTGCACAAAGCCCTGATCTCTCTCTACTTAAAGTGGAGGTCCAGCGAAAAAAAAAAAACTAGAAAGGCTCAAAAAAAAAATTGCCTCCTGGGATATGGAGGCGCGTTGCCTTCTGGGACACACAGGACGGTGTTCCTATTCACAAATAGCAGCTTGACTCGCAGATGCACGAGCCACGCGACTTTCACATGCGCAGTAGGAAACGTGAAGCCTTAGTAAGGATGGTATCAGCCTCGGGCGGCCAACATCGCGGGCAAATTGGACAGGTAAGTGTGCTTATTAAAAGTCAGCAGCTATAGTGTTTTTTTTTTATTTTTTATTATTTTATTTTTTTAAGGCTGGACCTCCGCTTTAACTCGCTTTTATTAAAATTGGAAGGCTGATCGTTTCCTCACACATGCTCTTTTGGCTGAATGGCCACAAAATTCCACAGGAACACTCCAAAATCTTTAATAAAAGGCATTCCCAAAAAGATTAGAGACTGTTATAGCTGCAAAAAAAAGGGGTAACTCCATACACACATGGTTTTGGAATGGGAAGTCCAACAAACCCATATACAAACCTTTGGTTATATAGTGCAAGAGTAAACTAGATATACTGGGCCAGATTCTCGTAGATCTGTGGCGGCGTAGCGTTTTCCTATTTACACTACTTAGCGACGCAATTTGCGGCGGCGTAGTGTAAATGGGCCGGCGTATTCCTGCGTTATTCAAAGGGGGCATCTTGTATTTAAATTAAGCGCGCCCCCGCTCCGAACGAACTGCGCATGCGCCGGCCGTAAACGTAGCCCAGTGCGCATGCTCCATAGTACGCCGCAAATACATTGGTTTCGACGTGAACGTAATTAACGCAAAGCCCTATTCGCGAACGATTTACGTAAACAACGGAAAAAGCGACGCTGACCCGACGTCCATACGTAACATGGCGTACGTATTACCTACGCAAAGTTACCCCTCATATAGCAGGGGTAACATTACGCTTACGCAAACGACGTAAACTACGACAACGGGGCGCAAATACGTTCGGGAATCGGCGTATCAGGCTCATTTGCATATTCAATGCAGAAATCAATGGAAACGCCACCTAGCGGCCACGTTACATTGGAACTTAGATCCGGTGGTGTAAGTGACTTACGCCAGTCGGATCTAAGCAAAATCTATGAGTAACTGATTCTAAGAATCAGTTGCATAGATACACAGCCGCACAAACAGAGATACAACGGCGTATCTGGAGATACGCCGTCGTATGTCCTTTCAGAATCTGGCCCACTGTATGTAGCTCCTTGATTGTACCTTGGGCATTTTTAATCTGAAAAAAAAAAAATGGTATACATTGTGCATTTTGAGTTTTCAAGTCTTCTTTTAAAGACAATTTTTTTCCCCTAAGCAATTAAATGTACCACTTCTTTTTAGCCTTAAATTGTAACTCCACCTTCGTGGGAAAAAAGATTGCAAATAAAATAATATAGCATATACAAGTGAAACACCAGTATTGTAATTGAATGTTATTAAAAATGACCTTGACATTTTTGATTGTGAGTTTCCCCTGTGTAGCACTACCCCCGAAGGAGCTGCTGGTTAGTTTTGGGTCTACACTCTGGCTATCAACCCCTGAAACTGGCTCGAACCCTCCCTTGGCACAACTGGTAACAGTAAGGATTGTGGCCCCCTCTGATTGCAAGGGGACACAATAATAACACAGTAAAAATTACACATAAGTTGTTACCTTGTGTTGCACTGGTCCCACAGGATAATAAATAGGCTGCACATAGGTTTGCACTTAACCAAGGAAACTTTACTTGGTAAGATCATAAAAGTAAAATAACAAAAGTAAAACAGGTCTTGGACTACTTACAGGGCCCTGCAAGAGTCGATAATAACAACAAAGTAATACAGGTTTGATTATGGTACTTGAGACAGACCTGTGTAAGCGCACAGCAAAGGGATTCCAATACTGAAGCACCTCTTCACCAGGTGTTGCTCTCAAAGGGAAACCACGTCCAACGAGATGCAGACTCTGCAGTTTCCTCATTAGAGCCCTGCAGATGCAGCAGCTGGTTGATAATGATAAAAGCACTCCCATTAGAGTGACTCTACACATGGGAACAGATAAACAAACAGCTCTTTCTTCAGACTAACAAAAGGTAGGACTCTGCATCAAAGTGTGTTAAAATCTCTACAATGTTAGTGTTAATAAGTGCCTCACATAGTTATTCATGCTATAAAAAAGGACTATATTTTAGGTGGTATCTGGGCTTTAAAATGTTGGCAACAGGAGAATAAAGGAAGAGATTGTTAACGTTTCTCTGGCCACAATTTGTAAAGTGTGAAATAAGTCTTCTTTTGTCTTCATAGAAAGAGCACTTCAATGCACTGGAGGCACCACAACAATCAATATAGAAGGGTCTACATTGTATTGTGAGATGACTGGGGGAATGCTCTGATTTAAATGGATTGTAAACCCTGGTGTTTTTTCACCTTAAAGGGGTTGTAAAGGTAAAACATTTTTTCCCTAAATAGCTTCCTTTACCTTAGTGCAGTCCTCCTTCACTTACCTCATCCTTCCATTTTGCTTTTAAATGTCCTTATTTCTTCTGAGAAATCCTCACTTCCTGTTCTTCTGTAACTACACACCGTAATGCGAGGCTTTCTCCCTGGTGTGGAAAAAGCCTCTTGAGGGGGGAGGGGGCGAGCAGGAGTGTCAGGACGCCCACTAACACTTCTCTATCTGCAAAGTAGAGAGTGTCCTGACTTGCCTGCTCGCCCCCTCCCCCCTCAAGAGGCTTTCTCCACACCAAGGAGAAAGACTTGCATTACGGCTCTTGATTGGATAGATTGATAGTAGCACAGCCATTGGCTCCCGCTGCTGTCAATCAAATCCAATGACGCAGGTTCTGGGGGTGGAGCCAAATCATACATGCGGTGGCTATGGATGCTGAATGAATGATTTAGGAGCTCACAAGGTATCCCCTCCTCGGGAGAGTGCTTCCCAGAGGGGGTTATCTAATGTGGAGAGCAGCCGTGAGAGCCGCCGTGGGACCCCAGAACAGGTGGATCGGGGGCCACTCTGTGCAAAACGAACTGCACAGTGGAGGTATATCATGTTTGTTATTTAAAAAAAATAAACAAACCTTTAGTGTCACTTTAAATCTAATGTAAAATCTTTCTCATAAAGCTGGCCATATCAGGCTCAGTTATTTAAGTTAAGAATACACTGCTCAGCGCTGCAGCCCATTGGCTGCATTCACTGACTAAATGCTGGTTTTACAACATGGCCATTTGCCAGAAGCTAGTCTGATGACTGTCATCTGTTGAGAGGGCTACACATGGATTGAAATCCTGCTGAACCGGACAAATTTAAATCCATCTTTGGCCTTAAAGTGGATGTAAACCACTCAGTGTAGAGTATAAGATTTCCAATCATCTGTGCCCAGTCTTGCCACACAGAGTTAATCCAGCGCTGAGTAATCCTCTTTTAAAGTTCAGTGCAAATTAACAGAATTACAGATAAAACTTGCCAAATTATAAAGTCCGTTTCTCTGTTATTGCTTTCAGTAACAGGTTATTTACATATCTAGCTTGGACATGTTTATCATAACAAGAGGTAATCCAGAGTTCATTGTATATTACTAGGATGTGTTATGATGTTATATCACCTCATGTTATGATAAACAAAACATAACATATGATAAACATGTCCAAGCTATATATGTAAATAACCTGTCACTCTACATTGTGACATCAAAAAATAAATAAATATTTTTTTGGGTTTACATCCACTTTAAGGCAGTACTGTACTAGGGAAACTATGGTATCAGATGAAGACACATTGTGGACACCTTGTGGTGCATGTTCCTAAACATTAGCATTAGTTGTGTATATAACATGTTCCTGTAGCACCCCTAGCGTTGCTAGAGTGTTATAGTTTATATTTTTTAGTGTAGGTAAATTTGTTCAGGCTTCATGTTTTTTTTTTTATCCTGGGTTGAGCAGAGATCCAGGGAGGGCAGGATGACTCACAGGCAGCATCACTGAGACCTCCCCCTACTTCTCACACTTACTAGAACCTTCCAGAAAAATGGAAGGGGAGGTAAGAAGGAGCTGACCTATCCCCAACAGATGAGTTGGCAGGGAGCAGCTGGAGATGGAGTGTTTGCTCTCGGGGGCTTTTAAGAGTAACCCCCTAGTCAGGGGTCAAGTCGTGGGGGAAAAAGTGTGGGAACTCCCACCCAAGATCCACTCCCCCACCAAAGAAAAAATGATACTCTCATATGCATAATTACTAAACCGGGATTTAGAAAGAACTTTAAAGGAGTTCTCCAAGCTAAAACTTTTAACCCCCGCTGTGCCCGGGCTGTAAAACTATACAAAATAAACTTTCACTTACCTGCCTACGATCTCCCGTTATTCCGGTATCGCCGCCCGTGCACCGGTCCCTGTCAGCTTCCTCTTCCTGCGGGTCGGTGACTCATCCTGCGCTCAGCCTATCAGCGGCAGCAGCAATGTCCCGCCGCGGCCGCTGATAGGCTGAGCGCAGAATGAGTCACCGACCCGCAGGAAGAGGAAGCTGACAGGGACCGGTGCACGGGCGGCGATACCGGAATAACGGGAGATCGTAGGCAGGTAAGTGAAAGTTTATTTTGTATAGTTTTACAGCCCGGGCACAGCGGGGGTTAAAAGTTTTAGCTTGGAGAACTCCTTTAAGCAAGTTCTTTCTAAATCCCGTGATAATAACTCGTAGCAGACCTCCGCAATTTCTCCTGGGAACAATGACAGAAGCTCCCAGGAGACATTGCGGCATCGAGGAAATGACGGAATACCTGCACAATACTTGATGAATCCATATACAGAAAGTGGCCAGTAACATAAAGGATTACTAAGGTTCGCCTGCCCCTGACAGTGACTCGAGCTGGGCATCGCCGCTTAGTGAAGGATTGGCTCGGGCGGCTCGGCTGCTCTAGTCCTGCAAAGGGAACTGCATTCCTGTTGTGAAAAAGGTGCAGGGATGCCATTCCCACGCGTTCCCACAAGACTTGAGCCCTGTCCCTAGTGTGGGGGGGGGGTGAATTAAAAACTGTGCTCGGGTGTGGAGGGGACCCCTCTTCAAGACACACAGTGCGATCCTGACCAGGAGGCACAGGAGCAGGAAAAGAACAGCAGGAGGACACTGCAGAGCAAATTTTCAGGGAGGAAGACAGCCAGAAGGGCTGATGAGTGAGACACAGTCAGAAGGACTAAGAGGCAAGCCTAAGAGGATTAGGTGAAAGCAGTCTAGGATGGATGCAGAGTCAGTGGTGGAATGGGCAGGAGAAAGGAGGTGCTGCACCCAGGTGGGCTGGCAGTGCCTGAAGAGGTGGTACTGGGAGCAGTAGCCCAGATAGGACAGCTGAGCACTAGAACTTTTCTACACCAAAGGGGCCTGTGGTCGCTGCCTACAAAGGGCATTTGCTTCAAAACCAGAGTGCCAGCTCGTCCTGGGTGTTGTAGTTCCATGAGCAAGAGTTCTGCTAGCAAGTTTGTGCAGGAGGCAGAGAAATGTATATACTGTGTGTATATAGTTGTCCCTGACGACTTTACTACACTGATCAAGTGGGCATCCCAAATTTCCCATCCCCATCCAGTTTGAACCCCCTAATAAAACAAAAGAAAACAAATCTGCTCGGACTGTTTCCTGACTTTGCGGTCGAAGATGTGGTGTGCCTGTCTGTGCAGGGTGGTGGGGAATCCCATTCACCAGCGGCTCCTGCGGGCGTAGCGATACATTCCTTTTAATAAATAAGGCCACCCAAAAATAATAAAGGTGTAGCCTGGTGCGATTAGTTAACCCCTGGCTCCCAATAGGGAGGTCTCCCTACAATGGTTCCGATGGACTTTTTTCATCTGAGAAATTGATTGTGTGTGGGCCCCATCTGACTTTTTTCCATCGGTCTAAAAAAATAGAACATGTTTTAAATTTTCTGATGAAAAAAAAAAACGATAGTAAATTCCGATCATCTGTGTGGAATTCAATCGGAGAAAAATTCATGCATGCTCAGAATCAAGTAGACGCATGCTCGGAAGCATTGAACTTTATTGTTTTACTTCACCGCGTTTTGGCATGGTCGGAATTTAGTATGATAGTGTGTATGCAAGACTGATGAAAGTCAGCTTCATCGGAACTCTGGCAAAAAATTCCATCAGATTTTACTCCACCAGAAATCCGATCGTGTGTACGCAGCATTAGGGGATTTACCTACCCAGAGTTTACCAAATACTGGAATATTTATTACAGGCATTTTTTAGACCAAGGAAAATTAACTTATCAGCAAGTCTTTGGAGTGTTGGAGGAAACTGAAGTACCTGGAAGAAACTAACGCAAACACAGGAAGAACATGCAAACTCCATGCAGACAGTGTCCTGGCCAGGATTTGAACCAAGAACCCCAGTAAGAGGCAGAAGTACTCATGAAGAACACTTTATGAATTTATCTAAAATTCAGTTGTTTTTCAAACATGAGCACAGTCAGTGGTGGAGCTAATTGGTGGCTATGCAGACATGAATGTCAACGGCATTTATCACTTTCTTCTCTGTAGCCATGGCCTCTATTAATGTTTTGTGTTAGCCTGCCCCCTGCTGGTTGTTGGGCACAATTGCTTCTTTTCATTCATCAGTAACAAAAAAAACGATTTCATTTTTTTCTTGTTTTGTTTTTATATAACAGGATCAATTCACAAAGCTTTACTTAAATCATGTGACTGTAATTTTTAGATCTCATTTGACCGAGCTGTAAATAACTGTCACTTTTAAAATCTGTATCCTGATATGTTAGCTTTATGACTTATGTCTGTTGCATACATTTTATAAATATTCTTCTTACTGCTTGTTAGGGTTTTGGACAGGTGCAGTCTATTTTCTCCACTGTTGGTGTTACTCAACCGCAGTGGTATTGCAGTTGGAGGGGAAGTCGAGTGGAACTGGGCTCTTCTCTGGTTTCCAGGGTTACTGTGTAAGCTATCCCATTGGATGCTGTTGCCCCATGTGACTATTGCAGCCATCGACATGGACAGTTATTTGCAGCAGGGAGAGGTACCATATGTCTAGCAAGTTCCAGCCAAGCTGAGGCTACAGAGAAAGAAGTCATTTCCATGGCACCTCTGGCCATGATTGGGCCGGAGTTCTTTGCTGCCCTGGTAGACTTTGGCTGCATTCACACAATACGGCATACCGTTGAATTTGCATTATTGTCTATGGAGATCGTTCACATCTCCGAACGCCGTACGCCGATAGAACGTCGAACGCCGATTTTGAAAAAAGTCCCGGACCCTTTTCCGACGCGCGTATCGGGCGGCTTTGGTGTTCCGCATAGCCGACAATGGCTATACAAAAAGCAGGATTTTTAAACGCCGCGTTTTGTCGCCGCAAATCGCCGGTACAAAACGCCTAAACGTTGTCGCCCAAAATCGCTGACGCATAGGTGTGAATGCAGCCATTTGTGTCAAGATACTAGAAGAACACTCCAACATACCCTGGAACTGGGTATCGGAAACGCAGAGCATTTTCTGGAAGACAATCAGTATTCACGGGAGAAGACAACTTTGATTTGACCAAGCCACACAAGCCCTGGATGAATGGGACATTCTTGAGACCCACAAGAAGCAGAGAATCACAGAGAGTTTAAGAGGACCTGCTTCAGAAGCCATCTGCAATTTGAAGCTCAGCAAGCAAGATTGTGTTGCCTAGGACTACCTGAATATCATGCAGAATGTGTTTGGCTGCATAGAAAAGGCTTCTGATCTGATGTACCAGTTGGAGCGTACCTACCAAGCCGAGGAAGAGAAGCTATCCGACTACATAAGGCGCCTGGCCAAGATCATGCACTAAATCTTACTAAAGAAGGTTTGGATCCCTGGAAAGTGGATAAGGTCCAGGCACATCAAGTCTTGGGGGCTACCCAGCCTTTGGACACCATCACTGTTCTGCTGAGAACCCGGCAAGATGGTGGCATCTTGAAGTATCCAGATTTGATCCGGATTGTGCGGGAGGAGAAGGCAATGCAGGAGAACAAAAGAAGAAATGGAGGTTAAATCAGTTGTCTGGGTCAGAGTGGCCAGTGCAGCTGATGGTAACTGTGAGGTCCAGCTTCTTAACACTCAGGTGTCACAGCTGATAGAGATGATGGCCCTGCTGTCCACCAAGCCCACTATTCTACCTAGTGATGAAGTTTTGGAGTCCAAGAGGTCCTCAAGCTCTACGGCTTTTCAGGCGGAGAAGCCAGCAAGTCAAATTTGGTTGCAACCTCCTCTTCAAGGGATACTTCAAAGAAGAACTCGTCGTTCTCTACATTCCATCCCAAGCCAAGTACATTCTGAACTGGAAGATGATCATAATTGAGATCTACATTCTTCATTGTTGATGCACGTTCAGAGTCACTGATGGATTCCAGTACCTCTCTGTTGTTTGAGATGAATTTGTGAAGGCGCAGGTTTCCTCTTGCGCATAATTCTTGGCTTTCCTTTACTAATTTGATTGCAGTTTCTGTGGACTCTAAACTTATAAGACCATCATCTACATAGAAGTTTATCTTAAAGCGGAGCTCCACCCTGGTCTGGAGAGGAGTTAAGAGTGGGAGCACTGCTGGGATGGGGGTCACAGGAGAAGTCAGACATGAAGAGACTATAGGATAAAACCAGAGCAGACAAGCTGGAGCCATCTGACTGAGCCTTGCATGGTGCACCTGAGAGGAGGTCAGTGATAGCACCACCAGGCCAGTCTAAGGGCGGGTGGTTGCTGATGAAAGGGGGGAGTGAATACAAAAATATTAGTGCCCCCCCTTACCTTAGTGTATTTACTCTACGGAAGGTGGTTCCCCTTTACATCAGAGTCTGCAGGATTCCCCCTTACAGTGCTAGGGGGAACTCAGTCTGAGGACCGTGATATAAGTGGGAACTCTGATGTAAAGAGAAAGCAGTGGATTCTGATATAAGGTGGTCTCTGGTCACCAGAGCCCCCTCCACATCAGAGTTCCCCCTTACATCATGATCTGCAGTGTTCCCCTTTACATAAGAGTTCCCTTTCACTGTAAGGGGGAATCCTGCAGACTCTGATGCAAGAGGCTGGGTTACAGTAACCTAACCTTCATGCCAATGAAGAAATTTGTAAAACTGTAATTTTAGGTACTTTTTTGCAGTGCCAATAAAAAATTGTGGTTCTGCCAGTAAATTTCATGATTTTTGGCAGTAAATTCTTGTGCGTGGTTGTGTAGACAGGGCCCAGTGCACTGTATTGCCCGGGAGCCTATAATGCTCTTAAGATGGCACTGATCAGAAAGGAATTTTTTCCCCTCCTTGTAGCAAATTGGATCCTCTGGATCAACTGTGGGTATGGAGTTGGGTGTATGGGATTGTACTATGATTTTTATTTTGTTTGTTTATTTTTTTGTGGTTGAACTGGATGGACGTGTGTCTTTTTTCAACCTGACTAACTATGTAACTATGTAACAGAAAATTAAATAATGGTAAGGGAAAAAATTGGGACTTTGAGCGAGGCTGCAGACAAGGTGCGGGTAATAAAAAAGGTACAAATGTATTATTCATAGAAATGCAAACATGTATCAACATACAGAAAACATGTAAATGAAAACATATATATTTCAAATAAAAGACATTACTTTATATTGGAAACACGTGATATGTGCATATACAATAAGAGCAACACATGTGCAGTAATGCCTGGCCAGGTGCCACATGCTATAGTGCATGGATTGATGGATGCATAGAATGATAATATATGTACAAATTTATCCCCTTCCTTTTTCCTTGTCCAGGGATGGAGGCTTGCTAGACAGGTATGGCAGTGTTCCCCTGCCATCCAAGTGTTGGGAGGCTCAGCTTGGGACAAGTCTTGATACCAGTCCCAGACGGAGCTCTGGCACAGTGTTTTGGTGGGATGCTATGGGTCTGGCATTTTTGATGTGGCTCTCTGTATGTCCATTGCCTTAATTTGTCTGCATCTCGGGATCTGCCACGCACTCTGTGTGCTGCCCCCTCCCCATTCTTCTCCCCGCCCCTGTGTGGGCGGGGGGTTGCCCAGTGATGGGGTCGGCGCCACGTGCACCGCCCAGCCTGTGACACCAGTTCTGTCGTCACTATGTTGGACGCGGTTTCCATCTCAGCTGACGTTACCCGGGTTACACGAGTGGACGCTGTGGACATTTTTGCCCACCTCGACGCTCCTCCGGGTCTACGTCTCGCCCACGTGACGCTGACGACTTACTAGCATGCACTTGTGTAGGGCGGCTATATAAAGGCCATGTACTTTCTTGCTTACTAGCTTGATAGGTCATACCACGCCATCTTTTCCTCTGGATGTCATGGGAGCCCTGGACGCCACTGTCAGGTTACTTTACCTACCCTCATGTCTGCGTTGGCTGTCTTTTGTTTGGCCCCAACACCGACTGATTTATATCGTATCCTATTTTTTCACTAGACTCCAGCTGGTTACCCCCTTTGGCTCACACCCTAGATGCACACCTGATCCTGTGCTTACCTTGTTTGGGGAGGTCTCCTTGCTGCCCCTGCCCTGCGTGCGGTGTAATGCCGCCACAGTTCCCTTGGCGGACATATATTTTTGGCCGTGGCTCCATACATACCATGGGCCAGATTCTCAGCGGCGTTACGACGGAGTATCTCAGATACCCCGTCGTATCGCCTTTTTTTTTGTCTCGTATCTATGCGCGTGATGCTTAGCATCACTTTTGCATAGATACGCTTCTACATCCGACAAGTGTAAAACCATTACACTTGCGGATCGTAGGTGTAATGACAACTCCGGCCACTAGGTGGCCTTTACGTTGTTTTCGCATTTGCATATGCAAATGAGGTAGTACGCCAATTCTCGATCGCTTTTACGCCGCCCCGTCGTCGCGTACGTCGTTTTCGTTCATTTTTAGCATTGGTATCTTATATTTTTATTTTTTACCAGTTTTTCACAATTTTAACCATTCCCCTAAAACTGTTAATATGACATCTGTACATATATTGTCATTCTATGCATCCATCAATTCTTGCAGGGGTGGAGGTGCTATACTCATACACCTCATTTAAAGTCCCAATTTATCCGCTTCCTTTTTCCGTAACTATGTAACAGTCCGACACCAAATTCCTTCAGCAGGGACATTTCATGAGATATGATAGATAGGTGCTCCCATTTGTTGGCTTCACAGGTAGGTATGCGATCTCGATCTAGAGGTATATTGTCTTTCGTATAAGATTTAATGTGAGGTTTGAATGACGTCCTCTAACTCTCAGTCGTTTAACCTTTTGACTGTTCACTAATGTGCCTCAATGGCAGATTCCATCTCGATTTCTGCTTTCTTGACAGCAAGTTGTTCAACAAGTTCCTTTCTTTTGGCTAGAGTACTTGAGAACTCTGATGTGTAACTGGCACTTCTGCTAGTGAAAAAAGTCCCACTTGAGATTGTGGTTCTCCCTAAGGACCTAGCATAATCTCTTGTGAAGAGCTTGTTCATTCTCTTTCTCGCCTTAACTTCATCATAGTTAGCTTCAGATAATAATTCTCTAATGAACTTTACTAAATCTTTAGTGACTGCAGTACATGTGTCCATGTTCCTCACAATATCCTGATAAGGTGTCGTGGATGACCGCAGGTTGACATACACTGCCATAAGCTCTGATTCAGATTCTTCTATCGTCTCTACCAGATCACTCAAGTTTTCTTTTATACTATCTTGCTTTAGCTTTTTACGAACATCTTTAATGTATGATTTCCACTTATCATACATTCTGGTGAACCTTTTTCCTTTTAATGCTGCTTCTTGCTCCAAATTTTCCAGCATTTTTTGGGCTGGTTTTCTGATACGTTCTGAGCATCTTAGCTCATTTGTTTGGGGCAAGACTAATGCTGCATCAGACTCTTCTACCTCAGACAGGTTCACTTGCTCTTCAACCTCTATCCTATCTTTGTATCCTCTAACAGTGGCATGGTGATACATGGTGATACTAGACATTTTACTCTAAATGCTATAACAATAGATGCAGGCAATAAATGACTTTCACTTTAAAAAATGCAATAGCAATAGATGCAGGCAATAAATGACTTTCACTTTAAATGCAATAGCAAAAGATGCAGGCAACAAATGACTTTCACTTTAAATACTTTAGAGTCCATATACTACAAATTGTCCTTTGTTTTACTTTACAGTCTTTTATTCCTGAACACGAAAATGTCTCTTTATACCAAAGCATATGTGCAATGATAAGTAATAAACGAAAAGCTCTGACCTTATTCTGAAGAGCAGGATACTGTGATCTGTAGGTTGCTGGAGCAAATGTCAGTCTTAGAGGAGACTTGTCTTTTCTTGATGCGAAGCTTGCGCTGACTTGCGATGCTCTATGATGAGTTGCGATGCTCTGTGATGAGTTGCGATGCTCTGTGATGACTTGCGATGCTCTGCGATGACTTGCAATGTGCTGCTGCAGGCTAGTGGTGGGAAACTAGCTGGCTGCAGTATGTGGCCTCTTCGTGGGTGGCGTTGCAGGAACTCTAGGTCTGCACTTTGGTCTCCCACCATGCATTTTTTTCTCTCTCTCTAGGGGTCACAGGAGGGTTGGCGCTTTTTCTGTGACTATCTTGCCTTTGCCGTTCTACCACTTTAGAGTCGGCTGCAGTTTGAATAAACACGCTTCTATAGCCTCTATGGTAGCTCCACTGAGGTGTCTTTACTTGCTCACTCAGGGATTGGTTGCTGTGCAGCGGTATATGGCGGTGCTCCGCTGCTCAAATGTGCTCTATACAGTGCAAGTTGAGGAGCGCTATCGCTTTTCCCTCAAAGGGAAAAATAGTTCCACTGTGGCAAGCGCAGCACTATGAAGTGCCTAATGCACTGTGGCATTAGAAGAATTGTGATATCTCTGACTTTTCAGTCCAACAAGACTGTCTATTACTCTGAAATTCCTCTAGTGCCGTTCTATAGAAGCAGTAGGTTTAAAGAGCACACCAAATGCTTAAAATAACTTCTTTATTAACTTTACTTTTCTTCATATCTAACACTGATGCTTTTGCAGCAGACAGTCCATGTACAAAAACACGTGTTGAATAAAGTATAACAAAAATGGCGGTTAAAATATTCAATCTTGTCATTTAACATAAAATGGTGGATATATTTCTTTCTTCAGTATTTATACTCTCCCTGTAAATTATTAAAGCATTCTCTAATTTCTCTGAAAAGTATAACTCTGTGGTTTGTACCTTGGTTTGGTTTAGTTCAGTTAGGTGAGTTTGGAGTTTTCAGGGTTTGCAGAGTTTGTGAATTAGGTTGTGAATTAGATGAGTTAGATGAGTTTGGTGGGTTTGATCGATTAGTGGATTAGGTGGAACTACAAGTGAACACATAACTAGTTTGGTATACAATTCTAATCACATTATTTACAATAGGAACATTTGCTTCCATAAAACTGAACTATGGTTCTGTGTGTCTGTTCTGTTCTCTCTCTGTGGTGGAATGATTTTCCAGCCCATGTGCTGGGGAACTTCCCAGACACAATGGATGCAAAGCTGGCTGTGATAGGTCAAGACTCTTGCTGAGTGTGAGGCTGGCTGTGATTAGTCAAGGCTCCTGATGAGTCACAAAGGCTTAACGCTATACTTTCTGGTATGAATTCTACTGTGTTATTGAGCTTATCTTTACTGTCATATAAATAAATGATTCTTAAAGGAATATTTTTTCTTTTGCTTCTGTGAACACAACATACAACTGTTATATATGAAATCCAAGCATAAAATCATAGTGAATAACTCTGCGTTTGTCTCTCACATATAAACATGTGCACTACATTTAGGTTATTAGCAAGTCTATCTGTATATACATGTAAGTTATATTAGTGACCTAGGACAGGTTCTAGCTGGCCAGCTACAGAGACCTATCAATGTGAGGAGCTTGGGTAATTTTTGGGATTCTGCTCCTATCACAGAAGATTAGTTGAGGGATTTGCTAAAATAGCTCACCCACTCAATAAGCTACTAAAAAGCGAGGAGGAAGACGATGGCCCAGACTTGCTAAGCCTGTCAGACTAGCTGGAGGGCCCAGGAAACCTTGAGTGTTCATTCAGGAACAGTGTACTACCCACCGTGAGGAGGCTTTTAGACAACTGAAATGAAGTCTGACAACTGCTCCAGTCCTGGCCTCTGCAGATCAAACCAAGCCATACAAACTACACGTCAATGGCAGTCAAGATGGGTTAGGTGGGGTGCTATATCAAGAGCATAACAGGCACCTATGGCCTGTTGCCTTTGTGGGCTGGAGCTTGGCAACCGCCGAGAAGAACTACCCCACATACAAACTCAAGTTTCTGGCTTTGAAGTGGGCAGTGGTGGATAAGCTGAGGGATTACCTGAATGGAGCAGAATTTGTGATCAGGACAAACAATAATCCCCTCACTACTGCCAAGTTGGTCACCAAGGTTCACAGACAGTTGGTAGCCCAATCAGGGTTCATTTTTTCAGCCTGAAATATATGAAGGCCCCACAGTTCCACAGACTTTCCACAAATGCAGAGGAGCAGAACATTAAGTTGGAGGCGGTTCCAGGGCCAAAGACATAGGGGTGTCAGCAGCTGGTTAAGGGACCAGTTGGAAGATCCCCTCTGTAGCTTTGCATTGAAGGCCTTGGAAAGCAAACGCCCTGACTTGCTCCTTACTGACTCCCAAAAGGAAGCCGTTTGCTGCACATAGAGTGGGATCAATTGCACCGGGGGGGTCTACCAAAGGGGCCTCTCTTAGGAATCCGAAAATGGTAGTTTTTTCTACCTGAGAAACATAGGGAGACTGTTAACTGCCCCACATAACAACCGTGACCACGTAGGGCCAGAGAGAACCTTCAACCTGGTAAGGGATCGGTTCTACTGGCCCTGCTTGTGGGCTGAAGTCGATGGCTACTGCCACTCCTGCATCCGATGTATACAAAGAAAGACTCTGCCTCATTGAGCTGCCCCAATGGGTCATCTTCAGAGCCAAGATCCCATGCAGCTGGTGTGCATTGACTTTCTGTGCTTGGAGCCTGATCTGAGTAGACAGGGAAATATCCTGGTAGTTACTGATCACTTCACTCGGTATGCCCAGGTATTTCCCCATAAAGTACCAACAGAGTGTGTCAGATAAGCTTGTCGTGGTTGGATAGAAGGGACCATTACATTTGGTGGCAGCAGTGGGATGATTCCATCTTCAGAAGGACGGCTACAAGGACACAGGACAATGGAGACGGTGTATGAACGGATGAAGCTCTCTTCCCTCATGGACTTACTGAAGAGCCGGGGCAGACTGGCCAGCAACCGTAAGAAAAGGGACATTATCGCAGAACTTGTCGAAATGAATAGAGCTAAGAGGCCCAGCGTAACAGACCAGGACACCGGACTGGAGGAAGAATTTTTTGACTCGAGCTGTTAAGAGACATGGAGACTGGCACCAGATTAGCCAAACAGCGGAACATGACGATTGCGGCACGTGAGGCACCGCAATGCCGAGGGAGGGGGCCACGAACCCCAACCCGCGCTGGGAAGTCGAGACCTGAGGATGCGGTGAGGGAGGACGCTGATACCGCTGCGGACGCCAGCAGACCCGGGGATGGAGCAAAATACTCACACCGGAGGACAAACAAAGACACGCTGAGTGTCGGGCGGCCCTCCTTACCCTCCAACGCGACGCTCGACGCCTCTTCCGAGGCTCTTCTAGCCCTCCCGCTATATGTCCCCACGGAGCTGACTGCAGGTTAGCCGGATGCTAAAGATCGGGAGTCACGCTGCAACGGCTCCAACCCCACCTCCCCCAGCACGGAGGATCCCATGCTAAAGGTATGGTGCCCGGAAAAGGGGTAAGTTTGCACCTATTTTCTATGCCCCATATCGGATGTGATAATGGATTGTTCTTGGGAGTGAAGTATTGACGATCTGGGTGCCATAAATAAATAAATTGAGGAGACAAAATAAGGTGCAGGACTAGATGATCGGTTCTTAGCTTGTGTTGTCCCTGCGCTGTATATACGACTCTGTGACTCTCTGATTGGGGGACTCTCACACCAATTCTAGCCCTCGGCACGCTAGCCCAACTTTGCTATGATTGAGTACTTGGAGAAGGTGCATGATTTGTAAAGAAACACGGGTCTCTGCCGTACATGGTCTATCTGCCTCTCCCTCTCCTAAACGCCCTCTTGATTACGCTAAAAACCCCACAATCTAATCCTTGGAATATCTATTCGTGGATTAATTGCTTGAGGCTAGGAGGGCTGTGGGACCTCTTTTGGATTTTTATTACTCCACCTGTACCTGCGGAACTTAAGCAAACCTGATGCGCGTTAAATAGCCTTGAGGTGCGCGGGGGGTTAATATAGGCCTCAAAGTAAAAAAGCAGGAACTAACGCTTACCAGCAAGGGTTTTATTTGGAGCAGGAGCAGAGCATGTATACACCAGGGACTTCCTGTATAAAGTAGAGGCCCGGGGTCATCCATGAGAATCCAATCGCATAAGCCCATTTAAAAACCCTCGTCCCCAGTAGGTACTAGCCAGTAGGGTACTAGCGGCTGGATGCGGAAAAAGGTGTGGGAAAATCATCCCCCCAGGATTAAATTAGAGACGGATTACGGTCCGTTACTTATTGTTGGGTGCTCATACCTGCTGCCCTAAACGTGCCAAAGAGCCAACAGTCAGTAAATAGGAGAGTGGCACTCCTAAATAATAGGAGTAAATATATTTTAAAACTGGGGAAGCGGATTCGGGCAAGAAACATACACAGGATGAGCAGGGGAACAAGGGGCGCTGCCCTAAAACCCCTGAACCAAGGAACACGCTACACAGCAAGTACCATAAGACATTATATGACCCAGGAGGGGAGCGCTAAAAGCTCTGCTAACTCAAAAAAAACAGAGAAAACAGGGTCAGCGAAGAGGGAGGGAATCAAACTATCCCCCTAACACCTGAAGTTTCATCAGAAGGGGAACATGATCAGACCCTAAGCGAGGAAAGAGGTACAGACTCACATATTCCAACGAAAGGGGAGTTGGAAATAATGCTGAGAGACCTCGAAAGTAGACTAGAAAAATCCATTAAGAAGGAACTCAGCACTCTTAGAACGGATATGGCCCACCTACTGCACGAGTGGAAGAAAGTGAACAGAAACTGGAAAAACAAGACCTAGAATTAAAGCAACTAAAGGAAAAATACCTGGGTATACAAAAGAGCCAGAGAATGCTAAAATATCACTTGGAGGACCAAGAGAACCGTAGCAGAAGGAAAAATTTAAGGATTAGATCTATAAAAGAGGAAAGAGAGAAGACTTAAAAAAATCCTTAACAGTCTGTTTTTCCAGCTTTTTGAGCAGGGGGCCAGAGAAACCCTTTAAATTTGAACGGGTTCACCGCATCGGAAGGCCTAACAATGCGGGGGAGGCCAGACCTAGAGACATAATCGCCAGGTTTAGGTATTATGAGGATAAAGAGGCCATCTGGCTCAGACTCAGGAATGTAGCCCCCCTATTATACGCAGAGTCCGCGGTACAGATATTCCCGGACTTAGCATGGGAAACCCTAATGAGAAGGAGATATATGAAACCGCTCCTGGAACAGATGAGACTCCATAATATTAAATATCAATGGGGTTTCCCGGCCTGCCTCATTGGGCAGAAAGACGGGGGTGTCTGCTAGACTAACTTTTCCGGAGGATCTGCCAGGGTTCTGCTCTAAATTGAACCTCCCGGTGATAGAGGTTCCAAGGATGGATAGAATAACGTTGCTAGCCTATACATACCTTACAAAAACCAACAGAGGCGAGGAGGGGTGGGGAAGGGGGTGGGTGGAGGGCTCAGGGGGGGTGGCGGGAGGGTAGGGTGTCCTCCCTACAAAAGGAGGAAGTCCATCAAGGCAACATAGCTCTCAGGGGGGGGGCAGGGCGGGGGGAGGTCGCACCTCATATAAAAGTCCCAATGGAAGTAAGGAGGGAGGTTATCCATGGGTCTCAGGTCTCAAAGGGGCCAAGGGAAGACAAGGGGGGAGGCGGTTCAAGGGTAGGGAAAACAATAGGGGAAAGGGATGGGGGGGGGGAGACGTTCCAAGGGCAGGGGGAACAATAGGGAAAAGGGATGGGGGGGTAGGAATCAAGGGGAGGGGGAGGGGGGGCACCAGGGAGGGAGAGGGAGGGGGGGGTGGGGAAAGTGGCTCCCAGTTGTCCCAAGAGGGTACGTGAAGATAATTGAGAGATAGGTACATTATGACAGAGGTAAAATTTATGACATATAACGTAAAAGGGCTGAATTCCGCTAGGAAAAGATGTATGATATTGGAGGAGATTAAGCGTTGCAGAGCTGATATTATTTTTTTTACAAGAAACCCACCTAACTATAGACACTAACATTAAATTATCCTCCCCGCTATTCCCAAACTGGTACTATGGAGATTCTATATCAAAACGTTCAAGGGGAGTGGCAATTGGCTTTTCAAGAGGTATTAGGTTTTCCTTGGAGGCGAGAATGACGGACCCGGAAGGGCGCTTCCTATTTCTGAAAGGAAAGATTGGGTGCTCCACCTACACCCTAGTTAACATCTACGCCCCCAATAATAACCCAATTTTATATTTATGCAGAATAGTGGAGACGGTAAAAAACTTTGCAGAAGGACACATAGTATTGATGGGCGACTTAAATCTTGTGATGAACCCAAAAGAGGATAGTACGTCTAGTGTGAGGGAGATCAATAGCGTGCAGTTCCCAAAATTAAAAAATAAGCTACATGGATGTCAACTGGTGGATGTTTGGAGGGCTCTCCATCCCAAAACCACGCGACTATATACGTTTTTCTCTCTCCCCACACGGAACGTACACTAGGCTCGATCATATCCTGGTGGATCACAGGTTACTGGAGTGGGTTATTGAGTCGGACATAGGAATTATGTCTATATCTGACCATGCCCCCGTTACCATGAGAATAAAATTAGACTCCCAACCTACTTATCGGTCCGGTTGGCACCTAGATGACGATCTGATCCGTGATGAAGGGGTTGCATCCAGGGTGGAGGAAGACCTCAAACTTTTTTTTAGGATTAATGATACAGAGGAGATCTCTGGGGCAACCCTCTGGGAGACGCATAAAGCGTTTATCAGAGGGATTTTTATCTCAGAAGGTGCAAGAGTAAAAAGAGAAAGAAACAGGATAGCGGATACCTTGGAGAAAGAAATCCGTTTCTTAGAGAGTAAACACAAAGCACAAAAAACAAAAGAGATCCTTCTGGATTTAAATTACAAAAGGAAAGAGCTCAGGGAAATCAGGGAACAAGAAACCAATAAATACTTTAATAATATTGATAGAGAAAGATATATCTGGGGTAATAAATCGAGCAAACACCTCGCGAGAATGGCCAAGGAAAAAAAAGTCAGGAACTACATTGAAAAGATAAAAAAAAAAATGGGGAATGGGTCTATAAAACTGGGAACATCGCAGACACCTTCAAAAACTATTACAAAGATCTATATACAATCGATCAGGCGAGGTGGAAAGAAGGAGAGCGAGAATCCAGGACGTGTGAGTTCTTAGGTAAAGCCGGTCTATCTAAAATAGACGAGATAGAGAAGCTTAATCTGGATAAACCCATAACTGAAGATGAAATAAAAATTGCCCTGGGAAACACGGCTATCGGCAAAAGTCCCGGCCCTGATGGGTTTTCAGTATTCTACTATAAAAGATTTAGCAAAATCCTAATCCCTAAACTAGCCAGGTATTTTAATGGTCTGGGTGCAGACTATGAAACTAGCAAGGAAACACTCGCCGCATCGATTGTAATTATCCTAAAAGAAGGGAAGGATGGCTCGATGTGCTCGGATATAGACCCATTTCCCTTTCAATACTGACAATCAAGCTCTTCGCGAAAATACTAGCGGAACGCTTAAAACGGGTTATACCCAACCTGATACACTCCGATCAGGTGGGCTTCGTTGCCAAAACCGTGAGGGCAAAGATAACAGTATAAGAGCCCTGCTTCTGCTCCAGAAGATTAAGCAGAGTGGATCCCTGGTCTATTCCTGTCGATAGATGCCGAAAAAGCATTCGACAGGGTAGACTGGGGATTCATGATGCAAACCCTGACAGCAATGGGAATCGGGGAGAAGCTATTCAGATGGATTAAAACACTCTATCATCACCCAACGGCTATATATTAAGGTTAACGGCTCTCTATCAGAATCATTCGAGATGAAGAATGGGACAAGAAGACAGGGTGCCCCCTGTCCCCCTCCTTTTTATTCTGTCACTAGAACCTCTCCTATCCTCAATACGAAACACTTCTGAGATCAACGGGGTAAAAAGTGGGGGGGGAGGAACATAAATTGTCGGCGTTTGCCGATGACGTCTTGTTCTATCTCACCAACCCGGTAACCTCGATCCTGCGCTCTCTAGGATACTACATCAATATGCTCTTTTATCCAATTTCAAGATCAACGTAACAAAATCAGAAATACTCAGCATTAACTTAAATCAAAAAGAAAGGGGGCAAGTAAAAGAAATTTGTGACTTCCTTGGTGCAGGGAATTTAAAATACCTGGGCATAAAACTCGCAAATACAGTCCAGCGGATTTACAAAATTAACTATGTACCTCTGCTGAACGAGATTAAAAAAGAGCTAAAAAAAACAATTAACAAACCCATCTCATGGATTGGGCGAATAAATATGCTGAAAAATGGTGGTCGTACCAAAAATTCTTTACAAATTTCTTTTAATCCCCATAGCGGTACCCCAACAATTTCTAAAAATCTTAAACTCCCTGTTGACGAACTATATATGGAAAAACAAGAAGCATAGGATATCTTTATCCATCTTAAAAACAGAGAAAGCAGCAGGGTGGCCTAGCGGCACCCGACATTACAAGTTATTATAGGGCGGCGCGGTTCCTCTCTCGGGTAGTGAATGGGCCAGGGGTAGGAAAGACAAAAGGTGGGTACAAATAGAGAATGCTCTGGCCAATACACAATTGAATAAAGCCATCTGGAACCCGACTAAATTTCGTTCACTCGATCACAACACAAATCACATGACACGGGACACCCTAAGACTATGGGATAGGGTCCAGATGCAACTCGGTTGGAAATTTAACTCACCCTTAATAAATATAAAAGAAAATGCATATTTTTCACCGGGGAAAGGAAAACAGGGGGGAATTGGATAAAAAAAAGACACAGTTCATCTAGGCGATATAATCACAGGGGAAGGGATCAAGTCGTATGAAGATTTGAGAACAGAAGCGATTTTTGGAATTTAGATAGATGGCACTACTCACAATTATCTCACTTTGTGCGGCACCTACAGCGCCCCTTACGGACGTGGGAGGAGCTGACACCGATGGAAAAGATTTGTAGAACTGATAAATCAAAAGGCACAATCACCAAACTATATGGGATACTCACCAAAATAGGAGCAAAGGAGGAACCACCTTTTGTTGATAAATGGAAAAAAGAACTAGGAATACCCAGAGGGGAAAATACTTTTCTGAAGATTATGCAGTAACCCACGCCTCAGCAATCGACATAAAAACTGCTGAGACAAACTACAAATGTATCTCGGGGTGGTACATCACCCCAGATAAGGCGTGCCATTTTAAAGAGGGTTCACTGCGGAATGTGTTGGCGCGGATGCTCGGATAGAGGCACAATGGCGCACCTATGGTGGATGCCGTGGACTTGCCCGGTTTATCAAAAAGTACTGGGATACCATCTTGAGCCAAATAGGAGAGATTATGGGAAAGGAGATTAAGAGGGACCCTTGGGCCCTTCTTTTTCACTGTAACCAGGAAGGTATAAAAAAGTATAAACAATCCCTTCTTCCACACCTACTGAATGCCGCGAAAAGGTTGATACCTAGAAAATGGAGGGAAAAGGAAACGCCTACAGTCTGGGACTGGATAAACGTTGTTGAAGAAACTTTTAAAATGGAAGGGCTCAGGGAGAGGGTCCTAGGAACAAATACTGTCTTCAAAGAGAAATGGACAAAATGGTCTGAGTATAAGAAATCATGGAGCTATGCTGAGAGATCTACGGGGCCCCCTAACCCGTACTCCGCAGAGAACCCAGCTTAAACTAGCCTAAACAACAAAATCTGTCTTATGCCCCTTTTAAACCCATAAAATTCGATCAGGGTAGCTGGACACGATACCTAATACTCTTGAAGGTTAAACTGAGATCCCTGGGAGTCACTGGGAGCCACGGGAGGGTAGGGGAGGGGAGGGATTTTCCTCTTTTTGTCAAAAAAAAAAAAAAAATAATAATAATAGTAGTAAAAGAGGAGCGGAAGGCACTCCCAACAGCACTAATACCACATATGATGCAAAACTACAGATAGAGACGAAACGTGGCGCCAGGCAATGAGTTGGTCTCTGAATGGTTGGTGAAGGCTGAAGTGGTAAGAAAAAAAAAAAAAAAAAAAAGAAAAAAAAAAAAAAAAAAGACATGGACTGGCACAATATGGTCCTAATCCTCCACCGGAGATCATAGACCGGGTTATGGCGGCTGTAGATGCCACCTTGCGACAGCGAAGAAGTGCTGCAGCAGCTAAAGAGAGAGGAGAGGTGCAGATACCAGTCTCCATGGAAGAAGATTTCCAAATGAGGTTACAAGAGATGCGGACACAGCATAGAGGACCAGTATCAGAGGAGGTCCTGTTGGGATGGTCGGATGTGATTCGTTGCCAACTCTGGAAGGAAGCATTAGCTCTGGAGCACAAACACCAAGGAAAGGTCCCGCCCTCCATCCATGTAAGGTACTGGCCGCAGTATGACGTACGAATGCTGTTGTTGGGGGAACAACCGAAGCAGGAGTGGATAGCAGAGTTAAGCAGGCTGATCCAGGCAGAGATGCAGCTGGACGAGAGCTACAGAGCCCTCCGGTGGTATGTAGCCCAAGAGTGCCCGTGGTCAGCGGATGACAGCCCCACAGAAGGCTATGACTATGATGGCCTGGGATTGTTGTATTGGAGGATGTCCAGTGGACCCGACTTCGGGGATGATCGGGAGTGCCACGCATGGAGGACATAATGGAGCACAGAGAGGAAAAATTGAATATCTCGGGAGGCCACTGGTCACAGGAAGATTTAGAATTTCTGGCCATTCAAGAATGGGAGCTGGAGGTCGCCTACAGACAGCTGCTAGACTCGGCTCCGCAGCAGGGTGGGGCTCCCATTGCCTGGGACTATGAGGAAAGGTCAGATAACTGTGAAATCCTGGCTGATGAATCGGCAGTGGAAAATATGGAGATTGTCATCCCTAAAGCCGAAGCGGATGGTGTGGAGTTCCAGAGAGCCGGGGCGGTTGGCCCCTTTCTCCAGCAACAAGCTGAGGTGGTAAAGCTTTTACCCCCAGGTGAATCACTGGCAACAGAGCAGGGTGCCCAAGCCTCTGCTCCCAACTAGCAGAAGAAGGGGACCCTGTGGTAGTGGATGGGACTGTGGTCTCCACTCACAGCAACCCAGCGGAAGAGCTGGCAACAGAGCAGAGTGTCATAGGCCTCTGCTCCTCACTAACAGAAGAGGGGGTTCCTGGGGTAGTGGATGGGACTTCAGTCTCCACTGCACAACCCCAGAAAATGGTACAGGACTGGGACAGGAGGATGTCGGCTTTGCTTTGCAAGCAAGGGGGTTTTCACCTAGCACCAGTGATGGGACTTCAGTCTCCACTGGTATACCCCAAGAAGGGGGGGCAGTTGGCCCAGACCCCCAACAGCATGATGGACTGAGCCCAGCCACCCTGCCTTCTCCCCAGCGGCAGGCGTGTTCTCTGAGAGAGGCAGAGGTTGGCGCGGGTGAGTATGCTCAGTTTGGAGCCATTTATTTGGGGTACAGTATGGATACCAGCATTGGAGGACTGGAACTACTGACGGACTTCGGAGTCAACCCGTTCGGGGTTCCCACCTGTGTCCGTCTCCCACCGAAAGGGGAGAGATGTAACGGGATGAACCGTGACAGACTGAGATATTCCTATGTCTAGGGTCACCTTATGTCCACTAGGGCCATAGGGTGACAAAGAATCATAAGTCATATATTACATGAGATGGGACATTAATAATAATTCATATTGCAGGACTGGAATATTACAAAGTGGATGTCTTGAGATATCACAAACTGTTGCCTATTCAATATAGACACAATTGCATCAGAAAGACCTTTTGATGGTGTCATTCATTGTGTCTAAAACAATGTGTTAAATTCTCCATTCATATGTACTGAATTAGCATGTCATTGTCTACAGGAATGTCATCCTCTCTGAGTTACTGTAACTGTATTGATGATGCTGTGCCGACGTATCTACATAATTAGCTTACCTGAATGCCTTTTAAGGTGGTTGAAGCCCCCCATGGTGTGAAGGGGGGTGGAGACTACATTGTCCTGTGATTAACTGCATTATGCTTGAAACTGTATAAGAAGCTGAGAAAATACCAATAAATCATTCATATCTTGAAACCAGTACCAGAGCAGAGTCTCGGTTCTTATGGGGAATGGAATGGATCGTGTATGCAGTATTGTCAGAGTGTGTCAGATAAGCTTGTCGTGGTTGGATGGAAGGTTGTAAACGGTGGCGACCGTTAAAGAAGCTATCCTCTGCAGACGTGTGTTTCCGCAATCATGCGATATAGCTGTTGTGCGTTAAATGTGCATCAGCAATTGAGCATCCTACAGTTGTGCGTTTGGCTCGCCTGAAGCCAGCACCAGGATGAGGCACGCCCCCCTCGCGCATGTGTGCGTAGGGAAATGGTGGAGGCGGGGGTAGAGAGAGATCCCCCAAGGAGCGCTGTGGACCCGGACTGCGAGGGACTCCCCCACACAACTGTGGTAGAGCCCGAGGCAGAGGAAGTGAGCCGCTAAACAAACCGACTGACATTGAGCTTTCGTTCCTGGAGAGCATGGTAAGCGAAACACCAGGTATGTCTCTTTACTGCCTCTAGTGGCGGAAAACAGATAAGACATGCAGCTATTCATGGAAGACAATCCTTAAGGTATTTTTTTTTTTTTAAAGTGTATTTTTTGTGCGTGAACTCGAGAGAGAGGAGCCGGACTGCAGGAGTTGGGAGTAGGCAGACCCTCCCCCCCGGAGGCATTCGCCATAACCTTTCTCCATGCTCCCCTGTGTGGGCAATGCGCCTCCCACTCACCCCCGGCTCCTCTTGCCCAACTGACCCCATGGGGCAGGGGACTCCCCCTATGAGGGGGTCGTTGAGGGCCTGGGTTATACTGGCCACCCCGCGCTACCAACCCCTACTACCGAACACTAGCGTCGTCTACTGGGGGTGGGAAGACCCTCATGACTGGGGCCCAAACGGGCCTGGCCAAAATCATTTCGTACAGGGGAGACCCGGATCCGAACCCTTGGCTGCAGAGGGAGGCCCAGTCACAACCAGGGTCCTACCTTAAACACTGATCTGTCCAGCCGTGGAGGTGGGTACTGGTGCCTACAGCCATAACACTGGAAGACTGTCCAGCGGTCCTTGGCAACCTTCCTCCCTTTTATTTAATAGATCCGCACATGGCCAGTTGATTGGTGTGTTTTTTGGATTTTAAAAGCCCGTAGTGGAGCGTATTTGATGTGCCTTTTGGCGAACTATGGGTGCACCCGGTGTGGTGGTTTTTTTTGGTTGTTGCGATCCGGGGGTGGGTCTGCTGACGGTTAGCGGCATTGACAACAACATGCCGTTCGCTAGCCAGTCCAAGACTAGATGGAGTTTCGACATGTGCGCTCAGAATGTCTTGGTCGGGGGGGTGGGTAAGCTGTTGGTAGCAACCGTGCCCCGGCTCCTACCTTCTTCCCGCAATAACCAATTTCGTGTGCGTGCAAGTGTGGTGGTTTTTGGGGGGGGGGGGTGGGCGTACTAAGCACAGGCGTACCTTGCATAGCACACCCACCGGGAGCCCGGCTGAGACCACCAAACTCAATTCACATGTAGCCGAGACCGGGATCCGAACCCTTGGCTGCAGAGGTGAATGGCTTGTCAACGCAGTGCCAATCACGTTGAGCCACCACAGCTTCCTATCCTTAAGGTATTTACCTAGGATTGTCTTCACTTACCTTATCCCCGCCACAGGATACTGCTGAGCACAGACAGACCCAATCTTCACCCATCATGGCGGGTTAAGTCAACAGACCTTCAGGGACCGGGATCCTAGACAGGGTTTCCACTCCCCTGGACCTGTACCGCTTCCTGACAGAAATCTTTTGGTATGTGGTTATAACCAAAGTACTGGAACCCAGGATCCAGTCCTCCGAAGAGAAACATTACAGGCAAAAACCTTGTGCTTCGGATACGAGGCCTAAGGTACCATCCACTTTGGCCCAAGGCACTTTGGATTGATCTGGTCTTTATGGAGGCTATTTAAACCCATCATGGTTCCCTCCAGTGGAGCTCCTCAGAGCACATCTTTACTCGTGACCAACACCCTAGACACTGACAAAAAAACTGAGGTGCAACCAGTATGGGAGGTAGGCCCGGACTGGCCATAGGGCAGATGCCCGGCGAGCCGGGGCCATCCGCTCCATGGCATGTTGCTGATCAGGCCGCACAGCGGGAGTTAAGCGACGACCGCGATATGGACAGGGTTAACACAGGCCGGGCTGCTGCTCGACTACCGCTATGCAGCCATACCTGTCATCTCTGGCGGAACTAGCGGCTGCATGGGCTGAGCTGTGTGTCTCTCTCACACACAGCTCAGCCTCAGAGCCGCGCTGACAGTTCCGCTCTCCACTCTTCCTCGTCCAGCCATGAGCGTCTGCACAGGTGGGGAGAGCTGCAGGCTGCGGTCCGGATGTTTCCCCTGCTCGCCCCCCTCTCCTTCTCATGTCGGCAGCATGGAAAGAGAAATCTTCTTCTTCCCTCCCCATTGGCCACAGCGGAGACAATCACAAAAAAATAGAGGGCATCATGGGAAATGTAGTCCCAGAGATAGGTGGCCCAGTTGTTTTCAGCGGGGAGCAGACTACAGTCCCCAGCATGCACTCTGTTGGGGGTAAAAGAGAAAACCTGGAAACAGGATGAGCAGCTACTACAGGAGACATAGAAAAAGAAAGAGGACTGTGCTGGGGAAACGAATAGCCCCAGCATCACCAGAGAGTGCCACTCTTTACCCTCACCACCAGAGAGCACCACTCTGTACCCGCACCACCAGAGAGAGCCACGCTGTACCTGCACCACCAGAGGGAGCGACGCTGTACCTGCACCACCAGAGAGAGCCACGCTGTACCTGCGCCACCATAGAGAGCACCACGCTGTATCCGCATCATCAGAGAGCCACACTGTACCCGCACCACCAGAGAGAGCCACGCTGTACCCGCACCACCAGACAGAGAGTCACGCCGTACCCACAACACCAGAGAGCCATGCTGTACCTGCACCACCAGAGAGAAAGCCATGCTGTACCCACACCACCAGAGAGAGAGAGAGACCCATGCTGTACCCGCACCCCAAGAGAGAGCGCCATGCTGTCCAGCACCACCAGAGAGAGAGAAGGTCAGTGTCACTGGGCAGTGTGGGCACAATAGGAGACAGAGAGTACTAGCATTGTATGGCCAAAATAGGACTGGGACACTGTGATAAAAATGGGACTGCACTGTAAAGGGGCACTGTAATCATTGCAGGGCCCCTTTGCAGTGTAGTCCCCCTTATATCACAGTGTCCCTGCCCATTACAGTGTAGAGGACCGACACCAGCAACCCCTGTGAATGTCGACAAAACCCCCCCCCCCCCCCCCAGTGACCCGGCTGCTCAGTCTAAAATGCCCAGGCCTATACAAAATATTTCCGTCCACACCAGCGTCCTGTTGGCGGTGTTCTTCAGCTGCTGGGACCTACCTGCATTTCTGGTGGGAATGTGAGAGGATCCGCCCCTTCTGGACCCAGGTATTTGACTGTTATAATAAGACTTATTGTGAATCGCTGGTCCCCTCCCCTAAGATTGCCCTCCTTTCTGTACTTCCTGGCTCGATAACATCGCAGAAGCGGAGTCTCCTCCGCTTTTTTATGTCCTTAGCGAGGCAGCTTATACCTTCCTACTGGAAGTCGACCTCTACTCCCCCACTATCTCACTGGGTTTCGATTATGAATGAGACTATGCGAATGGAGGAAATGCTGGCTCTTGACAATGATACCTATGATAAATACAGACAGCTGTGGCTCATCTGGCTCGATTTCTCTTCCACGGATACCCTGACTAGCATGTTGTCCCCTTCGGCGTGATTGTCACCACATTTCCTTTCGCGCTCCTGGGTCTCTCCCCCCACGCCTACTCTATTTTACCTTTTCCCACTGTCTTGTCCTTTTCCCGGCCCACGCCCTCCTTTTGATGCTCCCCCTCTCCTCCACCCTGACCTGTCCCTTCCCCTTTCCTCCATCGCATTCCCCCGTCTCTCCCCTTCTTTCCCCCCGCATCTCCCTGTTTTCGCCCCTGTCCCCTCATCTTCTCAATGTCTTTCTTTCTAATTTTACTATATCTCCAGCTCTGTCTGTCCTTACCTTTCCTTTTCTTCTGGTTTTTCTTTTATTGTGTTATTATTTCTATATTATTGGTTACTGTTACAGTTCTACCAAGAGGAAGAGCCCCTAACGTTTGCACATGCTTTTAGTTTGCAGTTCCGGTTGTGAAAGCTCATTTTGATATGTGTTGTGGGGGAGAGAGTTCTGCTGTGGGCGATAGCCGTCAGGCTGACTCCCCCCCCCCCCCAGATTATACTTCTAAATGTGTGTAGACTGTACCGCCTCTTGTTAATCGTCTTTTTTTTATGTTTTGTATTATCTAAACACCAATAAATATATTTTCAACTCTAAAATGCCCGGCCCTTTTTTTTGTCCCAGTCTGGGCCTGATGGGAGGGGTTATATAGGGAGGAAACTTCCTGTCTAAGTGATTACACCAGTGTCCAGCACAGTATAACCCACTTAGTATTTACTAGACTCTGTGTCCCGTGATGTACGATAAAGAAAATTGTCTGAACGTATCGGTCAGACGGCCATCTTCTCCACCGCTCCTTCTTTGACTGACCGAAGCCTCAGCAACATGTTGTCCAGGACCAGGATTTTGTAACCTCCCAGTCTCTGGGAACGCATTGCACAGACCGTTCTGCAAGGCCTCCCAAAGATGTTTCATCCTTTGCTCCCTCTGCGACGGCAAGATAAGGTCCGCAGCCTTACCCTTGTAAAGTGGATCAATGAGGGTTGCCAGCCAGATAATGATACTATGACGACATATCACTCAGGACGACATGATCCACAGCCACCTCCTCCCAGCCATGTACAAGTCCATGGGTTTCTTGGGACTGTAATTGATCCCTTGAAGACTGCTGCTAATGCTGAGTGCTAGGCTCCACCTCCATGATGACACAATCCTCCTCCTCCTCGCCCTCTTCCCGTGTGATAGGGAAGGAAGTCCTCCTCTTCTTCCCTCTGCTTTGCCTCAAGTGCCCTGTCCATTATTTCACGCAGCGTGTGCTCCAACAGGTGGATAAGATAAGAGGGACAGTGTTACCATACCTTCCAACCGTCCCGGATTTCGCGGGATTGCTCAACAACTCCGAGCCTTGGAACCCCCCCTCTCAACAACTTTGATCTACGGACCCCCCCCCCCCCCCCGCCTCATTTATGCTCATTTGTGCATGCATCCCTGATCATGGCCCATTGGTGTGGGGAAAAAAAACAAGTTCCCCTGTTCCCTTGGTGCCATATTGTCATTGATGGCCCTCTGCTGTGTGTGCAGCTGCTTTCCACCTGGTGGGAATGTCACAGATTAGGCAGTTCTTAGGCAGGTTTTATTCCTTTTGAAGGTCAGCCAGCACTAGCATTATATGACTGGCGGAAAT
Source organism: Rana kukunoris (assembly GCA_029574335.1). Classification (NCBI taxonomy): domain Eukaryota; kingdom Metazoa; phylum Chordata; class Amphibia; order Anura; family Ranidae; genus Rana; species Rana kukunoris. The sequence goes on along the minus strand of CM056059.1, from coordinate 47,060,586 downwards.
GCACACAGAGTTTCCTGGGCTGCTTCAAGACATCCTGTATTCCCGGGTACCTCCCCAAGAACCGCTGCACCACCAAGTTAAGGACGTAAGCTAAACAGGGCACATGGGTCAGTTGCCCCTGTCGGAGGGCGGACAAGAGGTTGGTGACACTGTTGCAAACCACCATTCCTGGCTTAAGCTGGCATGGCGTCAACCACCTCTGAGCCTGCCCCTGCATAGCTGACAGAACCTCTGCCCCAGTGTGGCTCTTTTCCCCCAAGCATACCAGCTCAAGCACCGCATGGCATCTTTTTGCCTGCGTACTTACGTAGCCCCTTTAAAACGCCTACGGAGCACCGCTGGATGGAGGAAGAAGAAGAGGAGGGGGTGGAGGAGAGAAGTGTGTCAGAATAACCAGTAGTAACATTTCCAACACTACTGTACCTTGTCCTGCATCCTTCCCAGCTGCCAGCAGAGTCACCCAATGCGCCTTGAAAGATAGGTAACATCCCTGCTAATGCCTGCTGGACCATGAGTCAGCAGTAATATGCACCTTACTGCTGATCGCCCTGTCCAGCGAGGCATGGACATTGCCTTCCACATGCCGATAGAGAGCCAAAATCGCCTTCCGTGAGAAAAAGTGGCATTTGGGAACCTGTGACTGAGGTACTGCACATTCCACAAACTCACAGAAGGGGGCAGAGTCTACCAACTGAAAAGGCAGTTGAAGTGATAGCAATTTAGCCAAGCTAGCATTCAACCGCTGGGCATGTGGATGGCTGGGAGCGAACTTCTTTCAGCGTGCAGCAGCTGGGGCAGGGAATTTTGCCTGGTACAATCTGACGTTGGTGTACCAATAGCAGATTGCTCGCAAGTACTTGGCTGTGACACACCTAATTCTGCACCTTCATTCCTCTCAGTGCAAGTTTCAGAGAGGACTGAATGTATAGTGGGGTTGGAGATCCCAGCTGATGAGGAGCAAGGAGAAGTCTGCTTTGATCTTTGGTGTGGGTATTTTAGGTACGCTTGCCAACGAACTGCATGGCAGGTCGACATATGTCTGGTCAAGCATGTGGTGCCTAAGCGGGTGATGTTTTGGACACACGAGATACGCTTGAGACATATGTTGCAAATAGCAGCGGTGTGAAAAAAGGCCCACACCAAAGAACTTTTGGAATAACGCAGAGAGACAGCAGCGCCCTGCACATGCGGAGATCTGCGGTGTGATGCAGTTGGTGTGCTGCCCTTAAGCTGGCCCCTGGAGGGCATCCTGCCTCATTGGAGATGTGCCTCCTCCTCTCTCCTATCAGGCACCCATGTGGAGTCAGTTACCTCATCATCCCCTCCCTCCTCATCACTGGAGCAAACCAGGCAGTATGCTGCAGCTGGGAGAACATGTCTGTCAGATTGCTGTCATTCTTGGGCACCCCCTCTCTCTGGGCTCACGTTACTGCACTTTGAAGGCTACGATGGTTACCAGCTAGAGCTGGTAACCATCGTAGCCTTCAAAACGCTGCACATCCTCCTGCAGCATGTACCCAACACTGTGGTCAAACAGTTCGGGGGACTCCTCAGGAGGACATGATGGGGCTAGGGAAGGAGTGACTGATGCCATTGAGACAGGGGAAGAGGCCACATTGGCAGCTGCTTTGCCAGACAAAGTACCCTGAGCCTGGGTGAGAGAGGATGAGGAGGACGGCTTGGTCATCCACTCTACCAAGTCTTCGGCATGTTGCGGCTCAACACAGCCAGCTGCCGAAAAAAATGACAAGCGTGTCCCATGGCCACTTGCTAAAGAGGATGCACCGTGTCCACAACCAGCACTGTTGCCTCTAGATGCAGAGCCTGCTTGCCCTCTTTTATCGGTTTGTGACTGTCTGCCTCTCCTTGTTGTCCTTCCAGACATACTAATGGCCTGCAGGGAGATGTAGCTGCACAAAGCTGGGATGTATATATATATATATACTGATTATACTGCAGCTAGCAGAATAAACTGTCTGCCTGTAGTATTATTAGTAAGAGAAGACCAGCAATTGTCTTCAGTTGGCTTTAGTTGCACACTGTGCAAAGAACACAGTACGCTAAGTGAAAATACTTGCAGCTCCCTGCCTGAGGTATTAGTATGTGAAGTTGTGAACACCAGCAATTTGTATTCAGGTAGCTTTAGGTGCACACTGTGCAAAATACAGAGTACACTAACTGAGAATACTTGCAGCTCCCTGCCTGTGGTATTAGTATGAGAACACCAGCAGTTGTATTCAGGTAGCTTTAGGTTCACACCGTGCAAAGGACACAGTACATTAAGTGAAAATACTGCAGCTAGCACAATCACCTGCCTGCCTGTCAGTATTTTAGGAAGAGAATACAGGAACGGATCTAGCTAAACTGAATACAGTGTATAAATATATATACAACACCTGGGATGCATATATATCCTCTACACACTGTAACTGCAGTTAACTGACTCGCCTGCCTGCTCTATCTAAATCAAATGAAATGATGTTGTCTCTCTCTGTCTTTCACCACCGCCACAACACACTACACAAGGCCACCACGCAGGCGGCCTTATATAGTGTGGGGTGTGTACTAAGCCCCCTGAGACATAATTGGCCAAACCCACCCTGGATTTGGCCAATTATGACTCTTTTTGCTTACGGCGCTGTGATTGGCCAAACATGTGGGTCATAGTGCACGCTTGGCTATTCATCAGCCAGCAATGCACTGCGAATTATGGGCCATGACACGCCACTCGAATTTGGCGCGAACAGTCCATAATGTTCTTAATTCGGTGAACGGCCGAACAGACGATGTTCGAGTCGAACATGGGTTCGACTCGAACTCGAAGCCCATCCCTAACAGACACACTTCTGTATGGGAGTTCTAGATCTGATTAGTGGCAACCTAATCCAAATCTTCTCATGCAGCTGTGTAGCAAAGGGTAATTTCTAATACTTATCTGTATCTATATGTTGTATTTCTCACTGCAATCAGCCAGCAATAAATCATTAACGCAATGATCTATTGCTGCAGAGAGGAGCTGTAAAGTGCTGTAACAGCTTTATCCCAGCTACCCTACTCAAAGAATGTGCTGTGATGTCATATCCCTTCCAATGGAAACACATTGCAGAAGCATAGTGTTAACAGCGATCTGCTACATGTGCTCCTATAAAGCGCTATTTAACAAAACCTGAAGCCCAGGAGCTGGTCTTTTCAGCCAGCGGTTCAAACATCCGAAGCTGCTAGAACTCTCCAGAATTGAGTCTGGGTGCCATTTTAAAATAACACTGAGACAAACAGCCACTATCCCCATGCCATTTTAAAACAGTGCCAGGGCTTAGGTAATTAAGTGTTGTGGAACTCATGCATGACAGGAACAGGTGAAAAAAGCAGCTTCCCTTCTGAGCACAATTTTTTATTGTGGGCAGCATGGGGGCATATTGACTAGCAATTATGTTTTGTAGCAGCAGTGGAGTCCTTGGTTGGACTGTTGGACTCTGATCCATCCTGGACAGGACACCTTACAGAAAAAAGAGGAAGAAGTGTCAGTATCAGGGGCGGACTGACCATTGAGTCACTCGAGCACTGCCCGAGGCCTCCATCCCACTAGGGGGCCCCATCAGGGTTGCCAGGCTTAGTAAAACCAGGGACAGTATGTAAATATCTGTGTTTTTTTTTTTTACATCTGTCCCTGATATGTCTGAAACTGACATGCTTTTGATGTGAAAATCCAGAGATTTTAGCTGCCCGGCCTCTGCACTGCCTCCTTGTGTGGTAGCCATCTGTAAGACTGGGGGCCCCGTAATCTTCTATTGCCCGGGGGCCCCATGAGTTGTCAGTCCACCCCTGGTCAGTATTTCAAACTCCAAAGTGCTACACACAGGTTGTGTGGGCATTGACAGCTAATCATGGTGAGGGTGTAGGGAGTTAGGCCTCGTACACACAATCAAATCTGTCTGCTGGAAACGGTCTGCTAGACCGTCCCAGCAGACAGATTCGATCGTGTGTACGGGCGAGCCGACGGATTTGGCCACCCGACAGATTTCAAAGCATGCTTTGAAATCTATCGGGTGGGAACCCATCCGCCCGACATGTCTGCTGGTTAGTACACTTACCAGCAGACATGTCGTCTCGCACCGGCGCCGAATGGATTCGGCGCATGCGCGGAAGTGTTTTACTTCCTGGTGCGGTGACGTGGCGGCGTCAACGTCACCGCCACGTCACCGACACGTCAGCGCGCCGTCTGCTGGCGGGGATTTTGGTTTGCTCGTGTGTACACGCGAGCAAACCAAAATCCCAGCAGACAGATTTGTTCAAATCTGTCGGACAGACAGATTTGAACAAATCTATTGCCTCGTGTGTACGAGGCCTTAGTTCACCTTTTTTTTTTTTTAAGTGAACTATCCCTTTAAAGAGTAAAATAGCTGCAGAACAATTACATAGGATTTATGCAATGTCGTTTTGTTTGCTAGTGCATATCACTTATTTCCACAAGAGAGCAGTACTCTACTACCTTTTTTCCTAATCTATGATATTGTAAAAGCTGAACTATAGTCAGACTGAAAAAGTACACAGTAATTCAGCTCTCTAATCATTAATACATAATCAAATATTAGAAATGTTAGGAGTGTTAGGTTGCAGCCTCTCCTAAGGAGCTTAACGATAGGGGGCTCCTAATAAAAATAGCTGGAGGCAGTTGGTATTTTTTCTGAGTTGAAGATGACTATTTATGTAGCGCCCCTGTACTTCCAAGTACATACACTATTGAAATTTAGTGGGAGAGATGAGAGTGTAAACTTACTGTGATCTCAATTGTGATTATGTTGAGCTCTCTGTTTCAGCTTGGCTGTGCTGTCACTCTGCTGTGTTTGGAGCGTTCTTCCACCCCGAGACAGCAGGTGGCAACAGTGGAAGCTAAGGTTCGGGTGCTCTTTTCCAGCGGCCAATTGGGAGGCTTGGGCCTCGCTGGGCATGCCTGGAGAGGGTACTTATGGGGCAGACGCCATTTTGAGGGGTCTTCTTCTTGTCTTCTGGTTCCTGGTGCGGCACCCACCTTTAGGGTGACCGCACATCACCGCGCCCCGTGCAATATGGCCTACCTATCCGGGGCATGGGTGCTACGCAGAGTTCCTGGTTCCGGAGCCAAGCTGGTCCGGAGCACTTGGAACACAATGGGGACCCTGTGACTCACTGGGTTCCTACCATCGGAGATCCTAAGCCAGTTGTGCTGTTCGGTGGGGAGTCAGTCTGAGGAGAGCCCGGAGGCAGGCAATCCAATAGGGCCTAGACAATCCATCTGGGATCGAGGTACTGTACACTGAGGGATTGTTTCCTCTCTCAGTCAGTACCCTGGTGACATTAAAGGAAGGCTCAGGAAGATCTTCACTCAGGAAGGATACCTTCGTATTACACTCAGGGAAGGCCAGGTGCAGAGGCGCTTTCCTGACGGTCATTTAGAAGAGCCTGTGGCAGAGGCATCCTTCTCAAGTTCGAGCGATACTCTGGCTGCCAGGTTCTGTGAGAGAGGCATGTCCAGGTACGCTATACCCACTCAGGTTGGGGTGGTGCAGAAAGACTAATTATTTGTCGGAAGCAGGATTGCTTCAATATCCAAGGCCTGAGTCTGCTATTTCTCCTCAAACCTTTGTCTATCCTTCCCATCACCTGTTAACTGTTTTTACCCGGCTGGGTAATAAAGAGCACTTATAAAGTGACTTCCTATTTGGCGGACATTCCTTCATTGCTGCTATATTCATCATTCACCCTAGACACTTCACCAGAGCCACGAGATAACCTGCCATCCCAATCTATTCAGCGGCTCCTGCGGGGGTAAGCACTACATGTGGGGGCTTGTCCGGGATTGGCTGTTATCTCAATTTGTCAAGATTTAAGAGTTTTATTTATTTCATCATGGAAAAAGAAACTGTCCGCCATCAAAATGTGCTTGGGAAGGAAGGAGTTAATGTCGCCATTGAACTTGGGCACACGTGCGGTGAGGCCGCGTGCGTCTGTCACGTGCAGAGAAAAGTTTCCAGGTGGGAGGAGCCACCCACCCCTGCGTGTGATGCAGGGTACGTTTGGCGCCAAAGGACAGTGTGTTTGCCCGCCCATGAGAAAAGGTCGTGCCAACATGTCGAAGCCATCCACCTCAATTTCCAGGCTGATACCCCCGATGTCTAACACAGGAGTCCCCGCGATGTCTGCTGCAACTGGAGTCCCCTTGATCAATACTGGGATTCGGATGCAGACCAAAGGGAAGTTCGTGCTATTTTCCAGTGGAGGTGTGGAGGCCCTTGGACTGTCCTGCCCACGTTGCTCGGAGCTGGCTGTTCGGCTCTTGCCCTTTGCCCGGTGCAAAGAGTGCCGAGTTTATCTGTTCCAGGTCGAGCCACCGACCCAAGCTCCCCGGGAGTACAGGGTGGACTGGATTGCTGGGACCGTTACCATGGAGGAAGAGGCCCCATGGCCGGAACCCTCCCCATCCGTGGAGATCGTTGATCCGGAGATTGTGACTGTCTCGTCCATGCTAACCCTGCTAACGGCTACCTCACCAACCAGATCACCAGAGGTAAGCAAAATGGATGAGACTCTGCTGAGAGACTGTGTGGGCAGTGTGTCTAGTATCCAAACCGATGCTGTACCGGAGACTACCCCCACTAATGTGGTCTCTGTATGGCGTGCTATTGCCCCGCACAGGCTTTTCGTGGCTGCGATCAAGGCCTGCCCGTCCGTATACCGGACTTGTCTACTGTTTCGTCCAGACAGTGTAACTATTTGCCCGCCGAGGAATACAATTCCTCCGAGCTGGAGTCCTCGTCTGATGTCGGCGACGATCACTGGTTTGAGCCGGAGTTTCCCGAATCCCAAGGCTATGGAGGGTTTCGGGCCCCTAAATCGCGGAGGAAGAAGAAACGCTCCAGCCGGAGCACACCGAGTGCATTGAGCGCACAAAGTTCAAGTGTCCCGCAGCTAACCTGGGGAGTTGGAGTGCCTAGTCTCCCTGTTCCAGCGCCTACCCCAGTACCTGCTGTCTTGCCTACACTTAAACGGGCACCTGATGCTATCGTGAATCCAGGGTTTGGAGACCCTCGCATGCTGCCCAGACTGGCCGTTTGCATCATGTCTTTATGGGGAGAGTGGCTGCCGATTATGGGTACGAATACCCATATGTACCTCCCTCCCTCTTGTCTGAGCTTGAAAAGTTGATGGAGGGCTGGTACTGGAACGCTGTCAGGGAATTCTTGAATGTCCCAGTCAAAGATCGTGAAACGGAGTATGCCTTTCTCTGTGTAGGCAATCGATTGGAGAGCTGTTTAAAGGAATGGAGCCCTGGCCGATACATTTTCAATGATCGAGTGGTTCTTAAAAGTCCCAGGAGGGTGGATCAACTGTTCTCTATCACCACCATCAACTCCCACGGGGACAAAATTCTTCCACCGGATCCAAGGTTTTACAGATAGGCCTTCGTGCCTTTATTTTCATGCCTGCTGCTGCTTTTGAAGAAGACATAGACAAGGACTGCTACCCCTATCTAGTTTATGTTTTCACGTTCCCGGATCCACATTTTGGTGCTTGTGCAGAACTTCGGGTTGAGTTTTATTCAGTTAGTTAGGATAGGGCCTTGCCGGCTTCTGTACAGCACCAGGAAAAAGTTCAGTGAAGAAGATATTACTTTCTACATTTCACTTCTTCTGCTGATTGTTCTAAAATGAAATGTTGTCCTCTGACGAGAGGGTGCAGTTTTAACTCCAACCTTAGTGATTGTATATAGTATAATTATTCTATGAGAATATTGTTTTTGTTTTGTTTCTTTTCTTACCACTTCAGACTTTACCAGAACTAGAGACTTGCTCGTGGTTTGTTTACTTCATTCGTCTCTACATCGGTTTAGCATCATTTGTGGTTTTCTGATTTTTATTTTCCATTTTATTTTATGAATTTGATTTTATTTACTTTTCTTTTCTGTTTAACTTTTTTTTTCCACGATTGAAAATCACCTGGCCTTTGTTGATCCAATCGGGGCCAGCTTAAGATACATTCTCCAGATTTTTCTCCAGTATTCTTTTATCACGGGCAATCCCACCACACGTCCCTCTTGCCAAACACCCTCACCAACAGTCCGTCGACTGCCCCACTCTGAATTTGCTTATTTTGTCGGGAGTGGCATACCATGCAGTTACACACTTGTAGTTCATCTCAGCGGTCCTTGTGTCTATGGCCGAAGAATGGGTCAAGTTAAAAATTCTTTCAATTGTGGTTTTCTCCCTTGGTACTCCCAACTCCCTTTCCCATTTTTGGATGAATGGGGGCATCTCCAGCTCATCCACCATGAGCAGCAATTTATACATTTTTGAAAAATAATACCCTTTGAGCTCTCTGCTATGCATAGCTGTTCCAGGGGGGTTAGCTCCTCTCCTGATCTCAGGGGTTGGGGTAGCTGCTTAACAAAATGACTAAGCTGGTGATACCGCCACTCATCCAATATCAATAAATCTTCCTTGGATCTTAACTCCTGTAGTGACATAATCTTTCCTTTTTTTATAATATCCCTTAATTGTGCTCTATCTTTTCTAATCCAGTTATCCCCCTACACTTTTTTTTCCAGGTGCAAAATATTCATTTTCTTTTAAGTCTATAAGAGGTGAGTTGTAATCCCTATCAATTTGTTTGTGCAATCTATCCCAAATTCTTAAAGGATCACTAAAGTAAAACATTTTTTTAGCTAAATAGCTTCCTTTACCTTACTGCAGTACTGGTTTCATGTCCTTATTGTTCGTTTTTGCTTTGAAGTTGCTGTAATCCTGCTCTGTTCTCCACACTTACTGCTTGTCTGTTTCCTTATAACCACCATACTGGGAGCTTTCTCATTACTGTGTGTCTAAAACTTCCCAGAACCAATCGGATTCATTTTAAAAACAAAACACTGCCCTGGATTTGTTTGTTTTTGTTCTGTGTGTCTATTTCTACTTTGCAGTAACATGAAGCCAGTTCAAAAGTGAAACTAACCTGCAGGCACATTAGATGATTGATTTTTATCTATTTTTAATCCATTTTGAAAAGGAATCAGTTAACTTTTATGTCTCTATACCCTAAACAGTCATTTCAGCAAAACATTTTTTTTCCTTTAGTGACCCTTTAAAGCACTCAGTGTTAGAACATGCGTATTTGTGTTTAGTGATCTGTACTGCGGAGGGTTCCATATTGTGCTTCGCAATTGTGTCTTAGCTAGTGCATTTTCTATTTTGACCCATCTTTTTTCCTGTTTCTCCTTGGCCCACTCCACCACCCGCGACAGTACCGTGGCATTGTAGTATTTCCTAATATCAGGGACGCCCAATCCTCCTTATTTCTTATTCTACTTTAACACCAAGAGGGAGATCCTATGTTTTTCTTTTTCCACACATAATTCATTAATAAGGTAATTAGGAGCCTAAGATATGGTTGTGGCAGTGTTACTGGAATCATTTGGAATTTATACAATATTTTCGGGACAAGGACCATCTTCAAAATATTGATCCTTCCCATCCAAAAGATAGGTCTATTTATTATTTTTTTTATTTCACTTTTAATTTCATCTAATAAGGGAATATAATTCATTCTATATATATTTTTTATTGATTTAGCTAATTTTATACCCAGGTACTTTAATTCTTTCTGCCAAGAGAAGTTAAACTTTTCCTTCAGACGGCTTTCTTCGTTTTTGTTGATATTTACATTTAATATCTCCGTCTTGATTACATTCATTTTAAAATTTGAGATTTCTCCATACTGTTTAAGGCTTTTAAGTAGATTAGGTAAAATAATTCTGGGATTGGTGATATAAAATAGTATATCGTCCACAAAGGCTGAAAGTTTATGCTCCTCCTCTTCCACCTAAACGCCCGAAATGTCCGGGTTATTTCGGACTGTAGCAAGAAGGGGCTCTAACAACAGGACAAAGAGGAGCGGAGGAAGGGGACATCCCTGTCTCGTCCCGTTCTTCATCTCAAAAGATGAGGATAGCGTGCCGTTGAATTTGATCTTTGCATGGGGGTGATGATATAAGGTTTTTATCCACCAAGTCATCCTGGGTCCTATACCTACTGTTTCCAGTGTTTGCATCATGAACCCCCAGTCTACCCTGTCAAACGCTTTCTCCGCGTCCACTGACAGGAATAGACCGGGGGATCCGTTTTCTTTTACTTGTTGTAGAAGGAGTAGGGCTCTCACCCCAATATCCCTCTCTTCCCTTCCAGGGATGTAGCCTACCTGGTCCGGGTGGACCAACAAAGTCATTACCCCTTTTATTCGTTCTGCTAAGATTTTTGCGTAAAGCTTTGTGTCCGCGTTCAGTAATGATATAGGCCTATATCCGGAAACAAATCGTGTTGTCTTTTCCCTCCTTTGCGATGACTGTAATAGTGGCTGTCAGGCCTTCCCTGCTCATTTCATATTCTGATCCTAGCCCATTTAAAAATTGGCAGAGTCTAGGGGTCAGTATATTACTAAACTGTGAACCCGTCTGGTCCTGGGCTTTTCCCTTTTGCTGAGTTTTTCAGTGCTCTACTCATTTCTTCTTCCGTTATCGGCTTGTCTATATTTAAACTTTTAGTCTCATACATTTTTGGCATATTAGCTTTTACTAATAATACCCTAATTTTAGCCTCTTTCTCCCCTGGCCTCCATCTCTTCTGTTCCATTGCGTATAGTCCCTCATAGTATTCTCTGAATGTTTCTGCTATGTCCCTTGTTGCGTAGACCATATATCTGTTTTTTTTTTTCAATATAATTCCTAGTTTTCTTCTTTTGTACCATTTTTGCTAGATGTTTACTAGATTTATTTCCCCAGATATACCTCTCTCTAGCAATACAATTTAATGTTTTTTTGTCTCTTGCCCTAACAGTTCTTTGAGCTCATCTCTTTTTAAAACTAAATGATATATTTCTTGATTTTGTCCCTGTTTTTTATGTTCTTGCTCCATTTTAAATATTTAATCGATTAACATATTTAGTTTCCTTCCTCTTTCTTTTTTTTCCCTAACTTCCTCCATAATCAAGATTTCTCTTATGTAGGCTTTGTGTGCATCCCATAGTGTGGCCCTAGATATCCCTTCCGTATCATTCTCCTGGAAATATTGCTCCAATTCCTTTCTTATCCTCTCTAGTCCTTCCTCTTCCCCCAGTAGATTTTCATCAAGTCGCCAGATTGGTGGTTGATTTTGCTGTTCAGGTGTTCTGATTTTCATCGTTATGGGAGCGTGGTCTGAGATTGTCGTGATCTCTATACTTGTTTCAGCTACCATCTCCAACAATCTGTGATCTACTAGGATATAATCAATCCTTGAATATGTCCCGTGTACAGGGGAGAAAAAAGGTGTAGTCCTGAACTTTTGGATGTAATATCCGCCATATATCCACCATTTGGTTATGGTGCATTTTTTGCTTTATTTTTTTCAGGTGACACCTGTTCGTCCCCTGTACCCGGGACGTACTATCTATTGTCGGGTTCATGCTAAAATTAAAATCTTCCATCATTATCACGTATCCTGTAGCAAAATCTTTCAATTTTCCCATAACTTCCATAACATATTTAATGGGGTTCGAATTGGGGGCATATATATTCACCAAAGTGCATTCTATGTTTCCCAATTTGCCTTTTAGGGAGAGATATCTTCCCTCCGCATCAGTCAGCCTGGCTTCCAATGTGAATCGCATCTCTCTCGAGAATCCTATTGCCACTCCTCTTGCTCGCTTTGAGATAGTATCTCCGTAGAACCAGGTTGGGTACTTAGGGGAGTAGAGCTTAACGTTAAACTCCAGAGTCAGATGAGTCTCCTGCAAAAAACTACATCTGCCCTATACTGCTTTATATCTCTTAGAACCTTATGTCTTTTTTTAGGGGAATATTTAGGCCTCTTACATTATAGGACAGGAACTTTATTTCTGTCATTACTTTTTTCTTGTTTTCTTTTTTTGATCTAACTGCCTTTGCATTTTCCCTTTTTTCTTTATGTAGTCGTCGAGATGCCCCCCCCCCCCTGAAAAAAACCCTCCCCCTTCCCCATCCCCCCTCCCTTCCCCCCCTGGCCCAAACCTGGCCCTAGAGCCCCTGATGGCCTCCTCCTCTTCCTCACCACCGTCTCTCTCATGTCCAGGTGGTGCTCTTACCACACCACCACTGCCCCTCCCCCCGCAATTATAGGCAGGGGAGGGGGGGCAAAGGCCACAAACCCCCGCTCCCCAGTGCCCTCCCCTCACCCTTCTCCCCCCTCTCCCCTCAGGTCTAAGGACTGGTTTTATTAGATCTAGCTTGACCAAGTATTGTTTTACGTATTCCAGCCAGGTAGTTCTGGTATCGTCAAGTCGAATTTATGACAGAATCCTGCTAATCTTCGGGGAATCTAAGTCTAGCCGATCCTACCTCTTTTAGGCTTATAAGACATGCAGGGAACCCCCATTGGTATTTTACATTTTGTGTCCGCATCAGTTCCAGGAGGGGTTACAAATGTCTTCTCCTTGTTAAAGTTTCTATCGCTAGATCAGTGAAAATTTGTAGCTCAGTCTCTTTATATCTAATGGGTGGTTTCCCCCTCAATCTTGACCATATTTCTGCTTTGTCCTGTGACAGGAAGTCAGGTAAATCTGTGGGTGTTGTCACAGACGGGAGATACATTTCTGCCTTGTTTAGACAATTCACCAATTACTATTAGGTGTCGGCTGCAGAAATAGCCAGAAAGGTTTAAGAGCGTTGGGAAGCTTCAGCTGTTCAGAATGAGGCAATTAAGGCCTATATAAGTTATCCAGAGGATGACTACTGATTGCTGCATCCTGAGGCTTTTGGAGTTTAGGAGAGCAGTGAGCTGAGAAAGACTTCTGAAGAGGTGAGGTGGTGTTGATTTTTCTGTGTGATAAAAATCAAAAATATTATTGTTTTTCTGCTGTATGACCAGCAGTGTCTGCCCGGCAGTGGGCTGTGCCAGACTCCATAGATAGGTTCCTGTGTGGTGAAGGTAGACGCCCCAAGTGGCCAGGGTTTATTTTATGTTTTTTTTTTTTATTTATGCTGTTTGGATGCTTGCACTTGTTTCCAGCAATATGGAAGAATAAACCATAATCTTTGTTTTCAACCGTCCTCGGCTGTGTATAGTTCAGTGTGTAGTGAACCCACCCAGGGGGTCACACACACCCGCTACCGAGCTAACCCCTTACACATGGTGGAGAATGCGGGGAGTTAAAGTAACCCCAAAATGGAGGAGATACTGAAACAGCTGGCTATAGCAAATGCAAATCAACAGCAGACATATGCAGGTTTGCAGCGGAGCCTTGCAGCTCAACAACAGGCTCACCAAGAGAGCATTGCAGCTCAACAACAGGCTCACAAAGACAGCATTGCAGGCTTGGAACAGAGACACTAGCAGCAAATGGAGGCCATTGTGAAACAGCTTCAGGCCAGTAACATATCGACTTTTCGGGTAAGCCACTTATTGCCAAAGATGACTGCAGATGATGACCCTGAGATGATTCTGACCACGTTTGAGAGAACAGCGGAAAAAGAGAGTTGGCCTAAAGAACAGTGGGCTGGACTAGTGCCCCCCTACTATCTGGAGAATATTTTGATTTGGAGCTTGTAGATGCAAAAAACTATGATCGGTTAAAAGAGGAAATATTGGCACGTTTTGGTGTAACCCTGGATGTCCGTGCTCAGCGGGTCCACAATTGAGTTATCAGCTGAGGAAGCCACCTCGGTCGCAGATGTATGACCTCATCCATTTGGCTAGGAAATGGCTGCAGCCAGACACTCTGTCCGGACCAAAAGTTTTGGAGCGAGTAGTCATGGACAAATTTCTTAGGTCTCTTCCTAACACTCTGCAGAAATGGGTAAGCCATGGTGGTCCAAAAACCGCAGACAAACTAGTAGACCTGGTCGAAAGGTACCTAACAACAGATAATTTGTCCTCTTCCCCCAGAGATGCACAGTCTTTCCACCCCAAGACCAGACCCTCCCCACCTATAGGTAAGACTGCATTAAGGGATGGGGGTGGAGAGAGGGACCAAAGAGCAACTAGAGGTATTATCGGGACTACTGCTAATGTTTGGTGAGATCGGCCTGGAAGACCCATCCCACAGGAGAAGACCAGAAGGTTGATTTGTTACCGTTGCCGGGAAGAGGGACATGTAGCAGCGGTTTGCCCAGTGGGTGATGAACCCATGCAGTGTGACTTTATGACAGAGAGACGACAGTCCCTTTTTGCAACCACATGCACTGCAGTAAAGGGGAATGAGAAACCTTTATGTAGAATGTGCTTAGATGGTAAAGATGTTGTGGTATTGTTGGATTCAGGTAGCATGGTCACCTTAGTGAAAAGTGATCTAGTGGTGGGAAAAACCTTACATCCTTGGAAAATGGCTGTAGTTTGTGTACATGGGGACACTCGAGAATATCCGGTGACTACGGTTTCCTTTGAAACCTCCCTCGGTAACTTGTGTCACCAAGTTGATTTAGTTCCCAAACTGCCACATGACGCCATTGTGGGAAGGGATTTCCCAAAGTTCTGGGAACTCTGGGATTGCCCAGATTCCCTAGTAGGTGGTTCTTCTGAGCCTGAAACATCTACTCCAGAGTCCTCTAACTGTGAGGATTCTCCTGAGTTTCCGTTCTCAGTCTTAGCAGGGGAAACACCAGTCCCTAGGGAGGAGCCTGCTACCTCAGAAGAAGAACAGCGGCCGATAGGGTTTGATGACCTCAAAGGTGCACAGAGAAAATGTTGTCACTGAGCAATTGAGGGACCCCACATTGCTAAGAGCCCGGGAGAATGTAGTGAAGATAGATGGGGAGTTAGTTAACCCTGACGAGAGGGTTGCCCTCCCTTACTTCATTATTGAAAGGGACCTGTTATATCGAGTGTCACAGGGGATAGAGGACACCATTGAGCAACTGGTAGTGCCTAAACCGTACCGCAAGATGGTTTTGGAACTGGCCCATGGGCAGGGGGTCACACACACCCGCTACCGAGCTAACCCCTTACAGTCCTCATAATGCCTGAACCTTACTATTACATCTCTCGGCCAGGCTCCTTCTGTATTTTTAATTCTTCCCACACAGTGTACCCGGATTTGGAGGGACAGTTCATCCTCAGGTTTGTCCAGAAGGGGATTGAAAATAAAATTCATTATTTTTTGTTGCATTAAATTGACTTGGTCCTTTAGTTTGCTTAGTTTCTGGTCCTGTTCTTCTATTTTTTTTTCCCTCTCTTCAACCCTTTCCAAGATTCCCCCTATATCCATTCTTAGTCGGTTTATTTCTGTTTTTATAGCATTTTCCAACCTCATTAGCATCTCGTTCATTTCCCCCTTTGTTGGAATTTGCGTTTCCGTTCTGTGCTCTTCTGATCTGCTAGGCTCTTGTTCACTTTCTATTGTTGTTTCCCCCTTTGAGTGGTCCAGTCCTCCTTCCCCCTTTTTGGTCTCAGTCTTTTTGTCAGCTTTCTTGACAGTCCCTGGGGCGCACGCTGCCCAGCTCGGCCTAGTTCACACTCGTTCACCGATTATAGAGTTTTTCATGGGTTGGATAGTACCGTCCTGTTTTGTATGTATGTTTTTATAGCTTTTTAAAATAAATCTATCAATCGGAATTATGCTATGGGAGCCCATCTCTCTTTTTTTATGAGAATCCATTGCTGTGATAGCACAGTATAGAATATTGATTGCCCCTGATCCAGTGACTGTACCAGTTAGCAACTTGGAAATCCTGTGGTCTGCAGGAAGGACGAGCTAAATGACCTACCTAGCTGGGAGCTAGCTGCATAACCGGTCTAAACAATCTACCCCTGCAGGGGTGATAGGAGGTGGTGAGCCAAGAGTCACTTGATGTCCTTCACTACAGCAAGCACAAAGTCCCTTTGGAAATTCTGCCCCAGTCACATGAATATAGTGTGATACTACCTCTTTATGGACAGTGTTGCTTTTATTACGGAAAATATCTTTTTTCACATATTTGTTTTTATATATATATACATGTGTAGCACTACCACCGAAGGAGCTGCTGGTTTGATTTGGGTGGAACGTTACCTCTGTCTTCTCGCCATCTAGGGTACTGGATGAGAGCTGTAATAAAGTCAATGTCCACACGGCAGGTGTCTTTTCTGTGCTTTTATTACCCAGCCGGGTAAAATCGATAGAAGTAGAAGTAGGTGAATTGATAGAAGAAACAGAAATGACGGACTTCAGCGTTAACTGGTGTGGAAACAGTCCTGCTTTCAATAATAAACCTCTTCGCCACTCTAGCCAGAGTGGGTACAGTGCCCTGCCCTGCTTACCAGACGTCCTTGTTAGGCTCCACCTCCATGCTGACACAATCCTCCTCCTCTTTGCCCTCTTCCTGTGTGATAGGCGGGCCAGCAGGAACACTGTCTGGGTAAAGGGGGCCTTGAGAAGTAAGGAAGTCCTCCTCTTCCTCCCTCTGTTCTGCCTCAAGTGCCCTGTTCATTATTCCATGCAGCGTGTGCTTCAACAGGTGGATAAGAGGGACAGTGTTACTGATGCATGCACTGTCACTGCTCACCATTCCCGTGGCCTCCTAAAATGGTGACCGGACAGTGCATGTATCCCTGATCATGGCCCACTGGTGTGGGGGGAAAAAAAACAAGCTCCCTTGACCCTGTCCTGGTGCCATATTGGCACAGATACTCATTGATAGCCCTCTGCTGTGTGTAAAGCTGCTGCAGCATGGCCAACTTAGAGTTCCACCTGGTGGGCATGTCACAGATTAGGCGGTTCTTGGGACAGGTTTTATTCCTTTTGGAGGTCAGCCAGCCGAGCACTGGCATTATATGACTGGCGGATATGCACACAGAGTTTCCTGGCCTGCTTCAGGACATCCTGTAAGCCTGGGTACCTGCCCAAGAACCGATGCACCACCAAGTTAAGGACGTAAGCTAAACAGGGCACATGGGTCAGTTGTCCCTGTCGGAGGGCGGAGAGGAGGTTGGTGCCATTGTCGCAAACCACCATTCCTGGCTTAAGCTGGGGTGGCGTCAACCACCTCTGAGCCTGCCCCTGCAGAGCTGACAGAACCTCTGCCCCAGTGTGGCTCCTGTCCCCCAAGAATACCAGCTCAAGCATCTTTTTGCCTGCGTACTTGTGTAGTCCCTAGAACGCCTACAGAGCACCGCTGGTTCCGAGGACAAAGCACAGGAAGAGACCATGGAGGAGGAAGAAGAAGAGGAGGGGGTGGAGGAGAGAGGTGTGTCAGAATAACCAGTAGTAGCATTTTGAAGGCGTGGTGGTGGAACAACCTCCAACACTACTGTACCTTGTCCTGTCCTGTACCAGCTGCCAGCAGAGTCACCCAATGTGCCGTGAAAGATAGGTAACGTCAAAATGCACCTTACCACTGACCGCCCTGTCTAGCGAGGCATGGACATTGCCTTCCACATGCCGGTAGAGAGCCAAAATCGCCTTCCGTGAGGAAAAGTGGCGTGTGGAAACCTGCCATGGAGGTACCGCACATTCCACAAACTCACGGAAGGGGGCAGAGTCTACCAACTGAAAAGGCAGCAGTTGAAGTGATAGCAATTTAGCCAAGCTAGCATTCAACCGCTGGGCATGTGGATGGCTGGGAGCGAACTTCTTTCAGCGCTGCAAAAGCTGGGGCAGGGAATTTTGCCTGGTACAATCTTACGTCAGTGTACCGATAGCAGATTGCCCGCAAGTACTTGGCTGTGACACACCTAATTCTGCACCTTCATTCCTCTCAGGACAGGTTTCAGAGAGGACTGGACGTATAGCAGGGTTTGAGATCCCAGTTGATGAGGTGCAAGGAGAAGTCCGCTTTGTTCTTTGGTGTGGGTATTTTAGGTATGCTTGCCAACTATGCAAATAGAGGGTGCAATCAGCGCAAAAATATGTATGATCAACGTGATTAATATAGCATAAAAAATATAAATAAGTAAATAAATAAATAAAGTGAAAATATGTATCACTACAAATTAATCCATAGAAAAGATGCAGAAACCAAACAGTTAATGTATCTAGGGAATGCAAGCTAAGCACAAAAAGGACCTTCACACAAATCCCAAGTAGTACAAAATATATATATATATATAGTGCAGCGCAAACCATGTAAAATATAGAATATAATAGGAATATAATAAGAAAATTGGTAAAGTCCAAACAATTCGTGACAAAAGGAGAAAAACTTCTGTAGAACATTCAGTGAGATGAATGATTGAATGAAAATCTTCACCACGTGAGAGAAAGCTAGGGTAGCAGGTATTGAAACTTATCCCTCCACCAGTGTAGATGGCTACTCTCACCTTAGGTTAAGACCACTGGGTTAGCAGATGGTCATTAGAGCATTAGGAAAACAGGATGTGAAGTAGGTCTCCTATTGATGGTCTCAGCATGGATACCGGAGCAAGGGGACATGGAAGAAAAAACAACCATCTAAGAGCTTCCGCTTGACCACCCTGCTGAGGAAGTGTTTTCACGCAACGCGTCCAGGAGGGGGCCTACAGAGCCTACACGTCGCTCGGTGTCATTCCTGGTGAACTCCGTGAGCTGTGTTACTTATATGTACATGCCTGTTTACATCTGAAGAAATGTGAGTAGCCTGTCAAATGCCTATTTGATTAAAGCAGTGATCAAGCGGAAGCCCTTAGATGGTTGTTTTTTCTTCCATGTCCCCTTGCTCCGGTATCCACGCTGAGACCATCAATAGGAGACCTACTTCACATCCTGTTTTCCTAATGCTCTAATGACCATCTGCTAACCCAGTGGTCTTAACCTAAGGTGAGAGTAGCCATCTACACTGGTGGAGGGATAAGTTTCAATACCTGCTACCCTAGCTTTCTCTCACGTGGTGAAGATTTTCATTCAATCATTCATCTCACTGAATGTTCTACAGAAGTTTTTCTCCTTTTGTCACGAATTGTTTGGACTTTACCAATTTTCTTATTATATTCCTATTATATTCTATATTTTACATGGTTTGCGCTGCACTATATATATATATTTTGTAATGCTTGCCAACTAACTGCATGGCAGGTCGACATATGTCTGGTCAAGCATGTGGTGCCCAAGTACGTGATATTTTGCCATGCGAGATACGCTTGAGACATATGTTGCAAATAGCAGCGGTGTGATCTGATGCACTCGGCTCAAAAAAGGCCCACACCAAAGAACTTCTGGAATAACGTGAAGAGACAGCAGCGCCCTGCACATGAGGAGTTCTGCAGTGTGATGCAGTCGGTGTGCTGCCCTTAATCTCGTCCCTGGAGGGCATCCTGCCTCATTGAAGATGTGCCTCCTCCACTCTCATATCAGGCACCCACATGGAGTCAGTGACCTCATCATCACCTCCCTCCTTATCACTGGAGCAAACCAGGCAGTATGCTGCAGCTGGGGGAACATGACTGCCATATTGCCATCCTTCTTGGGCACCCCCTCTCTCTGGGCTCACGTTACTGCCTTCCTCTAGCTGGTTACCATCATCAGAGCCTTCAAAACGCTGCGCATCCTCCTGCAGCATGTACCAAACACTGTGGTCAAACAGTTCGGGGGTTTTCTCAGGAGGACACGATGGAGCTAGGGAAGGAGTGACTGATGCCATTAAGGTGAGGGAAGAGGCCACATTGGCAGCTGCTTTGCCAGACAAAGTACCCTGAGCCTGGGTGAGAGAGGATGAGGAGGAGGAGGAGGAGGACGGCTTGGTCATCCGCTCTACCAATTCTTCGGCATGTTGCGGCTCAACACAGCCAGCTGCAGAAAAAAAGGACAAGAATGTCCCACGGCCACGTGCCGATGAGGATGCACCATATCCACAACCAGCACTGTTGCCTCTAGATGCAGAGCCTGCTTGCCCTCTTTTATCGGTTTGTGACTGTCTGCCTCTCCTTGTTGTCCTTCCAGACATACTAATGGCCTGCAGGGAGATGTAGCTGCACAAAGCTGGGATGTATATATATACTGATTATACTGCAGCTAGCAAAATAAACTGCCTGCCTGTAGTATTATTAATAAGAGAAGACCAGCAATTATCTTAAGTTGGCTTTAGTTGCACACTGTGCAAAGGACACAGTACACTAACTGACAATACTTGCAGCTCCCTGCCTGTGGTATTAGTATGAGAACACCAACAATTGTATTCAGGTAGCTTTAGGTTCACACTGTGCAAAGGACACCGTACACTAAGTGAAAATACTGCAGCTAGCACAATCACCTGCCTACCTGTCAGTATATTAGGAATAGAATACAGGAACGGATTCTAGCTAAACTGAATACAGTATATAAATATATATACAACACCTATAATGCATATATATCCTCTACACACTGTAACTGCAGCTAACTGACTCGCCTGCCTGCTCTATCTAACTTAAATGAAATTACACTGTCTCTCTCTGTCTTTCACCACCGCCGCAACGCACTACACAAGGTTGCCACGCAGGCGGCCTTATATAGTGTGGGACATGTACTAAGTCCCCTGGCTTTGGCCAATTATGGCTCTCTTTGCTTATGGCACTGTGATTGGCCAAGCATGTGGGTCATAGTGCATGCTTGGCCAATCATCAGCCAGCAATGCACTGCGATGCCGCAGAGATTTATGGGGCGTGACACGCCACTCGAATTTGGCACGAACGGTCCATAATGTTCTTAATTCGGCAGAAAAAAAAGGAGATTGGGACTTTGCATGAAACCGTAAGTTAATGGGAATTAAAGAAAGAAATGAAACAAGCCATTGAAAGTAGTATACATGTATTAAATAGATAAAATATCTACACAGTAAAAACAGGCAGCGTGTACAGTGACACATAGCAAACCCAACGTTTTTTACGTCTTAAAATACAATGTTTAACATTTGACAATGATTTGTACAATTCAAACAGTAAATATGGACACATGAGAACTAAGCAGTACACCACAAATAATGTAACAGAGCTTGTAAAATATAAAGGAGTCATCACATTGATCAGAGTAAAATCCCATTAGCGCATATGGCTACATCTTTGTAAGCCCGACGCGGCGTTTCGTGTATATAAAACACTCCTCAGGGGCAGACGAATTGGGATATCTAGGATAAATGGTAGTCAAGATAATAAACTAACTTTTAGCAAAAAAATTTAAAAAAAGGGTTCTGATTACTTACAAGGTGTGCCATGTAATGATGTGTGTGAAAAAAGTGAGACCAAATAGACTGTCAGTCCCGGGAGCTGAGGCGGCAAAGGGACAGACAACTAACAGCACACAAAGGTCTCATCCCCAGGTACCAGATCGCCATGGATGTCATCGAGTAGAGACCATCCCTGATAATGCCATGTGAAGATCTGTAAGGAATAGGTAAATCCATCAGGATTATTCCATAGTAAAGGGTAGAGAATTAAGGGTTGGCTGGTAGATGACAAGGGTTACCTAGTGGGTGTCCTGAAAGGAACACTGACCAAGGCTAGTGTGTGTATGTACAAAGGCAACCCGGGGAGACACCTATATAGTGTCCCGCATGTGCGTGTGTTTGCCACCAGCGCCACGTACAGTATAAAAGCTAGACAAAGTGGTAGGTGGAGCCGTAGCTGGACGGTCAGGGCCGCTGATAAGCCAGTACAACTGGCCCTGTTGTACGGGGCCCGGCAAGCAGGGGGGCCCGGGCATCCTCGACAAACCTAATTAATGTTATTAAAAAAATTAAAATAATCAACAGCCCTGATCGCTAGTCATCCATCCAACCAGCACAAACCCCCACCCCCCCTGCTTTTTACGTTTTTTTTTTTCTTTGGCTCAGTAGCTTAGTTCAATTCCGTTCGTGAAGTAGGTGGCAGCAGGACGGGACTATTTCCTCTATTTCGGGCACGGAAGAGTATCTGTTCTCTCTCCCGCGCCCGCTCCTCTGCAGAATAAAGTCCCGGCCAGCGTGTTCTTCCCTGGCGCCGGGGAGTGATTCTTCTTCCTCCACTCCTGCCGCTCAGAGAGGAGAAACAGGCAGAGAAGATAAAAAAGCAGCGGCAGAAGCAGAAGGGAAAAAAACAGTGGCAGAAGAAAAAAATAATAATAAATAAATAATATTTTTGTGACACTCCAGCCAGCGAGTCCAGGCAGGCAGTGTCTGTTGTGCCTTGTGTGTAGGGCAGAGAGTGTGAAATACCGCTGTCCCCGGTGCCGGGTTCGCTATTGTTCCTTAACTTGTTGCAAGACGCATAAAGACAATTTGAATCACTATTACTCATGGTAATCACACTACCTGAGTTTACACGTCCATAATCAATTCAATGGTTTCCGTGGATTCAATGTACCATCTATAAGGATATTCCAGGAGTTTCATCTACAACTATATCCTGATTTCCGGATATCGTTTGAAGCCTTATTGATCTGATGAGTATATGCTTAGTCAGATCCTTATCTTCCGGTAAGCCTCTTATGTTTCACTACACTGGTGGCGGATCCTCTAAACACTCACCTTGTTATTTTACTGAGTCACTACTTGGGGTGATTGAAAAGTCTTGGGTCGACAATATGAACTTTTTTTCACAAATTTGGACATTTCATTTGTTATAAGGACTATAGTAATTATTAGCCTTTTTTCTATTTTTATTTTTATTTTAGCGCTACACTTATTCTTTGTTTGTATGTTTTCAAAATTGATCTATTTTGGAGTGTTGGGTGCTTACATTTGTGACATTTGAACAGCGCAGTGATATATATACCACGGTATATACCCTTTTTTCCTGAGTCCAGGCAGGCAGACAGCAGCACTGCACTACAGTCAGGATCAAGGAGGAAGTGAGTCCTGGGGCCAGGATAACAGGTATGCACTTATTTGGGGGGGGATTCAAGATCTACTGTCTGCAGCATCTAAACATGGCATTGTCGGCATGGGTGCCACCTATGCGGCCAATGCCATATTGTGCTAAAGACAGTGACACCCATGACTCTAATGCCATAACGCATGTGCTACCTGCTGACAGTACCACCCATGCGGCCATTACCATATTGCGTTATGTCATTAGTGTCATGGGTGGCATGGCAAGGGTGGCACTGTCTGCAGTATGTTATGGCATTGGCTGCATGGTTGACACTGTCTGCAGGGAGCACATGCGTTATGGCCCATAACGCATGTGCTACTTGCAGACAGTGCTACCCATGCCGCCAATGCCATATCGTGCTGCAGACAGTGCCACCCATGACGCTAATGCCATAACGCATGTGCTACCTGCTGACAGTGCCACCCATGCGGCCAATGCCATATTGCGTTATGTCATTAGCGTCATGGGACTTTGTTTCAAGGCGGGGGTCTGGAAAGGGGCCAAGGGCGGGGCCAGGGGTGTGGCCGAAGGAGGGATCAGGGGTGGAGCTGAAGGGGGGGCCCCATCATGCTGTACGGGGCCCCATGATTTTTATCAGCGGCACTGTGGGCAGTATAGAGCCCTGCCCTGAAATGACACCACACCTATCAGCTGAGTCAGCTAGAACTGGATGGTGTAAGCCTAAGAATTGGCGAAACTAGTAGGGAAGATCTGACCTCTGACATATATTCTCAAATGTTGCTCTACTAAATATTGCTCTACTACTTTGAACCTACATTGTTTTTGTACCTATTGTTTTTTCAAATGTCTTTATTCAATTTTTCTACTTTTATATATATGATTTGTTTGGTCTCTATTTTGGCACCAAAATAATCCCACATCCCCTCAACTTCCTTTATACAGTTATAGACTAGAGTTGCGGGGCATGCCCCCCCAAGAGGTTTTTAAGAACCAGCCTCACCTCATGTCCTCAAAAAAGAGGCTTGTTACTCCAAGCACTACATCACCTAGTGCATCAAAGAGTAATTGTGAGGCCCTGTACACATGACCGAGCTTCTCGGCAGAATCCAGCGAGAAGCTCGCTGGGAGACATATTCTGCCGAGGTTCTCGGTCGTGTGTACACTTCGGACAAGCGTCCCGTCGGAAAGCTCGTCGAGCCAAAAAAGAGAGCACGCTCTCTTTTTCCTCGTTGTTCAATGAGGACTTTGGCTCGACAAGCTTTTCCGACCGCTCATCGGGAACCTCGTCGGGCGGAACGATGGGTTTAGCCCGACGAGGTTCTCGGTCGTGTGTACGGGGCCTCAAAGTTCTGATACTCGAAAGGGGCACAGGGTTTTCTCAAACCTCTTTATTGTTTAGAAACCATACAGGGACACCAGGCCCATTTTGGACCCAAGATCCCTGAAGAAGTAACTAACGATGCAGTCCCTTCGGATGGAGCCTGTCCGCTCAGTAGTAACCTCACTTCAGAGGGGAGACTTTTTAGCCTCCATTGATATAAAAGACGCGTATTTGAACATACCTACATTTTCAGTCTCACCAGAGGTTCCTACATTTTATAGTAGAGTAATGACATTCTCAGTTTGTGGCTCCACCCTTCAGACTGACTACAGCCCCTCGGGTATTTGCAAAGGTCCTAGCACCAGGACTGGGCTTTTTAAGAGCCCATGGGATTCTAGTGCTCCGGGGACCTAGACGACCTCCTGCTCAGAGATCGCTCTAGAACAGAGCATAAATACACACAAGAGTATTCTTGCCACGTAAGGATCTGTGCCCTGAAGTTTCAGGTGCATCAGATAAGGGGCACTAGACAACCCTTCATTTGGCACTGCATGAGCTTTCTACTGAGGATGGTATCTTCTTTTCGAGCAGAAAGAAAAAGAACGGAGGGCGCACCGACCTAGTGTGATACCGTTTGGGTAACTTTTATTAAAATATTAAAATCAATCATTATACTCACAATTTGAGTTTTAAAATAGAGCCTTGAAAGACAGCACAGCAACAGGACACAGCAACACCAGCAGACTATGATAGTCACTTGAGTCTACAATCGATGTTTTCAGAGCTGATGCGTTTCAGGGGCGTACCCCTTTCTTCAGAGCTTGGTGGTCTGTGGTGGTCCCCCACAATGATAGGAGTATATATACCCCCCCACACACATACACAAACACATAGAAGTGGGCATGTGCTGAAAGGTCAGGGTCACCCCTCCCCCATAGGGGGAGGGGTTTACATTGGGCACGCCCCCCCCCACACCCCCCCACACACATTTTCCCCGAAAATTGTCCACACCTCCCATGCTGGTCAACCCACCTGTAGCAGTGTATCAAGTAGTCTCCGCAATGGGGGCCAGCCCTAGTGGGGGATGGGAATCTCCATGTTTACAACGTCAGTCAAATATGCATAGAAACTAGTGAGCCTGCTCGTATGTGCAGGCACAGTGGTCAGAGCAGAATGTAAAAAGGGGGATTGTCAGCCCATTGTTGGAAAATCAAATCGTGCCATTGCACGCCTACCTTCTCTCCTAAGAGGTACCGTTTTTTCACATATGTTGTCCGGTCTGTACTGCTCATGTATGCTGGAGCGCACGCCCGCCAGAGCAGGAAGAATGTGCGCTCCAGCTCCACGGCAGGCTGTAGCCATTGAGCATGCGCACGATTGGCGATGCGCCGCGCGCAACAGACTCCCTGCCACCGTCACCAGTGCGTTCCAGCAATCACAACCAAAAGGCTGGGACGTCACTTCCGCTCAATGCGGCGCTCTTACGGAGGGGGTTTGAGTGTTCGCCCTCTAGTGGTGGGAGGGCGGATGCAGGCAGATGAGCTGGGCAAATATGACACTCTCAGCACATACCCAACCACAAGACAAAGCAACAAAGGGAGCTCCAAAATGAGTATGTATGACAGGCATCCATGAAGCGCGCACATATGCACTCTCAGGCATCTGCGGAGCAAAAACACCGGACTAGTTTAGAATGCATTCCACTATTTAAAACAATTCAAAAATGTGTTTAAAATAACAGCTAAAATCAAAGGAGGAAATATATACTTATGCCTGGGGACGACCATTCGGATGTACCCCATATTAGAACATTAGTCAAATATTGTAGTAATGGTCCAGGACTATATTAAGTTGCAATGTATGCACATGTCGACAAAATACACATACAACTATCCTATGGGGGGAGCCACAGACCATCATGAAATCTACATTATATACAGTGTGCAATTATATTGTTACAGCCTCCCTCCACTCTATTTGGAATTCTTACCAAAGTATCACCCTATGGATCCAATTCGGTCAGCCGCAGGTGGCTCTAAAACCATATACATGTATTAAATTATTTAGTTTCTATTATTTTGTTTCTAAAGCTATAAAGGTTTATTATATATATGTGTATAAATGGGAAAGAACTTATTTGTTGATTTTATTTTATTATATTTTTATATATATATATATATATATATATACATTAGCATTTCCACTACATGGGATGAGGTAATAGTGCAGTGGGGCAGAAGGAACTAGACAGCCTCCTTCAATTGTCAAATCTCATACCCAAATGCCCTTTCTGTAATCAAATACTCATATACATATATATACACATATTTTTTCACTCATGTGATGGTATGTAGTTCTATTTCTTCATACAACCCGTTCGGCACCATGGTTCCCAGGGTAAAAATCCAAAAAGCCTCTCTTTTACAAAGAATTTGGTATTTTTTCCCCACTGTCCAAACCATTTTGGATAGCCTCTATGCCAAAGACTTTTAGGTCTTCCACTTTATTGTCGTGGACTTCTCCAAAATGTCTAGGTATAGAGCCTTTATCTTTTTTTGTTAGGATACTGCTTCTATGCTCATTCATCCTGGTCCTTAGTTGCCGTGATGTTCGTCCTACATATAGTAGGCCACATGGGCATAGGATACCGTATATGACAAACGCAATTCCACAGTTGATAAATTGCTTAATCATATGACGTCTCCCATCGGTCCCAGTGACACCACATTTATAGCTTCCTTTTTGGTCGAAAATCGTGGACCAGGGGCCTTCCAATCCTTTGGTTTTATTATTTTTCTTGACCCTACTGGGGGCAACTATACTTCTCAGGTCTTTCGGTCTTCTAAAGACCAGGTTGGGATGGGGTGGGATACACGTCTTCAAGAATGGATCCGCTACTAGAATCTTCCAATTTCTTTGGAAGATTTTTTGTATAGTAGGGGCCCTACTGTTGTATCTGGTGCAAAAACGTACCATTGGGGTTTCATTCTCCATATGTTTTGTGCTTTTCTCACTTGCTGGTCCCTCCTTCTCATAGAGCTGGAGATATTTTTGAAAGGCTTCCTCAATGTGTGTTTCTCCGTACCCCTTTTCCCTGAATTTTTCTCTCAGAATCTGACTTTGTTCTTCATAGTCTTTTTTCTGAGTACAGGTCCGCTTCAGACGGCAAAACTGGCCAAAGGGGACATTTTTGATCCATCTTGGGTGGTGTTGGCTTGAGGCATGCAGGTACGAATTGCCAGCACTTGATTTAAAGTGGGTCTTCGAGACTATCTTTCCACTCGCATCCGCCCTCAACTCCAAATCTAGGAATACTAGTGATTCTCCATCCACTACGTGTGTGAATGAGATTCCAAACGGGTTTTTGTCACAATGTGCCAGGAATCCTTTTAGTTCTTCGTCACTACCCTTCCATATGATGAGGATATCATCTATGTATCGCGAGTATAGCACCAGGTTTTTTCCAAAGGGATTGTTGTCCCAGATGTATTTGGATTCCCAGTAGCCCATAAATAGATTGGCATAGCTTGGAGCAAACCTGGCCCTCATAGCGGTACCCCTTATCTGTCGGTAGAAACAGTCTAAGAAAGAGAAATAATTGTGGGTCAAGGTGAACTCAATGCAGTCATGAATAAAATGAGCCTGCTGCGGACTAAATTCATGTGCTCCCGCCAAATAGTATTCGATGGCTCTGAGTCCAAATTCGTGTTGTATACACGTATATAGTGATGTAACGTCTAGTGATAGCCATCTATACCCTATTTCCCATTTATATGGAGTCAAAATTTCCAGGGCATGTCCCGAATCTTTGATATAAGATGGTAGATTAGTCACTATATTTTGCAGGAAGTGGTCCAAGTAACTTACCCAAACATTCACACTAGGTCGGTGCGCCCTCCGTTCTTTTTCTTTCTGCTCCTAGTTTCATGAATTCCCACGATTCTGAGGAGGGCTGCAAGACTCTGGAAGATACCGTGTAATTGGATTACACCACCCCATAGCAAGAGATACCGGGGCGCAGGAGATTTGTGTTTGTTTGGTACCTATCTTCTTTTCGAGGCAGGCCCTTGCAACAAAGCATTTTGTTGGGGGAAGAAAAGCCCTGGATTATCCAATGTGCTTATCCCCTCAGGCATCTTTAAGCCTAAATTGGTGGCTGCAAGATCAGAACCTGCGAAAGGGGAAAATCCCTTTTCCCAGTAACATGGAAAGTACTGACTACAGATGCCAGTCTCTCAGGCTGGGGAGCTACCCTTGATGGGTCCTCGGCCCAGGGGAGATTGTCAGGAACAGATCCTGCCCTTCAACGTCCTGAAGCTTCAGGGCTATCTTATTGGAGTTCAGTTTGATTATACCACTGCAGTGGCATATATATAAACCACCAAGGCGGTACCAGGAGTCGTTCGGCTCTAAAGGAGGTGAACTACATACTTGCCTGGGCAGAAGGATACATGCCAATGATATCGGCAGTCCATATCCCAGAAGTAGAAAACTGGAAGGTAGATTATCTCAGCCGCCAGCAGATCTGCCCGGGGGAATGTGGTCCCTACACCCAGAGGTGTTTCAAAAAATTTGCCAGCATTTGGGATGGTCAGAGGTGGACCTACTGGCATCCAGATTCAACAACAAACTACAACAGTTTGCCAGAAAATCTCTTGTCCGAGAGACAATCAGAGCAGACGCTCTGATAGTTCCATGGAGCCAGTCATTCTGGTCGCACCAGCCTGGCCCAGAAGGCCCTGGTTCCCAGAGATTGTCAGACTGACAAAAGATGGACCATGGACGCTTCCAAGGTCCTATATTCCACCCCAATTTACAGTCTCTAAATTTGACGGCATGGCTATTAAAGCCAGGGTGTTAAAGGAACGAAGCATCTCGGAACCAGTTATATATACTCTAGTGGATGCTAGAAAAACTGTCACTAGAAAAGTCTATCAAAGTCTTGGAAGACTTGTATTGCTTGGTGTGAAGCCAAAAGATGGCATCCATGAAAATACATGATTGGGAGAATTTCTACAGTCAGCTGTAGAAATTAAACTGGCTTTGAATACAATCAGAGGTCAAGTTTTGGCCCTATCATTATACTTTCAAAGGCCTTTAGCCTCCCATTCACTGATCCAAACCTTTATGCAGGGGGTTGCCTCCCCCTATTAGGTCACCCATGTGTCCTTGGGACTTGAATTTGGTGCTGTCTGTATTATATAAACAACCATTTGAAACTATTAAGAAAATTCCATTAGACCTGCTGTCATGCAAGCTAGCCTTCCTGATGGCTATCACCTCGGCTAGAAGGGTGTCGGAGTTGGTGGTCCTTTTGGAATCATATTTGATCCTTCACCATGACAGGGTCATGTTACGACCTGTTCCATCCTTTTTGCCAAAAGTGATGTTGGCTTTTCATTTTAAATCAGGACATTATTTTGCCTTCTTTTTCTCTCAGCCTTATTCTGCAGAAAAGGGACAACTGCATTTCTGAGCAGTCAAGGTATATGAAATGTAAATCTCCTCCCTTTAGGGTAAGAGCTCATTCTACAAGGGGTGTAGGAACCTCTTGGGCTTTTCGCCATCAAATATCTGTGGCTCAGATTTATTAGGCTGCTACCTGGTCTTCAGTGCATACGTTCACAAAATTTTGTCAAGTGGATGTTTTGGGCAGGCGAGGATTCGGCTTTCGGACGCAGTTTTCTGCGGATTGACAAGAAAGTGGTAGAGGGCGCTCTGGTACAATATATTGATATATAAACTAAATACAAACTTGTAGATCTTGAACTACAGACAATGTGATTGTGTATAGCAAGAAAATATATAAATATAAATATATATATATATAAAATATATAACACAAAAAAGGATATAAATATATAAAAAAATGTGCTGTACAAGTGCATAGAAGTTATAACTATTAAGTCCTAAAAAGTTTCTGGCAATGACAAACAGTGCAGTCTTTAAAATCCAAAAAGGGAAACACCAAAGAATTCCTCAATAAGATTCCACAGCTCCTTCACCAGGCAGATTGAATCACCCCAACCGTGCTCAGAAAAAAGATTGCGCTTACCAGATGGACATGACCTCTTAACGAAAAGAAGGTCAATCTTGCTTATGCAGGAAAATGCCTACATTCATTCGGGAAGATTCTTCACTAGCAAGCAAGAGGATTCACTCCATAGGGATGTACATAGGATAAATAAACAGAAACAATTCTCCCATAGTGCGATCAATTTAATTAAAACTGGAATAAAAAACAATCAGGCCAAGGGGCCACTTACATTGAACTGTGCCCTATCCCGGCACTGAGGCTGCAGACAATCACAAACTGGGGGTCGAATACCGCGTTCGCGTGAGATGACCTCGCTCGGATGTTTGGACATGCAGTGATTCCTCGTGGATACGTTGCTGTATCGAATGCGGTCATTCCTCGTGGATACGTTGTTGTACCAAATTGTACGTTGTTGTATCGAATGAGGCAGACGCCGGGAAGGAGGGCATCGGGCATACATGTGACCAGGCTGCGCCAACCGACGTACGTTTCGTATGAGTAACGTCTTCAGGGGAGCGTGTGGATTGACGTATAAAGTTCTGATGGCTGTTATTGTTTGGCCGGGTGTATCCCTCCCCTTAAGGCTATTGCTCTAGGATGTCCCAGCAGGTAATGAATATTGGCCTGACTCTGTGTCCCATGATTTATGAAAAAGAAAAAAAGGATTTTTTTCCGTGATACTTACCTGTAAAATCCTTTCCTTTAGAATACATCATGGGACACAGAGTTAGGCTGGTTATACCTTGTCATCAGGTGAACGACACTGGTATATCAAAGATCTTTAGCCAGGAAGTGCCCCTCCCCTCCCTATATAACCCATCCCATATGGGAAGCACATTGGTTTTGTAGCAAGCACTAAGTCCTCAAAAAAAAAAAGGGGAGGGACCTCTGTATCCCATGATGTATTCTAAAGAAAAGGATTTTACAGGAAAGTATGACGAAAAAATCCTATTTTTTTTAATGCATACTGTTAGACAGGTTTATTGGGTTGTCTGCGTTTTGGTCGGCAAGTAGGCTTGGACTTTTTCCTTGGATTTATCCTCAGCCTGGTTTATATGTTTTCATCTCTCAGGTGGACTAGCCTGGCTGTGGGTAAGGTCCCGCATCCCTGATCTTTTCCTGGATCTCACTCTCTGAATTTGGTGTGGATTTACTCCAGTAGCCTCTTTCTCAATGGAGGTTCACGCGTTTGGGGGACCCAAGAGAGCAGTAGGGTGTGCCTTCTGGCTGTGTTGTAGATCTGGGACCCCACATGGTACTGGCACTGTATTAGCAGCTAAGTACACCAATCGGTCATTCTCGGCAGCAGGAGTGAGTCTGTATTCTTGCTTCCTTTTAAGTCCTGGCTGTGGCCTCTGGGACTTTGACTCCTCCAGGGATGGCGTGTACTAAGATGGCAGTGATGCATTTCTGGTTAGCCTTTGGGTGCACCCTGGACAACCAGGAGGTTTTCTAAGATGATGCCTGCACATCACTTCCGGCAGCAGAGGATGGCATATTTTTGGGTACTGACCGAACATCTCAAAGGTGGCATTTTAAAGAGAGAAACCGCTCCCAGAGGAGATTTGTTATGGACTTGCAAGGTATGGATGCCTGAGAACCATATAATTATCTTTTTTCCCTGCAGGGAGGGTCACATTTTTCTGGGCACACAGGATGTCCTGGCATGTAGGAAGGGAACACTGTGGACACCAAAAACTGTCCCTAAGGGGAAGAGCAGAAATATTTCCCCTGTGTGTTTTTCCCTAGGCCAATTCAGTAGAGTAGCCTAGTAAGCCTAAGAAAAGGTGCGGAAACTGTAGTTCCCCAAACTCTGACTCCTTTACTAAAAAGTTGTGTTGTTGTTGTTGGTGGCAGGATCACAGTGCAGTGGCATCTTAAGAGCATTATAGGCCCCCGGGCAATACAGTGCACTGGAGCCCTGTCTACACAATCACACATGAGAATTTTTTACCGACAAAAATCATGACCTTTACGGGCAACCAGAGACTACCTTCCCTAGAGGAAATACACTAAGGTAAGGGGGGTCACTAATATAGGAGGGGGGAACCTTTATATCAGTGCCCCCTTAATTTTTTGTATTCACTCCCCTCTTAAAACAGCAATCCCCTGCCCCTTAGACTGGTCTGGTGACGCTGTCACTGATCTCCTCTTAGGTGCACCGTGCAAGGCTCAGTCAGATGTCCCCAGCTTGGCTGCTCTGGTTTTATCCTATAGTCTGCTGTCTGACTTCTTCTGTGACCCCCATCCCAGCAGCGCTCCCATTCTTGACCTCTCTCCAGACTCCCCCTCAGAGACTGTAGACATGATACAGGAGATGGTCAGAGACTGCAGACGTGGTACAGGAGATGGTCAGAGGCTGGTGGACATGGTACAGGATATGGTCAGAGGCTGGTGGACATGGTACAGGATATGGTCAGAGGCTGGTGGACATGGTACAGGATATGGTCAGAGGCTGGTGGACATGGTACAGGATATGGTCAGAGGCTGGTGGACATGGTACAGGATATGGTCAGAGGCTGGTGGACATGGTACAGGATATGGTCAGAGGCTGGTGGACATGGTACAGGATATGGTCAGAGGCTGGTGGACATGGTACAGGATATGGTCAGAGGCTGGTGGACATGGTACAGGATATGGTCAGAGGCTGGTGGACATGGTACAGGATATGGTCAGAGGCTGGTGGACATGGTACAGGATATGGTCAGAGGCTGGTGGACATGGTACACCGCTAGCGGTGTGGCTGATGTCATGATCAGCAGACAGACAGAGGCAGCCCTCGTGGAGGATCGGATCTGCTCTGCGATTTCCGCAAACTGTGCATGCACAGTTCTGACCCGGCGCTCCATAATTTTTTAGTGGGGTCGCTGGGCAGGTGGTGCCCCCCAGGCAAGTGTGGCCCCCAGGCAACTTCCCAGAGTGCTCAATGGAAAAGATGGCCCTGATTTTGGGCGTGAATGGAGCCTCATATCTAAGATTTGCCTAAGGCCTTACAAAGCCTAGAGCTGCCTCTGGTTTTAAATTAAATTTTTTCCTTTAGAATTGTCATTTTGCTGTGGCACTGTTAGAAACATGACAAAAATGCACTACTTTTTAACTCCAGTCCAGTTTTTTTCATTAAATCCAGTCCGGGTTTTTTCCCCAACTCCAGTGCGTTTCTTTTTCAACTCCAGTCCGTTTTTTTTTTTAACTCCAGTCCGTTTTTTTTTTTAACTCCAGTCCGTTTTTTTTTTTAACTCCAGTCCGGGTTTTTTTTAACTCCAGTCCGGGTTTTTTTTAACTCCAGTCCGGGTTTTTTTTAACTCCAGTCCGGGTTTTTTTTAACTCCAGTCCGGGTTTTTTTTAACTCCAGTCTGGGTTTTTTTTTCAACTCCAGTCTAGTTCTAGTCCGGGTTTCTTGGAGAAAAACAACCCGGACTGGAATTAAAAAAAAATTGGACTGGAGTTTAAATAAAAAAACTGGACCGTAGTTGAAAAAAACCCGGACTGGATTTAAAAAAAAAAACTGGACTGGAGTTGAAAAAAAGCTGGACTGGATTCTAAAAAAAAAATAGACTGGAGTTGGAAAAAAAACCTGGACTGGATTTAAAAAACAAAATGGACTGGAGGTGGAAAAAAAACCTTAATTGAGTTCCCCCTCAATCCATTCCTTTCCATCTATACTCAACGGGAGCAAATAAATCAATTAAATTAATAACTTATTTAAATACTATCTACTTATTTTATCTTATGTTGTATGCTAGATCGTCTAAATATATCAATCAATTTACACTAGTCAAGCCATCACTCCTGAACGGGTCCAATGACTTTAGAAATTTAGACTTAGTTTCTCTTCCCTGTCTTTGTCATCCTTTTTGTTTTCATTCCTCTGTGTTCATTCCTATACTACATAATATGGGTTTATAGATTCAAAAATGACAATCCTTCCCCTAGTGATTGAAATGTGTCCACATAAGGATTAGAATGCAATGGAAGCACTCTAGCATACAAATGCACATGGTTAATAAGGCATCATATATATTTCAAGATGTCTAACCCCCTCCATTTACATTTTAATTAATTAATTTCTGTTTAAAAGAACTACCAAATGAAAGTGCTCTAACACCTGTTACCACGAGCCTCGCTCCATATGTATGTGTTTTTTCAACAAACGTCTACTCTCCTTTTTGGTGATAACCACCAGCTGATGGCTGACAATAAATACGCTTACCAGCCGGTGATGAACTACGTCCCAGATGAAGCCACGCCATTGAGCACGGCAAAACGCGTCAACGTCACCATCCGACGTCACCATTCTTTCCTGTGTGTCGGGGACTGAGACTCTGCCAGCAGCAGAGGAAGCCATGGAAGGCTAATACCAATATCTAACAGATACCGAAGAGCGCATCACAACAACCAGCGTACCAGGACATTGCGGAGGCAAAGAAACATTTAACCCGGATTCACGAGCCTGCGGCACATCCGATCCACCAATGCAGTCATAGCTGCTACCTTCACAAAAGGTCGGTAATAACACTTCACTAAACGATCAACATGATCGGAAGCTTTGCCTGGATGACCATCAGCGATCAACAGGTAACATACTAATAGCTATTTGCTTAAATTACCAGCTTCGCTTTACCTGCTTTGCCTTACATGGTCCAATACGCACTCATTACGTGTCAGTAATACAGTGAATCAACTCCGATCATTATACAAAGTAATAACTAACTTACTTAAAGGGATTACTCATGTGAGGTCAAAAGCTATACCCAATGTATTACTTTCCCGCTATCCTCACTGACTTAATCTGAGGAAATTTAAAAGACTGTGTTTACTAACACAATCTAACTTCTTGGTACTAACAACAATAATGGATGGTATACACTTCTGGACTTCTTATTATGGTTCGTACTGAATAAAATGAATACATAGCATTGCTTGAATTTTTTCGCATTTTGGGCGTGAATAGGGCCTCATATCTAAGATTTGCCTAAGGCCTCACAATGCCTAGAGCCGCCTCAGGTTTTAAATTACATTCTTTTCCTTTAGAATTGTCATTTTGCTGTGGCACTGTTATAAACATGAGAAAGATGTGCTACTTATTAAATCCAGTCCAGGTTTTTTTTCCAACTCCAGTCAAGTTTTTTTTAAATCCAGTCTGGGTTTTTTTCCCAACTCCAGTTCATCAATCCATCATCTCCATCCTCATCATAATCCCCCTGTGCCTGGCATCCTACCACCCCACGTCATCAACATTCCCATCAACCCCCTGTACTCCACCATCCAACCACCTTACCCCCATCATCATCCTTCTCTTTATCCCCTCTGTACCCCACTGCCAGCTTCCTACAACCCCACCCACTGTCATCATCATCCCCCTCTGCTGACATCCCACCACCCCACTCATTGTCATCAACATCCCCATCATCCCACTTTATCTCCACTTTTGACATCCTACCACCATGCCTCCTGTCATTATCATCCTCACCCATCCTGTACCCCACCTCTGGCATCTTATCACCTTACCCCCAATTATTATAGGGGAGATATGATCTCTGCCTCTCACACCAATGCTGCCAACATCACCCCAAACTGCATTCTGTCATACAACCAACTGTACCCCAACAGTAAGTGATAAGTAGTAACCAATAGCAACCAATTCGTGAGCAGTAATAATGTGCAGTAACCTCTAGCAACCAATCAATAAGTGGTAATCATCTGCAGTAACCTCCAACAATCACTGAATGAGCAGTAATGACGTGCAGTAACCTCTAGCAACCAATGAGTGGTAATGTGCAGTAACCTCTAGCAACCAATCAATGAGCGGTAATAATATGCAGAAACCTCAGGCAACCAATCATTGAGTGGTAATATTGCACAGTAACTTCTAGCAACCAATCAGTGAGCGGGTAATATATATATGTGTTTAATGATATTTGATTAAAGAGTAACTGGTTTAGATACAATTCTAGACACTGTAAAGTATTTAAGACTCTTAATATATGTAATTTATATGTAATTTATACAATTAATCTAAATCGCTTGAATTTTTTTCGGCAGTGGCAACTTAAGAGCATTATAGGCCCCCGGGCAATACAGTGCACTGGAGCCCTGTCTTCACAATCACACATGAGAATTTTTTACTGACAAAAATCATGACCTTTACTGGCAACCAGAGACTACCTTCCCTAGAGGAAATATACTAAGGTAAGGGGGGTCACTAAAATAGGAAGAGGGAACCTTTATATCAGTGCCCACTTAAATTTTTGTATTTACTCCCCTCTTACAACAGCAACCCCCTGCCCCTTAGACTGGCCTGGTGGTGCCATCACTGACCTCCTCTCAGGTGCACCGTGCAAGGCTCAGTCAGATGGCTCCAGCTTGGCTGCTCTGGTTTTATCCTATAGTCTGCTGTCTGACTTCTCCCGTGACCCCCATCCTGGCAGCGCCCCCATTCTTGACTTCTCTCCAGATTCCCCCTCAGAGACTGTAGATGTGGTACAGGAGATGATCAGTGGTTGACCATTGCCCCCCACCCCCGATCTCTTTGTGCAAGCTGCACAGTCAGCCACTCACCGTACGACACCGACCAGGGCACTCCATGTCTGTACTGGTTGGGGGCTGGGCAGGTTACAGGCTCACGAAACCAGCACTGCCGACAGGGGTCCGACTCCGCCGCACTCTGCTTCAAGCCTGCTCTGCCGTCTGCTTGGTCTACTCCACGAGTCACCACTCTGCTCTGTCCATCCACACTCAGCTCTTCCCGTTTTTTTTTTGTTTTGTTTTTTAAGTCTAGCGGGCGGCACCGGCGGTGTGGCTGATGTCATCATTGGCAGATAGACAGAGGCAGCACTCGTGGAGGATCGGATCTGCTTGGCGATTTTCGCAAACAGCGCATGCACAGTTCTGACCTGCCGCTCTCCATAATTTTCTACTGGGGTCGCTGGGCAGGTGCCCAAAGGAAGAAGCGCTAGTTTGGCGCGAAACATGTCAAGCCACAGCATTGTATATACCATCTCACGGACATCAAGTGTACTGTTCCTCAATCCCTACCTACTGTATAAATTATTGGAGGTTGTGTGTACCTCTGAAAGATACTTCTAATTTATTCTAATTTGATATTATTTCCTGCTGGTTTTGAAGGCTAAACAATGCTATCAAGTTTGTGACTATGTACAGTCCCTAAGGGACTGTTTTTTTATGTGTATACATTTTGTAATAAACCTTTTATAAAGATAAATATTTTTCTCGACTGTATCCCTACCATACTAAAGTGCCTAAAAAGTCCATGACTTGCCCTTTGGTCTTTTCTCTTTCAAGGGGCCCTTTAAAGTGGTTGTTAAGCCACTGTATTGTCTTCTTGCAATCCTCTGTCTGATGATAGGTGTCCCATGACCGGCCACACCCCCCCATCTTAAGCTAACAGCTAAAGCAGGAGGGGCCGAGAATCCCCCGCCAAAGTCAGTCAGGAGGCTGCCGGATCAGCGCTCTGAAATATGATATAGAAAGGCAGTAGGCGAGGGACATGTACTGTCACTAGCTGACAGGTGGGGGGGGGGGGGGGCAGAGCAGAGAACGGATGATGGAGGCACCTAAACAGACTACAATAACAGGGCTCAGCAGCCATGATAAACCAGTCAGTTTACAGGGGGATGGCAGAACCAGACAGGTATTCCAGGTGATAGGAAGATCTAATCAAGAATATTTGCTTCATGAAAATGTAATGCTCGGTTTTTGACACCAATGTACATGAGGCCTAAAGCATATCTAAACTCAAACAAACAGAACAAGGTAATGCATCACTGCTTACCAGTCCTACCATGTGATAGCTGCATTCAATTTTTTTGTTTTTTCTCCCCCAACCCCAAGCTTCCTGCGGGATCTGTCAGCAACAAGCTTCCTGACCTAGCAGGACAAAACTCACTCGCCCCTTCTGTATCAGGGGAGCAGAAATACACGAGGATCACAGAATACCATTCTCCTAATGTCCTTAATATAGGGGGTGCACATTAGAAACACCCCACAGGCTGGTTGTACACAAGTCAAAAGTGATGGTTGTACACAAGTCAAAAGTGATAGATCCACTTATGATGAACCAGCCAGCATAAACGGATCAAAATATACCAGTCCCTTCATGCACTGGCTGAATTTCAACCCACGTATGGCTGGTTTAACAAATCAAAATGGGCAATTTAAATTACTTCAAGACATGCTTTAAACCAGGGGTCAGCTACCAGTAGATTGTGGACAGGTGACTGGTCGACCTCGGTCTGGTCGACCTCGGTCTGGTCTTGCTGACACATTATCCCAGAATATCAAAAAGAGTGCAATTCAGAGGCATTATTTGTAAAGTTGGAGATGTAGTAGGGAGCAAGAGCCACATATGCTGATGAGCAAAGCCAGCAGCAGGAACAAAGATCTTCAGGTCATCGTGAAGCAATACTGGGCATATTTGTATAGGGCAGATTTCACACTGATAAACTGGGGTTTACCCACACCGCAGGTGCACTGCAGTGTACCTACAAGCTTTCCTGTGAGTTTACTGCACTTAGCCATAGACTTCTATAATATCCTGATGTTTTACCATCTTCCAACTTTACGTGTTAACAAGCCCCAAGGGTGCTGCTGCTGAATGCCACTAAGGCTCCATTTAGACCTAGGCGTTTTGTCGCCCTACGCCTGACGCTGAAGCAGCCCTAGATACGCTGGAGGGGCGAATTAACATTGTCGGCTATGGAGATGGTTCACATCTCCACGCCGAACGCCCAAACGCCTGAAGCTCAAACAAGTCCCGGACCCTTTTTTTCAGGCGTATCGGGCGTACGGGCATAGCCGGCAATGTTAATTCACCTCTTCTGCAAAAAATCAATAAGCGTTTTGTCGCCGCAAATCGCAGGGACAAAACGCCTATTGATTTGTCGCCGCAATACGCCGCTACAGCGTACGCCTAGGTCTGAATGGAGCCTAAAAGTTCATTCACAAGTGTGGCAGCAGTGCTGCTTCTCTGAAAAGCATTGTAGTGTGTTGACCAGTGTTGTAACTAACGGCGTTTAAATAAACTCCGTTAGGTAACGATACCCCTTTTGAGGGTAACGAGTAATCTACCAGATTACTCTTCCCCTCTCGGCAACGCCGCTCCCATTACAATGGCGGCCTTACCGTAATTACTTACCTGTGTCAGCAGCAGCCGTCGATTATCAAAAGCTGCGCCTCCTCCTCAGGCTGTTCCATGATAGGCGGAACAGTAATTTTCCCAGCAGTGCCTCCGTTTAGTGTTCAGCCTATCACAGATGCCTTCTCATCCTCAGCCTCGGACGAGAGGACATCCGTGATAGGCTGAACACTAAAAAGAGCCTCTGCTGGGAAATTACTGTTCTGCCCATCACGGAACAGCCTGAGGAGGAGGCGCGGATTTCGAATAAAGGAGCATCCTCGCCGACATCTGACATGTGGAGAACAGGAGAAGGTAGGGAGATCGGCGTCGAGGCATTTTACAGGCACAGCGAGGTCTGTATAATGGTACAGTGACTGACTCGTACATGCATGCCTCAGCCTCACTCACTGTGCCTGTAACATGCCTCAAAAAAAAAAAAAAAGTCAGCTGAGTAATTACTTTGACAATATAGTAACTGAGTCACTAACTCAATTACTTTTTCGGTGAAGTAATTTGTAACTGTAATTAATTACTCTTTCAAAGTAAGATGAGCAACACTGGTGTTGAAAGGTAGTTAGGAGGCGATACGTTGCCCATGATTGCCATGCAAGGAACAGGATTGTAAGACAGTAGTAATCAGAGGTTTACATGAGGTGCCACTGTGGTGGGGATCTTTGACTTCTCCCACATTGGTCAGGTGGATCTTCACCTCCGTAAGGTTGCCTACTCTTGCTTTTAAACTATCTTTGCGGCACCATTTTAAAGACAACCAATTCAGGAGGTCGAAAAAGAGAAAAAGATTTATTTATGCTGAAAACATCTATTTGCATTTTAGTTTGTTGTGAAAACAAAATTAAAGTTTAAAGTGTCGACATTCAAAATTGTAATTACAACAGATGTACAAGTGAGAAAAGTGTTTCAGTCACAAAAGAGGAAATTGTGTACAAAGCCAACTAGCACTGCTATATACAAATCGTTATCTGCCATTTTTAAAAATAAGCAACTAAATACAATACATATACAGTGCAATATTAAAAATAGCTGCTGTTATTACAAAAATACTGCCATAAACCCTGCTAGAAAGGCAATGTGTTGCAGAACCCTTAGATAACAAGACTAGCTGGAATGATGGTGGTGGAGAATTTAGAAGGAGCGTCGAAGTGCCCTCATTGATTGGAGTAAGATCACGGCTGCTCCACTGGAGATCCTGCACCTTCCGTCTAGGCTGTCTTGGCAGGCTCAAGCACTGGTGCCATCTTTTAGTTCCTGAAATCCTGCAATGTTATCGCTCTGTCCTCAAATCCCTTGCCAAGCAAGGCTCTTCTGTGTCATTGAACAATCTCAAAGTAGTGCAAAATTGCAAGGATGTGCTGAGGCATAAATATATATCCTGTATACAGGGCCATTCCAACAATAG
Organism: Rana kukunoris; assembly: GCA_029574335.1. Taxonomy (NCBI): domain Eukaryota; kingdom Metazoa; phylum Chordata; class Amphibia; order Anura; family Ranidae; genus Rana; species Rana kukunoris. The sequence continues at coordinate 47,019,966 of CM056059.1, read as the reverse complement.
AGACCAACATGGAATCTGAAGAATGAGAGTTAAGGAATTCAGTAACAAGAGTAGATTTCAGTTTTGTTCAGTGCTGGCAGGTGTCCCAGTCAGAGATTGTTCTTAAAAAAAAAAAAGGGAGGGAATTAAATGTAAAAGTACAATGACCAGTGTTCTAAGTACGATACATAAACTCCCTAATGTCAGCAGGACCTCACTGTGCCACACCATGTGTTTGTGGTAAAGTCAGTCATATAAAGAATTGTGTTTGATAGCAGTTCTGGAAAAAAAATTACGGGCTTTTGAACAAACTTAGTGGATTTTAAAGGACAAGGTCACCTTCAGTGCCATGTTACACCTATATTTAGCATGCATAGCATTTATGCAGCACCTCTTTTTTTTTTTTTTTTAAAGTCCCCCGTCCCGCCGAGCTCAGGCGCAGAAGCAAACACATACATGAGCAGCGCCCACATATAAAATGGTGTTCAAACCACACGTGAGGTATCGCCACAATCGTTAGAGCGAGTGCAATAATTATAGCTCTAGTCCGCCACTGTAACTTAAAACATGCAACCTGTAGAATTTTTTAAACGTCGCCTATGGAGATTAAAAGGGATTGTGAAGGTAAAAAAGGTTTTTCCTAAATGGCTTCCTTTACCTTAGTGCAGTTCTCCTTCACTTACCTCATCCTTCCATTTTGCTTTTAAATGTCCTTATTTCTTCTGAGAAATGCTCACTTCCTGTTCTTCTGTCTGCAACTCCACACAGTAATGCGAGGCTGCAACTCCACACAGTAATGCGAGGCTTTCTCCCTGGCGTCATGCTCGACCCCTCCCCTGGGAATACAGGAGAGTCAGGACGCTCTCTATGTTGCAGATAGAGAAAGGAGCTGTGTGTTAGTGGTAGTCCTGACTCTTCTGTATTCCAGAGGAGGGGTTGAGCACAACACTCCACAACAGGGAGAAAGCCTTGCATTACTGTGTGGAGTTACAGACAGAAGAACAGGAAGTGAGGATTTCTCAGAAGAAATAAGGACATTTAAAAACAAAAATGGAAGGATTAGGTAAGTGAAGGAGGACTGCACTAAGGTAAAGGAAGCTATTTAGGAAAAACATTTACCTTTACAACCCCTTTAAGGTTAAAAGTCTGTCGCCATTTCACGAGTGGGCGTGATTTTGAAGCGTGACATGTTGGGTATCCATTTACTCGTAACATTATCTTTCACAATGTAAAAAAAATAAAAACAGGCTAACTTTACTGTTGATTCAAAAATGTTTTTCAAAAAAAAAAAAAAGTGTGCTTGCAAGACCGCTGTAAAGATACGGTGTGATAGAAAGTATTGCAACGACTGCCGTTTTATTCTCTAGGGGCTCCAAGTAATTTTTTAGCAATAAAAATAAAAATCTCAGGAAGTGTCAGTCCTTAAAGCGGATCTCCACCCTAAAGTGAAGATCCGCTGATCGGAACCCTCCCCCCCTCTGGTGTCACAATTGACACCTTTCAGGGGGGAGGGGGGTGCAGATACCTGTCTAAAGACAGGTATCTGCAACCACTTCCGGCCCGCAGTCTCGGGCAAAAGACGGGTTTTTTGGCGACATCCCGTCGCCCCCCCGTTGTGTGCTGGGAACTCTCAGCTCCCAGCACACAGCGGGAGCCAATCGCCGGGCGCAGCGCGACTCGCGCATGCGCCGTAGGGAACCGGGCAGTGAAGCCGCAGCGCTTCACTTCCTGGTTCCCTCGCCGTGGATGGAGGGGGGAGCAGCAGGGTGACGAGCGATCGCTCATCCTCTGCTGCGGACAGCGCTGGACTCCAGGACAGGTAAGTGTCCTAATATTAAAAGTCAGCAGCTGCAGTATTTGTTGCTGCTGGCTTTTAATATTTTTTTTATAGTGGGCCATCCGCTTTAAGTAGTAAAAACAGTTTCTCGAAAAAAGTAATGGCTGTTATGGTATCACATTTGATTGCAATGTATGCCTAGAACACTGCATCATTTACTGCCAGTTGTTTACAGTTTTGGTTTACAGTTTTAAACTGTATCAAATGATTTTTTTTCAGTTTCAGCAAACAGGAGAGAGGCATGAGCGCTTCAATGGAACTTGCCTACAATAAAATGTTTAAACCATTTTACACTTTCACAATCAGCAAGTTATCTTGTTACTCACCATGTGCACTGATACACGTGTTGCATATTAAACAATCTAGTCAGCATATTCACAATGTCATAAAATAAACACTCCAAGACCATAGTAGGATACAGTATCTGTAACATATAAAACAACCATATCCATGTATGCAGGTTCCCACTGCTCTAGAAGCTCAACCAAGCAAAGTATCCAAAAAACAAATGCAGTAGATATTGGTAATAATTATGGTTGTCCCGATACCGATACTAGTATCGGGACCGATACCAAGCATTTGCCCGAGTACTTTTACTCGGGCAAATGCTTCCGATGCTTCACCCGAAACTTGTACTGTCGGCGGTGATCAGTGCATGGGGAAGTTCCAAGCACCAATCACCGCTGATTTTAAAGCAGCTGAAAGCCGCCGTGTATCCTGTGTATGCCCCCGTTTTTCTCTCCACTTCAGTGCCTCTCCTCCACCCCCTCAAATTGTCAGGATGGAGAGCGGGGTAGGAGCCGGTAAATCCAGCTCCTTACTGCTCCGAATGGACAAAGTCAGTGATCACCGACTGTCCATTCACATAACTGAAACATTGTAATCTGTGATTACAAATGTTTCAGTTTATGAATAAAGAGAAGACTCTGTCTTCACTCCATTCATTTTCAGCGCAGCTGATGCTGCTGAGAAAGGGACCGGGGAACATTTGTCCCTAGTCCCTTTCTCTGTCTCAAAGGGAAGATGTGAGAGGTCTGTTAAGACCTCTGATATCTCACCAAAGCCCCCCCCAACAGGGCTGAAAAAATAAATAAAATAATGATTGTAGATAATAAAAAAAATACACACTGACACGGTCACCCCCCCCCCCCTTAAAAAAATTAAAAAAATAAATTGTTTAAAAAATAAATAAAAAAACATTGACACATGTGCCGCTGTCACATGAGATTAAAAAAAAAGTATCGGTATTGGCGAGTACTTGAAAAAAAAAGAAAAAGTGTCGGTACGTGTACTCGATCTTAAAGTGGTATCGGCACAACCCTAGTAATATTACATTTCCCCCATGTTTTATCATTTAAAAGACCCTGTAAATACAGGAAAATATATTCTGATCTGCCAGAAATGCAATCTGCTCCCAAATCCTGTTGTGAACGGAAAGCAAAAGCATTTTTTGTAGCTCGAGTTTTGTCAACCCTGCCGAGTTTCCTCCTGCCAAGCTTCTCAATACCCACCCTATACTATTTTCTAAAGTCTAATCCTCTTGTAGCGTCAAGATAAAAAGATAGGTAAAGTTAATTACTCATTAAAATCCAGCTCCCCAATATACCAATAATGTACCTCCAGCCCTTAAAATTTCCACTCGCCTACCAGCATTTGGCGAGTGGATTTAAGCTGGGGGCGAGTGATGACAGGGCAACATGACCAATCTCCCTCCAATCTCAGCCTACACTTAGAGATTGGCGGCCAAAGAGGAAAGGTGCATGCTCGGGAAAAGTAGTCTGGTGAGCCGCGCACAGGTAGAGCAGTACACAGGTGCTCTCCTTACAATTCTCATTAAGCCATGGGACCTAACAGTATGACCTCTCTGAGCCTCCCCCCGGGTCCCGACCAATGTAGCTGAAGAGCAGAAAGTAATGAGTGAGGTGGAGGATTGCGAAAATTACCACTCCGGTGCAGCGCTCACTGAAAGTTGCCCTGACAGAGCGGCAGCCTTCCAGTTTGTGCAGTGTTCTTCTCCTTGTGCTCTATGTAATGCCTCGTTTCCACTGAGCGGATCGGTTCGGTACGGTACGCTATTTTGGGTGTTTCCACTATGAAAGCGTGCCATAAAAGCGAACCGTACCGGACCATTCTGGATCCTGCTTTAGATGTGGGGCCATAGAAAATGAAATGGTTCGGTTAGGGCGGACCTACAATACATCTCACTGATTGGTGGAAGTGCTAGGCATTTTTTCTAAACCTTGTATGGTCCCGGATGGTCCAATTTGCAGTGGGAACGCTCAGCAGAATAGACCGAACCATTCTAAGCGCTCCAAACTGTACCGACGCGAACTGTTCCGTTCAGTGGAAACGAGGCATAAGTGTCCAACAGTTCAGACTGAGCACTGTAAACAGACTGGTCTCAGTGTGCTCTTTGCTATGGTGTCAATGGCTGTGCAGTTGTGTGGATCTAAGCGCTGGATTGTACTCCCTCCCGCTGTGCTGCAGCTCCTCTCCTCACTGCTCGGAGATTTCAATCTCTGGGCCAACTCCTCACAAGACCCCGTGGCCGACGCCTGTATCGACCATCTGGAAGGATTAGGCCTTCAGCAACTAGTACATGAGCCCACACATGCTTCAGGTCACACACTCGATCTTATCTTCAGACAAAATCTGAAGGTAAGTATTTTGGAAAATGAACCATTGCCATGGACAGATCACCATGCAATTAAATTCATAATTTCCAATACGGCCCGATTGATAAAAACACCCAAGCCAGTGACAACACACTGGTCTAGATCTCAGAAGAAGCTCCATTCGGAACTCTTCAAATCTACCTTGGAAAATAAAATTAAAACAATGCAACCAAGACAAACAGCCACAGATATTCTGGATGCCATAAATGCAGCCCTACTACAGTCAGCCGACGCAGTAGCGCCTGAACACAAAGTCCGTACCCGGAAAAACAAGGCAGGCTGGTTCAACAACCAGCTATCGCTACTGAAGCAAGAGCGTAGAAGGGCAGAAGCCGCCTGGAAAAGAAACGCCTCCGAGACGAACCTCGCCTTCTACAAAGCAGCAACTCGAAGATACCACATAGAAATCTTCGAAGCCAAGAAAAACTATTTTTCCATGGCTATCAACAGCGCTTTAAACCGCCCTCGGGATCTCTTCAAGCTGGTCTCACAGACCATGAATCCACACTGTCTTGAAGCCCCCAACACTGCCACCCAAGAATTTTGCGAAGAATTGTTGGATTTCTTCATCAAGAAAATTGAGGGAATCCGGGAAAGCATTTCGCAAAATAATGCCCCTAAGCTACCACACAGCTCCCAGAGGAACACACTACAACCAACAAAGTTCTCTTTGGAACCCGTTTCCATCGAGAACACAGAAAATATCATCGGCGCATTGCGGAACAGCACTTCGCCTAATGATATTATCCCCACTAAGCTGCTAAAGGAATGTGCCGATATCCTGGCGCCTCCCATTACGCAGCTTATAAACCAGTCATTTAAGGAAGGCATAGTGCCCTCCCTGCTGAAAGAGGGCACAATCCAGCCCATCTTGAAGAAACCTACCCTGGATCCCAAGGACCCAAATCACCGCCGTCCCATAACAATGCTAAACGTTTTCTCTAAGGTAATGGAGAAAGTGGTGGTACAACAGCTGCAACAGCATCTAGATACCCACAACTTACTCGATCCACTGCAATTGGGATTCCGTCCCGGACACGGGACGGAAACGGCACTGCTCAAAATATGGGACGACGTTCTGGAGGCCGCAGACGAAGGAGAATCTTCCCTCCTGGTTCTGCTGGACCTAAGCGCAGCCTTCGACACCGTAGATCACAAACTGTTACTGACTCGGCTGACTGAGGTAGCCGGAGTCACAGAGAATGATTTACCATGGTTTTCCTCTTTTTTGGGAAACCGATCTCAAACGGTGAAATTAGGACCGTTCATTTCTAGAAAACGCACGGTGTCATGTGGAGTCCCCCAAGGCTCACCTCTATCACCGGTGCTTTTCAACATCTATCTTCGACCTCTCTTTGAAGTCATCAGTAGTCAACAACTACTTTATCACTCATATGCAGACGATACACAACTGTATTTTCGCATCTGCAATAGAAAGGATCGTCATCTCAGCTTAGAGAATTGTCTCTCTTCAATAGAAAAGTGGATGACGATGAGTTATCTCAAACTCAACAATTCTAAAACAGAACTTCTTCTGTTTCAGGCCACTCGCAAGAGTCAACTCACAACAACCTGGACACCTCCGCCCATTCTGGGCCAGATCATCTCCCCGAGCGCCAAAGTCAAAAGTCTTGGGATCATTTTTGACACCCACATGACTATGGACGCACAAATAGGGTCTGTAGTCAGCGGATCTCACCATCTGCTGCGCCTACTCCGCAGACTGATCCCTTTCATTCCCAAAGAAGATGTGGCAGCCGTGGTGGGAACGATTGTGAACTCCAGACTGGATTATGCTAACGCTCTCTACCTCGGTCTCCCTAAGTACCAAATTGCTCGTCTGCAAGTCGTACAAAATACGGCCGCCAGACTGGTGACTGGGAAAAAACCCTGGGAATCAATCTCACCGTCGCTGAGATCCCTGCACTGGTTGCCGGTAAAAGACAGAATTGCTTTTAAAGCACTCTGTCTGACCCATAAATGCATCCATGGAAAAGCCCCGCAATATCTTTGCGATAAAATAAAACCCCACAACCCCAATCGCGCTCTGCGATCCAGTGACCAAAATTTGGTCAAAGTACCCAAAGCCAGATTCAAGTCCAAAGGAGAAAGAAGGTTTGCTGTCCAGGGTCCCAGACTCTGGAACGCTTTACCAACCAGCATTCGGTTGGAGGAAAACCACCTGACCTTCAGAAGACGGATTAAAACTCTGCTCTTCTGATGTCAAGAGAGACGGATACAACTAGCGCCCAGAGGCGATTTGGTTCGCATGTGCCGCGCTATATAAGTTTTTCATTCATTCATTCACTGCCAGCCTGAATAAAAGGGGAAGTGGGGACATGCAAGCATGGAGCCGCACACAGAGGCTCCTGATGAGATAAATGGTAGAGAGAGAGAGGATGGATGGGAGTTGCAGAGGAGACAGCAAGAGAATGGGCAAGAGACCCAGTTCTAGTGCCCTGTCCCTCTGGTCTGCCCCCAGTGCCCTGTCCCTCTTTGTTAAAGGTGTTGTTGGTAATATTTAATTTTGTAACTTGATTCTGCATAAAACATTGTCATTTCATGAGATAATCTACGAGGGCGTGTTTACAGGTGCAATTAGGCGCAGGGCAGTGTATGAATTATGTGGGGCAACTGGTGGCGAGTAACTCTTGAGGCCTGGCTAGTAGCTCAGGACTTGAAATCTTGAGCCCTGGTACCTCAGTTGCAGAAAAATACCAGATTTCGAATACAAGGCCTTACCTTAGCTCTTGCTATATTTTTTAGAACGCTTCAGCGACTCCCTGCTATACAGACAGAGGAACCAGTAATACACAGGAAGGATTTTACCAGCTGACCTTATTGGCACACTTTCAGCTAAAAGTTTACTCCATTCAGTAAACAGCTCTCACCATGGAACATGCATGTTTAATGTATGAAAGGGTGCCTGGGGATGGGCTCTCACTTTTGCAATCAGTGGAAGCTGATCTGTTATCTGCTGCTTATCCCCAAATCTTAAGAACTGCAACCACAAAAAAATAAAACAAAGCCTAGTTCCACCCTAAAAATTAACTTTCTATTAATATCTTGCCTTTAATGTAAAAGAAAAAAAAATTGTTTTACTCACTTCTATCTGGCTGTTACTAGGCAGTATTCGTGAGCTAGGTGGTTCAATGTCCTGTCCCAAGACCCTATTGCCTCCTGGGAAATGATGACACTCATTTCCCAGGAGAGTCTGGCCATTACTGTGCAAAAAAAAAAAAAAAATCAAAAATCACCCACCATGCACCTTTCCCTGAAAACCAGGAAGAAAACGGAACTGGGCTTCACATGCCAACTAAACCATAGAAAATTCCCAGCTCAACTTACCAACCAGCCTGCAACCAACCAAATTATCCTGCCTAAATAATATGCAATAAAGTGGTTGTAAACAGAACAGAGAAAGACTCTGCACATGTTACATGAATCGTGGAAATGCCAGATTAAGATCGTGAGGTGGGGTTAAACCGCAATGTTTTTTTAACGATTAAAGCACACAGCTCTAGTTTTGTTTGACGACCTTACATGTGCTCTTTGTTGCAGGGGCTGGTTAGGGTCGGGGGCAGTGGACATTTGTTTGTACCTGTCCTAACCAATATTCAGCAGGTGTACGAATGTTACCCTAGAGCCGATTTTTAAAGAAGAAAAAAAAAAAACACACACACACACACACACACACACACACACACACACACACACTAAAGGAGTTGTAAATAAAAAATTATGCTGAAATTACTGTTTATGCGGTATAGAGATAATAAGTTGTAGATAGATTGGGGAAATATCGCGCTGCTTTAGGTAAATAATGTGAGCCGCTAAACACAGCTAATAGAAAACAATAAGCAAAAAATAATGTGGATAAAAAAATGTGTAGCGCTAAGTAAATAGAATATAAATAAATATATCTATGTGCTAAAAAATTGTATGTGATTAGAAAATATGATCATAGAAAGAATATTTTGTGAAAAAATAACCAACTATACACAATAAAAAAGAAAAAATGACCAATAACCAGTGAACAAAATTAAATAGTCGCTAGTATAAGAAATGAAATGTCCTGAACAAAAAAAATTGCAATCGATGTCCAAATCCAAAAGCTATAAGTGTTCAATATAAACAAGTGATGTCCTCTATGCGCACTCTTGTGTGGTGATATAAAAAAGGAAGAAGACCTTCACCCAATAAAGCATGGAGGCTTATATATATATGTATAGAGATAATAGTTAACTGATTCCTTTTAAAAATAGATAAAAATCAATCAATCATATAATGTACCTGTAGTTTCTAGTTTCATTTTTGCATGTTTCCTGCCTCTCTGCTGTAAAGAGCATACAGAGCCATACAGGGCAGTGATGGTTTGGAAAACTAAACTGAGGTTTTAGACACAGTAATCACACCTCCTTGATTAGTGACCACAGAGAGAAAGCTCCCAGTACCGTGGTTATCAGGAAACAGACAACCAGGAAGTGTGGAGATCAGAGAAGAATTACAGCAACTTGAGAGAAAAAACTGATGACATGAAAACAGCACTGCATTGAGGTAAAGGAAGCTATTAAGATAAAAAAAAATCCTTTACAAACCCTTTAAATTTCTGCACACCCACAAGAAGCCAACAAGTTGCCAGATCCTTCTTATACAGATTTGCTGCTTTATGAAGCCATCCCTTAACTCAGTTCTGCTAGGATCACACTATTGTAAATACATTGGAGATTGGTTTAGAAAATGGGTAATGGCAAATATTAGATAAAAAACAATAGTAGCCATTAAAAAAGTGAAAACATGGCTTAAATAGAGATATTTACTCCATCTGCCTGAGCCATGTATGCAGCGTTTTCCATCCCTCTGGGGCTTTTGGATAAAAAGTAATCCAACTTGTTTGGGAGGCAGTTTTCCTTAGCTTTAGCCTTTGTGTACATTAACAGAAGCATGCCAAAAGTTTCTTGCAGCTAAATATCTCACAGCCTGGCTGTCAGCGAGCTGTTCAGCATTGCCAACACAAAATTTGTTGGCCCAACAACCTTAAGTGAAGCAGGTTAGAGGTGAACAAATCCTGTATTAGTACAGCCGGAGACCAGTCGTGTGCCAGTGGGAGGAGATCAAACACAGATTTGTTTCAGTAAACAGAGGCATTGCGGGCGTACATCATGCCATTGCTCCTAGTTGTACATACACAGATTTATTTTCTTCCATAAGAAAAATATCTAACAGATTCCTGCCAATATCAAAACAGTGCCTGCATCTGATTGGATGCAGGCATTGTTTGGGCAAGAATATTCCACAATGGCCCTTTAACCGCTTGCCGCCCGCCCACCATCAAATGAGGATGGAGCGGTGCAGCTCACGTTCTGGGACGCCGTCATATTACGGCGTTCCAGAACAGGCGCACCCGCAGATCACGGCTTTTTTACCATGTGATCGGCTGTGTCCAATCACATGTAAACACAGATATGCCGGTAATCGGCTCTCCTCACACTGACAAGAGTGTGTGGCGAGGAGAGACGATCGGCGGCATCTCCTCACAGGGGGACATGTAGGAATGTAATCAGGGCACTGATCATCAGTGCCCTGATTACAGTATATCAATTAAGTGCCACCAATCAGTGCCCATTAGCAATGCCAGGCAGTGCTGGCTATCAGTGATGTCCATCAATGCCCAGTGCCACCCATCAATGCCCAGTGCCCAACAGAACCCATCCATGCCACCTATTAGTGCCCACCAGTGCCGCCTAACAGTGCCACATATCAGTGCGGCATATTAATGCTTCATCAGTGCCTACAAGTGTCACCAGCTCAGCCCATCAATGCCGCCTCATTAGCACACATCAGGCGAAAAGTTACTTAGTTACAAAATTTATTGAAAGTAAAAAAAAAAAAAAAAAAATTCTAACCTCAATTTTCTAACCTCAATCCATAGCCCTGCAGTCTTCCTACCAACAGAGTCTGGTTATGATAACCAGTCTGCTGAAGCTGCACTATTTGCAGGTATCCAACACCAGCCGCCACGGATGTAGTAGTATTTTGTAGTGATCGGAGCATTGATCGTTCTTACAAACTTTTGTAGAAATCTATTCCATCTGTTTAGTGAACAATTGTTACTTTTAACCAAGTGCTACCTTCAACCAGGATTATTTCTTAGTTTTGGATAGGGGCAGAATGAGAATCCCTGTCTGGAGCTCTGTTAGGCCCCATTAACCTGAGCTTTTAGAGTTCGAAGCTTGAAAAACTCATGCACTACAACAGTGGCTGTTCATACATGAGAGGCCAAAGTGCTGTAGCTTGAATGGCGAAGCGCCAAAAGACACATGCACCATAAACTTCAATATAAATGCCTGAATACACTTGAATCTAGTCATTTCAAGTATGTTTGAGCCTATGAGGACTGGTCTGTTCTAGAGGTCGACCGATATGGGTTTTTCTCTGGCCGATGCCGATATTTGGAAATCGGGGCGGCCGATATATGATGCCGATTTTTGCGGCCGATATTTTAGGCTGATTTTTCTTCTTTTCCCTCTTCATCTCATAAAATCTAACAGTTAAAAAATAAAAGCGTAATGCCAGACATTGCATGCGATTTGAACCACATTGGAGTGCACATCACATGCAATGTCTGTGCGATGCAATTTCAGCTATACAAACTGTATGGCTGAAATCGCATTGCATTCGCACCAAAATGGTGCAGAACCCTTTGTTTGGTTCGCACTGGAATCGGATGAGTGTTCACACCCATCCAATCCGATTCCTGCACCATGTCATCGTTTGCACTGCAGTGGTTTTCAGATCTGTGTGAACCACTGTGCGATTCAGGTGCGATGTGGGACCCGCACTGAATTTGCACAGTTCTTGCATCGCACTAGTGTGAACCGGGCCTAAATCTGACTGCCCATAGGGTAGAGTGAGGCTGTGTCTGTTCGCTCAGCAGAAACTGAGCAGACATGGGCTTGTCATCTGCCCGCACTCAGCAGACAAATACCCCAGTGAGAAAAGCCCACCCTGTGTCTTCTGTTTTGTCCCCATCAGCTTTGCTCTGTGCCCTTCTGCCCCCCTCTTTTTTCACTTGCTCTTTGTCCCCCAACTATTCCTCATGAGTTTACCTCTCTAGTCTAGTCTGCAGAGTCCCCAAGGTGTACATGCAGCAGCTGCAGGCTGCATAATCAGAACTGACAGCCACATAGAAAGAAGCATCTAATCTATGTCCTACCTTCCACTGGGGATTCTCATACGTGCCATGCCATTCCAGAACCTGTAACTGCTGGCCCCGCCCCCTGGTATCACTCGGCTTCTCCCTCTGGTTGTACTCTTCCCGATCTCACTCGTCCGCCCAATAGTCTGTGCAGGACTGAAGGTGGGAGAGGATTGGTCATAGGGTGGGCGGGAGGGAGAGAAGGGGAGGGGTTCAAAAACAAGTGGTCATCATCTATCTTGCAGCTTACTGGGAGAGAGGAGGAGCTGGGGGAGGAGAAAGAAGTTTGCGAGAGGCAGCGTCTGAAATTCACAGTGCCGAGGGCTGTGCTGCTTCTCACTGTGCGCGCCGTGTCAGCTGTGCTGAGCGAGTTACATATGGGAGCCGCGCCGCTATGCTAATCGGCCTAATTAACATAATAATCGGCCGATGCCGATTTCCTAAAAAAGCCCAAATATCGGCCGATATATCGGTCAAACTCTAGTCTGTTGCCCCAGTGCTTCTCATTAGCAAATAACACCTGAAGCTTGATTTTGAAAACACTCAAATGTTGCTATACAACTTTTTGTCGGTATATTTTAACCACTGTTAAAGCGGAGCTCCACCCAGGAAAACAACATTTGGCCATGTTGTTTAAAAAAATTAAAATAAAAAAAAACCTGAAAAAAAAAATACTCACCCGAAATAGCTGTTGCTATGCGGAAGTCCGTAATCTGCCTCTTCCACTCCGCGGTTTGATTTCTTCTTCTCCTTCTCCTTTGTGAATGGGGCGCGCTGCTTTCTGGGAACTGTGTGTGTTCTCAGAGAGTAGCGCGCCCATTCACAAGCCAGCGTGAGACTGTGAATGGCGGCGCGGGACCCGGAGCGATCGTGGGACCGGCATCGGGGGGGGGGCCATCAGCGCGGGCGCCTAGGACAGGTAAGTGTCCTTATTTAAAGTCAGCAGCTACACTGTTAGTAGCTGCTGACTTTAAAAAAAAAAAAAATGTTTCGCGGCTGGAGCTCCGCTTTAAGGTTTTGGTTTGCATGCACACCTTCAAGACGCTGGGCCCATGTAAATGCTAGTATTGTACACACTAGGGTTGTCCCGATACCACTTTTTTGAGACCACTCTCGAGTACAAGTACCGTTGCTTTTTTCAAGTACTTGCCGATACCGATACTTTTTTTTTTAATGTCATGCGACAGTGGCAGTATTTTTTGCATTTTTTTTTTTACAGTGATTTCTTCTTTTTTTGGGGGGGGGGGGGGGGGTGTATAGCCAATGTGTTTTTTATTTTTTTTACATTTTTATAAAAAAATTTAAACAATACATTTATTGCAATTGTTTTAATCAGCCCTGTTGGGGGGTCTTTGGTGAGACATCAGGGGTCTTAACAGACCTCTGATATCTCCCCTTTAATACAGAGAAGCTCCTCTCCATAGACTGAAGCAGTGTAAACACAGGTTACAATGCTCAGTTATGTGAATAGACAAGAGTCAGTGATCACCGACTCTGTTCATTCTGAAAAGGTAGGAGCCGGATTTAGCGGCTCCTACCTCCGCTCTCCATCCTGACAGACGGAGGGGGAGAGCGTGGAGGACGAAGAGAGCACGGAGGACGGAGAGAGCGCGGAGATCGATGACTGCCCAGGTATCGGGTGAAGCATCAGAGCATTTCCCCAAGTACAAGTATTCAGGGAAATGCTCGGTATTGGTATCGGGACATCCCTAGTACACACCTTGAATACCTTTAATAAGATGTTATGGAAACGAAAACTATATATATATATATATATATATATATATTAACACACACACACACACACACACACACACACACACACACACACACACACACACACACACACACACACACACTCAATTGTCCTGGTGACAACAGATTCACTAGAGAGGAAGTAAAGGAAAGTCTGCAGGGGTAGGCTTTGCAAGCCTGGACCCCCATCATCCTGGTGAATAACAGAATCCTGCTATCCTAATCTACAATCTGAAAAGCTGTCTACACTACAGGAGAGATACTGAGCTCAGTGTGAGGTCATGTTGATCTGTGTGCTGGAAGAGTGCGGAAATACTACACCAAGCTCAGCAATGCTCCCGGCACAGAGATAACATCAGGAAGACACGGCAGCAAATGATTCATGATCATATCACGGCATATCTTCGGTTTGGTAACATTAGATGGACTAGCCCGGTGACTATCATGTGCCTTCCGGAGAAAGCTGAATGGCGCTCCCTCCGTGGACTATGTGACCGAAAACAAATTTCCCTGCTGGGATATTGTAACCACTGATGAATAAAGTAAAGTCAATAGAACATGATTTACAGAAGTACTTCCATTAACAATGAGCACCCAGGCTGCTAAAGAACATGAAAACTACAAGAAGTCACAATCCGACTGTACAACCCCCTTCATATTTAAGCACAAAGAGTCGTGCAAGGGCAGCCCTGACTGGATATAAATGGAACATAGGCTGGCAAATCTAAAGGCAACTGCAAAGATTGGAAGGTTTGTCTCATTTTCTAAATTGGTTCCTTTAAGCTAGTGCATTGTTGGTTCACTTACCTTTTCCTTTCTAAAAAAAATGTTTGTTTGAATTTCTCACTTCCTGCTTCTCCTCAGTAAGCTTTCCACCATCATCCGAGCGATGGAAAGTCATTTAGAACAGCTTACTGAACACCTTACTGAGGAGGAACAGGAAGTGATAAATTCAGACAAAGAAAACAAAGAAACATTTAGAAGGAAAAAAAATCTAAGGAAAAAAGGTAAGTGAACCAACAATGCACTAGCTTAAAGCAACCTATTTAGAAAATAAAAAAACAAACCTTTACAACCCCTTTAAAGCAGTGGTCCCCCAACTGCACCCTGAATGTGGCCTTTTGCTTGCATTTAACCAGCCCATGGAGGGTCACTGTTCCTCCCATTGACACCAAACAGCGGGGTACCGACAACAGGGGGCTCGCGTCTCCCCCCACCCCACCAACAGGGGGCTCGCGTCTCCCCCCACCCCACCAACAGGGGGCTCGCGTCTCCCCCCACCCCACCAACAGGGGGCTCGCGTCTCCCCCCACCCCACCAACAGGGGGCTCGCGTCTCCCCCCACCCCACCAACCGGGGGCTCGCGTCTCCCCCCACCCCACCAACAGGGGGCTCGCGTCTCCCCCCACCCCACCAACAGGGGGCTCGCGTCACCCCCCCACCCCACCAACAGGGGGCTCGCGTCACCCCCCCACCAACAGGGGGCTCGCGTCACCCCCCATACTCTGTCCACCAACACACCACTGATGGAGCACTATTCCTCCAACAAATGCCCAACTGACACCACTAATGATGACCCCTTAACCACCAACTCTCCCGATCTCCGATATCACAGGCAATATTATACTCTACCTAAAAGAAAATAAATGGATTTGGATTCCCCTCTAGAGGTCTATTTATGAGGTTTTCATCCAGGATTCACGTATTTTCCAGTTGAACCTAATGTGTTAATCCTGGGTGGAAGTTGTGAGAAGTCACTATAAATCAATACAGAAATGTTTCCAGTTAAAGCGGAGTTCCAACCACAATTAGCATTTTTTTAAATGTATGTCCTTTCATCATGCGTTTTTATAATATAAATCTGGTCACTTACTATTTTACAATCCGCCCCCGCTCCACAGTTATTGAAAAAAGATAGTTTATAAAACTAGGTCCACACGGTTGTCATTTTGCTTGTGGGCATTGTGAAGCCCACAAGCACTTACTTCCTGGAAGTCTTGGATGGGGAGTGATAATTGGACAGCGCACTGCATCCTGGGAAATTATGACACACATTTCCCAGGAGCATTAGAGGGAGATGATGTCAGAATCCTAGGTGATTCCAAAGGCAGATTTCATGGGACTGCATAGCAACAGGCATTTTCCAGATGAGTAAAAAAAAATAATATATATATATATATATTTCTTTTTTAGGTCTAATGAGCACAATAATGAAAAAAAAAAATTTGGGATGGAAACTCCACTTTAAGTGTTCAGACCGCCATACCCTGAGCTGCACAAGGAGTCTTCTTATAAAATAGAGAAAATAAAACAAATAGAATTAACACACAAAAGGATTACATCATTCAGATGATAAATTCAGCTACAAACCAACACAAAAAACTTGTTTTGCAGCAAATTACCATCCAGCATGACACATCTATAGACATGACACGGACGGATCTACCATCACCGATTCTTCGACAGACAAACCACCAGTGCCAGGATCACGAGGTCGCCGCCTGTCCCTGTAGGAGGGATCCCCACACACAGCCAGGTGACAACCTGCTGACTCTGGATAGCTGGTGATAGACGTGACACCTCGCTGCGTCCAGCTAAAGAGGGAACCCCTCCAAAAGGGACTGACAGGGGGGTCTTTAACAGATTGTCAGCAGCAACACTGGCCATACACTGTACAATCTGCTTGTACAATCTATTTTAGATCCACCAACATGTATGTAGTAGGGTCTGTCTGCATACAGACTAAATGGGTTTAGGTGTGCCCTTATAGTATATGGTTGAGGAGATTGTAAACTCAGATTGTAGGGTGTACCCCATACATATAGAGGGGAGAAGACTCCAGTACCCCATCCATCCATACATATAGAGGGGAGAAGACTCCAGTACCCTATCTATCTATCTATCTATCTATATATAGGGGAGAAGACTCCAGTACCCCATCCATACATAGAGAGGGGAGAAGACTCCAGTACCCCATCCATACATATAGAGGGGAGAAGACCCCAGTACCCCATCCATACATAGAGAGGGGAGAAGACTCCAGTACCCCATCCATACATATAGAGGGGAGAAGACTCCAGTACCCCATCCATACATAGAGAGGGGAGAAGACTCCAGTACCCCATCCATACATATAGAGGGGAGAAGACCCCAGTACCCCATCCATTACATAGAAGAGGGGAGAAGACTCCAGTACCCCATCCATACATATAGAGGGGAGAAGACCCCAGTACCCCATCCATACATATAGAGGAGGAAAGACTCCAGTACCCCATCCTTACATATAGAGGGAGAAGACTCCAGTACCCCATCCATACATATAGAGGGGAGAAGACCCCAGTACCCCATCCATACATATAGAGGGGAGAAGACCCCAGTACCCCATCCATACATATAGAGGGGAGAAGACTCCAGTACCCCATCCATACATATAGAGGGGAGAAGACTCCAGTACCCCATCCATACATAGAGAGGGGAGAAGACTCCAGTACCCCATACATACATATAGAGGGGAGAAGACTCCAGTACCCCATCCATACATACATATAGAGGGGAGAAGACTCCAGTACCCCATCCATACATACATATAGAGGGGAGAAGACTCCAGTACCCCATCCATACATACATAGAGAGGGGAGAAGACTCCAGTACCCCATCCATACATAGAGAGGGGAGAAGACTCCAGTACCCCATCCATACATAGAGAGGGGAGAAGACTCCAGTACCCCATCCATACATAGAGAGGGGAGAAGACTCCAGTACCCATCCATACATAGAGAGGGGAGAAGACTCCAGTACCCCATCCATACATAGAGAGGGGAGAAGACTCCAGTACCCCATCCATACATAGAGAGGGGAGAAGACTCCAGTACCCCATCCATACATAGAGAGGGGAGAAGACTCCAGTACCCCATCCATACATAGAGAGGGGAGAAGACTCCAGTACCCCATCCATACATAGAGGGAGAGAAGACTCCAGTACCCCCATCCATATACATAGAGAGGAGAGAAGACTCCAGTACCCCATCCATACATATAGAGGGGAGAAGACCCCAGTACCCCATCCATACATATAGAGGGGAGAAGACTCCAGTACCCCATCCATACATATAGAGGGGAGAAGACTCCCAGTACCCCATCCATACATACAGAGGGGAGAAGACTCCAGTACCCCATCCATACATACATATAGAGGGGAGAAGACTCCAGTACCCCATCCATACATACATATAGAGGGGAGAAGACTCCAGTACCCCATCCATACATACATATAGAGGGGAGAAGACTCCAGTACCCCATCCATACATACATATAGAGGGAGAAGACTCCATACCCCATCCATACATACATATAGAGGGGAAACTCCAGTACCCCCATCCATACATACATATAGAGGGGAGAAGACTCCAGTACCCCATCCATACATACATATAGAGGGGAGAAGACTCCAGTACCCCATCCATACATACATATAGAGGGGAGAAGACTCCAGTACCCCATCCATACATACATATAGAGGGGAGAAGACTCCAGTACCCCATCCATACATACATATAGAGGGGAGAAGACTCCAGTACCCCATCCATACATAGAGAGGGGAGAAGTCTCCAGTACCCCATCCATACATAGAGAGGGGAGAAGACTCCAGTACCACATCCATACATAGAGAGGGGAGAAGACTCCAGTACCCCATCCATACATATAGAGGGGAGAAGACTCCAGTACCCCATCCATACATATAGAGGGGAGAAGACTCCAGTACCCCATCCATACATATAGAGGGGAGAAGACTCCAGTACCCCATCCATACATAGAGAGGGGAGAAGACTCCAGTACCCCATCCATACATAGAGAGGGGAGAAGACTCCAGTACCCCATCCATACATATAGAGGGGAGAAGACCCCAGTACCCCATCCATACATATAGAGGGGAGAAGACTCCAGTACCCCATCCATACATACATATAGAGGGGAGAAGACTCCAGTACCCCATCCATACATACATATAGAGGGGAGAAGACTCCAGTACCCCATCCATACATACATATAGAGGGAGAAGACTCCAGTACCCCCATCCATACATACATATAGAGGGGAGAAGACTCCAGTACCCCATCCATACATACATATAGAGGGGAGAAGACTCCAGTACCCCATCCATACATACATATAGAGGGGAGAAGACTCCAGTACCCCATCCATACATACATATAGAGGGGAGAAGACTCCAGTACCCCATCCATACATAGAGAGGGGAGAAGTCTCCAGTACCCCATCCATACATAGAGAGGGGAGAAGACTCCAGTACCACATCCATACATAGAGAGGGGAGAAGACTCCAGTACCCCATCCATACATATAGAGGGGAGAAGACTCCAGTACCCCATCCATACATATAGAGGGGAGAAGACTCCAGTACCCCATCCATACATATAGAGGGGAGAAGACTCCAGTACCCCATCCATACATAGAGAGGGGAGAAGACTCCAGTACCCCATCCATACATATAGAGGGGAGAAGACCCCAGTACCCCATCCATACATATAGAGGGAGAAAGACTCCAGTACCCCATCCATACATAGAGAGGGGGAAGACTCCAGTACCCCATCCATACATAGAGAGGGAGAAGACTCCAGTACCCCATACATACATACATATAGAGGGGAGAAGACTCCAGTACCCCATACATACATACATATAGAGGGGAGAAGACTCCAGTACCCCATCCATACATATAGAGGGGAGAAGACTCCAGTACCCCATACATACATACATACATATATATATATATATATATATATAGAGGGGAGAAGACTCCAGTACCCCATCCATCCATATAGAGGGGAGAAGACTCCAGTACCCCATCCATCCATACATATAGAGGGGAGAAGACTCCAGTACCCCATACATACATATAGAGGGGAGAAGACTCCAGTACCCCATCCATACATACATATAGAGGGGAGAAGACTCCAGTACCCCATACATACATATAGAGGGGAGAAGACTCCAGTACCCCATCCATCCATACATATAGAGGGGAGAAGACTCCAGTACCCCATCCATCCATACATATAGAGGGGAGAAGACTCCAGTACCCCATACATACATATAGAGGGGAGAAGACTCCAGTACCCCATCCATCCATCCATATAGAGGGGAGAAGACTCCAGTACCCCATACATACATATAGAGGGGAGAAGACCCCAGTACCCCATCCATACATATAGAGGGGAGAAGACCCCAGTACCCCATCCATACATATAGAGGGGAGAAGACTTCAGTACCCCATCCATCCATATAGAGGGGAGAAGACTCCAGTACCCCATACATACATATAGAGGGGAGAAGACTCCAGTACCCCATACATACATATAGAGGGGAGAAGACTCCAGTACCCCATCTATCTATCTATCTATCTATCTATCTATATATATAGGGGAGAAGACTCCAGTACCCCATCCATACATAGAGAGGGGAGAAGACTCCAGTACCCCATACATACATACATAGAGAGGGGAGAAGACTCCAGTACCCCATACATACATATAGAGGGGAGAAGACTCCAGTACCCCATCCATACATATAGAGGGGAGAAGACTCCAGTACCCCATACATACATACATATATATATATATATATATATATATATATATATAGAGGGGAGAAGACTCCAGTACCCCATACATACATATAGAGGGGAGAAGACTCCAGTACCCCATCCATCCATACATATAGAGGGGAGAAGACTCCAGTACCCCATACATACATATAGAGGGGAGAAGACTCCAGTACCCCATCCATACATACATATAGAGGGGAGAAGACTCCAGTACCCCATCCATCCATACATATAGAGGGGAGAAGACTCCAGTACCCCATACATACATATAGAGGGGAGAAGACACCAGTACCCCATACATACATATAGAGGGGAGAAGACTCCAGTACCCCATACATACATATAGAGGGGAGAAGACTCCAGTACCCCATCCATCCATCCATATAGAGGGGAGAAGACTCCAGTACCCCATCCATACATATAGAGGGGAGAAGACCCCAGTACCCCATCCATACATATAGAGGGGAGAAGACTCCAGTACCCCATCCATACATATAGAGGGGAGAAGACTCCAGTACCCCATCCATACATATAGAGGGGAGAAGACCCCAGTACCCCATCCATACATAGAGAGGGGAGAAGACTCCAGTACCCCATCCATACATAGAGAGGAGAAGACTCCAGTACCCCATCCATACATAGAGAGGGGAGAAGACTCCAGTACCCTCCATACATAGAGAGGGGGAAAGACTCCAGTACCCCATCCATACATAGAGAGGGAGAGAGACTCCAGTACCCCATCCATACATAGAGAGGGGAGAAGACTCCAGTACCCCATCCATACATAGAGAGGAGAGAAGACTCCAGTACCCCATCCATACATAGAGAGGAGAGAAGACTCCAGTACCCCATCCATACATATAGAGGGGAGAAGACCCCAGTACCCCATCCATACATATAGAGGGGAGAAGACTCCAGTACCCCATCCATACATATAGAGGGGAGAAGACTCCCAGTACCCCATCCATACATACAGAGGGGAGAAGACTCCAGTACCCCATCCATACATACAGAGGGGAGAAGACTCCAGTACCCCATCCATACATACATATAGAGGGGAGAAGACTCCAGTACCCCATCCATACATACATATAGAGGGAGAAGACTCCAGTACCCCATCCATACATACAGAGGGGAGAAGACTCCAGTACCCCATCCATACATACATATAGAGGGGAGAAGACTCCAGTACCCCATCCATACATACATATAGAGGGGAGAAGACTCCAGTACCCCATCCATACATACATATAGAGGGGAGAAGACTCCAGTACCCCATCCATACATAAGAGGGGGAGAAGTCTCCAGTACCCCATCCATACATAGAGAGGGAGAAACTCCAGTACCCCATCCATACATAGAGAGGGGAGAAGACTCCAGTACCCCATCCATACATATAGAGGGGAGAAGACTCCAGTACCCCATCCATACATATAGAGGGGAAGAACTCCAGTACCCCATCCATACATATAGAGGGGAGAAGACTCCAGTACCCCATCCATACATAGAGAGGGGAGAAGACTCCAGTACCCCATCCATACATAGAGAGGGGAGAAGACTCCAGTACCCCATCCATACATAGAGAGGGGAGAAGACTCCAGTACCCCATCCATACATAGAGAGGGGAGAAGACCCCAGTACCCCATCCATACATATAGAGGGGAGAAGACTCCAGTACCCCATCCATACATAGAGAGGGGGGAAGACTCCAGTACCCCATCCATACATAGAGAGGGGAGAAGACTCCAGTACCCCATACATACATACATACATAGAGAGGGGAGAAGACTCCAGTACCCCATACATACATATAGAGGGGAGAAGACTCCAGTACCCCATCCATACATATAGAGGGAGAAGACTCCAGTACCCCATACACATACATACATACATATATATATATATATTATAGAGGGAGAAGACTCCAGTACCCCATACATACATATAGAGGGAGAAGACTCCAGTACCCCCATCCATCCATACATATAGAGGGGAGAAGACTCCAGTACCCCATACATACATATAGAGGGGAGAAGACTCCAGTACCCCATCCATACATACATATAGAGGGGAGAAGACTCCAGTACCCCATACATACATATAGAGGGGAGAAGACTCCAGTACCCCATCCATCCATACATATAGAGGGGAGAAGACTCCAGTACCCCATACATACATATAGAGGGGAGAAGACTCCAGTACCCCATCCATCCATCCATATAGAGGGGAGAAGACTCCAGTACCCCATACATACATATAGAGGGGAGAAGACCCCAGTACCCCATCCATACATATAGAGGGGAGAAGACCCCAGTACCCCATCCATACATATAGAGGGGAGAAGACTTCAGTACCCCATCCATCCATATAGAGGGGAGAAGACTCCAGTACCCCATACATCCATATAGAGGGGAGAAGACTCCAGTACCCCATACATACATATAGAGGGGAGAAGACTCCAGTACCCCATCCATACATATAGAGGGGAGAAGACTCCAGTACCCCATCCATACATATAGAGGGGAGAAGACTCCAGTACCCCATCCATACATAGAGAGGGGAGAAGTCTCCAGTACCCCATCCATACATAGAGAGGGGAGAAGACTCCAGTACCACATCCATACATAGAGAGGGGAGAAGACTCCAGTACCCCATCCATACATATAGAGGGGAGAAGACTCCAGTACCCCATCCATACATATAGAGGGGAGAAGACTCCAGTACCCCATCCATACATAGAGAGGGGAGAAGACTCCAGTACCCCATCCATACATAGAGAGGGGAGAAGACTCCAGTACCCCATCCATACATATAGAGGGGAGAAGACCCCAGTACCCCATCCATACATATAGAGGGGAGAAGACTCCAGTACCCCATCCATACATAGAGAGGGGGGAAGACTCCAGTACCCCATCCATACATAGAGAGGGGAGAAGACTCCAGTACCCCATACATACATACATATAGAGGGGAGAAGACTCCAGTACCCCATACATACATACATAATAAGGGAGAGAGACTCCAGTACCCCATCCATACATATAGAGGGAGAAGACTCCAGTACCCCATCCATACATAGAGAGGGGAGAAGACTCCAGTACCCCATACATACATACATAGAGAGGGGAGAAGACTCCAGTACCCCATACATACATACATATAGAGGGGAGAAGACTCCAGTACCCCATCCATACATATAGAGGGGAGAAGACTCCAGTACCCCATACCATACATACAGACATAATATAATTATATATAGAGGGAGAGAGACTCCAGTACCCCCATACATACATATAGAGGGGAGAAGACTCCAGTACCCCATCCATCCATACATATAGAGGGAGAAGACTCAGTACCCCATACATACATATAGAGGGAAGAAACTCCCAGTACCCCATCCATACATACATATAGAGGGGAAAGACTCCAGTACCCCATCCATCCATACATATAGAGGGGAGAAGACTCCAGTACCCCATCCATCCATACATATAGAGGGAGAAGACTCCAGTACCCCATACATACATATAGAGGGGAGAAGACTCCAGTACCCCATCCATCCATCCATATAGAGGGGAGAAGACTCCAGTACCCCATACATACATATAGAGGGGAGAAGACCCCAGTACCCCATCCATACATATAGAGGGGAGAAGACCCCAGTACCCCATCCATACATATAGAGGGGAGAAGACTTCAGTACCCCATCCATCCATATAGAGGGGAGAAGACTCCAGTACCCCATCCATACATATAGAGGGGAGAAGACTCCAGTACCCCATCCATACATATAGAGGGGAGAAGACTCCAGTACCCCATCCATACATATAGAGGGGAGAAGACTCCAGTACCCCATCCATCCATACATATAGAGGGGAGAAGACTCCAGTACCCCATACATACATATAGAGGGGAGAAGACTCCAGTACCCCATCCATCCATCCATATAGAGGGGAGAAGACTCCAGTACCCCCATTAATACATATAGAGGGGAGAAGACCCCAGTACCCCATCCATAATATAGAGGGGAGAAGACCCCAGTACCCCATCCATACATATAGAGGGGAGAAGACTTCAGTACCCCATCCATCCATATAGAGGGGAGAAGACTCCAGTACCCCATACATCCATATAGAGGGAGAAGACTCCAGTACCCCATACATCCATATAGAGGGGAGAAGACTCCAGTACCCCATACATACATATAGAGGGGGAGAAGACTCCAGTACCCCATACATACATATAGAGGGGAGAAGACTCCAGTACCCCATCCATACATATAGAGGGAGAAGACTCCATTACCCCATCCATACATAGATAGGAGGAGAAGTCTCCAGTACCCCCATCCATACATAGAGAGGGGAGAAGACTCCAGTACCACATCCATACA